>OW051495.1:2500000-3125000 GCA_932521035.1 Oscheius dolichura
TTTTTCTGAATATGATTTAGAAATCGGAAACTAAAAATTATGTGATTTGAGTCAAATTTCTGGAGAAAACGTATCAAAGAAATGATGAAAATGAAAGGGGCATGAGATGCAACGGGAGTAAAACGGATAAGAATAAAAACATAGAACAAATAACTTTTCAGGTTGATGGAGCAGTAAAAGCCATCTGCAATCGTCTGGCAGCTGCTGAAATGAACGAGAGAGCCAGTAAGGATCTGGCCGAGCAGTGTGTCAAACTGCTGGAACACGTCTGCCAACGAGAGACGCTTGCCGTCTACGATGCCGGCGGTATGAACGCCATGCTGACCCTGGTCCGTGCACATGGCGAAAAAATACACAAAGTGAGTCAAATAACATTTATGAATAATATTGGGGATAACTTCAAAGCAGGGAATTGTTGTTCTGAATTATTCTTCAACAATGGCAGCCGGACTGGTTGGAGTTGCTGCTGCTGACACGGCCCGTACCAAGTGGCCGCCGCTTTCTTTCTTGCCCTTTTCCTTCTTCTTCTCTGTCTTGTTCTTCGTCTGGAGTTCCTTCTTCTTCTCGTTCAAATGGTGGCCGAGCTCAAACTCCAAGTACCAGGTACTGCGATGAACACCCTGCTCGGCCTGCCGTCTCACGTACTCGTCCATCTTCTCGGCGGCTATTATCTTTTGATGACGATATGCCAAAACAGCAAAGTTATGGATAATGGCAAGGCACAAGGCTGTCAGCACCGTCAGGAACCAGTCGATCTGCGGTAGATCGAGCTCGTCGTCCTTTAGAATCTTCGCCATGAGCAACACCGTCGGGACTGTATAAACAACCAAGAGAATAATGATTTTCACTATTTTAATCCATTTTTACAAACAAGAAAAGACTTGTACTACATGCAAAAAGTGAAACAGTCATCGACGACGGTGAATTGAAGCATGACATGCAAAAAAGCAAATGTGATGCGCATTCTTGATGCGTCATTTGAACTTTTTACAAATTTCTGAAGGACGGAGAGTGAAGGAGACGATTTTCAACGAATAAAAAGAAGAACAATGCAAATATTCAGTGAAGACATCACCTAGGAAGTTGAAAAATTACAATTTTTATAAGAAGATAGCAAGGACATAAAAAGAAGAATCAATTGGACAATTGAAACATATGGAGTGAAAAAAAACAAGAATTTGGTAAACAAGCAGAAAAAGGCATCTATCCAGATTTTCCAGGATTTGTCTGTGTGAAAACTGTATCTACAAGCTAAAATGGTAACTCACAAGACTTCAGAAAGTTGGTTATCAACCAAAAATCGGAGCCTACGACTTCAAAAATTACAATTTTTGAAAAGAAAAACCTAAAAGACGATCAACAGGGAGCACAAAAGTGTAGAATAAAACATACAGCTAAAGCATAAGAATGTCAAGAAATAATTGAAAATCAAGAACAAGAAAACGAAAGACATCTAGTCCCATATGTATTGCTCGTGTCTCTCTAGCAGTATTTGCCGATGAATTCCTTCTCGAGGTAGCTGAAGGCGGGGTCGACGTACTTGACGTAGAGATACTGGGCGCCCTTGGTCTGGGGCAGCCAGAGGTAGACGAGGAAGGCCGACTTGAGGATGAAGTAGAACGGGAACCAGGACAGAAAGACGCCGGCGAACGCGTCCACCAGGAAGAACGAGCTGAATGTGGTCCAGTAAACGAGCCACTGGGTGTCGTCGTCCTGTCCCGGGGTGCGGATGGCCAGCACCGACGCGTAGCACGGGTAGACGAATCCGATGAGGTTACTCACGAACTGGGCCCCTCCGCCGCACATCATGTACAGGCTCCAGACGGCCACCAGCACGTAGGCGATGTATTCCCTCTGCATTCCGAACTGAGCCTCGAGGAATTGGAAAGCCTGGTCGGCCGTGGCTCCGTGGCTCCGGTACATCCAGGCGATCACATCCTGATGGGCTAGTTTCATTCCTTCGGCGGGAGGACGGCCGGCCTTGGGCGGCGGGGCGCTGGCAGACGGCGCACGGCCACTGCCTCTGACGGCGACGACGGTTTGGGCGGTAGCTTGTTCGGAGGCCATCTTGAGGGACTGGGCTTCGGCGGCTTGTTGCTGGATGTCTTGTTGGTCTTCTACGAGCATCTGCTTTTCCTTGGACGGGGGTTAGTTGGGGACGGGCCGAACGGTTGCCGAGATAATGAACTAGAAGGGAAGGGAAAATCTTTTACTTTTAGAGGATCATTTGTTTCGTGTAAGGACCAGTAAGACGACTTTAGAAAATCAGAAACCCCTAATTTGAAGGCGCGAAAGAGCCCGAGATCCGCGCGCCCGCACCCGTAAAATCTCGGAACAATGGAAATTTTGGGAAACTGAAACAAGAAAAACGAGGAAAAGAGCTCTGTATGATCTTTATCTCCCAGGGAAAACATAAAATATCCTTCCCAATCTCCTCAATAATTCCTTCCAGGACACGATGCACTCGGCCATGTCAGTCGTAACCCGTCTCTGTGGAAAGATGGAGCCTTCCGACACGGATCTGCCCCAATGTGCTGAAAGTCTCGGTATTCTTCTCTGCCACGAGGATGCTAAAGTACGTTTCCCTATAGAAAATACAAAGAGAGTCGTATTTCTAGGTCTCAGAGAGTGCTCTCCGCTGTTTCGCCGCTCTGACAGATCGTTTCATCCGTAAAATGATGGACCCGGCCGAGTTGGCCAAGCACAGTAACCTGGTCGAGCACCTGCTGACCTCCGTCTCCAACCCCGCCGGCCAGCAGTCGACCAGCTTCGTCTCCATCGTCCTGTCCCTCCTGAGCAATCTCTGCCGAGGCAGTGCCACCGTTACCGAACAAGTTCTCAGGTTCGTCGTCGTCCCTCTCCCCGTAATATCTTTTTAGTTCTCCTCATCTAATGACGGCTATCCATTCGGTCCTGACGAATAAAGACGACCGAGTGGTGACGGACGGCCTCCGCCTGGCCGATCTGCTGGTAGTGCTGCTTTGTGAGGGAAGGAGCAGTCTACCCTATACTGTTGTGGTGTGTTTGTCTATTTTGTTTGCTGTGCTACAAGCCAATTCACTTCCATCCACCTGGAAAATACAAAACGGCCCGCTATATTTGAATCCACCTGCTTTTTTTCTCTAATTAGATGTTGTCCAGTGCTGCCAGCTTTTGACCATTCCACTGCACCCGTAAGATCTCGGCAGCAGGAGCCTCTAGAACCCTGGAAAAAGGAGAAAAAACTCACTGCCGAGATTTTACGGGCCCGGGAGATCGCTTTTGGCCCCCGAATAAACTGGCCTACAGTAGTCTCCCCTCGCTTTGTGAAGTACCCAGTAAGAGGAAACGGCTCATCCAGAATTGATCTGCTTTTTTCTGCTCAAAACATGGATGTTTCAGTCCGCCGGAGAGGCAGCCAGTAGTGGCGGGAATGCCGAAAGAGCCCACCGCCATCTGATCGACGCTATCCGCCAAAAGGACTTGAATGCTTTGGTAGAGGCCATCGAACAAGGAGCAGTGAGTCATTCTCTCTAGATTTTGAGTATTCCCCCTTTCCAGGTGGATGTCAACTTCACAGACGACGTTGGCCAGACCCTCTGTAACTGGGCCTCGGCCTTTGGATCGATCGAGATGGTCCAGTACCTCTGTGATAAGGGGGCAGACGTCAACAAGGGCAACAAGAGCAGCAGTCTCCACTACGCCGCTTGTTTCGGCCGACCCGACATTGTCAAGCTCCTCCTCCAGCGGGGAGCCAACCCCGATTTGAGGGACGAGGACGGGAAGACGGCGCTAGACAAGGCACGGGAAAGGAGCGACGAGGACCACACACAGGTGGCTGCCATCCTGGAGAGCCCGACCGTCTATATGCACAGCCATGACAAGCCGGGGAAGAGCGAGGCATCATCCATTCCGCCGAGAAAGATGTCGATGAGTGAGCTGCCCGATCGGGAACTGGCCTCCCAGGTGCTGCAACAGCTCCTCCCCATTTTCTGTGAGATCTTCCAAAAATCGCTGTCTGCCAGTGTTCGTCGCACGTCGCTTTCTCTCCTACGAAAGATTGTAGAACACATGCAAGCCGAGAACCTCCGCAGTGCCAGCCGGTGCTCGAATTCCACGAGTCCCAGTATTCCCGAAGGGGCGGAGAGTCTCGTCGCCGTCGTCGTCTCCGTCTTGGACCAGGAAGAAGACTACGATGGACAGGAACAAGTTATGCTCATCTTGGCCAGCCTCCTCCGCAAGGATCCGGAACTCTGGGTTGGGGAGATGGTCCGTTTGGGAGTCTTCGAGCGGGTCGAGGCCATGGCCAAGGAACCTCCCCCCACATTCGACGAAGACGTGGATGAACACGACAAAGCCGAGGAGCTGAACAGCCGGAACCTGGCCGCCAGCCGATCCACCACCTCCACCCCCTCCGTCAATCTAGAACTCGAGGCGGATCGAGCCAGCGCGGCCAGCGGAGCTAGCGACGACCGCGACCGAGAACGGGCAGCCATGTTGAATATCACAATGGAATCGGACGACCTGTCCTCCACGGAGACGCCTCCTCCCACCTTGGAGATGGTCGGTGACGCTGTCTCGGCCACGGCCAGCTCTCTCGTCAGCTCGCTGACCCACGTCCTGATGCCGAGCAAGGACAAGGAGAACAAGAAGGACAAGCAACCCCTGCACATGGGCATCCCCTACCGGTGGAAGGAGTGGCGTCTCACCCGGTGGGAGGAGTCCCTCTTCATCTGGAACGACATCCTGGCCATGGAGTTCAGCTTCACCAGCAATGGCTGGTTCCGCTACATGTCCGACGGGGAGGTCCGGCTGATGTTCACCAACGGGACGACGGATACCCTCTCCCCGGACGGACGAATGGACGCCAAGAAAGGATTCATGAGCCGGTGGAGGAAGGCCAAATCCCTCTGGCCGGAGGATCACATCCCCGTCGCCGTCCTCGGCCTGCCCAGTCCCAGTAAGAAGTTAGAGGTGCCCCAGTGGGAGATCCTCTGCCCCCGGCCGGCGGAGCTGCTCGTCCGCTGCTCGAGAAGCGACGGTGTCCTGACTATCCGAGACGAGACGGGCGGATTCAACTACGAGGCGGCCGACAAGACAAAGCATCCCCACCTGCCGGAGACCACTTTGTCCCCAGAATTCCATACCGGTAAGGAATTCCCCTACCGAATCCGCCTAATTGATAATTTCAGGTTGGTGTAACGGTGTCTCCCCGCGACGTGCTAAATTCCGCAACGATATCCAGCGAAGAAAAGTCCAGGAGCTGGCCTGGGACCTGTGGATCAACCATCTGAAGGAGGCCTGTGCCAAGCCGAGGGAGGCTCTAATCGAACTGGAGACAGCGGCCAAAGTCATCGACATGACCGTCAACCACTACCAGCACACGGGTCACTCCGTCAAATCGAAACACGTCAACCAGCCGAGGATCGAAAAAGTCCAGGAGGTAGGGCATCCCCTCCTTTCTCCATTTATTGACCTTTTCAGCTCCTGGCCGCCCTTCGAGTTGTTCGCGAGTCGGTGGTGGACGAGCGCCGCCTGTCGACCTTCGAGTTCTCGGTCTCTGGCGTCGTCCCCGCCATGCACCAGCTCCTCTCCCTCTGTGAAAAGGCCCCCACCAGCTACCCGGCCCGCATCTTCAAGGAGGCCTTCTCCCAGGGCACTGCGCTGACTTCTCTCGTCCTGAAGATGGTAGCCGTCCTCGAGGCCAACGAGAAATTTCCACAATATCTCTACGACACTCCGGGAGGCTCGGCCTATGGTCTACAGCTGTTGCAACGACGGATTCGAATGAAATTGGAATTGTCGGAGAATCTGGAGAAAGGAGAGCTGATGAACCGGTAACCTGACCCTTTGACCCGTTTAGTTTTTGGTTTTAGAAGTGGAAAAATAATCAAGAGCGAGCCACTGACGAGTATCGGCCAACTGAAAGGATTTCTCATGAAAATGGTCGCCAAACAATGGTGCACCCTTCTTTATTTTTTAATTTTAATAGCTTTAGGTTCGACCGGGAGCGAGGGGCCATCACCTTTGTCCAAAAAATCCAAGAATTGAAGAAGAATAGCGAAGTGGTCAAGTGTATCTACGCGAGTGACTTCGACCAGGAGGGAGTCATCTACTGGCTGGGGACAAACGGCAAGACGACCGAATGGAGCAACCCGGCCACGATCAACGTCGTCTCCGTCGAATCAAATGACCAACTGCCATTTGGAAAGCCAGAGGATATTCTGTCCAGAGATCCGACTCCCGTCAATTGTCACACATTGGACGAAATGTGAGCTGAAAACGTCTTGTTGCCTTCAAAAAAGTGTCCTCTTTCAGAAATTCCAACTTCACCATCGACTTGGGAGTTCAACTCTACCCCACAGCTTATACCCTTCGCCATTCTCGAGGCTATGGACGATCTGCCCTGCGCAGCTGGTTCCTCCAGGTAACTTTCATATTCCTCGCTCAAAAAAATGGCTAAAATTCTAGGGTTCAAAAGACAAACAAGTCTGGGAGCTGCTCGTGGCCCACTCGGACGATACGAGCCTAAACGATCCGGGAAGTACCGCCACCTGGCCGATTGAAGACGACAGAACTCGGGGCCCCTATCGCTACTTCCGAATTGCTCAAAATGGACGGAATTCTTCGGAATTGACACATTTCATCAGCTGTTCTGGTTTCGAAATCTATGGAGATATTGTCGACGTGATCACTGAAGAACTGCCCAAGAAGCCACCGCCGACCCAAGGCAGCGGGGAGGACAAGCCGGCCTCCTCTCATAAAACCAGAAAAGAGGAGAAGAAGAACGCCGCCATCCAGCAGGCATTCCAGCGTCTTCCCCAAGGAGGAAACAACAACCGGATCAAGTTGGGCTGTCTGCCGGAGAGCAGCAGCTCGTCGAGAATGAAGCACCGCATGCGGGGACATCAGCCGGACATCCGGGGGACTCGCGTCGTCCGGGGGAATGACTGGCGCTGGGATGACCAGGACAGCCACGGAGAGGGACGAATCATCTCGAATCCGGAGAATGGCTGGGTCGATGTGATGTGGACTAACAACTACACTAACAGCTACCGCTATGGGCTGGATGGCCGCTTCGATGTCCGCCGAGCCGACGACATGTCCGTCCCCTTGGTCACCCCAACCTCTTCTGTCCTGGAATCCATGAGGAATCGCAGCCGGAACATCATGAACCGCACCCCATCGAGGGACTCCCCCTTCGCCGCGCTGTCCTTCACCTTCGGCAAGGGGAGGAAGAATGCTCCTCCCAGTACTCCTCTCTCCCGCTTCGGGGTCCCTTCGAAGGGGGTCGCCGGGACGACGGGGCCATCCTCCTCTGGAACTTCGACGAGCATCGGGAAGAAGTCAATGTCAACGACAAATCTCGTGGAGGACAGAAGCAAGCAGGGACCGAGTGTCGCCTCTACGGGGCAGGCCGCCTCGGCCGAGTCCCTCCAGCATCAGACTGCCTCCTTGGAGAATCTTCTGGCTAGAGCAAACACCCACTACTTTGGTCGTATAGCCGAGACCAGCGAGAGTGCCGAGACCCCCGAACCGGGAAGAGAGACTCCAGTGGCCGATGGCGAGAGCGAGACAACCAGTGCCCAGAGCTCCAACGCGGCCCTGTCCATCTGCTCCAGCCAGTCCTCCGTAGTGGCCGGTGGAAACACAACCGATGAGACGACTCCTAGCACGCCCCAAGGCGACTCCAAACTGAATAGTCTCTCCGTGTCGGCCCCTGACCTGGCCGCCGTTAGACAGCGACAACAGTCAAGCGATGTGAACGAGGCCGAGAAGGTGGACGAGGAAGACGACCAGGATGAGGAGGAGGATGAAGATGTGGAGACGGACGACGAGGCGGAGAAACTGTTCGCCACGATGATGGTCGACGCCTTTAGCAGCAATTCGAGCCATGTCCTCGACCGACTGAGGGATCTCCTCCCGGAAGAGCCGATGGAAGCGCTGCTCGTCTCGACCACCGCCGACCACGAGGCCGAGGCTTCGTCGGCTTTTGCCGCCCGAATCCGGGCCAGCACCTCTTCTGACTCGTCCTCTACCAAGGAGAGAAAGAAGGACAGAACAGCCATCTTGAAGGCCAAGTTGGGCAGCTATGCCGAAGTGCTGCGAGGACTGGTCAGTACCTTCTCGGACCACGGTGCCCTGGACGTGGAGGAGTTGTTGGATGAGGTTAGACAGGTTTGTTCAGGACGGGATGATGGTCCATTTGTAGGAGGACTACTACGACGACGACGAGAACGAGGGAGACATCGACATGGCCGACGAGTTCGGAGCCGACACCCTCGCCCACATGCTCGGCCAGACTGGCGAACGGCCTCAACTGAAACTCAGCTGGAAACAGGTAACCCTCTCCTCTCTCGTTTCGAAAATCTTCTTTTCCAGCTGACTCAGCTAATGGGAGCCGGTGGCTTCGAGTCAACCCGGCTGCGAGACTCCCGTCCTCCCGGCAGTGGCAGTGGCAAGAACCTTCGCTCCTGGGACGACGAGTTGGTCCTAAAGTGCTCGTTCCAAGCTCTGATCCCCGCTTTTGACCCCCGCCCGGGAAGAACAAACGTCAACCAGATCCAAGAGGTCGAGTTGCCGGCCGTTGTTCTGGACCAGTCGGAGAAGGACGCGGACACCACTCCCCAGAAGTTGAGACTCTTCCTCCGCGGCCCGAATATCAACGGGGTCGAGAATGTGACCATCGAGATGACGAACAACGAGGAGAGCATATTCCGCTATGTCCAGGAGATTATCAGCCTCATCGACTGGGGAGCCGTTAGTCTATTTTCCTTTTTTTATGGAAAATTTCTAGAAATGTGAAAGGAATCGCCGAGTTTGGGAGCCGACCTACACGTTGATCTACGAACAGGCCGACGCTTCCTCGACTGTCCAGGCCAAGCCCATTCCCAGCGAGGAGAGCCAAGTTCCAGTCATCGTCTCCGAGGTAAAGACGCCTTTCCAATCCATTCAAGACCCTTTCCAGGCTCTGGAAGTCATCCGCCTTCTTTCCAAGGTAGTGGAGCGCCTCCCCGACGCCCAGATCAATACCCAGGTGTTCATCAGCGACAAGATTACCCTCAAAATTACTCAGGTAAGCATTATGCTCCCGTAGCGACATTCGCCATCCTTTAAAATATTATTTTCCTGGGAAAAGGTCATTTTCAGGAACTCTCGGATGCTTTGGTGGTGGCGGCCCGTGCCCTGCCCCACTGGTGCGAGAAACTAATCTATACCTACCCATGTCTTTTCTCCGTGGAGACACGGAACATGTACCTCAATGCGACGGCCTTCGGGGTCAGCCGGAGCATCGTCTGGCTCCAGCAGAAGAGGGATGCTGTCCTCGACCGGACACGGCACTCCACCCCCTCGGCCGTCAGTAGCGTCAGTCGCGGTGACCGATATCAGGAATTCCGAATCGGCCGGCTGAAACACGAACGGATCAAGGTTCTCCTCCTTTTATATTTAGTCTGATATGGAAATTTAGGTAGCCAGAGCGGAGGAGATGCTCCTCGAGCAGGCGATGCGCCTGATGAGATTCCACGCCGACCGGAAGGCCGTCCTGGAGATCGAGTACCACAGCGAGGAGGGCACCGGCCTCGGCCCGACGCTAGAATTTTACGCCTTGGTGGCCGCCGAGCTGCAGAGGAAGGGCCTGGCCATCTGGCTCTGCGACGATATGGACGATAACCAGCTAAAGATGGAGGAGAGGGAACTCGACCTGGGGGAGGGCAAAAAGCCGCCCGGATTCTATGTCCGTCGCCCCGGTGGCCTCTTCCCCGCCCCGCTGCCACCCCACTCGGAGGAGACACGCCGCGCCTCGGAGATCTTCCGAACCCTCGGCATCTACCTCGCCAAGGTGGGCATCTTCCTCCTTTTCTTTATTTATTCGTCCCTTCAGGTGCTCCAAGATGGCCGACTGGTCGACCTGCCCCTGTCGCACCCCTTCCTCAAAATGGTCGTCAGCCCCCAGTTGAGTGAGACGGTCGAGCCAAGCTTGGACAGAGTTCTCAATTTGGACGACTTCGAACAGGTCCACCCCGTCAAGGGCGGCTTCTTGAAGGAACTCCGCGCCTTGGCACAGAGGAAGCGGGTGATTGAGAACGACACGGCCCTGGATCGCGAAGCCAAGAGACGGAAAATCGATCAATTGAAGCTGTGCATCCATGGCACCCGATGCAGTGTTGAGGAACTCGCCCTGACATTTACGTGAGTCGCGATTTCGAGCGATCGCACCCGTGACATCTCCGCAGATCGAGCTATAGAAGAATTGGTGGGCCTTCTTGACAATGCCTTGTTCTGCCGAGATTTTACGGGCGCAGGCACTCAATAAAATGGTTAGACCAAATAGAAGAGAACCTTTTCAGTGTAAATCCACCCTCAAAAGTCTTCGAATACGAAGAAATGGAACTGGTCGAAGGCGGCTCGGAGATGGACGTGACCATGGACAACGTCGAGATCTATGTCCAGAAATGTGCTGACTTCTACCTCAATTCCGGCATCCTCGAACAGGTATCCCCCTTTTTACCGGCTCCTTACCTCTTCCTTCTTCCAGATGAAAGCCTTCCGCGAGGGATTTGACCGTGTCTTCCCGTTGAAATCCCTCCGATCCTACAGTTCCGACGAGATTCAGCGTCTCATCTCTGGGGAGCAGTGCCCCGTCTGGACCAGGGAGGAGGTGATGAACTACACCGAGCCGAAACTCGGTTACACCAAGGAGAGCCCGGGATTCTTGAGATTCGTCGACGTGATGGTCGAGATGAATGCCCAGGAGAGGAAGAACTTCCTCCAGTTCGCCACCGGGTGTTCCAGTCTGCCGCCGGGTGGATTGGCCAATCTCCATCCCCGGTTGACGGTTGTCAGACGAGTAGAAAGTGGAGATGGAAGCTATCCTTCGGTCAGTTTGGCACTCCTCTTTATAATAATTGTCGAGTTGAGCAAATCGCAGCTCTGAAATTCGGGTCCATTCATTGTTTTCTGAATTTTCACAAGCCGTAATGGGCGCCTTCGGCGCCCTCGGCTTGCCCATGCTTGGCTCCCCATCCTCCAGCGCCGGCTCCCCCTCCTCCAACACTGGCTTCCCCTTCCCTAGCGCCAACTCCCCCTCCCGAGCTGCCCTCTAGCCCAGCGAAACGATCTTCCACCGGCCCCTAGTCATTTTCTTACCGGATTAAACTTCGACGGTCAAATAACAATTAACCGTCGGATAAGGTCAGGCGGTCGAAACTTTCTGCTTCTCTGTCTGCGTTTGACCGGTCAATCCGTACAGACGACAGGTCTTGCAGACAGACAGACAGACAGAGATCTCCCTATTATTAGGGTAGGATTATTCTCTCTTTTTTTCCATAATTTAGTCTGATTTTTTATTATTTTCTTGGCTACGAAGTAACTTTTGATGTTCCATGGGGAAAATTAGCAAGAAAAATGAGAAAATTACATGCAAAAATATGGAAAAATGATGAAAAACTCGAAGAAAGGGTAGAAAAATTCAAAATGTTGTTGAGGAGAATCAGTTCACCTGAAAACGATTACTATATCGAGAATAAGCATAAAGATGTAGTTTTCCAGGTGAATACATGTGTCCATTACCTGAAATTGCCGGAATATTCATCATCCGAGATTCTTCGAGAACGTCTTCTAACGGCCATCAACGAGAAGGGCTTCCACCTGAACTAGTCATATCTCCCCCTATCGCACTTCATATTCTTATCCATTTTCTCTATTTTCTATAATTTCTCTATTTCTATAATCCAAACACCCACAACCCGTGTAGATTAATTGTGATGATCCCTTGAAATTCGGCGTCTTCGCTCAAAAGCTGTTCCTTTCCCAGTGACAATCTAAAAAAGAAGCCTTTAGAGAGTTCTCCCCTTGTCAAAATATCCCTCTTGTACATAGTCAAAAAATGTTTATTTTCTTCTTCTCTACTGATTATATTCTGGGTTCATGTATTACTACGACTACAAGTCTCTCTCTCTATCTCTATATTTCGTGTTATTTCCCCTCATTGTAGTCTCCTTTCGTTTTATCCTCGAAGGTTCCCCCCGTCCCCTATAAATAGCCTTATCAGATAGCAATAATACTCCTTTTCCCGTTGTGCACAATGAAGATAGTTTCTTTATAACTAGAAATTCTATTTTTAATATTCGGGAGAAGTTCATCCTTTGATGATATTCGATCAGTTTTTGTCCGAAATGCGTCAGTAAAACGCGACGGACGGCTTATAACACCACGCGATTGTTTGATTTGGCGTCGTTTCTCGCTTCTCTTCTCCATTTTTATACTTCCAGCATGTCCATTCCAGCTGTTGTTCGTGATATTGAACTCCTCGGCACACATCTATTTGATCATACTCCAATTGTAAGAAATGAAATTGAGAAATTCGTTGAACGGTAGGTTTCTCCCCCATGTTCCCACAATAAAAAGTAAATTTAGATTTGAGAAAAATGAACGGCATAAAGAATTTGACGGTATTTTGAGAGCAAGTCATGCATTAGAAGAAGCTGCTACCGCTCCAGTTGAAGGTCTTTTTGATATTGGAAAGATGAAACATCTGACGGAAACAATAGACTCGTTGACTGACCGAATCAAAGGCTTGACTACTCCTACATTTGGACAGGTGAAGCGCTCATTCTATCCTGGATACAAGAATTTTTATAGGAACACGCCGATTATTTAGCTGAAGTAAATCAAACTCAGAAATCTTACGTTGATTTATGCCGGACAGAAGCTCAGAAGAAGATGAGAACTGCAGTAAATGCTAACCGAACGTAGCCCGTTCTTATTTTGAACTATTTATATTCCTGTGATTGCTATAAGAGCTTTATTACAATCTGAGTATCTTTATAATGCCTCTGACAATTAACAAATAAGTCTGATATATGATTAATACAATACAATCTTAAAACACAGTGCAAACCGGGGAAGTTCAAAGTTTTCCTGATGGATTTACCCACTTATACGTGCCGGTGAATATGAAGCCGTACTTTCGCATTAACTCATCGGCTTCGTCAGGACCTCGGCTAAATTTTTATATCAAAGAAAATTCAAGCAGCAAACTAACCTTCCAAATTTGTAGCTTACGGGTTGAATTTTCTTCTCCTCTAGTTCTTTCAGCACAGGCGTTAAGATCCTCCATGCTTGTTCTAATTCATCTGTTCGGACAAAGTTGATCTGCGATCCCATAAAGACTTCCAAAATTAGGCGTTCATAGGCATCGGGCAGACGAACATCTTTGTAGCGAGCATTATAACTAAGGTCTAGCTCTGATTCCTCAACACCAAAGCCCATTCCTGGCGTCTTGGTCATTATTTTCATATAAACTGCTTCATTCGGCTGTACTCGCATAACAAGCTCACTTCTAAACGCTAATATGGAACAAGACAGAAACCAAACATACCTTTTTAGCTCGCCTGGAGGATAAATATCGCCACTAACTTCTTTGAATTGGATTCGAACTTCGGCTTTCTTTTCATTTAGAGCTAAACTTTCGAGTACCAGAAAGAACAACAAAAATTGCTTACCTTTACCACATCGAACAAAGAAGGGAACGCCTTCCCATCTCTCATTATCAATTTGGAATACTGCCAGCGCATAAGTTGGTGTTATCGAATCTTTTGGTACATCTTTATCATCTTTATATCCATGTTTAGCTTCAGGATCTGATGCACAATTAGAATGTAAACAATGCTTAAAAACTTACGATCATACTGAGGATTCGCTACATACTGTCCTACAACAACGTCTTTCAGAGCAACAGGTTTGATTTTCCTCAAAACTTTAACCTAGAATAAACGCATTACAAAACAACCATGTTTTTATACCTTTTCATCTCGAATATCTTCAGCGTTTAAGCTATTCGGTTTCTCCATGGCAACAAGCGTTAAAATTTGCATTAGATGGTTTTGCATAACATCGCGTATCATTCCTGAGGTGTCAAAATATCCGGCACGACCACCAGTGCCAAAATCTTCTTTGAAGGAAATCATTACTGAGGCAATATTGTCTCTATTCCAAGAAGGAGCAAGAAGCCTGTTTCCAAATCTAAACAAAAACAAATTCGAGCGGAAATAAAAGCGCACACCTGAGAACCATAAGATTTTGTACCATCTCCTTTCCTAAGTAATGATCAATACGATAAAGTTGGTCTTCTTTGAAAAGTTTCGCGAGATGGCTGGACAGCTTTGTAGAAGATTCAAGATCATGCCCAAAAGGCTTTTCAATAATAATTCTAGTCCACGAATCTCTAAAAAGATTTTTATTATGCAAAGAAAAAAATGGTATTAAAAAATAACAAAACATACCCTTTATCCATGCAATGTTCTTTGAGTTCTTGAGTAACGTCATCAAATACTTGTGGAGGAAGAGCAAGATAATATAGTCGATTAACAGGAGCTGAAAATTAAAATATAATGACAAAGTAAATGAAGTCAATAGCAAAAAATAGTAAATGAATGAAAATGAATGAAACTCTACCATTATTACAATGTTTTTGAATCTCATCAATGACTCCTTGCAATTTAACAAAGCCTTCGGAGGTGTCATATTTTCCTCGCACATATACTAACATCTTGACGAACTGTTCAAATTTGTTTTTTTCATTTTCGCGAACCTAAAGATTGCTTTCTACAAAGTAAAAAGGAAGACTAACTTTACAATTTTTCTCGAAGCTGGCTCTCAGTTTTCCTACATCAAGTTCTGATCTAGCATATCCAATTATAGTCAATTTGGTCGGAAGAAGATCATCTCGGAACAGCCACCATAATGTGGGAAAGATCTTCTTTTTAGCTAAGTCTCCCTGAAAGAAAATTTTCAAAGTTTAAGATAAAAACGTACCGACGCTCCAAAAACAACGAATACATAGGGAGGATCGAGCTTCAGATCTCTGGCCATGGACTCCTTGAGATGCTTGATCGTCTCCGGGGACAGTGGATCGGAGATGGATCCACTCTTAGCACGGCTTTGGGAGTACATACTTCCTGAAAGAATATTTAACTTGCTGATATAACTCAAGTTCTGAAAACACGCAATAATGTAGTATCAGACCACAGCAGCGACCTTTTTGAACTAGCAAATAGCTTGGCAGAGACCGGTCGACAACTATGTCACTGGGTAAATACACAATGAATAGTGAAAGGGCAAGAATCACAAGAGACAAAATCACCACAATTTGAAAGGAAGAGATTCTTGGTGACACTTGAAACCACACATTTTTACGCCAAGGGAATCAATATGTTTGTTCGAAAGATCTCAGTGAAGGCAGTGCGATATACACGCTAACAATCAAGTATAAACGCATAAAATGGTTCACATATAGGTCCACTGCACATACCTAGTAAATTTGCAAGCCTTCTATCAAACGGGTGAGGATGGTTGTGATTCAATACTACTTTGCAAAAAAAGCGTGATAGTCATTATTTTGGTCAACACTTTTTAATCGCCAGTCATACCCACTTGTACTAGACCAAAACACCGCAATACAGGCAAAGAGAACTAGTCTGCAGCGCAGCAAGACTAATGCAATGCGAGGTATTTAGAGGTATATAGGAAATTGTTTTTGCGACGAGAGGGCAAATGAACTCTGGTCGCAAATAGCTGCATTTGTCATCAAAAGAAGACCACCCGAAGGTGACCTCATGAACTCAGCAACTCCACTTCGCTTATGATTCGCGTGGGAGCTGAATGTGGCCGCAAACAACAACAAATCATGGGAACGTTTGCTAGCCTATTGAATTGTAATCTTTGCAGTGCATACTTGGCGAAATATCGCTGAAAAAGAGGTAAGGCATTGAAAAAAACACTAAATCATAAATCACTGGCTGGTCACTCTACGTCAGTGTTGCCGAGATAAGAGACAACAAAGAAACGTCTAGAGTCGGATCGGCTGTCATCGTTGCGGTCTCAGCCTGAACAATACAAACAACAACACATAGAGATCATTTTGCACTAAAAAATCGGGCAGCTTTTATACCGCGAGATGGGGAAATAGCGTAAGAAACATAGCATGACAAAAGCTTGGTCACCTAAGATCAGCGAATTATAAATGAACAAGAGTATAGGTTACATCGCAACAATGACTTGAGCCGACGCATGTTCATAAAATAAACGGTGACGCTCGATTGAAAAGCGGCGAATGTGCTGACAAATCGGGACAGATGAATCATTTACAAAGCGTATTGCTGCACAATTGCTTGGAATACGCCTATATGAACAGAGACACATAAGGCCATACATATGGACTGAGGTCACCCTATCTGCTTTTCACAAACGGCTGAGTTTCAACTATTGATAACAGCAGATGGAGCCACAGCTGTCATCTGCAACAAACTAAGGAAAAATTAGTGAAAACGAAGCACTACAGTTAGCGAACAATTGTAAAGATATAAATTTATAGTCGTACAATTATGGAAACATACAAAACCAGATAAAATTCAACAGTGAAAGTAGTAAAAACGGCAAACTATTCCTCTTTTTCAGTTTCCAAATTGATGCGGTCTCCAAATTTCCCATAAAGGACCTTTTTGATGGCATCCATTTCAGCGCTTATAGTTTTGCTTTGATTCTAAAATTCAACAATAAACTGAGCTAAGCAGAAATAAAAACTTACTTGCTTCTGAACCAATGATTCCTGAGTTACTTCTTTCTGTTGTTCCAATTTCTCCGTCATAGAATCCTGAAATACAATATAAAAATGCAAAGCTTTCTAAACTAACACTATTGAAATGAACAAATGTCTGTCCGAATTTGTAAGGTATAGATTGGGCATCATCTTCGTCTAGAAGCAGCAATTCGTCGGCGGCCTCATTGATATTTTGAACCTCATTCATTAGTTCGGCCATTTCTTCCTGCAATATAAATTTTTTAATATGAAAAAAAAAATGAAAACTGACTTTGAGTTGCTGGAAGTTTTGATGAAGGCGAGCAAACTTGTTGATCTGCTGCTGATCGGCTGCTGTCGGGTTATTACTCATCCTAAAAAAGACAGTATTGGTAAAGAGTATGAGAAAATGGGGAGCAAAATAAGGCACTTTAGGAAAAGGAAAAGTGAACTGAGAAATCTTGAGGTTTGGCGTTTGAGCTGAAATTCTTCTAGATTTTCAGAGGCACGCCAGGTTGAGGATACGGTAGGACTTCGCATTTTATAAACCTCATTTTCTATAGTTATCACTTCATTTTATGGCTATAATCTCTTTGTTTCAGGTATGAATCGCATAGCTGTAATCCCTCGTTTTGTGCGCAGCTATGCAACGGCCGCTCCGAAGACCTCAACAGGAATTGAACACGCTGACGCCATGAAAAAACTCGGAGGTTAGCTTATTTGATTTGTAAAAAAATTCCTTTTGTTTCAGGTGGAAATCCAGACTGGAAGCAATACAAGGTTGATGAGTACTTGAATATGAATACATACTCTTACTACGATGTAGAAGTAAGAATTTATAACGATAATAATTTTATTGGGAATATTGTTTCAGCTTGAAATGGCCAAGCACCGTGTTCCTCAGCCCACAAATAAGAAACCTGACAGTTTGCCCAAAATCAAGGCATAATTTTAGTAGTGTAGATAGATTTCTTTACATAAAGCTTATTCCTAACACCATCTTTCTAAACAGTGGAATTCCATGGCTATTTACATTTCAGAGTATTCTTGTAATTCCGACATCGGAATTTTTGGATCCAGGCGAAAAATTATCTCCCTGGTGAATTCCATTGAGAAGGTGTACTCCTTCAACATCCTTTAAGACCCTTCCCTTCATTTTGATCTTACGTCCTGCCGATATCCTATAGGTGCGCTGCGGCAGCTGGACGGGACTGAAAATTGGAAATTAAATTAGTGCTCTTTCAATTGAGCTAATGCTGTATTTTGAATATAGTACATTTTACTGAAAAAGAAAAGGTTGCTGGTTTGCCCTCCAGTAAGCTCTTTCATCGGCATTTAGCAAAAGAAAAGCTAATAGAGGCGGATGCGGCTTCCCATTTTTTCAATCAAGTCTATAACAGTAATATGAGTAACTTGTGCCTTTTTCACAAGTGTTTCTGTCGGTCAATTTCTTGTCTAGACAAAGAGTCGTGTACGCTTCTTTATTTTATTTTCTATTCATTCCTCTGCTGCTTACATCCTTTCTATAAACTTATACTTTTCTTGCAGACCTAGTTTAGAGGATGTTACGGCTTATTAGGATTCGTCAGCCAGTCAGAATGCAATCAACAGCGCCTGTAATCAAGAAAATAAATCGAGTGCTCATTGCTAATCGAGGAGAAATTGCCATCCGTGTCATGAATACAGCCCGTAAAATGGGAATTGAATCCGTGGCGGTTTTCTCCGATGCTGATCGTAATAGCCTCTTTATTCGTAAGGCTGACAAGGTGTGTTTTTTTAAATATTAGGTGCAATTCCTGCTGTTCCAGGCATATCATATTGGGCCAGCAGCCGCTTCTCAAAGTTACCTCAACATAGATAAGGTCATAGAGACGACGTTGAAAGCCGGCGCTCAGGCCATCCATCCCGGTTATGGGTTCCTCTCGGAGAATGCAGTCTTTGCTGAAAAATGTGCAGAAGCCGGGATCGTTTTTATTGGCCCGCCAGTCAAAGCCATTCGAGATATGGGAACGAAAAGTCTAGCCAAGCAGATTATGCAAGATGCAAATGTATGGTTTTTGTCGACTACTTCATTTCTCTATTGTTACAGGTCCCGGTAGTAGAAGGATTTCACGGTGCGGATCAATCCGATGCTAATTTGAAACTTCATTCGGAAAAAATCGGTATCCAGCCTCATTTTCCTTATATTTTCTTGTATGTTTTAGGTTATCCAGTAATGTTGAAAGCTGTCTACGGTGGCGGAGGAAAAGGAATGCGAATAGCTTGGAATGAGGCAGAATTCGACGAGAAACTAGCATCTGCTCGCAATGAAGCCATGAAATCTTTTGGAAATGATGAAATGCTGGTTGAAAAATTCGTGGAAAGACCGAGGCATGTGGAAGTTCAAGTTTTCGGCGACCACAACGGCCATTATGTTCATTTATGGGAGAGGGATTGCTCCGTTCAACGGCGACATCAAAAGATTATTGAAGAAGCACCAGCTCCGTTGATTAGTGCGCTTATTCAGTATAAAAATATTAAAAACATAAATTGTAGATATGGATACTCGACACGAGATTGGCCACGCCGCTGTCCGAGCAGCTGCGGCTGTTGGTTATGTGGGAGCAGGAACGGTTGAATTTATTATGGATCCCAATGGCAAATTCTACTTTATGGAAATGAATACTCGCCTCCAAGTGGAACATCCCGTGACTGAAGCTATTACTGGTAGTTGACCCCTTCTTTCTCTCTAATCACCGCTCCTTCTAGGTACCGATTTGGTTGAATGGCAACTTCGAGTAGCCCAAGGAGAAGATTTGCCACTGAAACAAGAAGACATCCCGCTAAATGGGCATGCCTTCGAATGCCGTGTCTACGCAGAGGATACCAAAAATGGATCATTTATGCCCACGGCTGGAAAGCTGGACTTTGTCTCCTTCCCCAGTAACGCTCGTGTGGATACGGGAGTCGTCTCTGGGGATGAAGTTTCTGTCCACTACGATCCGATGATTGCCAAGGTTCGTTCTCTTCTTCTTGCAATATATAAAGAAGAATTGTCCAGGTTGTCGTCTGGGATAAAGACCGTGCCACGGCTGCTGCTAAATTGGACGCGGCGTTGAAAGCTACCCGAATTAGTGGACTGCCAACTAATATTGATTTTGTTCGAACTGTTTTGAAACATCCCGAATTTGTCAAGGTAAGGAAAAGGCTCTCCGTATGCTAACAATCTCCTTTTAGGGAAATGTTTATACAGATTTTATTCCCGACCACCAGAAAGAATTATTTGCCCCTCAAACGACTCCATTTGATACCCTGGTAGAAGGCGCCGTCGGGCTTTCTCTTCTCGAAAGACCGAGCCATCCCACTGGACCATTTGAAGGACTGAATAATTTCCGTTTGAGTCATCATCTCACCAAGCCTTATAAATTAGGTACACCATCTCCTTTTCCTTATAAAGATATTTAGGCGATGAGGAAGTGAATGTTACATTTTTGGAGAATTCAGAAGTACAAATAAAAGTAAAAGACAACTCCCATACTGTACATATTCGTCACGTTGAGGTGAGTTATAATTAAGAAAACAAAAGAAAATGTTTAGCGAAAAGATAACAAAGTGGCATATACCGTGGAATGTGATGGAAAACGATGGTTCGCTAAAGCTATTCAAATAGGAAATACTATTATTGTGAGTTTCTCTAGCTTCTTATGGTTATACATGTTAAAAAAACATTAAGTGTAGAGAAGGAAACATAAGAAAAGAAAAACACGGCATAAGAGAAGTTCTATAAATAAACCTACAGGTTTCCGGAGAAGATCAACGTGAATATAATGTGGCAATAGCTGATTTTGCTGGTGATGCAGCTTCTGCAGGTGCTGGAGGTTCAACCATTGCACGTGCTCCCATGCCAGGAATTATTGAAAAAGTTCTCGTAAAAGCTGGTGACATTGTGAGTTTTCCCATTGCAAGTAGACGAAACTTTTGCCATTTTCTTACAGGTAAAACAAGGTCAATCGCTAGTAATAATGACAGCGATGAAAATGGAATACATTATCAAAGCGCCGGCGGATTGTCAAGTTTCGGCAGTGGCTTGTGCGCCTGGCAAAAATGTGGCTAAGAATACTGTCTTGGTCAAATTCGTCACAGAAGAAAACTAGGAAGCTAAGCTAAAGATATATAAATCTAGTCTATCGAATTGTTTGTGTATTTAGGAGTGTGCTTTTAGCTTCTTCGTATAGATTCGTAGTACGCACAGAAAAGCATATGAAGAATGGTGTCTAACAGTGCCATACATATCGGATTGTATATTTTATTGTAACGGGATAATAAACCATAAGTTTGACTTATTTTCCACTCATTATTGGCCAAGTCCAATGAATTATCTTCTGTTGTTCGTTGTTTACGAGTCGTTCTAACGAACACCCTCTAGAGATCCATTCTGTTCTCTGTCTGTTTTGTTTACGTTTCTAACCATTAGCTCTTGTTTTCATACAGTTTCAATCTGTTTTCAATTTACAAAACAAAGCTTTTTCAGTACAATGAAGAGAAAAGGAAGAGCTGCCAGAGGCGCTATTCGCTCGAAGACCGGAGGATTGAGACACAAAAAGGGAAAAGTAAGAACGTTTCTCTTTATTATTTCATTATCATATTAAGAAAGATAAAGATGTGCTTGCAGTACAAGAAAAAGAAATGGCCAAATTGAAGAAGAAAGCTGTAGAAGAAGCCAGTGCAAAGGAATTAGCAAAGTAGATTGTTGAAAACTTTCAAAATTTACATGTTTTTTTAGACAACCACACTCTTTTGTAATTCACAGGGGAGATGTAGGAAAATATGTGAAAACTTTGGAATTAGATTTACGTAAGGTAATGGAGCCGAATACTGCTAAACATCTGAAAGTAAGTATTTGATTTCTTGTGATTTTATTACATCCATTTTTCAGGTTCGTAAAAACAACAATATAAAGGATTTCGTTGTACATGGTACCGTGCTAGGTGTTACAAATATGATGGTCTTGACAAATAGCGAAACTTCGGTTCAATTACGGATGATGCGTTTCTCACAAGGGCCTACTCTGACATTCCGAGGTGATTTTATTACTTTTGAAATCATTTTTATTCGTAAATGTTTAGTTAAACAGTATTCTATTGCTCGTCATATTCTTTCTTCTCAAAAAAGACCAGCAATCTATGAGAAGCTCTTCAAGCGATCTCCGCTTGTGGTTATGAACGGTTTCAATCAAGAAGGAAAGAAACATCTACAATTAGTGCAGACATACATCCAGAACATGTTTCCAACGCTTAATATCGACACTGTAAACATTTTATCACTTTAGTTTCAAATTGTTCCGTTTAGATCGATCTAAGAGATGTGAAACGTTGTCTTATGGTAAATTACTGCGAAGAAGACGATACTGTTGAAATGAGGCATTAGTAAGCTTTTATTGGTTATAAATCTAAAACGTAATTTAGTGCTCTTCGTGTAGTTGCTTCAGGAATGAGCAAATCTAGCAAGAAATTACTGCAGGCTGAAAAATCGAACAGCAAGGGTATTCCTGACCTCTCGCGCTATAAGGATATTTCTGACTACTTCCTCAAGTAAAACATTATTTTATTAATTTACTATATATTTATTGTTTAGCCCTGGACAATTGAGTGACAGTGAATTTGAAGGTGACCAAGCGGAGGTCGAATTAACTCAAGATATTCACAAGAAGGGTGGTTGTATTAGAGGCCATAAAAGTAACGTGCGGTAAGAATTATTCTGTTCAAATAAAATATTGTTTTACAGTTTAATGGAAATTGGTCCTCGTCTATCCTTGGAACTGATTAAAATTCAAGAAGGAATCGATGAGGGTGAAGTCCTTTACCATAAACATATCGAAAAATCTAGCGATGAAATATTCGCCAACAGAAAAGCAGCTCCTCTAGTGAAGTAAGCATCTTCTTTGTCTGGAAATTAAGAAATTTTTAGAAAAATGAAGAAACGGCGTGAGACTGAAGAGCAACAACGTGTTATTAGACGTCTAACGAACATGCAAGAACAAAAGGAAAGAGAAGAAGCTGAAGAAAAAGCTATCATTGAGAAGGCGGCCAGGACGCAAGCTGCTGCTACGGGCCAGACTGACGAAATTGAAAATGAGCGTGAAAAGGACAGAGAAATTGCTATGAACAGGGCTAGGTAAGCTGATTTATGGCTAAAGTTATGTTTTTCTTTCAGAGAGCTCGAACAAAACAATCCGATAAGGGAAAAGAGTGCCGCTATAACTGAGCTCGAGAGAAACAATCCAATAAGAGAGAAAAAGGGCTCATTCGGAGGAAGCAAGCGTGCCGCTGGTGAACCATTGGACTACAGCCGAAAGAAGAAGAAGTTTTCCTCGTAAACAACGGTAAAGATATCCTCTTGTTGTTATTTTGTTGATTTTATTTGTTATGAATTTACTCTGTTTGCAGCTTTCACTTTCTCATTTCCAGTCCCCAAAAGACTTTCGAAGTTCGGACACGGGTGTTCGAAATTGAACATAGATAAGATCGTAGATGGCGGTTTCATTAAACGGCCTCGTAAATTTGCTCTTCTCAGGTGGCCTTCGAGACATGTTCAAGATGGTACGATTAAATGGATAGGTGTCCTACTTTCTTGGCATACCTGATGGAATAGCTGCTTATTATATTCAAAATGAATGGTTTTAACATCCCCCTCCAGCCAGCTGTCATTTCCTGCTTTAGCCATCTGTCTCGTCTTTCCAATGATATTGGTCCCTTTCTCCTGTCCTTGACTGAGGTCGGGATGCTTTTACGTAATGCTCAATTATATGAAGCGCCCTTCCCATAATTGATAGGCGGTACGGTCGCCGTTGAACAATTCTTACTCCTAATAGACGGGAAGAGGAAATAGGGAAAACAGACTAGCACAGATAGGATCTCTTTCTCGATTGACACTTGATCAATCACCGAATTTTTTCGACTACCGATGGCTTTTGAAATTGTTGTCTCCATATTGTCTCGTCGAAGTAAATGGTCAATTTGTCTGGAATGGAGAAATGGCTGCGACAACTGTTAGGTGCCAAGGGATGGAAATGGAAGGGAGCCGGAAGTGGGAGAGGTATCACTCGGGTGAGAGGAGAAGTGCCAGGGGTCAGATTAGGGCGAATGGGAAATGGACGAGCTCGTCTTTTCCAACGATGAGAACATACAAAATTTGAAGGGGTATTTGATCAGACGTCAAAGTAATACTATTGTATCCATTGTGGAATCGTTATTATCTTCACTCATAGCATAAAAAAATTTGATTTGTTCATAAGCTCATCCGGGCAAATTGAGGTGAATGGGGAATTTTCATGTTCCAACTTCCCTATTTATCCGAATCGAATGGTCAAATGTGTTCTGAAGAGGTTGTCAGCGTTACTCTATTCAGCTTTTTGGCAATTTCCCTCCTAGGCATCACAAATTGAAAAAGTTCCAAGTTTTTTATGTTTCACCTCCAACATTTAGCCAAATGTCCAACAGGCAACGTTGATCTTCTATATTTCAACATCTCTATATATTTGTCTCCCCACATATAGCCGTCGTTCTAGGCGGAATCTTCTACCAAAATTTCGAAGAAAAACTGGATTTCCGAATTTATTATGTGTCAACTTCGCCTTATAACAAAATGGTAATGAACAAATGCTGTTTTTCTTTCTATCAGGGTAAATGGTAAATTCAATAAATACGGTCAATATATACTCAATGGCTGGATGTAGCTTTCCTCTTTTCAATTTCACAGTTCCCTTCATTTCCCTCATTTTCTGTTGAAATACGCTATTCTCCTTCCCTCTCTCATGTTGAGAACTCTTGGAATTTTCGATATTTCACCTCCCCCGTATAATATAATACCCAAAGTGTTTGTCAATTTTCTCCTGAAATGTTCTTTTCCAAATTTTCCAATAAGAAAACTATCTCAACTGCATTGTTGACCAGTTGCTTCCTCTCCCCCTCCCTTCAGTCCATTTCCCCCACCGAAGGCGTGAAGTATGCCATTCTCCCTGTCTTCCCCCGCTCTCTCCTCATTTACGATGTGTCGAATGAGGTCGCATTCGAACTTCTTCGCACTTGGCCCCCCATCCCGTAACCCGATATCGTGCCGGGGATTATCGCTGTCGGCAGGTGCTTTGAATGGCGTGTCACTCTCGTTCGAAGGTGTCGTTTACAACAACCGATACAGGCGGCCGGGGAGCATATTGGGCAATGGAGCTGGTACCAAGAGGGATTGACAGGGTAAGATACTCTCGAGGAAGACGGGTGATTGGCGGGGAGAGGATAACCTGGGGATATAGAGGGCGTCTTTTAGAAGCCAGGTGTCGAGGGACAGGTGTAATGGGACAATGGAAAAGGCTATTAGGGGCAAGATAACAGGATACCGTATCCCCGGAGACTCTCATTTTGAATACTGATATCCCAAAACTTTTTATCAAGTAAATACTTGAACTCTATCCGTTACCAATCACATGGCGTATTTGGACCGTTTAGATTATCGGGTACACCAAAACCATCGCACAAATTCCAGTTCCCGAGGTTTCTCGCAAAAACACAAACAAGAATGAACGGTTACCACCTTTTTATCGAAAAAATGAAACATTTCCTTGTTTCTATGGCCCGATAAAGCCGTTCTTCTGCTTTTCTTATCACTTGGGATGGCAAATTCAGTTCCAATTGGCCTACACATCACAGGAGGGGGCTCAATACCGTCTTCGCTCGTTTAGTCCAGATTCTCGTAACGGTACAGTTTCCTTTAGATAAACGGACACCGGAATTTTCTGCAGCCGAGACCATACAGGTGCCGCTACCGGACAGCGGGCCAACCAAACTGGATTCGTTTCCAGCTACCGTATCCCGATTTTTTTAGATTTCAATGACAGAAGAAGACCAGCGAGGTTCCCTTTTGTCGTTTAGTATCATTTTCTCAAACAAACAGAAACATTTTTTCGTTTCTACGGCAGAATAAAAGCTTCCACGTTATTCCTTACCATTCAGACGTCCTGGACTTTATCCCACGAATTTTGCCACCCGTACAATCTCGGCAGATATTTCCTTTCTTTAGTACTGCAGTGATACTTTATAACTTTTTTCTGCCGAGATCATACGGGTGCGAGAAATCGGGTCAGTTGATCCATGTTCTTCCTTCTCGTATCTCAGGAAATAGATGTTTTTCTTGTTTCAATGACAGAATAATGGTCAGAAAATTTCTCTTCTATCGTTGGGGGTTTCTTGTCTGCTGCAAAAGCAACTAGTTCGGGTAATTCTAGTCGAATTTCGTTCGTTTCTTCCTCTCTAAATAAGTCTTCGTTTCCTTGTTATTTTATGGCTATTCTCAGCCCCATCTGACACCACTTCACCCCTCTTCCACTCCCGGCCGGCCACTGGAGGCATCCCATTCATCTTCAGCACTCAATGCGCCGGAATTCATCGTCTCCCCGGTCCTTATGCTAATTCCCTCGTTTATGGTCAAGTGGGGTAGGCTTTTGTTATGGAATTTGAGCAGAGATGATGGCCAATTAGGGGGTGGTCAACCTGGGGCGAGGTGAGAACAGCCACCGGCACAGGCAATGTGTACCGGGAGATGTGATCACAAACAGAAGTCGACAACATGTGCTGGGAAGGGTAATGGTTCTGGCTGGATTGGGGGAGTAGAATTGGGCGGTGATTCTATCAGAAGAAGAAAAACACAGCTGGATATACGTTGCAAAACAACCCCGACAATTAGATAGCGCCTGAAGTTCGTGCCGCTGCACCCGTAAAGTCTCGGCAGCTTGGGGTAAAAGAAGGCGCGCCGCGCTGATCAAAAGCCGCAGAGCTGCCGATATTTTACGCGCGCGGGTCAAAATCACCCCCTGGGCAATCTCATGGAATTCAAACGCCGCTGACTCGCTTCTCGCAATCATTACCTATCAAACCCTACCGCCTCTTGAGTCATCTCCTCTCGGTTCCCGTGATCATGGCCGACGGCATTCCTGCGGCGGCACGAGTGTGAGACATCAATAGGTGCTAATCCTATCGTGAGACGGTTCAAAAAGCGGAAGAGAGTCTTCTAAAAGGTGGCAATCTCATCAAAGGAGAGGATTAAGAACGGTCACTGACGATAGAGAAACGGCAATTAGGAGGGGAATGAAAGCGATCCGATCAATTGGAAGGGGGACGGGATGATTATGGGATCAAGGAATCAATCCCCCATGGGTTACGGTAACTCTAGAAAAGTCAGAGAGATTAGAGGATTCCCTACAGTGTGAATCCCTGCCTTCGGCCTGCTTCCCCCCGTTGACTCCCAATTTCTTGTCCCAGCTCAGGGGTGTCTATCCCTCTCTACCGTATCCCCTTCTAATTACCTCAAATGAGATTTGATCGGAGGATGTGCGCGAATGTGGGAGACCCTCGGAGAACAATGGGAGACAGCTCTTCGAGACAGCTCAATTAGGGGAGGAAGACGTTTTTGGGGGAGAAATTGGCTGGAATCAGGGCTCCCAAGACTATTGGGTAACAGTTGAGGCAGTCAATGGGCCACACGTTTGGATTTATCCATGCTCTGACAGCGACTTATAGCCATTCTAAGGCAACAGATTGCCAGTTCTTTCTCTACTGATCCTTTTTTCCAGCCAAATTACCCATCTAGGGATCGTATCCGGGCTAACTCTTTTTGGGAAACGTCATCTGCGACGCGATAGCCCAGCTCAACCGGCATGGGACAGTATCAGTCCATTCGGGGTTAGTCCTTTTTTCCAATGAAAATATCCCATTGACAGCTCTTTTCAAGAGACAGTGTGCCAGCCTTTGCGCTTTTCCAGTGCGAGTTTATAATGTTTGACATACTGTAATCAATCTATAGGACCTCAAACATTGAAAAAGCGCAAATCTGGTGCGCTTCCCCCCAAAATGTGCCTTGCTGGCTTGGTTCTAGTCGATTTCGACCATTTACCCAAAAGGAGGAGATGATTATCTCGGCGAAAACTTTGAATGACGGGAGACGAGAAAACTGTCAACTTGAATTAGCGGAGCAAAGGAACCTCTGAAGAAATGGATTCAAAACCACCCCTAGCCTTATGAATTCCCCCTGAAACTTGAAAAAAGCGACCAATCGAATAATTCATTTTTTGGCGCCAGTCGCCTGTCAATTGCCGCCATCTGTTCCCTCTTCTTTTTTTCTGTTCCAAACAAGGTGAAACGAGTTCCAAGCGGTTTCAATCTCCCAGTTTAAACGCTGTCTGTCTACTCCCCTTTCTAATAAAAAGTATACGGTAATTAGTCACCGGAGAAGGCAAAAACTAACAGATCCAGATGGGCATACCGCGACACTCGCCCCCTCCTCTCCCCTTTTCCCATTGCCGACCCTGTTTGCGGAAGATCGCGCAACCACCGGATTTGACAGTCGGCAATAACAGTCTCAGGTCACCGAGAGACATCTGCTCTGCGGGAGATCTCTATTCTTATTTCTTGTGGAGTAACTATGGAACAGATGAGACTAAAAACTTGTGAAAGGGGGGTTATTTCTAGGGTAAGTGAAACACAACACGTAAAAAGATTCGAGTAAGAAGAAAAAAGAAGGGCAGCATATTTCAAGAGAAAGTGAAACGGAAAGGGGAGCTCTAGAATTCGGGACTCTGAAACCATGAGTCTTATTGAGACACATTATTCTCAAGTTTCTGGTAAAAACACAAACAAAGCTATGTAAGAAATGCTCTGGATAATTTTGGGGGAAATCTAGATAGAGCCAGGCTATGACTAATGAATAAGAATGTGATCCACGCTCATATTTCAAAGAGAAGTGAAACATAACGACATTTTCAGTTTGGAATATCGTGTTTGGGTGAATTTCGATAATATTTTATATGGCTGCAAGTAAAGAATATAAAATCTTCTCCAGAGCAAGCGCCGCTCATGTGCTGATCTCAAACTTTCATAAATATCTCACAAAGTATGCTGCTAGAGATTATTTTTATCAGAAAAAAACCGAAAGGATAAAGTTGAGAAGAAAGTTCCGCTTGTATTTCAAGAGGAACTGAAATAAAAGAATTCCGGTGGTCTCTTCTATCAAACAGGAAAAGGTTCGAGTTTCTAGGGGAATAGCAACTTACTGAGATCCATTTGTCAAGTTACCTGATTACAATTTGTATTTTATTGGCTACTAATAAGAAACTCTTTAGCCGTATTGCGTTAAATTTCCTTGTCCCTGGTCAAAAAACCAAATTTTCCCAAATTTCCAATACTAACTCATAAACGGGGCTGTGTCTACTTCGCTACCGTCTATCGAATTTTTGTGCTCCGAATGAAGATCATAAAGGATTGTTCAATGCTAGTCCACTATTACCAGAAGTCAAGCTTTTCTTCTCAAATTTCATAAAATTGCTCAAAATAGACTGTCGCCTACCGCCATTATTTCCCATTTCTTATGTTTTGGATAAAGTTGATATCACTGGTTACGTATTTCGTCCAATTTCTAACAATCTCGATCGACGAGTTGTCGACAACGGTCTACCGTACCTCTCCCTCCCGCTTCCGTCCGGTAACCTTGTAGTCGAGCTTGTAAACGTCCCCGTCCGAATAATTAGTCCGACCCTAAAGTAACAGGTGTCACGGCATGCATCTTTTGAACTATGCCGATACCGCCAAGGGTTTCTGATAAGATAGAGCCGGGCTACTCCACCTGTTGTCCTTCCCTCATTTGTCTTTCCTAGAGATTCTTGACCCCTTCAAAAGCTATCCGTCCCCAGGGGAAAGGGTACTAGAGCCGGCAAAAAGAGAAAACCTCTTCCGTCGGTCATCTTTCAACGCGGCCGGGCTCCAATCTGTCACTAAGTGTTATTCCCCTTCCTCTTCTTTTTATTCCCATAAATCAGAGGTCTCTCCCCCTAAAAGAGAGCGAAGGGGGCTCCCTGCCGTTGGCAAGAGGCGGGGTCTCCGAGAGAAAGACTCGTGGGGTCTCTGGCCGAACCTCCTCCTCCCCCTCCCCGGACTCCGCCCCCATATTGGTAGTCAGGGGCAGTCAGTTCCCATCTCTCTGTCCTTATTCTATCCAACCACGATGTCATGCATAGCGATTATTTTTAACGGACCGAAGACGAGGAACGGGCGCCGCGTCTTCGAATCCTTTCAGTATACCAATCAGCAGTGCTTCTGGAATCGGTAAGTCTTTTTTTGGGAACCATTAGATCTTTAAATAGCGTTTAATGGAAGTTCTGACCCCCGTGGCCTTGTAAAGTAGACGGTAATCAATCTATTTCTGACTAGAATCGTCGGGAGAGCCGTCAAAGGCAGCCGCCAATTGACTCGAACCATTAGGCGCCAAAAGGGAGCCACTCCACACCTTCAGCTTTTTAAGGAAAAATACCCCTTTTTTCAACTTTTAAAGGTCTAAATCCCCTAAATTCCTCTATGTTGTGGCTCATATTTATGTATTGTTGCTGTTGCCGGCAGCTGGCAGGAGTCTCCCGCCTTTATGAGTCAAACTGCCCCGCCACCCCGGTCACCTCCCCCCGTTTGCCCCCTTTCTTCCCTAATTTGTCTATTTTCAGTGAACTGGTGGCAGCTGCCGATTCCCTAAAATATATGGGCTTTATGCGTCCGGGAACGTTGTTTGTCTCGGCGCCGGCTGTCCATCTACAGGCGATCAAGTCCTCCTGGGCGAGGAGGGTCCTCAAACCGGCGGACGGCTATCAAATCTCTTCTGTCGGTCAGTTTTTTCTCATGTTTCCCAGTCTTCTTATTTACAATCCTTTCCCAACACATGGTTCTTCATCTTCTGTAACAGAAAACCAATTTTTATCCTTTTCCCCAATGTCTGGGCCTCCTTCTGGGTCAATTAGGGAGAGTGCACTGTAAAATGTTCCAAAATGCTTTTATCTTTGGTAAATATCCAATCAAATCGATATTCTTGCCTTTCTGCAATTATCTCTATCTCTCTTTCCTCTACCATAACATACTTTTCCTTGTTGCCGGTTAATCCTCGAGAGCACTAACCGCCGCCTCGTCCGTCAGTCTCGGTAATCCTAATCGTCGCCCGCCGGCAATTTCTCACCTTTTACCTCTCCACTCTTGACCGCGCTCCATCCTGGCTACTTCCCTCCCTCCTCCCTTCCCCAGCCATAAAATGACGCCTGCTCCCTTTCCCTCCAATTTATTAGCAGAAGGAGAAATTCGTGTGGGAATCCAGAGAGACCATTTGGTGGGGCTAGATGAATGAACGCGGGTCAGATAGGGGATAATTAGCCGATCGTGTGAAGTGGGAAATAAAGCGACGGACGGGCGAGAAAGAGTCGTAAAAAGTCCATGCTCCTAAAGGAAAAGAACACTTTTTTGTTTCTTTGTTCAGCTGGGAATGGGGACAATTTTGAATCGGGACTCGTGCTTGCCTAACTGTCTAGGTTACGGTAACGAGACAGAATGACTCTATTAGCCATATTTTTACTGAAATTATCATTTTGGTGGAAACATTATGGTATGAACGGTGAGGGGATAATGTTGTCAATTTTATCCTGTAGTTGAAACCCAAAAAGTGTTTATTTCCTGGATAAGGACGAACGAAGCCAGCTCGGGTGGTTCAAATCTCCGCACCCGTACAATCTCGGCATCTGGTAGCTATGAAGATGTGGGGCCGTTGCCTAACAAGACTTTCGGCTGCCGAGACGGTACGGGTGCAGAAATTCGGGCTAATTCTGCCGGAATTATTAGATTTTCGAGTGTGAAGCCATTCTTTTACTCCGCCATGCTTGTTCAAGTAATGATGAGAAGGGCTTCTTATCTCCCCATGGAAACAAGAAAACCTTTCCATTCCCCCGGTTAAATTTCCTCAACACTTCCAACAATGATCATTCCGCCTCCCATCCTGCATCCTGCTGGGCTGGCCCTTCCTCGGCTGTTAATTTATGTAAATGGCTACTTATTCCCGCACTAAACTGGCGACTGCCGCTGGTTTCCAATGAATAAAATTCCACCAGAGAGATTTCCCCGGGGTTGCTTCTATTTTCTCCTTATAAGAGCCATATCCCCCTATATGGTCAGCAATACCGTCCAAATTAGAGCCCCCCGTGACGCCATACTAATTTGACGGCTCCACCTGTTGGCTGCAATCCGATACGGGTACAGGTGCGGGACAGATGCCCCCGGAGATGGCCCGTGTTTATACTTCGGGACTACTTGAGGACATGAGCCGGGGCATGGATAGAGAGAGGGATAATAAATAGAGGGTTTCAGGGGAGGTGGGCGAGATACAGCCGGTCGAACAGATGCACTTCGTGCCGTTGGGAGACGTCATCTGCGATGCGATAGCCCAGCTCAACCGGCAGGGGATGGCCGCCTCTCTTCAGGCCATAAGGAACCATGTCACCGAGAACTGTCCACAGGTTTGTCTATTCTCTCATGTTCTGGCGGCGCTTTATAGATTTCCCTTGGTCGCATTTGATCAATTTGTGGCAATCGGTTGAAGTCGAAATATCCCATAGAAAGATTGGCGGACTTGATGCTTCTTTAGTGCGCGAATTTTGTAATATTTGGCATAGTGTAACCAATCTATAAAACCTCAAACACTGAAAAAGCTAAATTTGCCGTGCCTCCCCCTTACGATTCCAGTCCGTTTGTACCGTTTACGTAAAAAAAAGAGGAGATCATTATCTCGGCGAAAACTTTGAATGACGGAGGACGAAATCTGTCAACTTGAATTAGCGGGAAGGCCAAGAATTTAGCTAGAACACTTTCCAAATGACCTTCGAACCTTATGAATTCTCACCAAAACTAAAAAATCCTCTCGAAGCAATCAGACTCGAAGCAATCAGCCAATCCCCTCATTCAGGTAGCCCCTCCCAGTTTGGAAATGGTCCGCCAGACGGTGAATTCCCTGGCCGTGACGGGACTCCTCTACCGTATGGGAGACCATCACTTTGTCTCTGTTCCCACCCAGTCACCCATCCGAGCCAACGAGAAGCAGACAGTCGAATGCCAGACAGGAACGTCGATTATCCTCCCGGAGAAGAAGACCCGCAAGGGAATCCTCGCTCGTTTCTTCGCCAAACGGTATCCCTCCTCCCAAATTTATAAAATCAAGAATTCAGATCCCCGGTGGCGGCAGTGGCTGCCCCCCAGCCGATCGCCTTCTCGACGGAGTTCCCCCCGCCGCCGTGGCTGGCCCAGGCGAACAGCAGGGTGCCCGAGCCCCAGCAGCCGAAGCAGCCAATCCTCCCGAATAAGTGAGTTAGAAGGGTCTCTAATCCCCTCTCCCCGGTAATATCCCCCTCTCGGTTTCCTGTCAATTGACCCCCACAACCCGTCGGGGTATCACCCCGGGTGTCGTCCCCCGCCCCTCCCCCTCTTTCCCCCAAGAGCATTCGCTGTCCCAACCATCCATCAGCACCTATCCATTGAGTTGTCTTGCCGTCGGCTCTGACCCCATCTGACACCTCATTAGTCTCTTCTCGTCGTTGGGAGAAGTGCGCGATCTGAGACAATGAGCAGGTTCGAGGCTCAGGGCAAGATGACGCACAGATTGGACAAGGGGAAGGGAGGAGAGAAGGGATCACACTGTCATAATAATTGGACAAGGGGAGAACGAGGAATGTTTCATTTTTGAAACTAAATGGAGCTGGGCCCTTTCCCATTGATTCTTCTCTGATAGAGATTCGAATAAGACAGACGGCCATAACATTGAAAAAGCGCGGAATAAGCTTTGGTGCAGAAAATTTGAGGGACAGAAAAGCGCTTCTCTTGAAGTTAGATTTTCGATTGAATCGGAGATATTGTGGACATAACTCTAGGGTTTATAAAACAGATGACCGTAACATGAGAAAAGAATGGGATAATTCTACGAGCTGCTAATTGGTTAGGGTGAAATTGTACAGAAGCTTGTTTCGTATCGGGTCTAAATTGTTTAGTTGGCCTACCTGAGTATTGGGTTAGGCATAATCTCGTCAATAAGATGTAGCCGTGAAACAACGAAAGGGGAGGAGGTCTCATATGTTTCACTTGACCAATAAACTGCTGGCCTTCTTTTGATTATTAGTATATTAGACCAGTTCGTAAATGTTTCACTCCGGGACTAAATAGGCTAGGTGTCAATTTGGACCATTCCTTGCGGGAAACATCACAAAGGTGAAGCCAATTGCGGTAATCCCTAGAAGCAGCTAATTTGAATATTCGAGATATTGTGGATTGGATGCCACCATGGATAAAAACGGCCATCGTAACAGATAAAAACAAGAATGGAATTACTTTTGAGATGATCAGGAAAATTGTCTACACGTGTTTCACTTTGGGTCTAAATTTCCAAAACTTCCCGTTCTTTTCATTCAACTGTTCGAGAAGCACCCATCAAAATTAAACAAAAAGTAAAAACGCAGAAATATCCAATCCGAAATCAAATGTTTCGTTTCGCGGTTAAATTATCGAGCGCATCAATCCTAACCATTAGATTAGGGAAGACCATTTCCTCGATAAAACACCTCCTCATAACATTTGGAGAAAAGAGCCGGTGGGATAACCTTCTCATCCAGATTAGCCACCCTCCGGGAGCAGATAATTGGCTGTCGTCTTTTACACCCGGGCGATGATAGCCGTCATGGTCGTTGCGGGTTGCGCAACATCGTCCTCCCCCCTCTCCCCTCCATCCACCTTTCAAAAACTTCTTTCCCCTCAATTAATCGTCGCCCTTTCAGATTTCCCACCTTTAACGACCGTCTATGTGACCAAGCAGCCCGGGTCGAGATCTGCGAGGAGAAGACACAAAAGACGAGAAGGAGCCGGCGAAAGGAACGGCGACAGCTGAGCAGCTCGTCCGAATGTCTCAACTACGGGCCAATCGACCCTCCCGAACTCCTTCCCGACCATATCGAAGGTATTTTTATATTCGTTTCTTCTCAAAATTGGGATGTTTCAGTAATAGAAGCGATAAACAATGTGAGACAGAGGAGAAGGCCCCGAACTGGCAGCAGGAAGGAGCGCCACGTACGAACATCGACTCCTGTGGGATCAGACTCGGCCTATTCGCCTTCTCCAGTCACTGATTCAAATTCCAACGATGAGCCGGCTTCTTGGAGTGAACCCGAAGAGGCTAGGGTATGTTTTTGGCAATCTTGTAAAATTTTAACCGTAAAGTCTCGGCAGCTAATTTCCGAGTTATTGAAGCCGCCACATTGAAGCGTCAAATCCTGACTTCTGCCGAGATTTTACGGGTGCGGGCGCAGGGAAAACGCTATCCGCTGGTTATTGAAGGGAGCCTCACCTCGTAGAAAAAAATTGTGAACATGGTGAGGAGCCAAACCCTGATTTTCAGGCCTTCGATTTTTTCATTTTTGATTTATTCCTATTTTCATTGATTTCTCTCTTTATTGCTTTTACTTCTACTTATTTTTTACACATAGAGTAGCATGTTAGCAACATATTATAACTGTTACAGAAAGAAAATTGATGAAAAATGAGCCTAAATTTTTATTCGGGGTAAAAAGTGATTTGAAATCGATACTCAATGCAAATTTTCAGAATAACCACACGTACATCAACCTGAATTGCGACTCGACCCGCTTCGAGGACATCTCCCTCCTGCCGGCGGCTCCCCATCGAAACCAGCACATTTCCAGTGTCTAGAATAGCCCCAAATAGTAGAAAAGACAACCTTTGACCCCGCAGTTCGCCTGACTTTTTCGGATTGGTCCACGAAATCGATTCGTGTCGGCGCCATGGCGGAATGTCTCATCCCCCTTTCCCCGACGTTCTCTCTTGTCAAAATTGGCTGTTTTCTATCCAATTTTCGTTTTTTTCGACTCTTTTAAACATAAGCAGATACAGATTTTATTCTATTTGTCACAGCAATTGAATAACAGCAATTATTCTTGTTATCCTTGTTATATTCTCTATTCTTTTAGACCAGATAAATATTCCTCGCGACGCTTTTTTGAGTTTTTGATAGGGTTTCATGGGAAACATTTAATTATTTCCTTCGCTAGTTTAAATATTGCAACGACGTGAGTAACTGATAAAAAAAAATTCGGGCTCTATCCGAAAAGCGCAGCTCTAAAAACTGGAAATCAAAGCGGGACTCCCACGTGAGTCACAGACAGAGGGTCGCATAAAAACTTCTGTCATAATTTTTCGCGGAAAAATCCCCAATCCGTAGACTTCTATATATCAATCGAAAGCTCACAACCTCACCAATCCAACTATAACCATAAAAAGGTGCATTTGACTGTTTATTTTCCTCCATTCATTGGATTTTTCATCAAGAGATCGTAGTGAGAAGAAAATTCCCCCCGTAACTTACGTTTTCCGTGTGATACATATTTTTTAACCTAGATAGTTAGATTCACGAGACTGAGAGCTATCGAATGATATATAAAGTTAGCTAATTTATCCATTTTTAGCGAAAACCCTGGCTGAAAGTTGAATGAGACTACGGCTCCTATTTTCATTTTTTTGATGTTCCTTTTTTGCGATAAAAATGAAATATGAGTGAATTTTCAATAAACCAGTCTCATATTGTCTGTCAAAAAAAAGACGACATTCAAAGGTCTCAATTTTAGCTGCGGGTCGAACTTACAAGCAAATTTTTCTTCTTGGCGGCCGAAAAATTCGCTGTCACCGCGCCCTGCCGCTAGGATTTTCGACCTTTGATTGTCGTCTTTTTTCTTGTCAGACTATATGGTTGCCATCCTATTCAAACATGCCCTAATCCGGTTGCCTTTCTCTCATTATTTCCCCCTCTTTGACACCTGCTTTTCCTCCCCTCTCCCTTGTCTTTCCCCCTCCCTAATAAGGCTAAGCCCAGTGTTGTCCAATTAGTTGTCCCTCCACCCTCTCTGTCATATTTGCCAGCTCCCGTTTGGCAGATTACACAAGCACCTGCCAAACCTGCATAAACAGGACATACACGCGACCGGAGAGGTCATTCAAAACGGCTGGCTGCTATTTGTGAGGGAAGAAAAGGCAGGGAGGGGCTTAGGCAAATACAATCTGGTAGGGGCAGGACACCGGGGAAAGAGGGAGAAAACATAAACAGAATGATTATCTTTTGGTTTTATGATGCGGGGGAAACAGCGAAAATATGGATGGGGGAGACAGAACTCGGCTGTTGATCGGCCATTTGGTTGATATTTCCCCCTTCCAAGTACTGAATATAATCCGATCCTTATCTATTGATCGTTCTTTCTCTTATTCTCAAGTTTCTCTCAAGAGTTCCAAAAATTCTAGAAAAGGAAATGCTTCCGAACTACCACGGTGGTACAGTAGCGCATCGTCAATGGCCTCATCTCGTTTTCCTTCCCCTCTCCAGCATTTTCCCCCTTCTTCTCATCAAATTCTTTTTTTTCAAGCTGGGAATATAATCTAATCAGCGTAATGCTAATAATCCTAGCATCTACCGAGATATTTTTAAAATGTTCCAAGAAGCATAGAAAAGAATAAGATCCGACTAATTGCTGGTTACTTCTTTACATTATACCAATTCTGCTCATTTCACCATAGTTTCCTTCCTTCTGCGGTACTTACACTGCTTCTTGAAACGAGGAAGTATATATTCTCAACTTTATCAGTGTCTTGTCATGCCTTTACTTTTCCAAACGAACATGTTCCAAAACTCATAGAAAATAAAAAGATTTCGAACCGTTGCAATTCGTGCTGTCAGGCGCATCTTCAAATCTTCCAACTTCTCCTCGTTATACGAGTTTCCCTTTGACTATCGTTTTTTTCGCTCCTTTTCTGAAAACTTTCATGTTCCCAATGCTGAATATTACCCAGTCAATGTCTATTTTTCATTCATACCATTAGACTTCCTCCCCTACTTCTCTATTATTTCGAAAAACAGGTACAGTACTCGGAAAGGGAAATTGAGGTCAGTTGTTGTGTTTCCCTTCTGATTCCACTATATTTATCCCTTTTCCTTACATTTATCATGTTCGAAATACTGAATTTATTCGAAATCTTGATGATTAGATGATTAGTTTCGTTCATGTTCTTGATTGTTCCAAAAAGCCTAGAAAAAGAAACGACGCCGAACCACTGCAATTTCTCTTACCCCCGTAGAAAACCCAAGTTCTCTTTTGTTTCTGTGAGGTTCCTTTCCATTTCCAACATTTTCAGCCTTTCTTCTAAAAATGTCCATATTCCAAGAACTGAATATATGCTGCCTTCTGTATGTTGTCTAGTCACTTATGAAGTCCTTCATGATTTTATCCTGTTACAAAAGTCTGTAACAAGATCCGAGAAGGCCTCTGCAGTAGCCGCTCTCTTCCTCTTGTATCGTTTTTCTCTTCCCATCTCCCCCGTCCATTCCTTTTCCATTTCACAGAAAAATCCAATTCACCCGTCGACATGACACGGCAATGATTTGTGATTCATTCGCTTTGCTCCCGCTTTCTCTCGCCTTTCCATGTTTTCCAACACCGTTCCTTCTTATTCGGAATAAGTTATTCCACTCCCATCTTCCCCGAATAAAACTAAACTTCAGGTTCCAGTAGTACAGTTGATGACCTCGTCGCCCATCCCGGACTATGTAGAGCGTCTTCCTGACAACTACGAGTGGTTCTCGGACCAGATCGCCGGGCATCATCCCACCGTCTACAGGGATGGGAAGAGGGAAATCGGTCAGTTGCAAAAAGAGGAGAATCTTCCAAAGAAAATAGAGCCGTCTACTTCTTTTTGGCTGCTACCGTATTGCTTACTCGGCCAAATGTGAATCATAACCCAGAAAAATCTTGACCATTTATCTCCGAGGTGAAATCACCGGCGTGTGTGTGCATATAATACCAGGCTGCGCCCACTTGTAGCCCCAATCCCACGGTGTTGACTCAGGTGGCAGGACTTTCAAACGGCTCTTCACCGGGATAATCAGTCATTAACTGTCAATACACTCTGATACAAAACAGAGTCGAATAGACCGGGAAAATGGATAAATTTCAGGAATTCTGAAGAAGCAAGGCTCGAAGAAGGTCCTCAAAGTGGCACAGGACGGGAAACGGGGCATCCGAGAGGTGAGTCCGTCTTTTTGAGAAAACCGTGGAACAGAAAGTAATGACTGGGTGTGAGGTGACGTAACTGCCGGGCCATCTTCCCCTGTCCGTTACTTCCGCCCCGTCCTCGCGAGTCCGCCATTTACATGCTCGTCCTTACCGGTTACGCAACTGGAACGGGGGGCTCGGATGACCACTCAGCCGTATACAGACGAGAGAGGGAGCGGTGGAATTCGAGCAGGGGGGATGGTAACAGGTTAATCGGGCTGGTATTAGGCAGAACAGGGGGATGAATAGAATGGCAGCTGGAAATCACAAAAGGACTATGGACACACTTTATAGGGAATGAAGAACACATGAAAACGACTGCCACGAGACATCAATTGGCTAGACATGCCCAAGTTGTAAATAATGGACAGGCAAAACTTAGAAAAACAGAAAAAAGATGGGAGGAAAAGGGAAAATTGCGTTTCAATTCGTCTATTTGAAGTGTTTCGCTGGCTGGAAATGCTTTTCTTTCTTCTTTACTAGTATGCCTCCGGCGTCCTTTGGCCGCGTTAGGATTAAAAACGTGACAGTCGAAAAAGATTGGACGAACGAATAAAACCTGACAGGTCGGATCTTTCTGTTTCCCTAACTTTTAAATAAATGACAAACAAAACATAAAAAATAGAAGAGAGAAATGCCTCCATTTCTTTCTTGGGGTTGCCCGCCGTTTACAAGCTGCTATTTTGACTTTCTCTTTTTCTTCTTTTCCCTCTCTACCGTATCCCTGTCTTCCAATTCAAAAAGTGTGTTAATCTCTCTCTGTTTGTCCTTGACTGTCTTCCTTCCTGTCCTCTCCTGTGACTTCCGGAAGATTACGCCAATACGGGTCTGCGCGTGTTAGTTGCGCCATCCGAGTGACAAGCCATCTTCCTCTCTAATTCATCTCCCCTTTTCAGGTCAGTATCTACCGTTTCATAAAAGGCGACAAGGGACGAGACGCCGAGGATGAAGTCACGAACCCGTTGGTTTTCTTTTCCTGACCCTGATTCCCTCTCTTTCCAGTAAGAAGTTCTGGTCCCAAGCGAAGGAAGAGGACCGGCTTGCGTTGTCCGACTTCGTCCCGGAATATCACGGACAGCAGAGGCTACTCGTCGACGGGGCCGGTCAGTGTTTTTTTCGGTTTTTTTGAATAATGGAGACCATAAAAGGGGGGTCAAAATGACAGCCAGCTGGTGCGATTCAAAAACAGTTGGCGGTAAGGTTTTCGGCGAACCGGCGCGGGGCGGGGGCTTTTAGATTCATTGGGGACCATTCCGCATAGAATTTTTCCAGTATAGGATACAGTAGATCAATTTCTACCTTATTCTATACTCAGAATCGAAAGTTCTTTGTAGAAATTCACACAAACCCGGATTTGACTCAAAAAATGGGAAAAATCGTGCAAATATGTCATGAAATCCAGTACCGCGCAGGCTTCTATAAATAAATCTACCTTATGAGCATACCATAAGATAGCTCTTGGTCTGCTCTACCCAATAACATCAGAAACTTTGCTCGAAATTTACCACAAGATGACAAAAACTCCTCTGGCTCACGCCGACCCATCGATAGCTTTTTGGAGGGAACCTAGCCATTCTCGGAGTACAGTAACCCATTTCAGAACACGATTTCATGAAGTTCACAGACGTTACGATGAACTACAAGAAGCCGGCCATCTTGGACGTGAAAATGGGTCAAAGGACTTATGATCCGGCTGCCAGTGAGACGAAGAAGGCCAAGGAGAGCGCCAAATATCCACCCCAGAGTAGTCTGGGATTCCGGATCCTCGGCTACAGAGTAAGTTTTCTTCCTCCCTTCTCCCTGAAAAATCTAAAATTCAAACATCGCGGTTAATTGAGCCATTGCTTCTGGAGGGGACGAATGTTGCGATATCCAACATCTGGGGGATTCTTGAGAACGGGTAACAGGTGTCGGTAACGGGAGAGAGAGATTTTTCTCGTAAAATGAGACCGGACGAGGTCAGACACTAATTGGTCGGATAGTTCAGCGATCTGGGGGCGAGATTTAGAGGGGCTGAGCAATTTATAAAAATAACCAGCACCGTCCCGTTGTTGTTCTTGGCCAATTGGTAACGCTTTCGCTTTCCAATCCAAGTGCCACTGGTTCTATACCTCTGGTAGTACTTAACTTTTGCTTTTTTCCTCCCATCCGAATTGGTCGTCTCTTTCCTACTTTGCCCATTTCCCGTGATGTCCTGAGCTGTTCCTGTCGCCAACCTGTGACTAATTGCGGGGTTTCCGACCGTATGTCGGGCTCTGTCGATGCCGACAGAGAGATAAGACCAGCCAAAAAACGACGACACGCTACCGGCGGGGGAAGGGGGGTCCGCTTTCGTTCTTTTTCTATAATGAGTAAGTTTAGATCCATCGAGATGGAGAAGTGACGGTGAGAGGAAAGAAGTGGGGGATGGAATTCGACGAGAAGACGGTCGCCGACGGGTTGAGGGAATTCTTCCACGGGGGGAGACAGGACAGGAAAGAGGAGATGTTGGCCGATGTCACGGGCCAGGTCCAGCGGGTCCGGGACTTCTTCGCCCGGCAGAGATCATTCCACTTCTATGCCAGTTCCCTTCTATTCCTCTACGAGACCGACGAGACCCTCCCGCCCTCTCCAAAGGTCTACATGATAGGTACTGTATTATCCTTCTTCCCCCTTTAATTCTCCCTTTTTAGACTTTTCTCATGCCTTTCCTGCCAACGGGACACCCGATGAGAATTACATTCCCGGAATAGAAAATCTCCTTCACCGCCTGAAACAACTGTAATTCAAACTGACTTCGAGGAACCCGCACCCGTAAAATCTCGACAGGGGCAGAGACTTTGATTCCTGGAAAATATCGCCAAGCTGCCGAGATTTTACGGGTGCGGCGCCCCGATTCGCCCAACCGAAACGAAGCCTTTCTTCACTTATATTTTACTTTATATCAAATCCTCGCTTATTTTTCAAAATAAAGAAATTTATTCAGTTGTTAGGGGTTACGGTAGTCACACTTCCGGTAGAGAGAATAATGGTAAGCCGTAAGTCAAACACACAGGACTGTAGGATTAACACCTCTTGAATAAATCTTGACCCGACCGGGGATCATCTATTTTGGCTGCTCCTGCACCCGTAAGAACTCGGCAGCTCGAGGGATTGGCACCATCTCTAAAGACGATTCAGCTGTCGAGATCGTACGGGTGTTATTTTCCTAGCTGATTCCCCCGAATTCCCCCGAATTCCCCCGCTTCCTCCCGTGGTCATTTATCACTGCCATTTCGGGCTCTTTTCGGCACCCCATCCATCATCCTCCGGACTCTACTCTTGACTCTTTCCTCTCCAGAGGGCTACTTTTTCTAGGGGATTCTTCCCGGAGTCATTAGACATTCAAATCTCAAGACCAGCTGGAGGGGTCATCAAAAATACCGACACCCCCGATCATAGAGGCTATTAGACGGGAGAGGAGAGAGACGATTACTGACACCTGTGATGGTATTCCTCCGTCTACTGGTTACTGTAGATTCTCTTTATAGAAATAGCCCCACGTGACAATATTGTCTTAGTTGTCAACAGAGAGCAAGCCGTCATAAAAGAGGGACCGGCCCGGCTCGCGCAACTCTAATTACCCGTTTATGAGCGACCCGCTAATCAGCTCTTACCTCTGCTGGACGCCTCTCCTTCAATATGGGGAAATATAGAAGAGGAGAAGCATATTGTTGGGGGCGTGGAACTTTTTGGAAGACCCGAAGAAGTACTGAGAATTGGATAGGGAGAAGAGGGTTACTTTTGAATATTTAATGCAGCAAACTGACAATTTAGAGCTGGGAGACTGTTGCAATTGTTCTACAATATGCAGTTGGTATTTTTCCACTATTATTCGCGCATCGGAGAATACTGAATACAGCGAAGGAGGGTAAGACTGCGTTCAACTGTTCACATTTCATCGAAAAGAGCTCGTGGCATGCTCTACCGATTGAATTCATTCAAATTATCAATGTTCCGAGTAGTCAATTTAGGCAAATGTTTTTCTTTTTCTTCACTGTAATTGGGTCCTTCTCCTTCAATATAATAAAAATAGAGCACACGATAGTTTCCCCTTTCTGAATTCGCTTTCTAGAGCTGTAGATTATCTCCTTCTTGGTTCCAATAGATTCAATAAAGTAGTCTCCTGCACATTGAAATGTTGAATGTTCCGAGTGACCAATTTAGGCAAGTGGTCGCTTTTACTCCACCCAATGCCTGACTAGCATGAAAAGTTAGAGCTGTTTCAACATTTCCCTTTCCATCGAATAGTTCTTCTTCCAATCCGAAACAGCCAACCGGTGTGTATCTCTCTCTCTCCGGGCGACACATGTCCTCCCATTCATAGGCCACCGGATTGAGGCAGATGTCGCCGGTCACGTAATCCGATTTATAGCTGAGAAACCATGCAATTCTGAAAGGACCGGACGAACCAAAGAAAATCTGTTTCTAGGGAACTGGCTCCATTTGAAGGCTTCTCGAAACAGAGCCGATTCAAGTTGAGATTGTCCCGTCTCCAACCATATTACACAGTTGTTTTCGAGGGTCTCTCTCTCCGACTCAATCCGGCCTAATTGTTGCACAAATTGGTTGGGCAAAAGGTGCCGATCGGGACGGACTGTATTAACAGGTGTGACGCCATAAGGACAAGTTATTTGATCAGCCCACGAGCATCTTCGCCCCCTTTTTGGAAAAGAACCACTTCGGGTGAGAGGTCCGGGGAGAAATTCACAGCTAGGTGTCGATATGGCGATATCCTTTTGATACTTCTTCCTACTATTTTTAGAGGGAGTACTGTAATAATTGGTAACCTTGTCCCTGTCTCAAGTTGCACACGGTCTAGTGGCCAAATTATTGCTGTGACGCAACCGGGGGAAGTTCTCCGGGAAGAGGACACGGCTGACATCTGATCGGAAGAGGGAATTGCGTCATGGACAAGGACATATTATAGAGGTTTGGATAGAAGAAGATGTTAGTGTAGATTGAAAGGGGATACTGTAGAAGCTATCGTTTTAGTCTTCTCGGAGGTGAAACGAAAGAAACGTCATAACTGAAATCGGAGAAAATGATCCCAACACAATAAAAGGAACTGCCAAAACGGAGAAAATTCAACGGGTTCACTAAAAAGGAGCGACCAAAACAGAGTAAATTAGACCTTTTATACCTTATAGACAGCATCACCTCTTCTGTTATCCTCTTCCAACGGAAAAATAACGCGTTTCGAGGCTTTTATCCAAACAATAATCGTGGTGTATCGACTTTTAGTGACGACATTGAAAATAACGAGCATTTCATCTCAAATAGAAAAAAGATTACTGTAAACTCTAGGATAGTATAGAACATTTCTAATCTGGTCTACGCAGTATCAAGTCGAAGCGAAAAAGCTCTCAATGGTTACACCTTTCTCCGGCGATTATAAGGAACTGCCATCTATTGGCAGATGGGTTCTTTGGTGAATAAAATGAACGGCCAAAACAGGAGAAATTAAATATCCATGGAGAAGAGAGATCTCCCGCTATGGATGCTGCTTCAAAGGGAAAAGATCCGTTATTCAATATTTCAGGAGGCTGTAGAACGGTATTATTCACGTTTTCGATCCGAAAAAGGTGAACCATTTCTGGTTGTTACAACTGTACGGAGAGATCACATCCAAAATGACTTCTGGCCTCTCTAAAGAAGGACGACCAAAACCAAGAATAAAACAAATTGGCGGCTATTGATAGGGGGATGAGAGGACGTCTCTTTTTCATATTCTAGGAGGAAGGCCGTCTATCTGTATGTTATCAGCAATGTCAAGTGCTGCAATGGCAGTTGTCAGAATAAAGGGAACTGCCAAAACATAGAAAATTAAGGGGATCCGTGGAAAGGAGAGATCACCCGTTATGGACAAGAAGACATCATTGATACTTGAACAGGAAAATTATCGTTATTGTGTGTACTTCAGGGTACTGTATTCTACCGATTCGAAAGGAATTGGAACTTTTCATGTGAATGTGGTTATCGAACCGTATGAGGAAAAGAGATCAGAGAAGACTTTTATTCTCCCTAAAATGGGACGACCTAAACAGAAAAAATATGAAATTTGTGATTGCTCATTGGGAAGAACAGAGATTCTTTCAGTACTGTTTTATACGTTGTAAGGTACTGTAAAACGTCTGTTTTCGTCTTCCAAAAGGTGAAACTTTCATATGGCTGCTATCAAAATGTGTGAGGGCTCAATCGAATGGTCGTTGTCTTTACTGCAAATATAAAAGAGACGGTCAAAACAGATAGAAATTTATTTTGGAAAGAGGAAGCTCGTCGATTGCTGAATGGAATGCCAAGTAAGAACCTCTCCGAATATCTTACTTGGCCTATTGCTTGAACCTAGTATATCCCAACAAATAAAAGCAACCAGCAAAACGACGAAAAATAGAAATTTATGAAGGTGAGGAATCTGACAGGGAGCTAGCTTCGAACGACTGGCCTTCTGACGCCCGCTGCATAAAAAAGAACGAGCAAAGCAGACAAAAATAGAAATTCAGAAAGATCTCCGACCATATAAGACAGTCTCTGGAAGATTCGAGCAACCCCGCAGGAGACAGTCCGATGACGAATCTCAAATGACTTCTAATATAGGCTATCTAACTCAGTTTTTCACGCTGATCAGGACTATCACAATTAGAAATTCGGCATTTTTGGCGGATAAAATTTAAAATTGTGATGCCGAAAATACTAATTTTTTTTATTTTCCATTGTACCTGTTTATTTTAATAGCTTATTCTCTTTGTCTCGGTGAGTTGAGTTTAATGGTAAAAGAAATTTTTAGATTTGAGCTGATTTTAGTGGAGAAAAATGCGATTTTATGCGAAAATCGTTAGTTTTTGATGAAAATTCACGTCTAGGTCAAAAAAATGGGGGGTGGCACACTTGTCTGAGAGCAGGGCCAGATTCCTTGGCATTTTCTGGTCCTGGACACCAAAAAAACGGCACATTTTTGTGTCAATTCACTCTAAAAGAAGATGAACCGATGAAGTTGAACAGGCATGCCGCCCCGTTTCAGAGGCATGGCGTTCCAAAAACGCACACAAAAATGTGCCCTTTTTTGGGTGTCCAGGACCAGAAAATGCCAAGGAATCTGGCCCTGCTCTCAGACAAGTGTGCCACCCCCCATTTTTTCGACCTAGACGTGAATTTTCATCAAAAACTAATGATTTTCGCATAAAATCGCATTTTTCTCCACTAAAATCAGTCGACCACCCTCGAACTTATGGGCAAAAAACATTTTCACGAAACCTCAACTGAAAAGCTGGGCGCGCCAAAGTTACCTTCCCAGAGCCAGCCGTAACCCGGTGTAAAGTCAAACCACGATACTAGAAGTCATTCTGAGATTCGTCACCGGACTCGGTTTCTCGAGCCTTACGGAGATCGACTCATAAACCCATAGTTTGGTTTTTTTATGATTTCACCCCCATTGAAACAATTGTGAGTGATTGTTCCTTCTCCCGACTGAATAAAAGAAGCTAGTAATACAGAGAAAAACAAAAGAGAGAAGAATTTTCATTCTTTTATTTGATGTCTACGTGGACTTATTCTTCATCGACTTCGACAGCTTCGGGCTCAGCCAATCTATTGTAGAGTTCGACGTATCGGCTGAGGAACTGCTGCTCCTGGAATTCGACGCCTCGAATCGGACGGGGCGGAGGGGTGCCGGAGGCGGGGGAGGCCATGGAGACGGAGACTGAGGCGGCAGACGAGAGCGGCGAGGGGAGGATGACGACAGACGACGTGGTGTCCTCGTCCCGGGTCGTGGAACTCGACGCCAGGGAGACCACCTCGATGCTGGGCGAGCCCTCGGCCGCCGTCGAGTCGTCGTCGTCGGTCACCGACATTCCGGAGTACAGGTCGCCGCGGAGGTCGCCCCTCTCCACCCGGGCGGCCCTCTCCATCCAGCCGCTGCCCATACTCGACGACTCTTCCGACGCCGACGAGCCCAGTTCGATCAGCTCCTCGATGGGAACTCGAGGGGGACTCGCGAGGATGGCCGTCTCCATCAAATCCGTCTCCTCCGACCGGCTGCCGAACGTCAATTCCAAATCTTCCGGTCCCTCAAACAAAAAGACTAAAAGCCATTCTACCGTCTCGATAAGATTTCTCCCACCTCCATAATGAGCCACAAGGAGCGTCTTCAAAGCGGCCATCTCCTGCTGGTCCATCTCCGCCGTGTCCTCCATTTCAGCCATTTCATTTCCCTGACGAACGGCCTCAATGATCCGGTCCCAGTCAGCCGAGTAGATGATTTGATTGTGGTGGAGCCGGCGGCCACAACTGGAACAAGCCTTGTCCTGTTCGTTGGCCACCCTCGACAGCAGGCAACTGGCACAGTACTTGTGACCACAATGAGTTCTGTAGCTCTATTTGTATCAGAATTCGGATAGAATATATACACAACTGTGTTATGGCAGACCCGGCTGCAATCGCTACATTGGAGGAGGATCAGAGGAAACGTGGCATTCACTTCGTTGAGAAATTCATTCTCGGCTGATGATTGAACATCCGTTTTGTCAGTTGGAGAAGAGACATAATCTTCTTGTTCAATTGGAGCAGCCATCCTTGGGGTGAGATGAGTGAATGAATAAAACTAATTTCCCCTACTGATGGTTATTTCAAGTCAAATCTTATCGGCTGTCCTCCTCGAGTAAGTTTCATGAGAACAGAAGTGCTATACAAAAAGTTATATTTGAAAAATTTACAACCGTCAAAATGAGACCGTATGTTACCAGAGTATAAGAGACCAATAATGATAAGGAGAAAAACAGTTCAACAAGTTCCGAAATATTTGTAGCTGACTTCCATAGTTTGAAGATCCAAGAAGGTGACCAAATGGGTGCGCGAAAAACGAGGAACTCCTATGAGCAATGTACTTTCATCGGGCGTTTTACACCAGCGACTGTCAGGTTTCAGTTGATTTCCGCAAATGAAGACATGAGGACGACGTTCCATTATTAGAGGATCTCTAGAAGATATTGAAATTAAACAAAACGCGGAAGTTGTACCTGTCACTCAAAGGGAATCCGTCGATAGTATCAGGGGAAGTCGGAGCAACGTGTTGCCAATTGAGAATGGACTCCATAACGTCAAGACTATTTCCAACGTTGCTCGTACGCAAAATGTCTGTTACATTCAGACCTAAATTATCACTTCTTTACAATATAAAGATTTTCGACATACCGGAAGTTGTTAAACATTCAATTCCACCGAGAACAAAACTGTACGGATTAGATCGAAGACCAAGAGCTTGTCCAGAATTGCTAGCTAAAGGAAGAAGTGCCCGATGTATTGGTTGTTGGGGCCATAACTGTGGGCAAGGATCTCCCGGTCCAGGTACCATATCAACTCGCATTTTCGACTGAAATACATGCTTACAAAATCAAAGAGGCATACAGTAAGATTGCAAAGGAGCTGGTCCAGTTTTTCTGCAGCTTCAACGCCTGGAGGAGCTGAATTTGGAATTAACCGGAGAACACGTGCGGCCGAAGAGATATCTTTTCCCTGAAATTATCTTATAGAAATAAATAGATTCACAAACCGCTTGGAATGAAAGACTATCACCAGCAATCATGACTCTTTCGACTCGTGAAGCAAGATCCTTCTCCTTTGCATCAGCCATCATTTCGCCGTTTATCCATCTTGTAAAAACTGCAAACGCCGCTGCAATTTCCTTCTAAAAAAATCTCAATTTCTGAATACAAAAAAAGGAAAATACATCTTCTGCGCTTATTCCTGTAAGCTCTAATCCAGAGAGAATTGCTAAAACTGCATTAGGCTTTGTTGTCGGCCATTTTGATTGAGGAGAAACTGCGGGCCACACGATTTTATCAACCATAAACGTATCTTCATTTCCCTAAAAAGGAATAACACAGATTAAAAAAGGAAGGAATTTACTTTGCGTCCAATAAGCCCGACTATACAGCCTGTAGCTACCTCGTCCATTGAAATATTACCACCTAACTTTACTATTTGTTTTTCATCTTCAATTTCTAGATAATCCTTGTTCGACACTAACGATCGAATATTTTCTACATTGTCTGTATCTTCAGGCATATCATCTTCAGGAATTAAATGTTCGTCTTGCGCGAGTTCCTAAACCATTCTTCCAGCAACAAAAATGGATTTACTTTTAGAATGCTAGGGCGTAGACCAATTCTTTTGATTACAGTTCCAACTATTATGCACTTCTCGTCGTCTTCTAGGAGCGCTTCTATTGGCTTATACTTATAGTCACCTTCAAAGCGAATAACAATAGTAAAATAGAATAATTACCAGCATTTTTAGCAGCCTGAAGAACTCGTTTCTTGAGTTCAGCGAGACGAACTTTATACATTTGATAATACTGTCTTGAAAATGCATTCAGTTGGTCGTCCGTCGTCAGTTTGTATCTCAGACTCGTATTTTTGAACTCCAGAATTGGCCTATCCACCTGTGCCATCTATAAACAGAAACATCTGTTTTATTGAAATCTTTATCATTTGTCACATCCAAATTTGCTAAACCAGCTCTTTAAAATTTGTTAGATAAACATCTAGTAAGGAACCGAGGAGACAGTGAATGAAGTAAATAAATATTTATTTTATACATTTACACTATAACCCTTCACATTATTTTAAAACATATCACAGACATTATTAACTTAACATTTCCCGAATTTCTCTGTGCACACAACAGAGATACTCTACGTAAGACAATGCACTGGGCGCTGTTTTGTCCTAAAAATCAATTATTACGAGAATAAAACAAACATACTTCAATTAGGGTCTTTTTGAACCATGGTTCAAGTCCATCTCCTTGTCTAATTACATAGGTTTTTCTAGTACGAATTCCTTTCTCTAAAAGTTGAATGCATCTTCTCAGAGCTCGTGACTTTGAATTATCTCGTTCCGGAATAACATGCTAAATAAAAATATATTACGAAAACATCTCTCAAACCTCCTCTGTATTCATTTGTTGAACATTGTTTGCTCCAAAAACTTGTTGCACCCATTCATCTTTTACATTTGTGCCTACCCATAAGAATAACAAGTAACCATTATCAATTAAATAAGCCTAAAACAAATTATAAAAATATATCTAACGACTTACTTTATCATTGGTCATAAATTCAGATGATGCTCTCACGGGTGTGGGCAACGCTGTCAATTCAGCGGCATTACTGATTTCTAGTTCAGAAACGGGATATACTCGTGGGTAAAGCATTTTCATGCAATCTTGTATCCTCATTCCTCTAATCAATTCGATCATCCAAGCCTTATCGTCAGGTGTCATTTCAGCACCTTAATTTAGTACGTAATTTAGTACGCTGTTATTTGTAAACATACCTCCACTTATCGCGTCATTCTTCAAGATCGAGTTAACGAATAATGGTAGGAGTTTTAGTGTTTCGGGAAGAATAAGTTGGCCCAAAGGTGCACCTTCGCTACATTTTTCACTAGAATAATCAATTATATAATATATAAAAAAAAGGCTACCGATATGAAGCTAATATTTGGGCAGTTCTTTTAGTCATGATATCTCTAACTTCCTTATTGCCTTTGTCTCTATTAATTTGCACGGCTGAAATTTTGTTACAATATCTAATACACAACATAAAGTTACCGATTTTAAGCAAGTATGAAGTCAATGTATCGGGATCAGCCACTCGGTAAAGTTGATTGTAATCAGAGCTAACGGCAAGGCACAAATTAAGAATGCGCAATCTTCGCTGACCAGACATAGATGTATAAAGAACGGCACACTAAAACAGGGTGGTACGAAAATACTGGTCTAGAAATCCTACTTGAATTACAGCGGCTGGATCGGAAAGTTTGTCATCATGCTTTAATTCAGCAAAGAAACATTTGTCTTCATCCATTGTCGCTAATTCCAAATCGGTAGAGTTTTCCATATAAAAGCTTCCACTGAATGTTACCGGTCTAATACCTAAATCGAATAAAAAAATAAAACGAAGAAAACGGTAATTACCTGCACTTGAACGTACTCTCACCATGCAATCAAATCCTATTTTTCTACTAACATCGGCATGAAGATCTGACATAAAACGTTGAGTATCTTTTTCTGCCTAAAGTTTTACAACAAAACTATGAGAAAAATACATGAACGAACCGAAAAATATTGATATTTATAGACACTTCCTCCTGTAACAGCCGAAAGTTGTGCTACAGTAGCAACATCGATGAAGGAATTAGGGAATAGGAACAAATCAACAGTAACTCCAGCTTTAACGCAATTTTCTCCTACTTTAGTATAATATTCAGTTTGGGGTGTGAGGGCAGCCTAGAAAGAAATACAGTAACAAGAATAGAAAAATGTTAACCTTTTCTTTATCAGTTCCCAAAAGAGCACGGTCATTTTTCGTTTTTAACTTTCCAGGTGCTTCTTTTAAAGGTAAAGATGTTGAAAATATAAATAGTTTTCCAGCACGATCTGCACACTAAACAAAATTTTAGACTTCGAATAATTCCTGCAAACCTTTAGAGCATCCAATCCAGCACTGACTACTGGGCCCAGAATCGTTTCAGTAACTTTATTCTGTGAAAAGAGTTTAGGCAACTCATTCAATACAGCTTTAATACTGGCTGCGCCTTCATTATAGGGGACTAGAAGACCATCGACAATAGGCACGAACATCTCATCCACATCCCCGACAACCATCATACTCGGTGTAGAAGAGGAAAGATCATAAAAGTGGACGGCTTGATCAAAAGTGGCTAGACCGACTCTAATTGAAGAACTATCCTGATTTGACTCTCTACAAAAGCATCGATAAGCAAATGAAAAATAACCTTACTTGGGAAGAGAGCTTAGCACTTTTTCTAAATTATGGCATAAAACTTGAAGCATTCCACTGGAACAAGCATTATAGGATACATCGATCATAAAAATATAAGCCGGCTCTTTTGGTGGAATTCCATTCTATAAAGACGATAAATTCGTGAAAATCTTGGGCATCCTCACTTTGCAATATGGTTTGGTAGCAACAAAATCATAAGCTCCCAGATAAAGTTCCGGACGATGTTCAATATCAGTTCTTCTTCCAGTGTGGTCCAAATGAGCAAAATAATTATCTTCGACTAAATACACATTTTCAAAATGCTACAGGATTTAGTATACCTGGAGTACACGCTTGACAGAAAGGACATCTAAAGCGTCTTCCTCCATCTTGAAATTCCATGAAAGGACACATATAAGCTTTGCATCGCTGACATCGTACAGGTCCTCCAGGTCCGAGATCGATCACTGGTGGTTCATACTAGAATAATGAAATAAAGCAAAATGAGCGTTAGCTTACTTCTTTTGGATGCATTTTGGCAAAAGGTGAACAAGCAACTGCGAATGGAAGATTGCTATTTTTTAAAAGATCATTTGACGCCGGTGCCACATATAGCGTACTTCTCATCAAGCGTGGATTACAATTTCCTGTAAAAAAATAATAAGTAAAAAACATTTGTATCTCACCTTGATCTTGAGAGAAGAATTCGGTAGAAATAAGAGGAGGACTTTCGGCATGAGGAAAACCGGTAGGGAAAAGACCAGCGCGAACGGCATCATCCTCCATTACAGCAACCTGTAAGATATTACGACTCAAACAAATAAAAACTAACAGCACTCGGCATGGCGTTTGGATCCAATCGTTGTCGGGCTGGCTGCTGAGGATAACCACCCATTCCAGGAGCCCCAGGAGGCATTCCAGGCATCTGTGGTACTCCCGATGGCATTCCAGGCATCTGCGGTATTCCAGGCATCTGGGGTACTCCTGGCATTCCAGGCATCGTTGGTGCTCCAGAAGGCATTCCAGGCATTTGCGGTACTCCTGGCATTCCAGGCATGCTCGGCGGTCCAGGTGGCATTCCTGGCTGTCCTTGTTGGGAGAAGCCCATCGGCTGTTGCGGCATAGAACCAGGCATCGCCATTCCCATAGGAGGAAATCCTTGCTGTTGCGGCATGGCTGGTTGCCCTGTAATATAGACGAATAAATTCATGAGAAATTTTGTAAGATAATAATGGCAAATTTTAGCATACACTAATAACCGAACAGGCTATCTTTTTCTTCTTCCAACTTTTGCAACTACCAAGTCCCTTTGAATAAAACAACGTAGAACAAGACTAACCCATAGGAGCAGGAATTCCTGGTCTTCCACCAGGTGCTGCAGGGAATGCTGGCGTGCTATTAGGGGCGAACTGTTGAGGTGTTGGTCCTGAAGTCGCACCAGGTAATTGCGGTGGCTGCATTCCAAAGTTTGGTTGTGGAGGTTGCATTCCAAAGTTTGCTTGCGGTGGAACTGAATTTTGCTGCTGTGGTGCTGAGCTTGGATATTGTGGCGCTGAGTTTTGCTGCTGTTGTCCTCCAAATTGTGTTTGTTGCTAAATAAGAGAATAAATAAATACTAACAAAAATATTACCTGTGAAGAAATAGGAAAGCCAGCAGGCTGAGATGTTGGAACTGGTTTCGGGGGTCCTAAAGAAAAACGAATTATATTTGCGGCAAAATAATGTACCAGGTAATGAAGATGGGGAGGGAGAAGGGCCATGTTGAGAAGGGGCGGCAGGAGAACCGTTTACCTGAGGTGATCCGGCTACTCTCATCTGTTGAAACTGTGATGTTGGCGGCTGAGGCGTCTAAAATGATTTGCCTGATAACGCACTATATAAAAATACCTGTTGATGGCCATTCTGTTGCTGCCCATTAGCAGGAAATCCTTGAGGATTGAAACCAGGAGCAGGCAATCCATTTTGCCCATATCCGTTTTGTCCTGAAACACAAAAAGTAAACAACAAATTGTATACCTTACCTTGAAATTGAGGATTGGGAGGTCCTTTGTACTGATTCTGTGGAGGGATTCCCGTCTGTTGATAATACGGCTGCTGGAAGGACATTCCTTCCAATCTGTAAAAAAATGAATTGAAATGAAGGACATAAAAAGTCAAAAAAAAGAAAGAGAAGCTGCAAAAATTGTAAATCATGACGGATATCAAGATGATTCTCATCACTAGATAGTAGAAAACACCGATAGAAGCCGAAAACAGCGAAGAATGAATCTATTTTTCGGCCATGCCACGTAGACAATTCCAAAATAAATTGCTGCATGCTTTTGCTAATCAAGATTCTTATGTGACACAAATCTAGTGGGATAACATGCTTTCTTCTACAGTAAATTCACACACTAATAAGCAGAGATTGAGTAAAACGGGAATAATAAGCTTTCTGAAAGAGAATGAACGTCTGTTCTTCCAACTGTCCATCAATCCACCGGGGCAGGGATTGCCTCTCAATGCAATCGCGCCAAAACCTCGTCTCCCACGAAAGACGGTTTTCAAAATGTTCGGATACTTGTGTACTTTTTGAAGAAAGGCATCGAATGCTAAGTGAAATGGAAGCTCTTTGTGGAGTAGAAGATGTAAAAATACAAAAGTAAAAGACATTTGATGGAATTTATTCAATTATGATCAAACTTTTGTGTCATTTTATGTTGCATACACCGAATCATCTGTTTGCCAGTCACCATCCAACATCGACGTGAATTTTCCTGACTATCTGCGTGATTCATCTGTTTTAGAGGACTTTCCCAACAACGGTGACCGGTCCTCAGAGCCGTCCGGAACGGCTCCGCGTATAAACACTCTGCCTTTTGTACGTCTGGCCAAGTTGACAGCCGCCTCCATTATTCCGCTTTTTCATCTTCACTCCCTACATGGGCTCTCCCTGTTGGTGTTAGAAATAGAATCTTTTCGATATTATTATATGTAATTTATTATAAATTTATCTAGAGCTGTCTAACTGCGTAACTGTGGCTATTGACGAGAAGAAGAGAAGAGCAACAGAGAGCTTGCCGTCTATTGTTGCTCTCCCGCTTCTCTCTCCCAGTGGCCCCCCTCTTGAGACAGGAACTCTGACCCCCTAATCCTTGCCCGCCGGCTATTCTTGTGTTGACAGCCGCTGTGACAGTTCATGAGCGTGCTTTTTCCATTGCGCCCCAAATGTCAAAAAAGCCTTCGGCTGAACACAGAGGACAAAGCGCCCGCCGTCTCCAGGGGGCTCGACACCTCCTGGGCTAATAGGCTTTCGAGGGGATCCCTCAGCCGGTACTCGTCTCCTCTTCCCATCTTTCCTTCCTTTTCTCTTCATCTCTTCTCTTCTCCACCGTTGCCTGTTACAAAAACCAGCTACTCTCTGGCTATAGAGGCAGTTGCCATCAAAAAGAAAATCCGATTATTCGAATTCTCCAGTGGATCAGCTGGAAACGGCGCCGCCGCCTCTGGCAAAACTCATTCTCCTCATGTTTCGTGTTCAGTATTTCCTTTTGCTTTTCTGTTGCATTTTAGTTATCACTTTGGGTTCGCTCCATAACAGATTTCTCTCTTCTTTTGACCTTGGCTTGTTGAAATTCATCGTAATTCGAATAGATATTCAAAAATCGGAATATCGTTGAAAAATATAGAATTGCTTGAATTTCTATAGTTTATGATACAAATTGTTCATGCTTTTGTTGTTTTATTTCAATAGGATTGAAACTTCTCTGCCTAGAAGCTATTTTATCCAGTAGAAATTGGAAATTTGTGAACTGAAGATCAAATTTAAAGAAAAACTAACATTATGGCTGTTTCCTGTCCTCCTCGACGTTTTTCGCATATTCCCCCGTGTTCCAAAAACGAGCATGAAGCTCTTAAAAGGTCCTCTGAAATTCCCTTCCAAGCGTCGTCCGTCTATTTGTCGTCGCACTATTTGGACACGTTGATTGACCACAGGAGGCACTTGATCCTTAGAAAAAGTGTCCTCCACTTCTTCTCTTCAAATTTTGCCTATTTTCAGGGTCGAAAATAAAGCAGCCCAACAGTGGGCTGGGTGTGGCTTATGTGGTTTTGGTTGATATTTCCGTTGGCGACATGCCAACCCAGTAATCTCTACGAGACCATATCGCCACATTTACCGGCTCAATTCAAACGGGCACATCACAATTGGATTAATTCAGGCAAATTAGAGGAAAGGGGAAAGAATATACAGGAGGAATTTAGGCAAATTTCAAGGAGACATCGATGGAATTGATCCCTTCATGCTCAAAGAACCGGTAAGTAGAAAGAAAACCTCGTGCCGCATAATTTCGGAAGAAAACGAATTCTAGTTTGTGCAAATCGATAAAATCCTACACGAAGAATTTATTAATTCACTGAATCGAAACAAAGAACAAAGATCACAAGAGGATAGACAATTCGAAGAATTTTGATATCAAATGCTAAAAATATGACTTTTGCCAACAGTTGCTCTGATTTCAGGACGCTTTCGTCTACTACAATGCCCTGAAGAACAAGCAAATGATCTGGTCGGATGGCGTGATCCCGTATGAGATGGACCCCGCCTTCTGTAATTTCCCCGGCCATAATCTCACTGATTCCCAAATTTTCAGCGATGTCTGAAGTCAAAACAATCGAGAAGGCCTTCAGCAGCTACCGTAGGAACACGTGTATCCGGTTCCAGCCGCGACAGGGCGAGATAGACTATTTGAACATAGTCAAAGGCTATGGGTCAGTTTTCCCATCTACAAAAAACCGTTTCCCTCCTGTTCAGGTGTTATTCTCAAGTGGGTCGAACCGGTAGCAAGCAGGAAATTTCCCTCGGGAGGGGCTGTCTCTTTCACGAGATTATTGTACACGAGTTGATGCATTCGGTCGGCTTCTGGCATGAGCACAGCCGAGCAGGTAGGATAGAAAAGGCGATGGGAAAGATGGAGAACATTACAGACAGGGATAGCCATATTCGGATAGTTTGGGACAACATTCTGCCTGGGATGAAGTCACAATTCGATAAGATATCGGCTGCTCTTCAGGTATTTGAGCCATTTATAGGAAAAATTGAAATATAAACATTTTTAGGACCTTCAAGGGGAAAAATACGACTACCGATCGAGTAAGTATTATTTTTTACTACCGATATACTAAAAACTTGTTTTACAAATAAGGAGGATCAAGGGTAAACTTAAGATTTAGTCCTCACCAACTCCAGAATAGGACCCCCAGGGCCCGTCCGCCCAGCGCCCCCACCATCAAATTCCACCATCCAATCTCATCCCCCACCAGAATCATCCCCCACTCGACTGAGTGTTCAATGCGATTGCGCTGGGCTTAGGCTTAGTAAAAAGCGTTTTACTCGTTCGATGTTGCGTAGAAAATGTGTTTACCTACCGAATGTGTCATTTATTATTTCTGGGGGTCGTTTCTGGAAGGTAAATCCAGATTCGCCCCCCATTTCCTATTGTGGGGAGACAAGGTGGATTCCAAAAGAATCCCCTACGGCCGTAGTTCTCCTAAATAAGCCCCCACCTTAGGGACTCCAGTATCGGTACCCACACATGGCTTTTAGTATTGGTGGGGGCGCTGGGCGGACGTGGGGGACCAGAATGGGGTGGGGGGCGATTCTGGATTTTTCCCAGGATCAAAAATTAGCCTTTTTTCCAAGGCTTCCAAGTGTAAAAACATTTTCATCTTTATACACATCAAAAAACTGAAATTTCTTCAGTAATGCACTACGACTCGACAGCATTCTCCCGGAATGGAAAAAACACGATAGAAACAGTGGAGGATGGATTTACTGAAGTAATCGGCAGCGCCACGGATCTCTCGCCCCTGGATATCATCAAGGCAAGCATTAACCTAATTATTTGTAAAAAAGAAAGCCCTCGGAAAAAGTGTCATATCTTCCCAGGGGCTCAGTGACAACAAGAGAGACCGGACTCCGACTATTTATATACCATGTCATGGCTGTTTTTGGGCGAGAGACAGGCGCGTCTCCAATGAAAATGCAAACAAACGAGCCTTGCAAGACATTATAAGAAAAGTACAGGCGCCTTTTCTTACAGATAAACAAGTTGTATCAATGTAAACCGAGAAGAAAGAACGAAGGAACTAATAAACAGAAAATTGTACCGCGAACTCGGCCGACAACCACGCCGAGCACTGAAAGTGAGTCGCCGTCTCGTAAGCAGTAAAATACTTTTTAGAATGCCTTGATCATTTTGTGGATTGTCCCCATTTCAAGCAATACTGCAAGCGAGCCTCATTCTTCTTTGTAATGAAGAGCTACTGTCCCCAGACGTGCAACCATTGCAGTCCTGACGACGAGTAAAGCTGTTACCTTGTCATCCCAAGAGTGTGGATGTTGAGTATTTGTTGTGCAAAAAAGTATTCCGCCCCCATCCCGATAGTTAGTATCCCTTTTTTCTAGAGTAGCCATGACTTCCCTTCTCCTCATCTTTCAACTCTTACCGGTGAACCTTGTTTTATATTTATTCAAAGAATAAATTTATCGAACATTGTCAATTGTAAAAAAATCCTTGTAATCCATATTTATTTTACTTTTATTGTACAAAAAATAATTGAAATTTAATACTCAGCATTTGAAGATGAAGGGCCAAAACCTCGTCCACCGGTTCCGAAAAAGTTCTTGAGAACTGATCGTCGAGGGACTCCTCCAATCGCATCAAAGCCTTCATCGGGTTCCTTGCGCTTGTTGCTCTTTTCAGTACCCGTGTAAAATCGACCCTAAAATCAATGACTGATAAAACGAAACAGATTCAAAGCAAACCTGTATAACAATTGCTTTAGCGATTATTCCATCTACCGAATCGGTAAGTCGGTCACAGAGTTCATTCACCTTCTGGAAGGTCTCAGTACGTTTGTCGATTTGGGTAGTACGAACAACACCTTCAAGTGCATCAATTTTTGCGTTAATAAAATCTTTTGCAATGAGTCTCACAACCTCTTCTTCCATCTAAACGTACAAATCAAAGATATGACTAGAAATGACTAACCTCAACGGGACTAACTCGGAAAACTTTGGCCATAACATCAAGATTAGCTGTAGCAAATGGACGAATATACTGAATGACGGCACGTTGACGAATACGACCATATATATCATCAACATGTGAAGCGAGGAACGGATTAAGATAGAACTAAAACAGTTAGTGATTTTTTTTGGATATCTTACAGAATCTTTGCGCTCTGCTAATATATCCAAGCATCTACCAAAATCACTACGAATGAAGGAATTTAGCAACTCAATAAGGCGTGGCTCCGCTTCCAAGAACTTTCTGAAAATTGTAAATAAAATGTTTTATAAAAATTGTAACCTGCATAAACTATCGGTCAGTATTTTCTTCTTTAGATCGGTCCTATCATATGCTACTAATGCACAAAGAGTGGTATAAACTGCAATATCCGAACTAGAAAACAACCATCCAGTGCCCATGACATCCACGTCAATTTTTGTGAATTTTTCTAAAGCCTGCACATATTGGGCGGTCTTCATACGACATACACCAGATAAAGCATCGATTTTCATCTCAAATAAAATTATAATAAAGATAAACTCTGATGCATACCTGACTAGCAGTGATAAGAGCACGATTAGCGCGTGAATGGGCATCGATTGGAGGATGATGATCAGGATGTTGACGGCTTGAATTTGCAGCAACTTGAGCTTTCTAAAACCGGATTTACGTAAGCGTTGTGTGGAAATAAACTGCAAACAATTGAACTCACTTCTTCAGCTTCCTCTGCTTCATTAATGCTTCTTTGAGCTTGGGAAATAAGAGGTTCTATCTTGGACCATTCTCCTGCACACACTGAAATGACAAGCCACTCGATCCACATCTGAAAATCACAATTTATAGATGTTAACAATTATACCTTCATCAAGTGCTTGAATTGTGTACAATACTCGCGCATACCTCGGCCATATAACCGTAAGGCATCTGTATAATTTCCCATATGAACATAATGATCAAACAGCTCTTCCATGGCACGTCTAGTAGACTCCTACAAATAAATACATAATTTAGCCAAAGCGCTCGACTTACTTTCACCCCTTCGTCCTTCATCTTTTTGTATTCAGCTTGGTAAAGTTCGAGATAGTTGGTTGCTTTTGCGGCTGTATGATCTACCCAAGCAGAATCATGCTTTGGAAGCTCTAGGTGTCTCTATAACATATAGTTTATGAAAGCAACGTATTAAATCCTACTGTACAGCTGGCATCAGAATCCAAAAGTTCCAAGTTGCTCATAAGAGCGTTATATCGGCCAACATCCATAGTTTTTTCTTTTAGCATCCTGACAAGAGCAATAGTAGCATCCCGGCGCAACACAGGACAACGATCAATAATAAATTGGAGTCTAAGCAAATATGTAATCAATTAATCTGTGCAATAGTAACCTTTCATTCAATATGCATCCTTGATAAGCGTTACAGATGGCCTCTAAATCGACTGCCTCCGTATGTACAATAATTGCACCATAAAGTTTTTTTTGATCTACAAATTTTTGTACCCAAATTTTAGTGAAATCACCTTTTAGCACAGCAGCTCGATATGGCTGTGGTGCAACAGGAGCAGGCTCCATTTCGGCTGTGGCATTGAAATCATCCTGATTAGAATTTGTAGTGTCGAGGAAATCAGCATTGAGATCATCGCAAGGTTCTAGCGGTTCCTCTACCACCTAAATATGGAGAATACTACTGCTACAAAAAATCAAACCCGATCGCTGTTTTCGGCATTGTCCATCATGCCATCATCTGGATCCGGAACTGAATCTGCCATAGTAGTCTATAATCTTCAACTGAATTCGGCAAGATTGCTTTAGAAACATTTGGAGTTACAAAGCTACAAATATAAAACAAGAAAAGAAAGCGATTGTCAAAAGAACAACTACACTGACAGCTTGCGTGGCGAATAAAATGCTCTGACCTCTGCGTTGGCCAGAAAACTGTATATATATATATATCATTTAGCCAATTCAAAAGAGCCACCACATTCGGAAATAACTGATGAAGCTGGCCAAAAAATGAGTTGAGTTGGATGGGTGCAGGCAAAAACAACGGTGGCGAGCTGTTTGCAATAGAAGGCAAAATGTGTGATCAACAATTTGACGATTCGACAAGTAAGAGCTACAACTTGGAACAGTAGAAACGAAAACGCAAAGCTGAAAAAAATGAAGCACAACTTCTGTCTCAAAAAAAGATCCCATTTTCAAAAGCTGAAAACCCGGGTCAGGGTATCTTCCGCGGTATTCAAAAAACTGCGAAAAATGTGATCCATTTCTTCGCTCAGCGAACTTTGCTGCTTTCCTTCTGCTTGCGCTTGATTCACTTCATTCACTGAACTCTTTGGTGTACATTCATTTACGCCGAAATTAGTGTAAATCCAAGTTTTAACTTGTAAGGCAGGTTAGACAAACTGTATATAAGAAGGTTTTATCCAAGATAGCAACTCATTTTGATCTCTTTGCTGATTCTGAAGGTTAGTCTTTTTACTGTTGTTTTATTTTTGCTTGCAAACCTTTAGTGTAGTCTTCAAACATCTTATTTTCAGAGAAGAGTTGTCAGCAATGAAAATGCAAGGTGAAGATAAACCAGAGAATGAAAGAATTGTGGTTATAAAAATTCCTGATTCTGAAACCGGTGGACGAAGGACGGTCAAGGATGAGTAAAACATTTTCTCACAATCAAATTGTTGTGCGTGTCATTTTAGGGATTATTTTCATGGATTCATTTCGGAAAAGCATACCGTAGAAGCTCTTACCGCTGTAGGTGATTTTTTGGTACGTCAAACGGTAAAGGAAGTGAAAAACAATCCGGGCAGCAGAGATTATTTTGTGGTTTCCATTCGTCAATACGACGCCGTTTATAAACTCAAAGAAATGGATGATCGGCAATTTACAAAACTTACGAATTTCTATGGTAAAAAGGAGCTCCTGCGTGAATATCATAAAGCATACAAATCTGACGAAGAGAGTTGCACGAAGAAGGTCTTGAATGGCGCTGAATATAAGGCACTGGATAAGATCAAACAAAAGTTGTATGTGCTCGGAGATTCGGGAATTAGCCATTACCCTTTGAAATACAGCAAAAGGGCTAGGCTCTACTATATGAATAAGTACGGCTTCAACCGTTCCAGTGGCCTGATTGACTTTCACCGCTGCAATGAGATCAGCGTCAGTGAGGACGATCCCAATGCCCTGTTGAAGCGACCCATCAGTCGAGCCTCGTGGCAGTACAATCATGAGCAGATTGAAAAGTAACCATCTTAGCTTTATTTTATTTATAATTTGTATTTTAGAGTAAAAACTCTGGGACACGGCGCATTTGGAGAAGTATTCAAAGGCATCGTACATTTGGGCCTGATTCAACGCAAAAAAGTGGCTGTCAAGACGATAAAAGGCGTTGTAACGACAGAAGAGAATGAAAAGCTGCTGGAGGAGGCTGCCATGATGCAAAAGCTTAACCATCCAAATGTTATCAAATTGCTTGGAGTAGCCACAAATGAAGAGCCGATCATGATTCTTTTGGACCTGGCCCCGGGTGGATCTGTTCACGATGCGGTTCGATGCAAAAACGGTGGCAACTATCCTACAATGGCTCAAAAAATTAATTATGTCTTTGGAGCTGCTTATGGAATTGAATATCTTCATAATAATGAGGTTAGCTTACATTTTTATAATTTTTTTGTTGGTAAGCGCATGCGTTGAAATATATTTCATCTAACAACGTTTCAAACTAATGTTTGTTACTGTTTTTTTTATTTCTTTTGATCTTTATCGCTTCTTGCTTTGTTGCAGCTAATTATAATGCATTTTCAATGAAATAATTATCAAAAAGAATTGTATGCATTATATATGTTGCTAGGTGAAATATATTCTTTTTTTTCTTGCACTTTTATTTGTAAAAATATAACAATTTCAGATTGTCCATAGAGATATAGCTGCTCGTAACGTGTTGATCAGCGGGGATGATGTGGCTATGATTACTGATTTTGGTCTATCCGTCAGTGGAACATTCAAGAAGGAGAAAAAGTTGAAGAAGGTGCCGACAAAATACTTGGCACCGGAAACACTAACACATACTCATTTCAACCAGGAGACGGATATGTACTCGTTTGGGATGTTCATTTACGAGGTGTTTCACGAAGGACCGGAAATGGACGAGCTCTACGGTGGCATGGATGTGGAGACGGTCAAGGGTTTTGTCACGCTTGGCTTCCGTCTTGGCATCCAAAAATGGGCACAGTATCCAAGCTTTCTCTGGGATTTAACGAAGAGATGTTGGGAAGACGAGCCGGCAGAGAGGATCACAAGTGCAGAACTGGTAAAAGAGATAGAAGAAGAGGACCGCGACTTTAATGGAGGCGTCTTCCACAGCAGATTGCATGGTCAGTGGGAAGGTGTGTCTTTCATGCTGGAAGTGGAAGATGGCTGGAACTGCAAGAAGTATCCGCCTGGTAATATTCAATTTCATTTTTAGTAAAAATACGATATTACTAATATAAAACATGCGCATGTGTTTTCCACTTGATTTAAATTTCATTTAGCCTATTTACACACGAAACCATCGTCGTAATCTCTGGTCGAAGTACTCTAATTCCTAGAGTAAATGATTGTCTGGCGGAGGGAACTTTACTTCTTGAGCCAAGCGAGGGTGACCTTTCCTTTACCAGTTCCTTCCCCGTATCGTCTAAAAAGATCTCTCCCCCTCCCCGCTTGTCACCATGTATCATTAGACGCTGTCCGGCTGTCAACTGCCCGTCTTTTCTTCCCCACCCGCCCGGTGCCGGTCTTCGATCTCTCCTCCGGCTGTAATAGTAGCCGTTTGATAAAGAAAACTGCCAAAATTGATCAGCCCCTTCCTTTTTACCCGGTGCCTATTTTCCCTCGCCCCTAATGCATTTTTGATGAATCGACACTGTCTAGCCGGAGTGACACCCAGGCCATGATTCGACGTCTGGTTAGAATCACACCGTCTCTTGGGCGAATCACTCCGCTTCCAGCGAGTGTTCTTCTCTTTTTTTTTCTATAAATATTAGTGATTTCTGTGAGGTTTTGTCCTGGAAATAAGACAGCAACCCGTCCAGGATCTGGCAATCGTGTATCCGCCTACGCTTATCAAATTTGCATAATATCATCTCTTCTCATCGGGGGTCAAATCCCCATATCATCTCTCATCTTGCTGGTCATTTGTTTCTAAAAAATAGATTTTTGAACGGGAAACTCCGTTAGAATTTAGCTGAAACCCCAAAACATCCGTCTTCTACTGAAAAATAAGGCCAAAATCCCAAATGCAGCTGAATTTACTGTATTTTCTTCAATATTTTGATATTTTTGACCCTTATAAACGTACTTTTTGGCACATAAAATATCCAGTTTATTTTGGGCTTCCAGTCTTTAGATTAGACTGCTTCATCCATTTCTAGATAAAGACACCCTCGAAAATGATGAGAAAGTCAGTAATGTTTCGTTGGGGCCATGAATAGTTTACGGAAAATTTTCAATTGCTGTTTGTGGATCGTCCATGAAATATTGACTAACAAATTGAAAAAAAAAACGTGATTGAAATAGTAAAACCTCTCAGAAAAACATACAAAAACGGTCCAATCAGGCATCTTCCCCTCTTTTTTTTTCTCTCCTCGTTTCTTTGGTTCTCTTCCCGTCTCCTATCAGTGTCCCGAATTAGTTTCCCTTCTTATCTTCGACTGCCCATCTTTCCCCGTTTTTTCCTCCCCCCGTTATTTGATGTCCCCCGTAAATTAAACCCTATTGCCCATCCCGTAATCCCCTAGTCTAATTGCGCCGGTTCGCCTGGCACTTTGCTACTCTTTGGGGCCTTGAAATCCGATAATAGTGGGCAAAATGGATTTTTTCCCAATTCAAGAAAGCGTTCCCTCCGGTTTTTATCTGATTTCCCCCTTGTTGACCCCGGGAACTCGTATTGTTTTCCAGAAAAACTCCCTTTCCTTTCGAAATTACCCGTTTCCCGGTCAAAAATGGCGAGTTCCGCCGTCCGAAACGGGTCAGCCAGCTGCCATTGGCAACATCCCCTCTCGGCCAGCTGATTCCACGCTTTTCGACCCCCCGGCCGGCCCCCTGTTTACCCCGTTCGACTGACCACCTCCCCTGGCCGTTTGTTATTGATTCTTATGGCTTTTTCCCTGTTCCAATCTCATCTTAAATCTGTTTCTTATTACTTTCTTCGGTTGTATAAGTAAGGGAAATCAATGAACAGGATGGGTATTTTGATCGGCGGTATGTGTGACACGGACAGCTGTGTGTACTCGTCCCGTCTCCTCCAAACTTATGCGAATCAAATTTCATTCACTTTTTTCCATATAGAATAATGGACAAACAAACAGACTTCCTCTACTTTTCTACGGGGGCCAGAGATCCGATTTCAACCCAAATTCCCAAATCTAGTTCATCGAAAATTCGATGTTTCATGAACAACTCTTATAGAAACTGCTATTTTCTCTCACAATGCGGTAATTGTTTTTCTGCTCAATCCAAATTTTCGATTTATTCCCATTCTCCTCCCCGTTTGGTAACTGACCCTTCACCTCTTTTTCTCTCAATTCATCGAGAAATCACTGTTTCAAGTACAAATCATAACGAAGACTGGCCTTCGAGTAGTTCGAGCTCTTTGTCGCTAGTGTTGCAACCAAATTTCCAAACTATTCGCTTTTTCCAGCAGGATTTGTCAACCAATTCAGATAAACAGCCTCTTGCACCTTCTTTCCTCTTTATCCATCGGAAAAATGCTGTTTTACTTATTATTCTTATTGGACTTGTTGCTCATAATGCAGTGGCTTCATCTCAAGTATATCTCCCGTAGTTCTTCCCTCAGGAATATCAGCGCTATGAGCGCCACAGCTTCGTTTCGTCTATGTTCATCGAATAAAATGATGTCTCGCTTATGATTCTTATCAGAACAACGGCCCTCCACATATTGTCATGGGTTGCATTCCAATTTCTATTCCGTTCCAATCCTATCCATTGAATCAGAAGACTCCGTCGTACTTTCCTTCCTCTCTATTCATAAAAAACGATTTCAATTGTGGTTCTTATTGAAACAATCGGGTTTTCCTTTTGGTTTACAAACACACAGCAAAATTAGATCTCCTTCTCTAGTCATTATTGGCAATTGAGTCTGTAAAGCTCTCCGATCTTTCACGCCCGTTCTTCGCTGTCGAAAACTTGCTGTTTTACTCGCCATTCTTATTGAAGCAACAACCTTTTACATAATCTTAGGTCTTGGGCGGATTTTCAATGTTTCCTTATGCATTAGCCCTTTTCTGGCAACTGCGCCGGCTAAACACCTTGTTCTGCTCGTCTCCTGATTGTAGTAACATCGTTGTTTCCTATCCTCTTCTTAGTGAAACAATGGTCTTGCCCACAGTGTCACACGGCAAGGCCTATGCCCCGTCCCAAGCGGTTTTCTGTTGCTGTTTCCACAACCAGGAAAACCAACAAAATAAGGCCCATTTCCCGTCCTAGAACACTACTCTTATCGCACATTTTATTATATTTCGCATCTATTTAGCCACACAGACCTTATCGAGGCACTTGGTCACTTCGCCGAAGATGGCATCCACCGCCGCCTCGCCCGAGATCTTCACCAGCTTGCCCTTCTTCTCGTACTGGCTGATCACGGCCGTCGTCTGCTTGTGAAATGTCTCCAGTCTCTTCTTGATCGTCTCCAGGTTGTCGTCCGCCCGGCCGCTGGTCTTGGCCCTGTTTAGCAGTCTCTGTGTCAGCGTCTCGTCCTTCACATCGAAGTAGATGACCAGCTTGACCTCGAGGATCTCCTTCTCGAATGCCTCGCCCTGCTCGGCCTCCCTCGGATATCCATCCAGCAAGAATCCCTTGCTTCCCTTGGCCACCTCCTTCAACATGGCCTCCTTGATCAGTTCCAGGACGACTTCATTGCCGACCAGCTGGCCCGCGGCCATTTGAGCCTGTAGCTGGGCTCCTCGGAGACTGTTCGACTTCACTTCCGCCCGGAGGAGATCTCCGGAGCTGAGATGGCTCAACCCGTACTTGGCCACGATCTTTTCGCACTGCGTGCCTTTTCCAGAACCGGGCCCTGGAATCGTCTCCGTTTCATTCGAATAATAAGGATGTGGCCGACCTCCAACGATGAAGAAGATGGGCAGGGCGGCGGCTTTGAGCGGCGTCAGGTCGAGGGCCTTGGCCGACGGGACCGGACGGGGACAGCAGCCACACTGGTGACAGCTACAGGAGCAGGAGGACTTCGAGAGACCCATGGCCTTGTCCAGCTGCTCGACGACTCGCTCGAAGATGGCGTCTACCGTATCCTCACCGGAGATCTTTGCCAGCTTGCCTTTCTTCTCGTACTGCTCAATTACTGCCGTCGTTTGCTGGAAAATTATCACTTTTACATAGAGAAAAGTCCTAAAAATACCTTGTGAAAGGTCTCCAGTCTCTTCTTGATCGTCTCCAAGTTGTCATCTGCCCTACCGCTGGTCTTGGCCCGGCCGAGGAGTCTCTGGATGAGGGTCTCGTCCTTCACATCGAAGTAGACCACCAGTTTGACCTCCAGGATGGCCTTCTCGAATGCCTCTCCCTGCTCGGCCTCCCTCGGATACCCGTCCAGGAGGAATCCCTTGCTTCCCTTGGTCACCTCCTTCAACATGGCCTCCTTGATCAGTTCCAGGACGACGTCGTTGGGGACAAGTTGCCCGGCAGCCATCAAAGCATTCAGTTGGGCGCCTCTCGGCGAATTGGATTTGACCTCGGCCCGGAGGAGATCTCCCGAACTCAGATGGCTCAATCCGTACTTGTCCACGATCTTTTCGCACTGCGTCCCTTTCCCCGAACCGGGCCCTATAATTTTCTTTGTTCTATTTCAAAGTAGAATAGAATACCTCCAACGACGAAGAAAACCGGCACGTTGGCCTTCTTCAACGGTTCGAGGTTGATTTTCTTGACCGACGGTGGCGGAGGAGGAGGAGGGGGTACCGCTTTCGGGGCAGCTGAAGCAGCCGGCTTCGGGGGCAGTTTAGCCGGTACGGGCGGCGCCTTGACCGGGGTAGTGGTCAACTTCTCCTTCAATTTGGTAGCCATCGTATTGTCAGTAGAAAGTTAGTCGGCCTCCTGGCGGAAGAGCAGGAAGCACAATGGCTCCCTATAATCCACTTCTACCCAAATCCCTTCCCGACCTGTCCCGGCCAATCCATTTCCATAAAATGACCCCCCGTGAGCCTTCGCTCTTTGCCGTTTTCGGCCCGCTGTTTTCCACTCCAGTGAACAATTTTGAGCCAGATAGAATCTCTCACCTTTCTTCCCTTTAAAACCTCCAGCTTACGGTAATATTCTAACTTTTAGAGATGATACCATGGATCTCTCTCCTGCTGCTCCCCCTGGCAGCCATGGGTCAAGGAAACCGATCGGCCAACTTGAACTACACGACCCTAGCGCCTACAGTAAGTCGTCCTCCCTTTAAATATTCGAATTTTACCGTAATCCTCCCGGGAAAAAGACTTTAAACGGCGGAGCCCGTCGAGGAAGAAGGAGAAGTGCCCCCTAGCCGACGGCGGCATTTATCCCCCGATACAAAGCTCTAATTGAGAGCTCGGGAGGGGATTTTTTCTCGCCGTCTTCGGACACTTCCCGAGTTCCCCCAGGGAGAATTGAATTTAGGATACCCGCCGCCCCGGGGGCGGTCGTCGTCTTCGCAGTCCCCCTCAACCCATTCCCCCTCTTCCAGGTGACTACGACTCCGCCTGCCGGACAAAACGCCACCATGAGACAGCCCCAAATATTCGGGATGAGAGTCGAACTGCCGGCTGATGATCCGTTCGGATATGAGTGAGTTGGAAGGACTATTTAGAAAAGATTGGGCTGAACTTACAGTAAGCATGGAGTCTGCATTGTGACGCCCGACGAGCAGTTCAAAGTCGTCATCTATGGAAATCATCTGGACAAGGTTGGCTTTTTGCTAATTTTCTATGTTTTACGGGGCCTTGTTATATTACTGGAATGGGAAGTAACCAATAATTTTGGTTGATTATGTAAAAAGTCTCGAATTTCTCTCGAGAGTATGATTTCATATGTTTTACGGGTTCTTCTTATTTCACTGTAAAGACAGGAGCCCGTTGCATTGCAATACATCAAATTGCCAGAATGGGAAATACCCCCCAACATCCCTTGAATTCCCCGCCAGAGTACCTGCTTCCTCTCAAAGACGTTCCTCTCACCCACATCAAGGATTACCTCTGAAGACTTCAGAATTCTGCCCGCCACTCTACATAAAGAATGCGACTTTTTTGCTGAAGTCCCCCGATTCAATTGCCCCTTTGTTTTTTCCCTCCTAAATACTCCTTGAAAAGAACTCTGGGCTTTCAAGAGACCGTTTATTATTTGAGTGTTTTTATGAGATTCAAACGCTTAGCGACCGCCGGAAAAGGCCGAACGCCGCGGCTGATGGCTGCCTTCCTCAAATGCTCAATCATACTTGAACTGCGCAGGCGACTCAAAGTCGGGGTACGGATAGAAATATTGATGAGACCATATTGAAGAAAGTTTGGGGGAATCCTTTATGATCTCAATGAAACGAGAGAAGATTATACAACTATCCAGGGTACTCGATTTGAATTTCACAGGGATTTTATTGAAATGTCGAACTCACAAGATGTGAATTGAGATAAAAATGCCTACGAATACTTTTATGATCTCGAGGAAACAGCGAAAAAAATATGGATGTACTGCGGTTTCTTGTAAAAAATAAACAATAATTGAAGGGTTATATGGGCGGCGTATACGAAGAAATTACAGTATTATTTGTTCTGGGCCCCTCGTCCAACGCCCTTGTCCAATATGATTTTTTTTTCTAATACAACGGTGCGTGAAAGAATTGGATAAGAATAGTTGGGCAAATCCTTTATGATCTCAAAGGAACAACGAAAATTATAAAAAGGGTAGCGAAATTCGAGAAATCTTGGCGATTCTGCTGCTTTATGATTTCCAAGAAACCACAAAAAACGGAGAGTATTTCAGATAGCCCAGCTGGTCTTCACCTTCACAAATAACTGTACCGAGGCGCAGCACGTGGTCGACGCCACGAACAACTTCATTGTCCACTTCACCCACAAGGTACCCTCCCTCCCAATTCCCTTCTAACCTCTTCTCCCCTTCCAGGCCACCTTCCACCTGGTTCTGCCCATGTTGCCCGAGAGTGTCCACGCCTACAAGATGTGTGTCAAGAGTAAGAACATGATCCCCGGCCAGGATATGATCCCCGTAACCTACCGTAATCCCCTAATTGCCTCCCTTTAAGTTGGAAGATGTCTCGACCTGGATAACTACCGAGAAACCTCCCAAGGAGTATCTCCTCCCCCTTCCATTACAGATCGGTGTCATTGTACTGCTCCTCTGCCTTTCGGCGCTCTTCTCCGGGTTGACCCTCGGTCTGATGTCTCTAACCCCTCAAGAATTGGAGCTGGTGATGAAGTCCGGCTCTCCCAGCGAACAGAAATACGCCGGCAAGATTCTTCCCATCAGGAAGAAGGGTCAGTTCTCTTCCACTTTCCCTTGATTATCCAGAAAATTCTAGGAAATCTCCTTCTTTGTGCCCTCCTTCTGGGAAATGTCATAGTCAACGCGGCCATTTCTATCCTCTTCGGGGAATTGACTTCCGGCCTCCTGGCCCTCGTCGTCTCCTCCATGGGTATCGTCATCTTCGGTGAAATTGCTCCTCAAAGTATCTGTGCCAGGTAGGATCCATCTTGAGAAGAAGAGGAAGACAATTCAGGAAAGGCCTAGCCGTCGGGGCCCACACCATTCTCATCACTCAGATCTTCATCCTTATTACTTTCCCACTGGCCTGGCCTATTAGTAAATTGTTGGATTGGCTTCTAGGAGAGGAATATGTAAGTTACTGTAGTTTATTTGCCCTACTATGACAAGGAGGTAAAATTCCCGCACCCGTATAGTCTCGGCAGTAGGGGCGACAGAAGAGGATGACTTTTGGCGCAGCTGCCGAGATCTTACGGGTGCAGATCTCGCACAAATTTTCATTTTCGGGCTTTTCTTTGTGTCGTTGATGATTCAAAAGGAATCAATTACATTTTTCAGCAATCCTACGATAGGAAACGCCTGGTTGAACTGATCCGAATGTCCATCAAAGACAACGAGAACGGGAACGGAGCCCTCTCCAATGAGTTGAAAATCGCCGTGGGAGCCATGGAGATCGCTGACAAAGTTGTATCAGATGTTATGACAAAACTCGATGTTGGTTTCTCCCTTCCCTGATCCCCAATTTCCCTTCAGGACGTCTTCATGCTTCCCGACACGACAGTCCTCAACGCCAAGGCCGTCGCCGAAATCGTCAAAATGGGCTATACCCGAATTCCGGTCTATTCCTTGGGGGATAAGAACAACGTCACCGATCTGCTCTTTGTCAAGGTTCGGAACAGTTTTCTCTTTCCAGAAATTGTTTCAGGACCTTGCTTTATTAGATCCTGATGACAATTTCACAGTCCGTACAGTTTGCGGATATCATAAACATCCAGTCAAGTTCGTCTTCAACGACACTCCCCTTCCCCAACTATTGGAAGCCTTCAAAAAGGTTAGACCCAATGTATTCGACTTTTTCCTCTGTTTTTTTGCATGCTGCATGATCTATTTTTAGTCATTTTTCCTTTCGAAAGGCAGTTTTTTGATGGTGATTAGATTTTGAAAGTTCGCAATTCGTTTGGCTTCAAAAATCATTTATAATACAGAAATTGGAATCATTTCCACTTCGTTGTCGCAATATATGTTGGAATAATGCCAGAAATCAGTGAAAATTCGTTCGTTTCCTCCCAAAAATACTCTAAAAATGGCGCCTTCTGTTCCCATTTCTGTTCGTTTTCTTTACAGGACCGCCACCAGGTTAGTTGCCCTCCTCCCGCCCTGCATGATTGTGTCCGTGTGCTGTGTTTTCCCTCCTTCCAGCCGCCAGCCACCGACATCCGCGGGGGCTTCTCCTGTCACCGTTTCACTCTAGATTGGATATTTTAAGGGGGAAGGCCATCTGGCCATGGTCAAGAGAGTCGTCAAATTGGACGGACAGGACCCCTTCTACGAGTTGGTCGGAGTCGTTACCCTCGAAGATATCGTCGAAGAGATCCTACAGGTTCTGGAACACCGAAAAAAAGAAGAATAACAACCATTCCAGGCAGAAATCAACGACGAGTTCGATGTGGTGTCGGATAATGTGAACAAGGTTCGACGGGAGAATAAACACCGGTCATTTGGAGGATATATGGACAAGGAGGCGCCTACCGTATCCATCTCCATGCAGGTTCGTTTTCTTCCCTTCTTATTAGAACTGCCGGCTTCCCATCCTCCGGTGGAACCATCTACTTCTCCCATTATTCCAGCTCCAAATGGTCGCCCTCCAATGGCTCGTCTCCAACCACAAGGCCTTCACCGTCAACTACATCGACACCAATGTCCTCGAGCGTCTGATCCGTCAAAGTGCCAAGCGGGTAGGCCATCCCTCTCCCTGCCGTAATCCCTTCCTCCAGGTTGACATCTCTAGTCTGATGGCCATGTCCAATGACCAAGTGGGTCTACCCAAACTGGCCAAACTCTACACAAAAGACGAGCTCAGCGACCGTTTTATCCTGATCCTAGAGGGACGGGTCCAGGTGGTCATCGGACAGAGTGGAATGGTCTTCGAGGCGGGACCGTGGCACTGTTTCGGGTCGGAGATTCTCGAGAAATTGATCATGGCCTCGGCCACGTTGAGTAGAAGCACGTCTATTATTGGTAGGGAGCTTGAGATTACGGTACGAAGACAAAATCTCGCTTCAGATACAAACGACCTGGCCGCGCGGCGCCCTGACCTGATGTTCATTCCCGACTACACGGCGACGGTCAAAGAAGACTGTACCTATATTGAGTTTACGGTAGCCGATTATATCAACGGGTTTAAGAGCAGTCTAATGTTGAAGGATCGAGAGTAAGCTGAGAATCTTCTCCTCCGCTAATAGACCCCTTTAGTGACATTATCTCGGACGTGGAAGAGTCCCGCTCCCCCTCGCCGGTCCGGAGAAAGAGTACCCTCAACCCGGAGGCCCCCATCCTCGACCCCAGCGCCCTCCTCGTCACCCCGAAGGCGAATGAAGGAGCCAAGAGGAAGAACAGCCACCCGATCTTCACCACCCCTCCAATTGCGAGGATCGAGGTATTCTTCTGGGTCTCAACCGGATTATGAATATGTAATTTCCAGGAAGAGATCGAACTCCTCCCATCGGGAAAAGATGTCCATTGGGAAGATGGAATTGACGAATAGAAGAGGGAAAAGGGAAAGAAACGAGCCGATAATAGTACGGGTAACGAGAGATCCTCAGGAATGTTGTGCCTTATGCTGTCAGAAAAATAAAGATTTAAATACTTTTTGGGGGAAAGAAGATCAAGAAGAGGGGAGTCAAATACAGTCTGGTCAAAAAAGATAGGCCCACCCCATTTTCAACGCCTCCCTTCGGGGGGCTACGCTGGACGGGTGTCCCGTATCTCCAGTGGAATCCCTTTCCCACGCGTCCCTCTCACCCGTAGAATAAGCGCAGCGCTTCGCGATTCCGGTTGTATCTTGTCAACTATAACAAACAAACTGAACTGTCCTGTGGGGTCATCTTGTCAATTAACAAGAATTTAGCAATCGCTTAGGTCTGCCTATGCCCTCACGGTATCGTCGAACAGCTCCACCGGACAGTTCATGTTAACAATCAAGAATAATGGAATGTACAAAGTGGCTTACTATGTCTTCACCAACTCGTCCAAATACGGATTTGAACCCTATGGATTTACCAACTCTTCGAAAACTTCCACCGTCGTCATGAAACGCTATTTGGCGCACACAGTCTGGTCAAATTTACCATCCTCTACGTACTGGTCAAGAACCCGAAAAAAACCGATCCGGCAGCCGTCTATCATAGTGCCTTCGCAAGCGGAGTAGAATCCGTTCGAATCGCCGCAATCGATCCTCTGATTCCAGAAACGATCTAATAAAGATACTATTTGGGCATAACTGTTTCTCAAAGGATATTCAGGCGATTGCCTACAGTTCACATTATTTTGACAAACCTTTTCTGTCGTACCATTCATCTCCAGGGCCTTGCCCTCCATACAATTCTTCTCCAGGGCCTTGCCCTCCATACAATTCTTCTCCAGGGCCTTGCCCTCCATACAATTCTTCTCCAGGGCCTTGCCCTCCATACAATTCTTCTCCAGGGCCTTGTCCTCCGCACCGGAGGTCGTTGGGGAATGGTGTTCCACACTGATTCCGAATAAGAGCGCAACTCTGTGTGTAGGGACAAAACTGCACCAGTGAGTATGTTTTAGAAGCGAAGGTTTGAGAGAAGAAAGAGCCGCAAGGAAAACGCCACAGCATGAATTTGGCGAAGTTAGATTTTTGAAATTCATTAATCGAGACTCACTGTGCAGATTCGGAATCAGCGTGAAAACTGAAGTTTTTAAAAAATTTCGGGAAAAAAGCGCCACAACGAGATAACACCGGACATCAAGGTTCTCTAGGCTGCCTTGCCGTTGCATCTCGGCCGATTTCCATGAAAATTGGAAGCAAGCTGGAGGAGAGAGAGAGAGAGAGAGAGAGATATCTGTTAGATTCTGATAAACTGGCTCGACCAACGACAATTCCCTCAAGTCTATTGTCTTTGAAACAAGGAAAAGAAACGCCTGGCTATGTTTTTATTTCGCTGTTTACAAGATTTACACGTACTTGCTCTCTTCTCTTCGAGTCTACGGCTGTTTGGGGAAAGACTGCTGGAAGGAGTTCTCCCCCGAAGCGAGATCTGTCTTCTTCTGACCTTCTACCGCCCGGCAGAAGTCCTTGTTGAAGTGGTGGCCCCAATAGTGATGGCCGTAGTCATACCGGCTTCGACTGAAATGCGACCCAGCCCAGAGACCAACACCCAGGGCCACGAGGTGGGACAGACCGAACCATCCTCTTCCCTAAAATTGGAGAATTACCATTAGAAAAGAAGAAGAAAAGACTTACCCGGTAATAGGGCCGGTTGTAGAGATGCTGGTAGTAATAGAAGGAGGGATGAGGAGAGCCGTATCTGCTCATATTCTCTGATTTTTAGGGAGTTTTAGGGGGATAAAAGATTGTTTTGAAGTGCGGCTCTGCTTCCCCTTCCAGCGGTTTAAATACGGACGCCGGGCACATTGCGAAAGTCCGGGCAGCCGGCCGGTTGATGTCATCCCTGTAGGCCAGGTCAAAGATAACACAAACGAGGGGAAGACTTTCGGGAGACGGGGTTTGTGACCTGACCCTTGGACTTTTTAATAATTAAATAAGGCGATAGGGTACTTTCCTTCCTATTTATCTCCCTAAACTCGCCGGGGACCTGGATAAATGGGAAAATAACGGTCCCTGCACGAAATAATGGACCCAACCCTCCAAATCTTTCCTTTCCCGGCTTCTTCTGTCGTTTTTGCGATGCAATCAAGTAAAGAACCCTGTTGACAGCTTTCGAAAGCCCTGTACTCGGCTGCGAGAACGTTTTGCATCACTTGCCGCGGCCGAGAGAGCACGCGGCTGTGTGTTGCGTTTCGCAACGGCCGCCCCTCTTATAAGCCGTCCTTCGAACAGAGTAAACTACCCGCTCTCCCCTCTCCTCCTGAAAAAGAGAACTAATCCACATCAGCAGCTATCACCATGCATCATCACGTATCGGTCGGAGGATGTGCAGCCACGAATGGACAGTGCAGAGTAGGTTTCAAGGGTCTTATTAATTAGGCTAGAGTTTGATAGATTTTTGTAATTCAATTGGGTTTGCTCAAAGTTTCAGATAATTTCACTCCGCAAAACCGAAAATTTCTCTCCTTTCCCGCAAAAAGTCCTATCTTGTTTTCGAATCTGACCGGGGAGTAAGCTTGTTGATCGCACAGAAGTTGATCAATAGACCCCTCATTGCACCCTGTTGACCTTTGCTTTGTTGTTCAAATTCCTCTTTCAATGAGGCTCTCTTGAACCTTTAAAAATCACCTGTCAGTATATTTTCAACTTCTGTTTGATTTGGAGATCAAAAGAGGAGGAGTACACCTCGTAAAAACGAAAAAATCGGCCGAGTCCAGCGAATTTGCTCCGCCCGCCCACACCCATAAAATCTCGGCAAGTGCGAGTTATGTCAAAAAAACAGCCTTGGTGAAAAACGGAAACAGCTGCCGAGATTCTACGGGTGCGTAAGAAAGTGACCAGTGTCGCAGAGACCCGGACCTTCTCCCCTGGGATGGAATGTTTTGGATTAGCTGGCTTTCCCAAACTGCGAAGCACGTCGCTCAACCCAAATTAGGACGATGTATCAAGCTCGTCATAAATTAGGCACCATATCTAAGTTTTGGTAAACCTCGTCACTCCAGTAAGTAGATAATCACAATTTTGTAAAAGACGGCCGGTCAAATTTGTTCCGTTTCCCACACTTCAGCTCCCTTCACCATACCACCCGACTCCGTTTCAATCCAGATTTTGGCTATGTTTCGAACCCGTCATAAATTAGGGGATCTCGTTAGACTCTGCTAGATAGCCCCGTACTAAGTTTTACAATATTGTAGAGGGGAGTTTTGTTGTTTCCCAGGCCCGTCCTCTCCCATTTACCACATTGTGGATACAATAGAATCCCCTTACAGTAACCTCCCTTTTCCAGGTTTTGGGCCTAGGCCTCTCCCACCTGATCACCCTCGGAATCGGCATTTTCATCGGTACCCAACTCGTCAAATACGGATGTTGCAATGTAAGTATTTAGATTCTATTCTCTCCCGAATTTCAATAGTTTTACAATTCTTCCTTTTTAGAGAAAAGACCCCAAAGTTGTGGAAGTCCCTCCGACGAATGTCATCGCCCCGGAACCATAGAACAATTCTCTTTATTATCTATATGTATGGCACACGTAATAAATTAGAATACAATAGAACCTCGTCGAATTTTGAGAAATTGAGACAGAAACAGCAGAAGAAGATCACAATTTGCACATCCAAAAATACTGATATGACTGGAGAGGAGGAGGGAAGAAGAGGAGTACTAGCCCTCGGCGTTCTTGTGGATCTCGGCCTTCCATTTCACGAGATCCGCGCTGTTTCGAGTCCTCTGGTGTTCTTCGTCTTCCTCGGGGACAGACATCAACACCTCGGCTACGGGGGAACGACGGGACATCGTCTCGGGAAAAGGGTCGGGGGTCAGGAGGCCTGAATTTCGGGGATTGGCCTCCTCCGTCGGGTCGATGAAGTGGTCAAACGGATCGCCATTTGCCTGGAAAATAAGAGATGAAAATACTCTTCAGTTCGGGGTTTAAAGGGACCAAAACGTATCACTTTTGATACACGGTGTTCCCTCTTAAACGGTATTCCATAGGCCAATTGAGAGCCCCTTCTCCTCCTCCTCTACCCCCTTACCTCAGCCAGTGGCGTGTCCTGATTCAATGACAATTCCGAGCTGCCCAGTTTCGTCGGCCTCGAGATGGATATCTTCCTGTCCCTGCTGAACTGTCTCTTCAGAGTATCCATAATCCCCAGTCGATTTCTCCCGCTCACGAGACTCGTCCGGCTGTCGTACATGTTCGCCCTATTTATCGACACTATAGATATCCCTAAAATATATCCCTCTCTTTTTTTATAAGGCTACAATAAACCTCTGGGAAGTGGTCGATGCCCCTCGATGTCTCCATCCGCCGCGCAGTTGTCATTCTCATCCAACGTATCCACATGAGGCATCATTACTATCTGGTCGCCGGCGGGAATGGTACTGAAATGGGATATAGTCACTTTAAAACAAGGGGGAAACTTACTCGACCACAGCAGCCGATCCAATTTGAGGATTCAAGGGTTTCAGAGCCGTCTCTGATGAATAAGCCAGGTCGAACTTCTCTGAATTCCAGAAATTGTCACGCGACTGGGCCGGGAAATCGTTGTAGGCGTCGTCGACCATCGTCAGTCCCACTTGGAGGTTACGGTCGACCAGGAAATTACACTCAAAGTCACTGAAAAAGCCAATGTTTCAGGTATAAAGGGAAAAGTTTCGAAAGGACGGGGCAGAACAGAACAAAACCTACTCATCGTCTTCTCCCAGCGGATTCATCAGACTCTCGGCTACTTTCATCCACCCAACGTAGAAGATGAATCTAATTTCTCTTGTTTATAAATAGAAAAGAGGAGGCGGCTTACTGTAGCGCGGTCATGAAGAGCGGCACCATATTGAAGGCCATACTCTCGTGTTCCGGCTTGCTTCCATCGATGAGGACCGACTGACGGGCTATCAGACTCAAGAAGAAGTAGGACCGGACAGCGAGAAAGACTACTTGCGGATACTGAAAGAAACGGATTGGATGAGAAACGTTATCCGAGGAACAATAAAGCCCCCTTCTTGACATTAAAATGTCCAATTGAAACTTACAACGAGGGGAATTGGAACCCAGTCGAAGTTGCTCAGCTGCGCCAAACCGTCACGGAACAGGGCTATTTGCTGAAAGAAAAAAAATGAAAAGCGGTAGAAAGATCACTGATTGAGGGGACGGGGATAGTTGAACGAGGAAGCGGTGGTATTGCGCAGGCCATCTTTTGTATTTGCAATGAAACCTTTCAGTTATACTTCTTGCTTATTTAGCGAATCTTTCTAAGCATTCGGTTAATTGTATTTCTCATTTGGAAAATCAGCTCTACATGCACAAAATCTTTCAGAAATGGTAGAAAATAACCGAATTCCACCATCTTTGCTTTGCTAAACGATGTTTTTCCTCCGTCTTTAGCTATTCTGGGAGAAGAAAAAATTGGAGAACGGGGAAAGAATAACAAAATAATGATCACTGGAAGAAAAAAATATATACGAAGTGGCGTGTTCGTTGTTCATTGTCTATGTATTCGGGACGAAACCTTGGATTTCGTCTAATAAAGGGATCAAAAATTTTTCAGGTATGGTAGAAAATAAGTAATTTCCCCCAGATCTACTAGTCTACATTTAATGTTCCCACCTTGATAACCTCATTGAGCATCAGATCCGCTCCAATCTTCCCGGATTGCCTTGCTTCATACAGCAGACTGTAGCACCAGTGGATCGGTATAAAATAACGGCTGTATTTCTGCGGATGGGCGTTGAATTTCTCCAAATCTGCTTCCGTCATTATCCCTAAACGTATCGTATCCATTTCTGATGGTTATAAGAGAAACCTGAAGCGACGACGGTCTCCAGAGTGGGGAACCGTCGCCTGACCTGCATACTGATGTCCCGGAAGAGGAGAACCTGGGTCAGGACCAAGTAGCGGATGACATTTCGACGGTAGATTCGACTCTTCTCGTCTGTACCTCGAAGATACGTCGACAGGGACAAAGCAGTGCTGAAAATATGGGTATGGACTCATTTCGGCTACAGTAACCCTCCTAGAAACCTGCCAGAGGCTTTCTAGTCTATTTTCTCTTATAAAAACGATTCCCAGAATGATTTTTACACAGAAAACTTTCTTTTGGATACGGTAGTTACAGTAATCCCCTCCCAGAAAGGAAACAAAAAGGAATATAGGGAATAATACGGTAATATGAACCTACTTGTCGATCCATCCGATATTTTTGAAGATGTCATTCCACCGGCCGACAATAATTGTGACAAAGAACCCGAGCATGAATGTCAACGGAATATAGTCGAGTTTCTCGTCGAAGAGAGCCGTAAAATCGTCCCAGAACTTCCTTTGCCGGTCGGAAAGGACCCAATCACTACGGTAGATAAAGGTGATCAACGAGAACAGCATACTGAACATGAATAATTCCTGAAAAAGATGTACTGAACACCGATCCAAGTAAAACAGTTCTGGACATCAAGTAGTCGACCCGTAACTCGAAAAGATAGGAAAAACTCACGGAAAGAACAGATTTCCAGACGGAGCCGCGCCATCGCATCTGTAGACGAAGGAAGGCGATGACGGACGTCGACGAGATGTCCAAATTGTAACTGACCGTCATCCCGGCTGGAAAAAGTTAGGTTTAAACATGAAAAAGAGGACGGGAAATCGATAGAGATGATGGCAACTGGGGTGAAATGTGATCTTCTAAACAAGAACAACGCTTGGAGCGAGGGGAGACGAGAGAGGTCAGTAGAAAGCGCTGCAAAAGGGGCTTGCTCGCTTTTTACTCGCGCAGACGGCACAGCTGGCCACGATTGCGAAAGGGATGAATGGACGGCCAGGCCATGCAAAACGAGAGGGAAAAAGTTCGAACTCTAGCCGCTGCAGATCCCTGGGAGTGATATTGACGGGGGTAAAAAACTGGAACTCTAGGTTTCACGCTTCTCTTATGACTGGAACATTGAACGGAATAAAGAAAGGTAGGCTGTAGGTATGCTGACCATATATCCTAACAAATTAAAGAATTCACCCCCATTCATCCACAAATGAGCATTTGTACAAGATAAAGGAAAGGGATAAGGCGAAAGAAGAAAGACCGTTGCTGTATTCTCTAGCGATCACAGGGAGACTTCGACGGTAAACACCGTCACGGAAACACCATATACGATCAACCAAGCAACGGGGGCAGGCTGTAGATAAGCTAGCCGTAAAACAAAAATAGGCGAAGCTGAGATTCCAAAAATCAACAGGGTGTTAGCAAAATGGGCATAATGCTTCCAATTTATTCGGGTCAAAGAACATTGAAATAAAAATTGGGTTCAGCATGGATCAGAAGCAAAGTTTACGGCTAGTGACTGAATAAAGTCTGGTGGATTTTGGAGCTCTAAGGGGAAAGGAATGGGACAGTATAATTGAATAGCGACAAAGACAGGAGCATACACTCTTCTGTGGAACTCTGGTAATTTACGACCTTATGGATGTAAAGAAGCAGAAAAGTTAGGGCCAAAAAGTAGATAAACTGACCATAAAATAAAAAATAATAGGTCAAATACTTAGACTACTTTTACGAAGGGACAAAGTGATCATATCTCTCTTATGGCCGTGAAAAGAAGCGTAAAAGTGTAATAAAAGCGGCTTCCAAAAACAGGAAGAGCCAGTAGCTGGCCGCGGTCTTATGGCCTGACCATCTGTCCCCCTCCCCTGACCGGCGTGCCCAGTCCAACCATCGCTATCTCGTAGCTTTTATTAGCCCTGTAATTACGCAGAAGAAGACAAAAATCAATACTCCCACGCTGTTTAATCAGCTGTTGATAATGGCGGGAAACGGGGGGAGACAGCCGACGATGACCACGTTGTTTATTCGGGGAGAGGGAGGCCCCGGGGCACGTGACCAGAAGAGGGACAACAGAGGGAGACGGGAGGAATTTGGGGGCACGAAAAGGACGGGGACTCTGTGTTTATTTGAACACCCGAGGCCGGAATGTCGACTTTGTACATTTCGAAGGTAAAGATTGAGTATTCGAATTCCCAGATAGATCCTCAAATATTTCAAGTAAAACATAAAATTCAAATAATTCACCGGCTCATCAGTAATTCATACACCTCGTCAATTTTGAATTGAAACAACACAGAAAATAGTAGAGCTGATCTTCCATATGTGAAATCTCTATTTTTAAAATTTAGTCAACTCAGCAATCAGTCTCCTTACAAATAAACTATGCTCATATGCTTCATCCAAAACATAAAAATTGGGAAACTGCTACATTTCTTTAGTTCAAGTGTGTGATTAGAAGCTCAAGTTTCTCACAAAAAGAGTGTGTCAATGCAAAGCAGACATCAGTAAACCTTTGCCTTCTTTTACCAACAGAAGATAATGTGAAAGTTTTCGATGTAGAATTACTGTTCTACCAATTATGGTCGTAAGAAGAGACAATGAAATGCTATTGTCTTCAATAAATACCAATTTGTCAGTTACGCAGTCGAAATCCTTACGAAAATTAGACTCCTTATCAAGAGATGATCAAATATTTCACACAAAACATAAAATTCAACAAACTCCCCAAATTACAAAGAGAATGGATAAAAGAAGGGAGCAAATAAGAGCGTCTATTAAATTAAATCAGCTGCGAGGGGGGTCAAGCGCCGAGTCAGAATGCCTTCCTTCCGACAGCTGTTCTTTGGTTTACGGACAGCTGGATGGCGGACGCCGGAACAAAAAAAGACAATCCAGCCAGAAATGGACCATTTTATGGGCGAAAGGGCGACGGGAAGATCATAAGAAAATCGTCTATATTATATACAAATAATAAACACGTTGATATTTCTTTAAATTTCTTATTTTTACAGTTCTTATGTTCTGTGGGCGGGATAAACGGCCAGACGATTAGAGGGCATGATTGTCGACACAATGGGTAATAGGAAAGGTAATGGGAAAATGGAGGAAAATGCAAACAGTCTCAAGAGCATTGGCACATGATTGAGAGGGGAGGAAAAAGAGACCGACGGTATGCTTTCTGTGCTATCTGGACAAAACTTGGAACAGCGCATTACCACAAAGGCTAGCAAGGCTTTTTTAGAGCCAGAGCTGTTTGGGAATGGATTTTTCGTTTTCCTGAACGATTTACATGGACATACACGTTAATTAGGACCGCATAACGGCTACAAATAGCTATCGGGAGCAAATTTGGCCCCAAGCTCATGGGGGCGATAGACTCTAGGCAAAAAAGATGGAAGAGAGCTCGGGAAGCGTCCGAATAAGGGTAAGGCGATCCTTTTATTGTAATAAATGAGCATTTTTGGAAACAAAATATCGTTAGATATGTCGAACATTACAGTGTTTCAAAGAAGAACTCTATAAAGAAACAATGGAACATATATCAAAAGTTGAGATCCCAAGAGACGAGGACTAAAGGGACAACGAACCCTAGTTTCCTTTCCCAGAAATAGGTAACATTAGTCGGAGAGGAGGCCCAATCATCCGAGCTGTGATGATGACGCAAGGCGCTAAAAATCGCGCCGAGAAAAGCCTCTTCCTCCTCTCCTCCCCCTACGTTTCTTTTCGAGTTGCGGAAGATTCAAAGGAACGATTTTCAAAGCAAAGGGAAACGACCCGTGAAGGGGATGAGAAATACGAGGAGCGTCACCTTTGTCGGGACAAAAGAGGGGCGGCTCTCCTTGTTTAACACCTAGCGCGGCGAGAGGAGATCGGAAATCTTCTTCTCTCTTTGAAGATGTTTACACAGGAAAAGGGAGGGCCGGCGACTAGGTAAAGGCGCGGCTCGGTAAGAGGCCAAGAACTGTCGATTGGAAGACAATTTTGAAAGGGTAACATTACGACCACTGTCTGTACCGAACTATTCCCCAGAAGAAGTTTTAAAAGGGAAAACAAAACAGAAAATAAGAAAGAGAGGAAGAGGAAATCAATTGCTTGACAATAGCGAGCAGGGGGGCCAGCCAGACAGACGGTCGAGCCGAGCAAAGGGCACAGTGCCGGATGGCCGCCGGTCTGTCCCCTCCGCTACCGGCTCACTCTCTACTCTCGTGTTATTTAGAGAAAGAGAAGCACCTCTAAAAGCAGCTAAACAAAACAGTGTAAGGTGACAAGACGGGGAGAGGAAGGGAGGCCAGAGACGGAGGACGAGAAGGTGCGAACAGGGGAGATTATCCGAAAGACACGTTCAATTAGAGCCATTAGCACCAGGGCTGGATTGGACCGGCCCGACCCCGAATATGACCGGGTTTCCATGGAGTGATACAATAGTCGCTGGGTCTACTATACATGTTACATTTTTCCTATTCTGCAGCTTAGTTTAGCCGGTAATTCTTCGGTCGACACAAACACATTCTGCCGTTTCCACTTCGCGCGGCGATTGATAACATTGGTTTTCCTTTACCTGTCTTCTGGGTAGACTTCTCTATTCTTTAGAATGCTTAGAACATTCTACCAATTTTCGGAGCCTCTTCGTTTTCCATAATAAATATGAAGCAATTCTAGAAGAGAATTATCTAATTTGGGGAAATGAATACCTTTCTCTGTGCCATTTTGAAAGTGAAACTTGGAGGAGAGGCGGCGGACGACTAGCCTGTCCCTCCATGGGAGGAAGTTGCAGACGGCGGTTAGGAGATGATTCATTAGAAACAAACTGTTCTGGCCTTGATCAATAAAGGAAATGGCTATTCAACATCTCTCATCAGATTGTGGGAGGCTCACTGACCTTATAAGAACTTCGAGAGCTCACGAGAAAGAAGAAGATGTAGAAATAGAGGCACCTGATTTGGAAAAGAAGAAATATCTTTTTTTGAGGAACGTAGAAATAAAACTATTATGATTTTCCTTCAGTGCAGTTACTTGAAGACACTGAAAACGATACGAAAACAACTCAACGGGGGTGTCAAGGTTTATACCCGATTCGATGAACAATAAATAGAACAAAAAAAGACGGAAATTGCACGAAAGAGACTGATCACAAAATTCATGTTCTGCTCGTTGTCTTCCTGACTGGCACCTTCTCAACACATAATGGGCAGGACGGGATTCGTCTGTGCACAGACAACCATTGGGTTGACATTGCCCGTAGCCGTCGATATCCACTGGCCATCTTCGCAGACTACCAAGCCATCAGGTAGTGGGACCTGAGCGCACCCAGTTCCCAGGGGGATAAGCTCACTTTCCTGAACCCCGAGTAAGACCAGAATAAGCCTGCCCTACCTTCAAAGAGACCGTCAGAATGAATCTCCCGTTTACCGAATTACAAACAATGTTTACCGTTATACAGCCGGCGGCATCTGAAATAGGAGGACTCAAACTGGGTAAATGGCTGGTGACCTACCCATTCCATAATCGAACGTAGCCATTCCGTCTATGAATCCCGGAACAACAATCTTCGGTGCCCGTGTTAGGGTCATTCCACAAGTGGAACAACCTAGTGGTGTTGTGGTTGTCGTCGTCGTAGGAGTAGTCGTGGTCCTGAAACCGCTTACTTATTCAAAAATTAGATAAAATGACGTTGTTGTGGGAGTTGTGGTGGTAGTGGTGGTTGTCGGAGTCGTTGTGGTCGTCGTGGTAGGAGTTGTTGTTCTGTAAATTCTCTCCCCTCCCAAAATCTGGCCCCTTACGTAGTTGTAGTAGGTGTTGTTGTCGTTGTGGTAGGAGTTGTTGTCCTGTAACCCCCCTCTTTTCCCGAGATTTGGTTTTTTTATTACGTGGTTGTAGTAGGGGTTGTGGTCGTTGTTGTCGTCGTGGGAGTCGTAGTCGTCGTAGTGGTCGGAGTTGTTGTCCTATAACTCTCTTCCTCTTCATAACTGGAATTACTCACGTGGTAGTGCTCGGAGTTGTGGTTGTAGTCGTTGTCGTCGGAGTCGTGGTGGTAGTTGTCCTGAAACAAGAATGTCAAAGACAGAATGCCCATCTCTACGAAGTAGTAGTGGTAGTCGGTGTAGTGGTGGTGGTTGTAGGTGTGGTGGTCGTGGTAGTGGTTGGTGTGGTTCTACAAATTATTGGCTGTTATAGAATAAAGCCGTATCTAACGTAGTAGTTGTGGTGGTGGGGGTGGTGGTAGTGGTAGTGGGTGTAGTTGTCGTCGTTGTAGGAGTTGTAGTCGTTGTTGAGGTCGTCGTTGTGGTCGTCGGAGTAGTTGTGGTGGTCGTCGGGGTAGTTGTCGTCGTTGTGGTGGGGGTGGTGGTTGTAGTCGTGGTTGGTGTCGTTGTAGTCCTGAAACACTAGGACTTGTCAAGTGGAATCTCTACGTGGTAGTGGTTGGGGTCGTAGTTGTTGTTGGCATTGTTGTCGTGCTCGTGGTGGTGGGAGTGGTGGTCGTCGTTGTAGGGGTCGTTGTTGTTGTGGAAGTTGTCGTTGTTGTTGGAGTCGTAGTTGTGGTCGTGGTAGATGTTGTTGTCGTCGTTGGTGTAGTAGTAGTAGTGGACGAGGTCGTGCTCGTTGTTGTAGGGATAGTTGTCGTTGTCGTGGGGGTGGTGCTTGTTGTAGTTGGAGTCGTCGTAGTGGTCGTCGTAGGAGTTGTAGTAGTCGTCGTGGTAGTTGGAGTGGTTGTCGTCGTCGATGAGGTTGTGCTAGTAGTCGTGGGAGTGGTTGTCGTCGTGGTTGGTGTTGTAGTAGTAGTGGACGAGGTCGTGCTCGTTGTTGTAGGGGTAGTTGTCGTTGTAGGAGTTGTAGTACTTGTCGTGGTAGTTGGAGTGGTTGTAGTCGTGGTTGTAGGGGTTGTGGTCGTTGTAGGAGTCGTAGTAGTGGTCGAGGACGTTGTGCTCGTTGTCGTAGGGATGGTCGTTGTAGAAGAAGTCGTGCTTGTTGTAGTTGGTGTCGTCACTGTGGTAGTTGGAGTGGTTGTCGTCGTCGATGAAGTTGTGCTAGTGGTCATGGGAGTTGTTGTCGTCGTGGTTGTAGGAGTCGTAGTAGTGGTCGAAGTCGTTGTACTCGTTGTTGTAGGGGTAGTTGTCGTTGTAGGAGTTGTAGTACTTGTCGTGGTAGTTGGAGTGGTTGTTGTCGTCGTCGTCGGTGTGGTGGTAGTTGTAGTGGGGGTGGTGGTTGTGGTCGAACTCGACGTGCTAGTTGAAGTGGTGCTAGTCGTCGTCGGTGTCGTCGTGGTGGTGGTGGTCGTGGGTGTACTGTACCAGATGGGACACAAATATCAGAGGTAACTTACGTTGTAGTTGTTGAAGTAGTCGTCGTGGTCGGTGTCGTAGTAGTTGTCGTGGTTGGCGAAGTTCTATAAATTCCAAACCGTTCTATAATCAGTGGCCAATCTCACGTAGTAGTAGTTGTCGGGGTCGTAGTGGTCATCGTGGTTGTTGGAGTAGTCGTGGAGGTCGTTGTGGGACTCGTACTTCTATAAATTCTCTCATAAAATGATTACCGTACCCCACGTGGTGGTTGTGCTGGTGGTGGTAGTGGGCAGTGTCCTGAAATGTCATTCAAAACAGTCCAATGAGTGCTTACGTCGTCGTACTGGTGGTGGGTGCCGTAGTGGTGGTCGTGAGGGCGAGGCTAGTCGTGGTTATTCCCTGTGATCTTTAGGAGGGGTACGGATTGAAAGGGGGCGACTCACCCCGTCGAGGCTACACATGTCTGGCAGACGGGAATAATCAGGACCAGGAGAGAACAGAAACGAACGGCGCTAGCCATCGAAACACCTTCTGGGCATAGCAATTTGTGTCAATTCCCGAGTTGAGTGGCTTTTTTCCCGGTCGGCATGAACTGTCAAGTGGCCTTCGTCCATATTGTAGTCGCCGTTTCCGCTCTTTGATGGGCTATGGATAGAATAGGGACTACAACTGACGTCTGTAGTTGAAACTATTCGGCGGGCGGTCAAACAACTTACACACAAATTGTCTCTGTCCGTTTATAACTGATTTTCTTGGATCCGAAGCCGTCAATAGTCAAAAGAAGAGTAGGGAGGATGAAAAACCTATCTTCTTTTAGCAGCGGTTCATATTCCGCAATTGGCCCTTGATTCCCAATAATATCAGAAAATGAGTTCAGTGAGTCTCCCACAATCTGATGAGAGATGCCTCCTCCCCCATATTTAACCGTTGCCCCCAGCAACTCTCAATTAAAGAGGCCACTTATCACTGCTCCCTCGTCTTATTGTGCCCATCCATCCCCCGATGGACACCGTCTCCCTCCCCGAGACGGCCAGCTTCGCCTTCCTCGAAAAGAACGCCATCCCCTTCCGATTCGAGTACATTGAGCAGCTCTGTCGGGCCGAGTGAGTCACTTCCTTCTTTTCTTCGATTCTCTAAACTTTTAATGAATACATAAAAAGAGAATACCCACTAGCACGAGGTATCAAATAACCAATAAAGTGATACCTTTCCAGACTGGTCCGTAGTCTCCGTCTGCTCGGGCTGTCCCCCGCCCTGGTCGAGGTCACCTCCTTCTCCGAGATCAAAAATGTTCGTGGCGGTCCGCCCGCCTTCTTCCGAACTTCGACCATCTACAACCAGAGGGGACGGCAATTCGTCGTCCGGGAGATCCTCACCCAGAAGGTCACACTTTTCTATCACGAAGTCCGAATACATACATCCTCACTTGGAAATTCTTATAAGAAGAGATAAAAGCCAATAAACAATGCTTACTGCTAATTATAAGTATTGGGAGAGGGAAACCAGAAGATGCTGTTGGGAAACGATAATTGAATAGAAAACAGGCTAATTCATAGGACGACTCAGTTTTTACACGACTTTTTCTTCACTTACTCGTTTCAATTTCCCTATATGTGAAGATAAACTTCTTTACGATGTTTCGTGAGTAATGTTCTGCCCAATGTTTCTAACGTAATTGAAAAGAAAGCTGCTTATATACAAATACAGCGGCCACTTTCTTGTCTCTAACTCCTTCAACTCTAACCATCAGGTTTTCACTCTCTAACCGAATTGGAAATCAGAGATGAACAAAGTGCCGGAATTGCACTTCTTCCAAGAGTTTTGGGGATCACAGCGAATTCCCATCAACCATAGTTTCTAATCCTCGGGATAAAAACCACTGAGTACCGTTTTGCCTGGTAAAGACTTTATCATAAAGTGTTCCCCGACGTTCTCGCCAGCTCTTCCTCTCTTCTCTCCCCTTGTCCATCTGAAGTCTCCCCTCGCTCCATAATCCTCCAGTACCGGGGGTGGACAGGATGTCACAACATACAAAAGAGACTGGTTATATCGGGGGGAGGGGGAGATCCAAAAACCAACTACTTTCCCCGTCCATCCAAATCCTCGTATTTGGTGCCCCGCCAGTCCTTTTGACCGCGGCTGCTTCCCTTTAAAATATGATTTTTCGGGGTGAGACCGGACGTGTCTCTGATACTCGTCGTCTCGTACATTTCTCCCTTTGTTCTCTTTACGATAACAGTCACACCGAATCAATCTGCTTGGAAAAGCAGTCGCCAGTTCCACGGAAACAACAAAATGCTTCTTTCTCTCTCTCGGACAGGGGACATTTCCAGGAGACAACAACTTCTCCCGGGGAACATGGATTCTTCTCCATTGTTTAGGAAGGAATCTACGTTCACGACGTATTTTTAACCGATAATATTACATCTCTTCCCTTTTCCTTCCAGCAGTGCTATCAACCGGCATTCTTTCATTTTAACTCAGAGCCGAAACCAAAATCAGGTGAATGACCGCCCATATAGTTTTCGCTACTGTCCCCTTTGGAGTACTTTCAAAAGCTGTCTCTACAGTAGCCAATTTCGTATCGTTTCTTCTCTTCCGTTATCAAACAGCTCCAAGTTCCCACTAGTCCTTATAAATCCCCCCTAAAACCTCCCGAATATTGTCTCCCATATCTCCTCCATCTCTATTTCACTCGGTGGTCTGCCCTCTCTTTTTTCAGTTTTCTTCGGTTTCGACCGGTTGACAGCCAATCCCCTCTTTGAATAGGACTGCTCGTAGGATTAGCGCCGAAAAGCTTGTCCTTTTATTCAGCGTCTTGTTCAACTTCGGCTCTCTCCACCCCGCCGCTTCAGCTATTTTTAACCGTCACCGAATCTTTCTTATGTTCTACTCCGAATATTTGAGGCTTCTTTGAATTGTGTAGTCCCTCTGCCTCTCCCCTGCCATGGTCAGTCTCCTCCGGTTGCCACCTTCCCAAGTGGACACAGATTATCGTCTCTTCCGGTCTTCGTCAAGTGTTCCAAACCGTCTTCCCCTCGAAGAGTGTCCCTTTTCCCACTTCCCCTCCCTCTCTGTCTCCTTTTTCTCGCCATTTCCCGATTGTGCTCGCGTGTGTCTCCCCGCCATATCTGCTCTTGTCGTATCCTCCCTCATCCTCCCGTCCTCTCTTTCTCTTTCTGTGTTCCCGTTTGTCTCCGTTGTCATCGGCCAGTGTCCGCCGTGACGCGCAGCTTTCGCAAAGATCAACAAACACGCGCGACGCTCGCGTGCGCAAGCTTCTTCGAGAGAATGGCTACTCTCTTCAAGGCTCGTCATTTTCATATCCCACTCCGGGAAGCAAGGAGGGAGGGGGTCCCTCCTGGATTCTACCGTAATCCCCTTTCATTCTCTTGGCTGGGGCGCCTCCTCTCCTTCTTCTTCTATTCCATGAGACTCTTGAAAACTTCATGTTTCGGTCTCATCTTATAACAACCACTAAACTAGGAGTTTCAGTTCTACTTTGGCTCTGCCCTGTATATCAAAATGGTAGGCTACAGTACACCCATCCCTCAATTTTCCCAGGCTCTCACCCCGCCGAAGCATACTGTAAGACAAGGGTTCCCCTGCACCTTCTGTCCTTTTTCTCTAAAATTTGAACATTGAACCAAATTTCGGACAATCGAACAGTAGAAACTCTTTGTGATATCCTTATAGCCCATTCCTAAAACCTCTCTCTCCCCTCCTCCGATTTCCTTGTCCACCATTCTCCCGTCGTCGCCCGTGGTTGTCGTAAACCTTACGGAGGCGATCACGATCTCTCTTGTCAGCTTGCCCTCCTCCGCCTTTTTCTCTCCGATTTCCCCCAAAATCTCCAAAAACTATACAGTACTGTCTATAGAAAAGATCAGAAGAGGGCGAGAGTGTAAGTCTTTGATTGCTCGGGGCGAGACAGTAGGATTATCGCCGGGTAATTGAAGGAGGCCGGGCCCAGGTGAAAACAGGGGGACAATACAGTTCCGGCTGTTCTGGCTATTTTGACAGGAACTGTACAACAAAAAATATTACAGAACAACTCCAAAAATGTACTTTTTTGTTTTGGAGGGAATAAGAAAGGCTTACTTCCTTCTTCCTTGGTAGTTCTCGCCAAAATACTGTCCTTGTCGCCTTCCAAAGCTCTCGCCAAGCGCAAAATTGAAAGGAAGCACTTATTCATTGTTGTTCTCATGTTTTGGATGGAATACAAAGTCCTACTTCCTTCTTCCGGAGTCATTATGTCAAAGTTTTGCGCTGATCCCCTATCCAAAGCACTTGTCAAGTACAACATTGAAAGGAAGTACTCATTTCTTGTTTTTTTTCGATGTTCTGGTTGGAGGTTGGTTCCTTCCTTCTTCCGCGGGGATTATACTGTCCTCCCCCCACAACCCCTTGTCAGGTACAACAGCGGCCCTTTCGGTCAGATGAGACCGACCATTAGCCGCTTCTTCGCCCCGTCCGCTACCAGTTCCGTCGACAGGTTTACAGATATGGATCGCCTGCTGTGCCCGGTCCCGTTGCCTTCTTCTCCTCTCTCCGATGCTTCACCCCCTCATTTTATTGGTGTCCATCTATCTCATCCAGTCAATCCTCAGTCCCCCCGATCCCCGAATTTTCATTGGCAGCAATTTGATGGCGTTCTTCGTAGGGAGACGCCGCGTACACCAGCCTTGACCCAGCGGCTGCTGTAACCAGGAACTGGTTTTCTTTAGCATCTTTTTATAAAAATCGTGTTGTTATTCCCGGGGCCCGTGATAAGCATCACAACAGGCAGCAGACTGACGGAGAAGAATGGAAAAAGAAAAGAATACTGTATTTTCATTTCGCGAGAAGCACCACAATTGACGCGTCTTCCCCGTCACGTTCTGATATCTTCCCCTCGAAACAGGGGCTCATTTCATATACTAGAGAAGATTTTTTTTGACACAGAAAAGTGAAACCTCACGGTAAGCCGTATGAATGTATAAGCGAGACTCCGTTTCATTTTAATATTCCCCTGCAACTTATGACACTTGCTAATAAATTAGTGGATTCTTCACATCCAGAAGAGATCAGAATCTCCAGAGACTGAATACTGTAATTTCCTGATGGGCATCACCGCAGAGCAACAAGAACTCTTTCTCTCCTATTAATATTTTCCTTGAAACTTATTCAACTTCCTGAAATAGGGAGAGAGCATTGTTTTTAAGCGGGACGGAAGTTGGTCGTTTCTCTCAGAGAATCCGTAAATCACGTATTGTACTTCCTTGCTGGATAATAATTCCTATTGAAACCTATCCAAATTTCTGTCCTCACTGATCCCTTTGCCAAAAGAAGCCAATCCAAAAAAGGGAAGTTATCTTTCGACTCCATCATTCAGTGATAACTGCTACCTCCTGTCTAATTAATAGTTTTCTTGAAACATATCCAAATTCCCCTTCTTGTTTTCGGTCTAAAGGGCTTCAGCGTATTCTGACAGAGCCTCGAGAGATTGTTCTCGGAGTGTCAACAGACCATGCTACGAATTCGCTAGTGTCTCTTTTTGGTCGGATACCGGCTCCGACCGAGCTCGAGCTTGTCCACCTTCCAACCCGCCTAGTCTGTCAATTTCCCCCTTTCCTTCCTCCTAAATGAGTAGATACCTCCTCCTCCCGTCCCCTCCCCATGTCCGGTCCCCCTTCTATTTGACCAAGCTTGTCTTTTTTCTCTTCTTCTCTGCTAATTGGCCCCCTCTCCGAGCTCTGCCCACTCTCAAAAGAACGTCTCTTTTTTCATCCTCTAGGCCCAGTTTTTCTTCAACTTCCCGAATTACGGTAACTTGTAATTGGAGGGAATTTTGACACGGTCCCATTGTCTTGGGATTCGAACGGGCGCGACGGGCGGATTATCTCTGGTCGAGAAGGAAAGTGACAGAATTCGATCTCACCTCCCCGTCCAACCAAAACATTTTCAGTTTTATCGCGGGAACTAGGCGCGCTCTTCTTTTTCTTTCGGTTTTACCAGCGGGGCATAGAGAAAAGGAAGCGTGGAACAAAATAATACGCCAACTTTTAGTTTTTCGCAAAAAAATCAGTTGGAATTTGCTTTATCGGAAGCTTATAGGATGGCTGGTTTTCAATTTATAGAATACTACTGGGCTCAATGGGCCAGAAAGGAAAAACGTAGCCAATAGGAAAAGGATAGCAGTGTGGATCACTTCTTTGAATTTTCTATGTTATTCTCGGTGAACATATAAAATGAGGGAATGCCAATTCCAATGCTTGCCTTCGTGAAATCGGCTACATTTCTGAATAACAATCGAAACTTCAAATCGGATATCTATGTTTTACCGAGTGTTTATAGCCAAATATGGGATCTCAATGTCAATGGACCAACTATTCTTTTCAGTAGCGAATTTTCATTATTTTTTTTTGGGCGAAACGCGAATTTTTTGTGATCTACCCCGGCCTCTTATGGAAAGAGGGAAGCTTGACTCTGGTAGTATGGTGTTCTGATAATCGGATGAATTTTGAATTTTCTATGAAATATTGGGAGTTCAGTTGAATTTCTGTGTTTCATATTAGCCTCAAATGAGAAAGGGAGCACAATCTCTAGTCTTTCTTCCGTGTAGGTAAACAAATTTGCAATTTTCTTGGTGGAAAGCTTCTTTCTGTATGGCTTTTTTCTTCGAATTGTAATGTTTTGCCGAAGACTAATATAGAAACTTCAAGGAGCGGCTCTAATGTTTGAGATACGGTTTCTTATTATTCTAGCAATATCACACTTGCAACATTCTTGAGAAAACCACCGTTTGAATTCATTACTGTTTTATCCCAGATTGATAAAGAAAAATTATAATCTCTAGTCACTTCTGCCCCCAATTTACTGCATACAATCATTTGTAAATACTGTAAACGAAGTCAAGTCTTGTAGAGGGTATTGGCCTCTGTTCAATGGCCACTCGTCGTCAAGGTTCTTCCTCTCGTCTAGCGCTCAGGGGTCGGCGTCTTTACAGTTTCTATATTACGACCTGGACTAGGTTATACTGTATTTTATGAGGGGCTTCATAGAGTTTTGATCGTCAACCTAGGAAAATACCAGAAAAAATAGAAAAATAGCCATTGCCAAAGGATGAACTAACTTTTTTCGACTCGCTTACCAGATAAATCCGAGCCCAAACCCAAAAAAAATAGTCAAACGCCCCACATTGTTGTTTCATGTTGTCCCGTGTCCATTGGTGTTTCCGCTCCTCCCCCCAGCTGTCCATTGTTCTGTACCGGGTGCGAGTAGCTTCTCCCCCGTGGAACTAAAGCGAGTTCTCCTCGCAGCGGGTTACACAGCCCCCAGAACACGATATCACCCTGTCGTTGTCGGCCCCCGTCCCCCAATCAAATTTAGATATTTCCCGGGGGGAAGAAGCCGAGAGGAGAAGCGGGAGGAGTGGTGTTCTCTTGTACGAGGAGGTCTCCCCGAAAGGTCAATAAAGCCCTTTTCGTGGCTACATTTCGGCTACTTGTCTTTTTACGGGCATCGCCCGGCCTCGTCTTCCCTTTTTGCAATATTTGCAACTATTGAAACTGTACATTCTGGCGGCGAGAGGAAACAGCCAAACCACTGAAATTTGAAGAAATCCAATCAGTTTCTTCTGATAGTAGACGATAAAACTGCAGCCGTTCGCCAGTTTCAGTTCATTATAAACTTGTAAAATTGTAATATTTACAACCGACATAAAACAACCTTTTTAAGAATAATTGGTTGTCGTTCTTCCTGCGCTTTACCTAGCCCTTATTACGGTACGTCAACGAGACCCCCGCGGTAAACTTTTGCCACCCTCAGTAGATTGAAAGATATTCAGATGCGAAATTTGGTATCATCGGAGTAAAAACTATTTTCTTTTGTGCTTTTGCTTCTCCATATTACTTTTTTAGGAGCTTTTGAATAAAAGCAAATTTTGAATGATGAATGTCTATTCATTTTTTCTGTTTTGCCCCACTCTTATATTGGTAGCCGCAACGAGAGCAGCACTGTTATTGCAATTTCGTAACTTAAAATTCGCACAGGTTATACTCCTAGAATAATTCCAGCATCAAGGAATAAGACATTCCGCTTGTTGTTTAGAGAAAATTACTACGTAAATAGAACAATTTCGATAACTTTTCTTTAGCTTCGCCTAGTCTATATTGGGAGACATGGGATGGTAACAATGGTTATATCTGATATACGCTCATTTTACTGTGCTGCGAAAACATTCTTCTGTTTTATTTTACCTTTATTACGGAAATGTATCATCTCGAACAGTAAACCAGCTTGGAAGTTTGAAAGGTGAATATGATTGAACATAATGCTTTTTTGTTGGCCAACGTTCTTCCTCACCGCACCCAAAAACTCACCAAATGCTCGCCGCGCTCGAATAATTCGACCTTACTTATTTTTCCAATGTTTATCTTATTCAGAATTTTATGGCGGACAAACTGATATAGGTTATATTCCATAAGAATAAGAAATTGCTGAGTTATCAAGAGAAACGCTATGTTCACCACAAAAACTCTATTTTGGGTTATATCTCAGCAATTTCCTGTTCTTATGGAATATAACCTATACCAGCTTGTTCGCCATAAAATTCTGAGCAAGATAGACATTAAAAAAATAAGCAACGTCGAATTATTCGAGCGCGGGACTCATTTGGTGGGTTTTTGGGTGCGGCGAGGAAGAACGTTGGCCTTTTTTGTTGAGGGAGCGCTATTTATCAGGTTTTACTTGCTCTTTATCCGGCTGTACAGAGATTATTCAGCAGTTCAAAGACGTAGCAAAAACGAACTGTCAAATATTGTTTGTTCCCCTAGAAAATGTTGGGTTTCAAGAAAGGAATATAGGATTCCATTAGGAGAAGAAAGCCAAGTATTTTTTGATAATAGTCAAGTATTCGGTGTTGCCTGCTCTGTTTTGACCAGTAGTCTCGTCTTCCTCCTCGCGGCCGCTAACCTATCTGCTTACCATGTCAATCGTGGCCGTCGCCCCCCCGGCCAACCCGCTCCACTCATCCCATTCTCTCTTCTTCTTCTTTTCTCTCCACGTCTTGTTCCGCAGCCCCTTCTTTTTATCCACTTTATCATCCCCAACCGGCGAATCAAGGCGGTTCGACAGAGAAGCCTAATGAGCCATGAACAACTGATCCTATCACTGTACCCCCATTCTTTCCCCTTCTTCCCTTTGTTTCCCTTGTCTATTTCTATTTTCTGAGGTGAAAAGGGCGAGAGAGACCACCCTCCGAAGATAGAGATCTGCTTTTCGGGTCAGTTCACTTCGCTCCATGTTTTCTCCCGTTGGCCTCCTCACCTCGCGCGGGAAATTCCCTCTCTCTCCTTCCTGACTTTCACCTTCCAGTGGGTTATCGCCCTTTCCTGTAGATATTCCAGTTTTTAGACGACTTCCACGTGAACAGTTCTTTATTCCCAATAGTATTTACTGTACTCTTGAAATCCTCATACAATATCGTCATTTCACGAGTTCAACTTATCAAGGTCTACCGAAACTGCCGCCATTAGAACGAGCTGCCGCGAACACCGACTGTAAGCCATTCTCTCCCCGAAGAAGAACGTCATGTGAAGACCCGGGGACGGGTGAAACTGTCCGTGATTGATAACCGCCGCCGGCAAAAAGACAAATCACCCGCTTTTATATTTACAAACGGAGAAGAGAAGGGGTGAAATAAAAAGACGAGAAATCCCTTTCTCTCTAATAAGTGGACAATTTTGTAAAAAACATATTGGTAAGGAGGGATGTCTTTCCTAATAAGGCGGACTCGAAACTTTACAATTATTCCTAAAGACTTTCTTTGTGTTACCAATATTCTAAACTGAAAATGTTTATAACTCCTGTCCAACTCCTAGAAAAGTTCCTCCCACCATCCTCCTTCTTCTGCCATTTCCTTTTTCCTCCCCCGTCCAATAGCCGTCCCTCGTCGATTCGTCTCCATCGCTGTTCTTTTCCTGATCTCCTGGCCATTTCCCTCTCCTCCCTTTCATATCGCCGGCATCCATCCAAAGCCAAAAAGCGTCTAGTTCGGCCGCCTGAGGCGCGTGTTTGTCCGTTTCAAGTGGTCCCTCCCCCGTCGTCCCCCAAGAGAAAACGAAGCAAAAAACTTGGTCTCCGGATCAGGAGGCGAGATATCATCTCTTTTTTTTAATCCGCCACCTCATAATGTCCTGTTCTCTCCGTTGTCTCTCAATTTCTCAAAAAAGCAGGGCAGCCCGACGACCTCGGGATCCAACTGACCTTGCCCAATCAAAAGTCGCTATTCAGCCCCGGGATTGGCTTCCTCGCACCCTTCGTCCGTCCGTTTCCTTGAGGAAACGGGACAATTCGACAACAGATGGCCCCTGTCGCCCCCAATATGTTTATCGTTTCCGGGGAAGAGGTCGCAGGAAGTTCTATTTCTTTGCAGAAATTCAATCTTTTGGCCCGAATAATTTCACTTTTTACAGCGTTTGAAACTTCAAATTTTCCTTCTCATTTTTTTCCAACTTTCTCTGCTTATAATGTTTTGCCGTACTCATAAAACGCAGCCGTCTTTATTGATAACAATACATTTTCTTCAAATGGTTTTACCTTCGGAAAATTGTTCAAAGATTAGCCAGCTCTTTTTTGTAGCAATTTGATTTTTAAAATTTTGTTCAAAGGTAAAAAAAGTAATACAACATTGTCATCTCACGTCTTCAAATAGTGGCCGTAAAACATTCAAGATTACACCAAACTTTCCACTGGTTATTCCATTTTTTGAAGTGGGCTATGTTTCATATCAACGACAAATGGTAGGGAATTCGTTTCATGTAATTTCTCAAATACCCGCGAAGTTTTCAAAATTGAAATTGAAAACTGGACCTCAATCAGTCGACTTTGTCATTTCAACAGGTGCCCGTGGTTGACGGCGCCTATTTCTTACATTCGTTATCAACATAATACCCCGAGTAATATTCCGACCCCCTCAAATCATAAAATGGCGGCCATAAAACTTGAAAAAAAAGGCAAATTTCGCTCTTTTGTGCTCTTTGGTCTGGTAACATAATCCACAAGTCTAAAAGAATCATGTTTTACTTTGATGATAAGAAGGAGCTATACGTTTATTTACACTTGTCGGTTAATATTGCAATCTGTTTCACCAACTTCTTATATTGGATAGTCTACATAGCCTTTGATGAATAGCCTTCTACTTGTTCCGATCAACAATAAGCACCGTGTCCGGTCAGCTCCATTTCCCTTGTCACTTTGTATCTCTCCCAATTCGTCAATCCAATCATTTTCTCCCCTTGTCCTTCACCCTCTCGCCGCCTTTCCCGAGCCACTCTTCCCAAAACACGGCCCTCGGAAAATACAAACACGGCTATACGCAAATTTCTTTTTTGTCCCTTCCCTCCCCTCCTCCTCAACGTCCTCTCTACTATTCCATCTTCCGTATAAGAGTCGAAAAAGAGTCCATCCAATCCATCTTCCTAGATAAATCCTCTCTCCCCGTTTATCATCAGGGGGAAGACACCGGTTTCCACAACAAACCTGGGCTTCGACACTGTCATGCTTCTCCTTCTTTTTATAAGCAACGGCCGTTATATTTCTCTGTTCTCTGACGACTCTTTCACCACTTTATCAACAAATGCTTCAAAAAATACATAAAAATCTCCATTTCGATATTAGGATGTTCGTGATTGTATCGAACCTTGAAATCAAACCCAGCCTTTTCCCCCATTTCGGCCATTTGAGTGAGTTTCACTGGAGCAATATAAGGCGCCGCCTCAGATTGACAGTAATGCAGGCTATGCACGACATTCTGTTCACCATACCACTATTTCCCTATTTCAATAAAAGCTCCAGAGAGCAACGTTATTTACATTTGTTTTGTATCCATCAAAAATTTCATCTGACGAGCACAAACATCTGTTGTTTTTTTTGGCTTCGACGAAAGTAGAAATTCTTCAAAAGTGGGAATAACAGAAATTGGTGACATGTGGAGTAATTGTCTTTCAGTGATATAGTCTTCTTTGGCTACTTATACCTCCTCCGTATTTCCATAAATTAGCAGCATGTCTTCTGCGCGGCCGTGTGTCAACAAAAAGGGCCGTCTCCCAGTCAGTCAGTCCGTTCTCCTTCTATTTTTTGCCTGTCCGAAAACTGTCTAATTTGTGCGTTTCTCTCTCTCTCTCAGTCTTTTCGTGGCTGTCTTTTGTCAATTAGGGACATCTCCCGAACCGGGGAGGGAGAGGGGAGGACGGTTGAAAGATGAACACACGCACACGTTCACACTAACACTTTTTAAAGCGAGAAGAGAAAGAGGAAGGGGAAATTAATCTTATCGGGGTTTATGGGAGACCTTGGCAGGGGGGAGAGAACGGTAGTGACACTAATTCGGGGCAGTAATACTTCAGGCTGTACGAATAGTCAGCTATCCAAGGAGGGGGACATGAAATAGCCCCATTAAAACATTCTCAAATGCTCAAATGTTCCAAGTGGTCAATATAACCTGTGAGCTTTCCATTCATCACCAGCGATCCTCGCAGTTTGCTTTTTGTTTTCATTCTTATTCCGCCACTGAAACATCCAATTATTCTCTTTTGTCAACTGTAACTGCTGATCTCACAAACGGCTCATTCTCATTCCTAATATTTCAATTTGTCTATTTGAGTCAAGTTCTTTCTGACCACTGATCGTTCTAGGAAAGACCCAGAAAAAAATATTTACACTTTTGATTGATGTGTGAAAATCGTAAGACAGAGCTTCTGTTCCCGTTACGTCCAATGAAACCTCAATTGACGGCAATCTAAGCGTGTCAGTTTCTTTGTACCAAGCTTTCTTTTTCTACAGTATTTCTGGTCCATTTGAAGCCCTGTTTCACATTGATTTTCTCGAATTCGAAAGCTGCAAATCCATTACTTTTCACTCCTGTTGTTTCATTTCATCGTGTCTCAGACACTTTCCGAATTTTATCACACTATTCCTTCTCTTACCGTATTATTTCCTCCCCGAAACATTAGAATACCTTCCTCGTTTTCCTATCCTTCCAGCATGGTAAATATTCCAACTCGTTCAAATCGTGATCCTTCCATTGCTTCCTTTACCTTTCTCCTCTTCATATCCCCTTTCCAAAACATTAAACTCCCCAAATTTCCAGTCGATGCCCACATAGCATGTCTCTCAGTTGGCTGTTCGCAGTCCTCGTCCTCCTCGCGCCCTCCTCGACTGTCAACGGGCAGTCGTCCTGCTCCGTCTTCGACCCCTTCAAAGTACTTCCTGATAATAATAAGGTACCATACCCTCTTTCTATTCTAAACAAAGAAGTCTTTCAGTTTCAAATCGGCGGAGCTTTTCCGCTGCACGAGGAGGACTGTAGCCGGCTGCGTCCGGACTCGGTCCAAGAAGTCGTCGCCATCCAATGGGCCCTGACCCACTGGAACCAGAACCCGGCCAATTTCAACGCCAAGCTCGGTCTCTATGCCGGTGACACGTGTTCCCGGCCGAGGGAGGCCCTCTCCCAGTCGCTTCGATTCTTGGACTCCGTCGGATTCCACGAGCCCGAGGAATGTCGAAACCCGACACCGGCTCCGCGGCTACTCGGTGGGTTAAGTTTGTGGTTTCGCGCCTCCCGGGGTGTTTGTCCAGGTGACCGGGGGGACAAGACAAGATTGTCTTCTGTTTGCCGATGGGCGCATCCTTCTCGGGGACCGGAAGCCATGAAACAGAGTGACCTTGACGCGTGGAGGATCAGATTAGTAAGAAATGTTTTATAGCTGGGTTATTATGGTGGGCCAGGAACAATTTTAATTCTTCAAATGTGATCAAACAAGTAGTTTTCCCAAATGGATGCCAAGGCAAACTTGCGACCATTGAAGAATGTTTCACTGTTGGTTTCTTATAGAACCCACGAAGCATTTTTGATAATCAGGTTGCACTTGATGAAAATCCTGGATCGTTATCGAATGGAGTCAAGTTTTCGATACTCTCGCATGAAATAAGCTTCCAAAAATGAAACGAACACAGCGAAATGACAGAAGCTGCAACGTTTTCACGATATCTTTTACCAGGAGTAGCCTTGAAATTCACATACCAATGCAGTTCTTCACCTTTTGTGTTATTATAGGAACAGTGAAACAGCTTTGATCAGAAAATGATGAAAATGATGAAAATGATGAACTGATGAATTGAGAAATCCTTATAGAGACAGCGAAACAATTTCACTACATTATAAAATAAATAATTCTCTTCGAATAACTTCTCCTCTTTCCAGGTCTGATCGCCCCGAAGGATGCCAACTCCTCCCTGGCATTGGGCACAGTCCTTTCCGTGTCCAGTCTCCCCGTCGCGGCCTATTCCACCCCTTCTGTCAATGCCCTGATCGAGTTGGAGCTGGACTCGCTGGTCTCCACCACCCCGACCGTCAGTGTCTACCTGGATGTCCTCATCCGGCTGATCAGTTCCCTCCACAGTAATCTCGTCGCGATTGTCGACGACGGCACCGGCTCGGACACCACCAAACGGTAGACTTTCCCTTTTTAATAGAAAATACTCGATTTAGACTGATCGACGGCCTCCGGGGGAATGAAGTCTTCGTGTCGGAGATGTTCTCCCTCGATTTGCCCGGGCTAGCCTCGGCCGTGGATGACAGTGATGCCCGCCTGCTCGTGGCCCATCTCTCCAAAGAGCAGCTGATGGATCTCCTGGCCGACAACGCCTTCACCGCCATGGAGAAGATGCTCATCTGGATTCCGACCGAGGGAGAGGCCCTGGAAGAACAGGAACAGATGACTCTCCTCCCTCCTGATGCCAAGATCCAGGTGGATTACTGTCAGTCCTTTAAATACCCGACAATTCAGATAATCGTTGTGCAGCAGAGATTCAAGGAGCTGCCCCAGTTCCGGGACTATTTCTTGAGGGTATTGAGGAATAATTTCAAGAGCTATCAACTGTTAACCTCATATGTTCAACAGGTAGGGAACATTCTCCCATTTTCTATTAAAATATCTCTAGGTTTATAATTGTTCGGATCCGGAGTCGTGTCCGATTGAGAAGACGACCATGCTCAAGGAATACGTCCAGTCTCGGACAACGGAGGCCGCCATCCGGATGACTTACGCCTTCGCGGCCGTGGGCAAGAAAATCGGCGAGGATCCAAGAAAGGAACGTATCTGGTGGGTTACACAGACTATTTAAAGGACTAAAAGTAATCCGTTTTAGCCAACACCCAACGGCGGACTGTACCTCCCTAATTGTGGACGAGCTCCTCGGACTGGACTACGAGTTCGGGGTCAACGATCCCAGCGAGTTCACCGGCGAGAGGCTGCGCTTCTTCCGCTCTCCCCGAGACGGCGTGCTCCAAGTCGCCGGTCTAACCATCGACGCTCTCCGTCTCAAGTCAGGAAATGCCTACCGTCTGCTCTCCTTCACCACCGGAGCACCACCGACTGTCGTGGCGTCTGCCCCCAAACCGGAGGATGCCTCCCTCCGGTCGCTGTGTAGCCCGTTCCGTCCCTTCTGCGGCCAGTGTTCCTCCATCCAGACAGTCTCCTCGGAACGGCACTTCCTCTCGATCCCCCGCCACTACCCGATGTATTTGTTGGGACTCTTCGATCTCCATAGTGGCAGTGCCTGCCGTTCCATGGCGGCAACCGACATCTCACTGCCGATGGCTTTTATTCATACTGTAAGTTATTCCGGGTAATTGCTGACAAGAGAGAGGCCTGTCAGATCCTAGCAAGAGAAAGAAACAAATAGCGGCTTTCTATGCCCAGCAAAACATTTTCAAATAATTCATTTGTTTTTATAGCAGAAAAGAATGGTTGGGATCTCATAATAAGAATCCTGTAAAACATTTCTGTGCAAACCTTTTCCTTGAAGATACTTGTCTCATTGCGCGTGGTCATACTGTACATTTTGTGGTAGGCAAAACTGAAAATTCATTATTTTGAAAATATCAATACAGGAGTTCCAATGCCAAAAACGTGTTCAACTCTTTTACATTCGAACCGAAACATTTTTGCGTATACACTTCGTATCTGCATCTTGTTTTCTGTGGCTTTTATCCATACTGTAAGTTCACTTGCATCTTTTCAAAAAAATGAAAAACTTGTGAAAATAATGTGGGAACTCAACAAAATAGGCAGCTGTTCGCGTTTTATCTATGTCCATCAAAACATACTAAAACCCTGCCTCGTCCTGAAAACGGTTCCACTTCAGGTCTGGACATTCAAGCAGCGTTTCCCCCAGCTGTCTCTCCTATCCAATCTGGAGATGGGAGCTCTGGTTGTCGATTCGTGTACCTCTGCCCGTCAAGCAGTGGAAACCGTAGTCCGCGCCGAGTCTCAATGCTTCCGATTCTCCCAAGCCACTAGGAACATCACCATCGTTCCCGGATCTGTTTTCGGTAGGTTTCCAATTCTCTTCAAATTGGAGGAAAAACAGAATTATTATTGAATGGTCTAATGCAAATAATTTCAGGCTACATCTCTGGGTTGAGTGGCGAATCTGAGCAGGGTCTTCGCGGTTTCTTCTCGGCTGCCGACAGCGAAACGGCCCTTGTCTCTGCCTCTGCCGATGCCGCCTCTAACAAGATCTTCTCGGCCACCCCGGCTGCCAAGAACCAAGCCCTGGCTCTCCTCCGCCTGTTGAACCGAATGCGCTGGCAGTTCGTGACCGTCGCCCTCTCGGAACAAGACGCCGAGTCATTGGCCCTCTTCCACCAATTCGAACGGCTGGCCCTGGATCGCGGAGTCTGCCTGGCCGAGGTGATCAGCATCGGCGGCAGTCGGGTGGAGAATCTGCCCGTGGCCACGACGACCAATGTTACGGTTGTCTTTGCCACGGCGAGGGACGCCGCCGTCTATCTGTCGCTGACCCTTCGAGGAGCCAAACGAGTCCACGTGATGATGGGAGACGCCCACGACTGGCACCTCCACGAGGAGAACAGACAGTCCTTCCTGGGGACGGTCTCTGTCCAGCCGAAGGACATCGTCTACCAAGACTTCAAGGAGTGGATGGAGACGACCACGCCCCTTACCCTGCCGGAGCTCTGGTTCTGGTCCTACATCGAGGAGACCTGGAAGTGTGCCCTGAGCCAGAAGAGCAAGCTCGTCTACGGGAAGATGTGTACCGGAGACGAGTTGCTCTCTGTCGGTTCGCTGGGCCGGATGACCAAGGCCGGCTATTTGGCCCGGGGACTGGAGCGACTCCTCTTCGCCATGGACTTCGCCTACAAGAAGCTCTGTCCCAAACAGGACGGACTCTGTCTCGAATTCTACGAAAAGGGACGACAGGAGCTGTCTAGACAGTTGTTGAAGAGTACGGTAGAGGACGACGTGACCATCTACGAATACGTGGAGGAGGACGGCGCCCCCGTCTACCGTACCCTCGGGAATTGGTCTCTCAGCGCCGGTCTCAAGATGCACAGCGTCTATAGAGCCTATCCCCCGGCCTCGGCTACTCCCCAGAGTCTCTGCCATCCTCCAATGTGTCGCTGCTTCTTGGATGGGGACTTCCTCCAGGTACAGTAACCTTTCTCCCTCTTATCTTGTCATTTCCAGCGTCCTCTGGATAACTTTGTCTTCTCTGCCGTCGACGAGGTGCCAGAAGTCAGTTCCGGCAGTTATGTCCGCCGCCAGCCGGCCTTTGGCGCCTCCCCGGTGGCCTACCGTACCTTCTTCGAGCACCTGACCTCCGGAGAATGGCGTCACCAGCCGCACAACCTGGTCCTCCTGGCCCTTATCACCGCCCTGACCATCGTCACCCTGGCTGTCCTCGCCCTCGTCCTCATCAAGCTCTATCTCCGCGTCGTTCGGGGCAATCAGTCCCTCGGCATCTCCCTCCTCATCGGAATTGCCATGCTCTATGCTACCGCCTATTTCTTCATCTTCGACTCCACCGACACCGTAAGACCCTGCCTATTTGTCTCTCTAAAATGGATTTAAAGGTCTGTCGCCTGAGAGTGGGACTCCACAGTCTGGGATATGTCGTGTGTTTCGGAGTCATCGTGGCCAAGGCAACCCAGCTGAGGAATGCAGAGACCCTGGGATTCGGCACCTCGACCCACATCTCCTACTGGAACTACTGGCAGCTGCTGTTCTTTATTGTCGGAGTACAGATCGCTCTCAGCAGCAGGTACGAACTTTATTCCCATAGTAAAACCAGAATTCATTGATAACTGTTGGAGTTTACAAAACGATAAAGCTATTTCGAAAAAGAAGAACAGATCATATAGCCACTTCTTTTATTAGTTTTATGATCAGCATGAAAAACGAAAAGGCCACCGGTTCAGTACTAGTAATTTCGGGTCAGTTCTTCATTTTACGATACTTTCACGTTAGTTTAGTAGCAGTGCAAACCATTTTCGCAAAAAAAAAAGCTGTCCCGAAATAGTAAAAATTCAGAAAAGATATCATTTTGTCCCCTTTTCCTCTTTTGTTTTCCTAACGCTCAATTAGTTTTGACCTGTATTATGTCTGGTATGGAACACCAATTTTGTATCACCACTTGCAATGGTACTTCTCTCAAATAAAGCTATCTGGAAACTTCAAAGATTAAAAAAGTAATACTTTTCCCATTTTTAGTTTCCTCTGTCTGAGATTGCTGTCTGAGATTGCTGCAGTAGCGATATAAATATTTCACAAATAAATACCCAGCCCGAAACCTGAAGTGTCACTAATAGAAATGTCTTTTCAGATGGGCCTCGGATCCGTCGTTCCTCTCGGCCATGGATGAAAATTCTCACATGAAGTGTACCTTCGACAGGAAGGAATTCATCGCCAGCAATGTCTACGTCTATGTGTTGCTCTTCTTGGCCCTCTTCCAGAACACCCGGAATCGAAACATCAAACGCAATTATAAGGTATTCACTCAAGCTCTCCGATTAGTAGTCCCAACATTATAAAACTCCCCCTGGCTATTTCTCATCTGACCGTAACATTTCTAATCACTAAATCCTTTTCAGGAGACGAAATGGTTGTTCGTCGCCTCCGTCCTGGCCATGGTTATCTGGCTGGTCTGGCCCGTCGCCTACCTCTATGTCCCGGCCGAGTGGATGGTTCTCCCGTCCTCCTCTCCTCCCTCCTAATCCCCCTAATTCCAGAATCTCGTCATCATAACCGAGCTACTGACCTGTGCCACGATCCTCCTAGTGCTGCTCTTCGGCCCCAAGATCTACATCCTCTTGAGCTACGAGCCGGTCGTCGTCGAATACAAACAGGACCAACAGCCAGCCAACGCGTTAAATCTGTTCGAGAAAGGTCCTTTCCCCCATTTTCAATACTAAATTCGACTCTTTGTTGCAGAAGAAGATGTCTACTCGGCTAGGGCTGTCTCCCCGGCCAGTTCGGATTCCGGCCACCGGACGGGGTCTGTCCACAGCGCGGGAAAGCCGGCAGACGAGCCACAACAACCTATTTTCCATACGGTGATGAGGAAAAAGAAAATGAGACGATCACGAAGTGAACACGAATTGCAGCAGGTACGGAGCTTGGTTAGACTATGTTTCGGGGATGTTGTATAAAAGAACGGGATGTAGTTAATAACAATGTGCCGGTTTTTGGTAGTGGGAAATGAGCTCGAACTGCAACAGGCACTGACGCATTTGTTACATATTTTTGGAGATGCGTTAGGACGAAATAGTGCAGTGTCCAACAACATGAACAGAAGAAACGAGGATAAGGCATCTTATGTTTCGAGGATACTGTATAATAGTAAGAAGTGTTCAATAATCAATCGTCCTTGAGCAATGGTGTCAGAAAATGAACGAAAAAGATTGAAGGTTTGGAAATTATGACTCCTTCGTCCAGCGTTTTTCGAAGTTGACTTATCCTTATATCGCCTCTCCAAAACATGAACTAGTTGCGTATTGTTACGCACCTTTCTCGGCAATATCAAGGTGTAAGATCTTGGATAAAACAGAAAATTCTGCCTTTACGGGTGCAGAAACGCAGAACAAAATCGGTGGTTTCATGTTTTGGGTAAGCTTCTCGATGTATCGGACCGGCAGTATAAGGCTAAAAATATATTTTCCAATTTGATTCTGATAAGTTCAACATTTCTTATTATGATTTTTGTCCGTTTTCAGATGTCAGCGCTGCCGTCGCCGGGACTGCCAGTGATCCGCAGTCCCGCGCGATCCGAAGCGGGTAGTAGCGGGAGGTCGAGTCATTAGGAGAGGCCCCATCCCCCAGTCCCCCCAGTCTGTATATAGCCTCCCCTCCCCTCCCCTCCCCTTCCCTTCCCTTCCCTAACCCCCAGCCCCTTTTCCATTGCTCACCATATTGAATTGGTCCCAAACAGAACAAAAAAGTCTCTTTACCTCCCTGTTTTTGCCCCGGCCAACCACAAAGTGCACATATCCGGAATCTATTGTGATGATGATCATTTTTATATGATGACATTAATATTAAAGCATATTTACACGACGAGGAGATCTGAGTGACTAGACGAGACAGACACAGTAATCAGAAATAGAAAATTAGAAGATGTACAAAGAGAAAGGAGAGGGCTAGTCAGAATCCGAGTCGGAGCCCTTCTCGGGGGTGTCCTTCATCAGTTCGAGGACGTGTTTCAACGGACGAGCCTTTCCGTCGTCGCCGATCATCGCCGGCTTGACTAGTCCTGAAAATTGACAATTTCCGCTTTTTAAAGTTTTTAGAACTGGATAAAATGAATTGTTCTTCAATTTATCCATTGCCAACCTTCTGCGTAAATCTTTTCCGTTTCAACCCTTCATCAAATAGAAAGGGTGCCATGCACACCTGTTGAGTTTGATAGATTTCCCCCACAAATTGCAGAATTTTTAATTTTCATCGAGTTGTTTTATGACAAAAAAGAGATAATGGATGTTTCTTGAATCAATGTAGCAAAAAAGAATGTGCCGAAGAATTTGAGCAGTACCCGGTTAGACAGTGACTTTATCAGCTCAAAAGAGTCGGCAGGCCGAAACAAATTTCTATGTTTTGTAAACTTTTCTTATAGAGAGAGGTAGCTTCCCGTAGTTTCCAGCATCCGTCCCAGTTTACTCCGTGCCAAAAAACCGAATTTACTGATAATGGACCAACCGGAATCGAGCATTTGATTCAGCTGTTTCAGTAGTTGGTCGGCCTCGTATTCTTTCTGTTCCTCGGACATTCCTTCCAGGGGATTCACCGTATTCTGCGGGCGAATGCAGCCCGTCACCGGGTTCACTCTGAAAAGAATTTCCATTGTTTGAGAAAGTGAAATGTTTTGGTGAGGATTTGTAAACCTGGGCAGATCTTGCTCTATGTTGTATGCTATTGTCTTTTGCTCTTTAGAAAATTTGAAATAATGGAACGTACTTATCCTCAACGGCTGCGTACTCTTCTGTCTCCGAGTCCTCGCTATCCGCGCTGCTCTTCGGCATATTCACCTGTCCCAGAAGACCGGCATTGGCCAAAAGACCAGCCGAGTGACCGAATCCCGTGTATTTTATCATCCGAGCCACTGAAATCCTTCCAATTTCTTCTAAAATATTCCAAAAATCACCTGATCTCTTACAGAGGACAAACATCAGCTCGCTGGCTACCGTTCCGGCATTTCCGACGGTTTTCATAATTCGGATGAGTTTGTTTCGGAGGGAATCTCCCTCGTCCGGGTGCCGTTTCACGTCCACCTCTTTCAAAGGGGGTAGAATCTGGAATGTTTGGTTGATATGTTCAGGGGGAAACCTACAATAAGACGAACGTAGCGACGAGCCTCGGGACAGACGACACAGTACCGGTGGATGGCCGTCAGGTACATTGTCAACAGCTCCGTCTCGTTCTGAAATCCAACCTTGACACTATGACATAATCAAAAGAAAACAAGACACAGTGTTAGGGAAACTGGAATAATATTCACTTCCGGGGGTATCTGCCAGAGTATTATTGTATTCTCCAATGGTTAGCCGTATAAAAGTATTGGCCGAAACATAAATATTTCGTATTTTTGTGATATTTCAAAATCAGGCTAAAAAGTCTGAATGATATCTCCTACTTTCATTCATAGAATTATGGCACTGTAAAACTTCCCATAAAAATACGACTGTTTGTACTACGGGCTCTTTACTAAACCGGGTGAGAGTGCCCTTTCACTGAATATTGATATCTGAGTCAGTCTTCTTTCCAATTTCGCTATTTCATAACGAATCGACCGTGTAAACTATCGTCAAACAGGCCACGGCGGCCATAGAAAGTGTTAAAAGATGCAAAACACACATTCGAAATATATAGGCCTGTGTAGCCATAACAATGCGGGGGGCGTTTAATACGATTGACTTATTATTGAGTTCCACCAAACATCAACATAAAAGTATTAGCCGAAACAAGAATACCCCCTATTTTACGGCAATAAGAACTCCCTGGAATGTTGTCTACTTTCAGAATGGGAGTAAATGGAAAAGATGATATCGCAGATGCTGGCTCGACGTGACAGACAAACTTCAGTTTTTGAAAAAGAAACATCTGTGTAGCAATTTCACTACTAAACAGGGCAATCAGTCTGTTTCCGCTGTATGTCCGACTCGACGGTGTCTCTCGATTGTTTCTGCTTTTTTTCTTCAAAAATGGGCCGTGGAAATGCCTTCAAGAACACTCCCACACCGGTAAACCATCTCCTTCCCCAAGAAATAGCTAATTTCGAGATTGTACCTGATCGATTCGTTCCTCCATTTTCTCTAGAAGCGCCTTCATCACACTCATGTCCCTTCCCTCATATTGCGCAGTCGAATGCTGAAAATTCCAAAATGCTAATATTTCAAGAAGCCACAAAACATTTGAAAGCTGCTCTAACCTTGACTTTTTCCATTGGAGGGCAAATAATTTCCAGTGTTACGGGAAGGGTAAAAATAAGATTGACACAATTCTGACACACATCCCCGTCCGCCGCCAACTTGGAGAAGAGAATCTTTCTCGCCAGCTGGAGAGTACTGACTGTTCTCTGAATTTATTCCCATTTTGAAAGAAAGAAGAGGGCAATTACCGCTGGCTGGGGGTCTGCTTTACAGAAGAGATTGAAAAAAGTCTTGAGGACTTCAGACACACGCTGTTTTAGGTCCTAAGACGATTGAAATGTGGAAAAATATAGGGAAGGGGATACCTCGATAACGGATTGGTTTCCAATCATGGCCAGGGAAAGGGACTGTTCCAGGATGGTCAGTAGGACGTGGAAGAAGGGCTCCTCGGTCCAAGTGGCCTGAAAATTCTTCATAATACAAGCAGTGGCAAAAGGGCAATACGAAGACAATAGCAATTCAAGATATTTCTTGAGATTTTTTACATAGAACGAATAAAACACTTTTGTTTCTATGGTCCGTTTCGCCTGCATAAGACTGCGCACGCCTTCTTTGTAAGTGCCATTGATAAATATGGCTATTTTACAGTAATCTTGAAGCATAAACGAAAAATTGAAGGTACAAAGACGTACAAAAGACCCAAAGACCCGCGACATTTCCACCAGAAATCGGTTTATTTTGTGATCACTGCAGCGCAAACCCTATCAACTTGAACTCACCCGTTTCTCTACTTGTAACGCCGTTGAAATGAATAAAATCCTCAAGAGTAGATTGTATTTCATGGCTTCTTCCGCCGAGAAGGACGTCTTCCCCGCCAGCGCCTTCAACTGATCCCGCAATGCTTCGTGACTCTTATTTCTAAAAACAGTCCAATTGATATTGTTCAACTTGTTCGAAAACAAACCCGAAGAAATTCCTCATCTCGGTACTTCTATACAAAGCGTTGACTAGACATTTTATTGCTTCGACCTCTACTGAAATAGAAGGATTGCCTTATTTCCTTACTGTCACCACATACTGTTGTTTTCAATGGAATGTTTCCCATCCTCGGGGAGTTTAGCCAGGGAAAGGATGTAGTTCTTGACTGTTTCGGAGGGGAATATCACGTCGACGTTGTTTTCGTCCCTCGAGAGGAGACGGATCAAATTGGCGAAGACATTCGCCCAAGAAGGGTTCCATTGCTCTTTGACGGCTTCTTCTTCTATCAAAGAGACCAGTTCCTGGAAACGGGAACTGTGAGGAAAGTATGGAATGTTTCAATGGGGAGTCTTATAGTCATCAATCCTCTTCCGTCAATAATGTTGTGGGAATTTTCTCACCTGTCTGACGAAATAATCGACTCCGCTGAAGTCAGCCTTGGATGAACTGGCCTGGATGAAATTCTCGAGGAAGGGTTGAACTGTTCCCTTTTGACGGGCCTCCTTCAACTCCTTCAGTTCCATAACAGCACCAGAGAATAGATTCCGTTGCCAGGGAACGGGAACTCGAGTGGAGCTGATAAACAATATTGGTAATCTGGGTTGAGAAACTTCTGGAAAAAGGTAATTGTTTGAAGAGTATTTTCGGAAGAGAAATTGTTTCGAAGAATGGAAGACGCGTCGAAGATCTAATAGACAGGAGCATTCTAGAGTTTTCACCTTTTCTTCTGCAATGAAAGTCGAATGTGTAATAATGTAGGATATAAAGTTTTCTTATGAACTCCGGGCAAAACGTATAAAGACAAGAATTAAGAGCCATGCCGAATTCATAAAATTTGATCTCATATGACTGTAATATTTCTAATGTGTCAAGAAGTCTATTAAAAGGGAATATAAATGAGCTGATGCTCGTTCTTGTGTCGGTTTGCACGGATATTGAAAAAAGAGAGAAAGAAAATCCTATTGTAAAAGCGTAAATTGTTTCAATGATCGCTTTTATACATTTTCTGCTTCATTAAAAAGTTTGATGATCGCAGATAGGAAGAAAATGGCAGTTTAGGCTATTTGCTTCCAAATTGACACAAGATCGGGGAAACAAACACGTCAATCAGAAGGTTCGAGGGTCGAAACATCATTCTCAACAAGCTAATCAACTTTCTGTTGAGGAGAGCCGAGTGCCGCACGCTTTTTACGACGCATCGCGTTGGGGAATATCAGCCTTACCATCCTTCAGGGCCTTCGGGGCCAGGCATCCGAAAAACTAAAAGATATCTCCGGAAAGTTCACGTCTTCCTCATTTATTTCCACCACTACAATTGTTACCCCCATTTTAGCAATGAAGCGAGTCAAAAGCGTTCCAAATAGTGCATGCATAGCACCAAAAGTTTCAATCAATCTTCAACATTGTGTTCTAGTGGAAGCTTCTTGTCAACCTTGCAAAGAAAAGCAATTCGAGTAGCAAATAGGCTCAGAACTGTAACCATTGAAAATATATGAACAGAAGAGTTTTTTTATCTGAAATTACAGACAAGAAAAAGTGATATGGGAGCCGGATGGAACAGTAGATACACTCAATGGAACATAGGGAACGATCTTCATGAAATCCCCCTTTCTGAATTTGTTCCCAATATCATAGACTACCGAGTTTGTTAGTAATAACAACAGCAACCCTCAAAATATAAGCTTTATCCGAAACATCTGAGAATAGAGTAAAGTGAGGATCATATTTGGTCATTGCTTTGGTCGTCTTCAAACTTGAGTTTATGATGTTCCAGTAGCCGTTTCAGCATCGTCTCCACCTGACACTGCTTCTCATAAAGCACGTCTACATTCGCCTGGAGATTCTGTATCTGTGCCCCTTGGGCTTTCTGTTCTATCCGGAGTTCGGCCATCCGTTCCTGCAATTTTTAGTGTTTTTCCCGGACTTGAAATTGGAAGGAATTCTCCAAAAACTAATATTTTTGCGGAATGCTTACTTCTTCTTCCGTTCTGTGAACCACGGGCGTCGGTTCCTCCACCAACGATTCGAATCCAAATTTCTTCGTCCAATACCGCCAGACCCGTCGGATCCTTCCCTGTTGGGGTACGGTAAATACCCGATACCGTCCCCTCAATGTCCGTAGCCGTATCCACGGCATTGTCGCCTCTATCTGGAGCACCAAATCCACCTGAATCAGCCTTTTTTTTAATGAAAAGAAGAGGGGATAACCTGCATGGAGAGTCTCTTGGCCTCAGCGGTCTCTTGTATCTGCATGATGTCACCGACAGCCAAACCGACCAGTAGATTCATCAGGAGGATCGTCATCACGATGCAGAAACAGAAGAAAATCGGGTAGGCCAGGCCGTGGCCGAACAGCTTCTCTGTATGCCTGGAAGGGTTGTTTCCTTGTTTATTAATAGAAAGTGGCCAGTGATTTATAAAATTGAAGAAAAGTGTAAAAATAAAGTTTTCCTAATTGCTACATTCGTCGAACTGAAAAAAGATCATAATGGTTCTACTTATTCCGCTGCTGAAACCATTTTTATAACGGTTCATCGAAACATTCTCCATCCAGTTACAATCTTCCTTTTTCGTTTATTTTTCACAGACAAACTCGAAAAGGGAAGCAGTTTCCATTACTCAAACTTTACTCATGTGTTGCCTTTTTGGAGATCAATAATTGGAAGCGATTGGGTAGTAGCGCAAACGACTGCACTTATCCCCTTGGTGAAATATTTTTGATTGAAAAGAGCTGTGGGTCAAACATATTCTGTCTGTCCATACACTTTTCAATTTGTGAAGGGAAAAGAGCATAAAAATTGAAAGAATTTTGCAGGAAATCAGAAAAGAAAGGAAGATAAGCTCGATAAGAAACCCTATATGGTCTACAATTATGACCAGGGCAAATGATTCTACTTATTTCCGTATTGAAACGAGATCCACTTTCATATTTTTGGAGGAAAAATGAAGATCTCTTTGGAATGTTTTTCGTAAGATGGCAATATCAGCGGCTTTCTACTTATCATGGAGCAAACAGAATGGCGCTACTTATCCCCGCGTTGAAACCGTGTTTATAATAAAAGGTCTTCCCTAATTGAATAGAACCTACTCTTCCACGTTTCCATGAAATATAGCCGTGAATTCGAACTCTCCAATCATCATTACCGTAGTCTTCAAGACAGCTGACATCAGAGTCGAGAATTCTGGCTGAAACAGCCTGTTCAATTTGGAAATGGGCCGAGACTTGCCCTATTTTGAAGAAGAACGAAGAAGGCGATACTGAAGGCGAGAACGAAGAGGCCGAAGATGAGGAAGAATCGCAGAAATGTTCGGAAAACTTCGAAGAACATGACCACGTAGATACCGAATCTGGGGAGAGGAAGGGTGGAAAAGGAGAGGAAGGGAGACAGATACCTGGGGAGTTTCCTGACGAGGAGGAGTAGATTGACCCAACAGGCGAAGACACAGAGAGCAGCGATTATCCATTGCCAGGTCTGAAACGAAAAGATAGAGGAAAAGAGAAGAGAGAGATTTCGAAAGTTTTCTTATCTAGTTAAAAGAAGTGAAGAGAGAATGAACAGTTCAGATATCGCTATATTCCTACGAAATTTTGTGAAATGTATCAAGTAGCGATTATATCTGCTCACATCTCGCCACCATTAGTGGCATACAGCTAGATTATAATCCGACCACGTCTGTTGTGTTTTCAATAAGAGTTACTCTCCTAGGGGAATGTTTCTGATCCTTTTCCATACATCTTTCAATGTTTGGGTGTCAATATTAAACATATACCCGAAATGTTCCTATTATGACCTTTACTGTTTTGTAGAAGATTTGCTAAAATGTTTCAAGGTCTTCTTATATGAGCTCGCCATCTTTTCTTCCAGTTTATAGTGTACCATAGCTAGAGTAACGAACCATTCTCAGCCCCGAAGTGGAGGAGCATTGACAGAAGTCGACGACCGTCAACACAGCGGAGACGTAGATGAACCACTCGATGAAGTTGTCAAACGTGAAGTATGCCCATCTCCGGTGAGCCAGTTGGAAGAGTTCCTTGACCATCTGGACCAGGGCCATGATTATTATGGCCACTTTTATAGTCCGGAGATATGTCTTCTGACTGACGAGGATGTCGTCACAGGTGGCGTTGAAATGGGACAGTCGGCCGGAGTAGTCCTCGATTTTGGCGGTCTTCTCGTTGTAGAAGTTGTAGGGGGCCGGGGTCTGGATGACATAAGTCGAGAAGAGGATTATGAAGGTGATGTAGAAGGCCAGGTTCGAGTAGTAGACATAGCGACCGAGACTGTTCCATTTGTACTTGATCAGGGTCAGGACCAGCTGGTGACTCAGCAGGGACATTCGCTCCGAAGCCGCCTGAAAATTTGTGTTGCTTCAATAGTCAATTTATCGTAAAAATAGTCTCAAACTCAATTCATACGGTATTCACATCATGACACGAACTGGAAAAGTGATAGGGGTGCATTCCCTTTCTTTGTAACGTCAATTTGAAGTTTTTTGCACTGCCTATAGAATTAGGACCATTCATATAATCTCAACACTAACTAATACGCTATTTTAGCCCATAAATGATACGAAAATAAGTTTACTAACGTTAGGAGCTTGCCCTTCCCTTTTGAAGCTTATAATTTCTCATCGCGACCGATTTCGAATCATCCAAACAGTCCCACCGCTAATTTGTACTGTATTTGAGACAAAAATAAACTCAAAAAGAAAAGAGTGTTTCTCGTTTTTTTTCGTGTTCACCTTTGAAATCGTTCAAAGTTCAATTCATACCGCATTTGATTCAAATAGAATTTAGTGCTGTAATAAAAAGAGTTCTCCCTCTATGGCTAATAGCAGACATTCTTCTTCTTTTCATTTATTGTGTCATTGAAATTTTAAGAAAAGGAAAGCTCACAATGATCCTGAGCGGATGATTCTGGTAGATGACATCCGGGTCCGTTGCATATGTCCTCACATCCGGTTTCAGTTTTCCTCCCTCCTCATAGTCCATAAACGGATCACCTTCTCCCGTAAGCAGTCGCCCTTCATCATCTTTCACCATGTACGTGTCATCCAGAAGAGTGAAGTTATAGTCAATTGCGTCTATCCGATTCGGTCTGAAATATCCATTTTTCATCGAAAAGAGGAGAGAAACTGACTTGATACAATTGTCGAAGACGGTCAGAGCGACGTCGGGATAATTCCTGAGGAGGGTACGCATCGGTGTCTGGCGGGGTTCCCGGTTGCCGGCGAGGGGAAGTGTCTGGTGGTTGGTGATCAACTCTTCCCATTCTGGACACTCCACCAAGGCTCGGATGGCGTCGCGTTTACCAGCTTGAATTGCGATCTGGAAAGATGTCAACGATCAACTCCTGGCTATACAAAGTTGGCCCGAAACATAGAGTGGGAGAAAAGAAAAGAGTAGTATGGCAACAGGAAAGTATCGCTTTTTGATTGACAAAACGTAAAAAATTTGTATACTGTAAAAGGGGGGGGGGGGGGGGGGGGAAGCTGATTTCTAGGATTTTTTGATGTTTTGAAGCACGGATTTAATCATTTCCGCTGGTTTTCCCCTTGATGAGAATAGTGAGGTCATTACAATTTCTAACAGAATTCTTACTGTAGATTTATGATGACAAAAAGCTTTGAAATTTCAAAACAAGAACTTGCAAAATGGATCTGAACACTGAAACAGCGGGCAAGCCGCTCCTTTTTGAATAATCATAAAAGTCAGAATAGTTGCTGATTTCTGGATGGTTATTTTGAGCTAATAGCAGTTTTTTATGTTGTGCAAAGCAGTTTTAAACATATCCATCGTGCACTTCACACCCTCGAATGAACAGATCCTCAGTTCTAACAAAGCGTTTACAGTAATTTACGACAGTGTTTTCGTAGAGAAAAAGAATACAGGAGAAATCTGCAGAAAGATCACTATCTTAAAAAGAGAAACTCAAGAAAGCCTGTGGTTTGACAGGAGTGAACAAAAAGAGGGCGATAATGGGGAAAGGGGAGGAATATACAAAAAGGGAACGATAATTTGAAGAATCAAACCACTGCATTTTTTAAGAAAACGGTTGAATCACCCGCCCGCTCCCCTTTATTTATCGGTGCTGCATGAGATGCTTTCAACAAATGTACCCGTCCTTTTAAAACCTGATGATTTGTTCCCATACCATGTTCCTACAATCTGTCTCATTTTTAGAAGAAGAACAGTCATTCCTTTTATGGAGGGGGACCCACTACGAACGGGTCCCGCAACGAAAAACACTTCAAAAATATTTTGGAAGTTTCCAGGACCTCAAATCAAAAAAGCAAAAAGAGTTACCCACCAGGGGGATCGAACATGGACTACATCCCTGAAAATTTGGGGATAGGGGTAATCGACCACCCTCAAAATTATGCTCAAAAAAGATTTTCACGAAACCTCAACTGAAAAGCTCTGTGCGACAAAGTTACCTTCCCGGAGCTGGCACTACCCCGATGTAAAGTCAAAGATAACCGAGTAAGAGAGCAAGCCCCGTCTTTTGGATTCCAATCAAAACATAAAACTCCAAATATTCGGGGACCGATCTAAATTACCGATATTCCCTATGTTTTGCGGTCTCCTTTTATTCCTTCTCATTGTTTTTGTTCACTGATAAGAGGGCCACTAAACGAAGAAAAGATCTCTCACCTCCAGAGCCGTCCTGCCGTTGTGTCGCTTGGTTATTCCGACTTTCGGTTTCCCCAATCCGTCCCTCAATTCCACCAGGTACCGTAATATCTCCTCGTGTCCCCTCAAAGCCGCCTCGTGAATAATCGTGCCGTTCTGTGTCTCCACCTCCAGACTCGCTCCCTTCTGTACCAACAGGCGGACGACGTCGCTCTTCCCCCAGCTGACCGCCACGTACAACGGCGTCTCGCTCTTCTCATTCCGGCTGTCGATGTCACTGCCGCCGTCCAGGAGAACTTTTACCGTTACGTCGAAGCCTGAAAAGGAGAGCATACATTTCTTTTTATTCTAGCGAAAGACAGATTGAGGCAATAATTAGCCAAGAGGAAGGATAGTCGGTCGTGGGAACTGTCAAGATCTTGTCACCCATAATCCGATCGCGAGGCAGGAGAGAAAACGCTCAATTTGGCGTGAAAATGGGAGGGAACAAGTAAATTACGGCATTATTTGAATGTTACGATCCACAAAAAAAAATGGAAGAACATCAGAGAACCGTCTTTTAGGGAGCCGGTAAAACATTCAATGACCTCTTCGAGTTTCGTACCAACAGAATTTCCGTTTCTCTCTTTCAATAGATGGAAAGTCATCTTTTTCAGTCCGACTATGGATTATCGGTGTAATGGAACCCTTTTCATATATTCTGTCTGAATGCAAAAAAAAAGAAGACGACATGCGTCAGCCACGGATATAGAATCGGCTCTAATCCGGCTCAACTGGAAGGAGAAGACGTCTTCCGGATTAGAAGAGTGCTATTATTTCATTTTTTGCTAAAGAACAGTACATCGAATGAGTAATGTGAGAATAAGTCGAGAAAATGAGAAAATTAGTAACCTAATCGAAACATCCCATAAAATAATTTTTCCGACATGTACGCTCATCTCCTCTCTTTTTTACTAAAGAATCACGGAAACAATGATAGGGGAACATTGTGGGCAACAGAGGGAAGATAAATGAAGTGACCGAAACATTACAGTTAGCTATTCTTCTTTGATACAAGACCCCTTCTATTTTCCCCTCCCATCCATCACACAGTAATTATTTTTTGGTGTATGACAGGTGGCTATTACCATGAGAGACGGGTCATTGTTACCGAAATGGACCACTGTTACGGATTATAGGTGACGGTGAGAGGGATAGCCGGAATAGAAAAAGCATAGATTTGATAGTCGGAAAAATATATAGGAAAATTGAAACATATTGTATTTTGGCCAAATACAGTCCATTCAGACTGTTTCAAGAATGCTCTATATAACTGTACCGGCTTATCAATTATTAATCATCCGTACTCAATTATTCCTATTGTCAATGTTGAATCTTCAAAGTCTACTGTCATCATAAGTTCTGGTTCGAGAGAGATCAAAAGCACCGATCCATTTTGTTTCGGCACATCTTCATAATATTTGAGTGAAGTAGCCTACTATGTGGTGGATCGGTTTCTCGCATGTTTCTTCCGTCAGGTCATAAAATTCTCTAGGATTGGAGAAACAGAGAACATGTTGAGAGCCTTTGTTGGAGAGTAGCGTCAATTCCAACTGTCTTAATAGCCTCTTGTATAGTTACACTGTTTTCAGGAATAGTCCTCCCCGGGCTCTCCTACTGCCTTTCCATTTTCTCATTCTAGAAAAGGACAGGAATATTAGTGTTCTACCAAATCTAGATAAACTACTGGTAACAGCATCTACACTACTTCATAATCTATAAGTTGAAAATACATTACCGTAAAGAAAAGCGAGAAAAAAGAATCATCAGAAGAAAGTAAAAGAGATTTGAATTGTTTCGGTGCCGCTTTGAATAGCTCCAGAGATTCTGTCCCACTGATCACTTACATTCGTCACAATTTCAATCACTAGAGCCAAATTCATCCGAGACCGGAATGCTGTAATTGGATAGAAAAATGAGTATTTCACCCCGTCCTTATAACCCTTCCTGAGAAATGTATGCGTTGCTGTCATAGGTTGAATTTCTTTCTCCTCTACAACAAACGGCCATCTGCCCGAGGTGTTCCCTTCGTCTCGAGCCCGGTGGCTCCTTCTAGGGAGTGGGTGTGCCCTAAGGGGGGCGTGGTGACAAGCAGCAATCGATGTCGTCGTGTGTCTGCCGTCGTGCTCCGTCCGTCCGTCGCCCGCCCGTCCTCCTCGCCCCGTAGATGGTTTAATCCGCCACCTGGCCCCCTCCCCCGCTTGACCTCATCTCCCGGTGTGTGTGACCATCTGTCTGTCCCCTTCTCCTCCTCCCCTTCTCCTCTTCATTTTCCCCCCTACCGGGCCCGGGTGCTTTCGCCTTCATCGGTGGCTTTAGTGTATCGCAACTAACTAAGGCACGCGGTGAATGCCAAAGCCCGCGGCCCCCTCGTCCCCTTCGTCCCGCCAAATTCAAAAACACCGTGGCCCTTATAAAATGAGCGCGGCTAATCAGACTCCCTCTCTCGCTCGCTCTCGACGGAGCCCAGAGCGCAGCGATCAATCTGCCCCTCTCTCGGCCCCCCGGACCCTCAGGGCAAGTAATTCGTTCGACAGAAAAAAAGGAGGCGAACACTTTTGGAACCGGGGAGAGAAATTCCCTCTGTAATTGAAGAAAAGATTGTCTCGTGATTTGAGAGGGATCCAAACAACTTTGTTTTTGAGACGACGAGGCAGATCCACGAGGGATCAACAACCACAAAAGGTAATATTATTCTCCCGTTTGGTTTCAGCTACCGTATGAAAAGGAGCGGTAAGTGGAATTCTTATTGGGAAGCTCGATAGGTTAAAAATGATAGAACTTTCAATTTTCTAGAAGAAGAGGCGGCCGGATACAGTTTTCCATGCGCGGCGCACCCGTAAAATGTCGGCAGCTGAACGATCTTTTGAATCGCGGGTGAAATGAACAGGGCGCCGTGCTGCCGAGAACGTACGGGTGGTGCCGGTGCATCACTGAAACTGTACCGAATCAGAGGGCTTCCCCCTTTTTATGGAGATCTAAAATGTTTCGAGGATTTCTTATATTGTATACCGGCGCATCAAGCTAGTTACTCAAATCTGTGTCATCTACAAAAAATCTCCCTTTCCCCATTTCTTGAAGTCTCGTTGATTCCCTACTCGCTCTCTCCGCTGGCCTCCGGCGTTGGCCTCCCTCCCTAAAAGCAGTGAGGCTGACTTCCGTCGCTCGTCGATATATTCTAATGAAGAACCTCTGTGTGAGCTGCGCTTTCACCGGCCCGTCTCTCACCCTCTCAATAATTAGTTAGCCCGACCCGAAAGAATGACAAATTCTCTGGGGCTAATTTACGGGAGCGGGGCAGGGAGGGTTAGCATTAATTGGGGGGATCTGACAGCACCTGCAGAGGGGTCGGGCCGGATAGGGAGAGATAAGTAGCGGGACAGGGAAAAGAGGATTAGCGGGGGGACACGAACACCTGGGAAGTCATTTTGGGGGAGAGAGACCGGGGGGAGGAACACCTGGCTGGATTTGGAGGGGACACATAACAGTGGTCGTAAGAAATTAATAACGTCGAAAGCGAAAAACTTCTTCAGACAGGGAATTCCGCGGAGGTACGATATCCGCACCATCCAAATCACTCAAATGATGGCTTAACGTGTTCGCCATAATCTGCTGAACAACTTTGCAATACAAAATTTTTCACGAGAACGTAGGCGTAGCGAGTTACAACCGGGAGGTCTTCTACCCGAGCTTTTAGTCCGGGTAAAATTTTGCCACCCGGGAGGCTGCCGGGTAGGTCGAATTTTACCCGGGTATTTAATTTCTTACCAAATTTTTACCCGGATGGCTGTCTACCCCGGGGGAGGCACCCGGGCGCGCCCGGTGGTTAATTTCTTACGGCCACATAACACTCTCGGGACAGACGACGCTCTAATTTTGAAGTTGACGAGGTTTTTTAGAATTCCTTATGACTACCGGCCAAAACAATAAAATCTGTCTGATCAAAAACTTCGCTATATGAGGAAAAGGAGTTTTGTAGGCTTTGGCTTGAATTTAAGTAAGAAATTCTATTCACGAAGAGATTTGAAACCAGCCACCTATCTTCAATCTACAGCTTTCGTCTTTGGCGAAATAAGCAGATGGTACAATTCGTTGAAAGATGGATCATCGTGTGAGGTGGTCTTATTTGGAACACGGGTAAATAGTAGTGGGGGAATTATTCGGAGCTTATGCCACTTGATGAACAACTGTAAAACAGACAACTTGGGCCGTTATCAATGCTCACAGTTAGAGAAACAGAAAGATTCGACTGGTCAGGTTTTATTCGTCCGTCCAATCTTTTTCGGCTGTCACGTTCCTAACGCGGCCAAAGGCCGCCGGAGGCATACTAGTTCGTACAGAATAAAGCAGTTGTAAAGTTTGGAACTTTAGAAATTCGTGAAGAACAATACTGTCTAGACCCCGTGGATAAGTTACAGCGCGCCACTTTTTTAGGACTGACCAAAACAGAATAAAATTCGAACATCTACTTTTCCAAAGGGAATTTTCGCAGTTTTAGCTTCGATTTAAGAACGCTAACTTATCCATTGAGTTGTTGGGTCTGCGTTCGGTTTCATATTTTCCACATACAATAACTGTTTCGAGAAGTCTCCATCAATTCATGAATTAGAGTAATTTCAAGATGAATCACCTTATCCCCGCCGGCAGATGCAATTCTACTCCTTTCGAATGGCTAATTGGCCGCTAAACGAGTGATAATTGGCGCCGACAAGGCGAATTCTGTCCATCTGGACTTGGAAGTAGGACGGGGGCAACACCTGCCGTGGAGATGTCTCCCAGGGACACGAATATCCTCCTTTTGTATAAGGGGATCAGTCGGGAAAGGGAGACGGTAAACACTCGCCATCCCGCAAAAGGATACCAATTACAGATAGTCACCACGAGCCGGGAGAGCCAGCTGCCGGTGCAGATGCCGTGGCCAATTACCCGGTGACCATGTCGGGACAGGCAGCGGCGACAGATGGACGGCTAGACGGCATAAACAGCCGGATCCCGTTCTGATCGGATTTGATTGCTTTTTTGACACGGAGAGCGAAACAGATTGGGGGGGGGGGGGGTTTCTCGGTGGAGATAGAGAGAACTGTAAATCAAGAACAAGAGTGAGATAAGTAGCCAAAAGTTAAATTTTCAATATTTTGGTAGTCTAAGTAACAAGGTAGCTAAAAGATCCTTTGTTGCTCCAATTGAATCCGGTTTCGATTAGCAAAAAACAATAAGTCACGGGGCACTTTCTATATATCTTTTCGCCAAAATTAGCAGTGTTCAAAGCTTCAAAAGTAGGATAAAACGAAAGTAAATCATTTCTTCCAATCTCTGGGAAATAATTTCAACTTTCAATGAACAGCACCGTCCAGTAGCAAGAACTTTGAGATGTGATCCTTCTCGGATACAATACTTGAAAATGTTAATATTTCGGCCCCCAGCTGAATGCACCGGTGTTCTATTATACCGTTTGAAAGGTGCCATCCACGTAAACTCATTGATTAGAATCACATGAAATGCCGTTTCTTACAGTATATTTCTTCTCCAATAAAGTAAATTCAATGTTTTAGAGACATGCTAAAATGAAGGCAAATCTTATCATTCAGTCAATCTTACTGTGATCAAATTGCCTCTCAATGTACCAACCGTTAGCTAAACGCGTTCACGATACCAACTTCTTGTTATATGTTCGAAACCAATGTTTTACTGACCGTATTTAGCAGCCAAGTGTAGCGGAGTGTTGCCCATCTCGTCCTTCATCCCGACCAGGCTCTTGTCCCATTCCAGTAGTTGTCTAACCGTCTCCGTCCGCCCGTTCCTCGCCGCCAGATGGAGTGGCGTCTCTTCGTCCTCATTCAGCTTGTCCACCGCTGCTCCACTCGCTTGTAGAATCTATAACTTCTCCCTTATCTCGCTACCAATTGCCAATAATTACCACACACGTCTCCAAGTATCCATTGTTACAGACGACGTGCATCGGGGTGTTCTGGTTGTGATCCGACTGGTTGACCATTATGTGGAGAGGTGTATGGACCAGAGTTCCGCTTCCATCCAACGCCAGACGGAGAGATTTGTGCGGGTTTTGGGAATGGGCCAACTTGTCCAACAAATACTGGAAATACGCTATGTTTCAGGGTTTCTATAAAGGTTGAGCCATTCTATACCAGGTGTTATATCTTCCAAGACCCAAAATACAGTAATCTTCCCCCGTACCTCCAAGCTCTTGAATGAGTTATATTTGGCGGCGATGTAGACAACGGACCGGCCGTCGTGGTCCCTCTCGCCGATGTCCGCCCCACACTCGTCTATCAACGTCTTCACCGCGTCCACGGCCTCCCGGTAGGAGGCGGCCAGCAGCAGCGGAGTCAGTCCCCATTCGTCTCGAGCGTTGAGACTATCCGTCTGAAATTTCGACATTTTTTGGGGGGAATTGTTTTGATTTTGGTAGAAAAGGCAGTAAGAAAAGAAAAGGCAGTAAGAATGGCTGTACTTTGATGATAATATATATTTCTACAGTAATCCGTGTAAGAAAAGGTTTCTGTTCATTTAGAATTCCCGCTCTCATTGTCGCCCCAAGGAGACGCTCTCCCCGTCGAAGAGTAAACAAATAGATGATGATATTGGAGGGCATGAAAGGCAGCCTAATTAGATTGATGAGACTTTTTGATGAGCAATCTCATAGCGAGGGGATAGGGGAGCGGCGGAGACGGGAAGAGGAAGGGGAAAATAGAGGAAATCACTATCCTAAAAAGAGAAACTCAAAGAAACCCTGTGGTTTGACAGGAATGTACAAAAAGAGGATGATATTTTGAAGAGTCAAACCGCTGCACTTTTTAAAGGAAACATCTGATTCACATCCCCGCTCTCCTTTCTCTGCGGAGTTCAAGTGGTGCAGTTGAATCTGCTGCATGAGATTGTCATCTTCCCTTCAACAAATTTGCCCGTTCATTCAAACCACCGCAATTTGTTCCCACAGGTGATCCATAAATAATGAGCCTCGTTTTTGGAAGTTTTTTTTACTTAGTCGGTAGAAGAGGGGAATAAATGAGCTGGGCGGAACACATAAAATTGTGGATTCAACAAAAAAAATTCAACAAAATTGAAGGAACGGATAAAAGCGCTAGGCGAAACAGATGAAATTGTAATTTTTGCTTCAATAGATCTTCTCACCTATCGGTAAACATAAAGGGGGAGCCCACAGCTCGCCGCGGAAGAAGAGAGGTCAACGCGACAGTGGTCGTGCCAGGACCAGTGCAATTTTTGCTCTTCGGCCAATTCAACTTTGTCGAAGTCGGCGAGACAAAACGACACATTTTTACTTTTTTATGTAAATTGCATTCGATCCAGAATGTTCGAAAGAGCCGGAAGTAATTTTTGGGGGTGATGGAAATGTGCCATTGAAAAGAAATTGAGTTTTTTGAGTTTTTCAATATCAAATCCTAAACAGATTTTAGTGAGAAAATTACTTCCTGATCAGTATTTTTTTCTGTATCGAATGAACCCAAGAACACGAAAAATGAGTATCTAGATAAGGCTGCCAGACGTCGACAAAGTTGGATACCGTAATTTGAAGAACAAAAAGCCCGGCCGTTTGCTGTTTACGCACTGTTTTTGTCCACCTCTTCAGTTTCGAGAACTTTATGATATTCTTTGAGCATTTGTTACTCAAAACTGTGACATCCAATTTTTTTTCTTCTTTGCGGCAATCAATTAGGCACTTTATGGGGAACATTTTGAGTTATCAACGAAAGAATATCATGGTAAAAAGTTATTTTTGGGTCATTCCGGAACAAAATGCACTCATTTACGTTTTATTTCAAACTTTGCTGTGTTTGATTATTTTTTCGTTTATTTTATAGTATTTCGGGGTCGACAAGACACGAGAAATGGTCAGAAATACATAAAAATGCATAGAAACGGCAATAGCATTTGAGCACTGCGCGAATTTTTAGACCTTTAAGGTGTTGGCCTCGGCGAGCTGTGAGCCTTTCATTAAAAAAATATCAGAAACTGTAAGATGGTGTGACTGAGAAAGGACTAAAGAAACGTTTTTGTTTTGACTTATCTACTAATTGCGAAACAATTCTGCCCCTGCACTAACGTGACCTTTCGACCGTGATTTGATCCCAAACACTCACAAAGTTACTACTGTAACCCCATTTTCTCTTTTCTATGAGAGTTTCGATGGGAACAGAACTACGGTAACCTTGTTGGAAAAAAGCGGCTTTTGAAGATGAAGTGGAAAGTAGAAACATTTGGAATAAATGGATAGAAGAGTTGATGCCCCAGCTTCAATTATAAAACAATCCAATTTTCTTCAGAGAGAATTCCTCAAAACAGAAAACCTCGGGTTACGGGCAGCAGTTGGCTGACGTCACGAAGGGGACTCTTTTCTCTTCAAAATGTTAGATCTTCCATGGATCAGATTCAATTGTTTTTTGGCTGCTGGGAGGGGAGGATGTCTACTTCCAAATGCTATCCACAAGACATTTTCCACTACCTTTTTTTGTTGGTTTTTAGGGGCAAGAAAGTGAAAAAGAGAGGAACTCGGTCGAATGGGGTGTTATTTGATGGGGAATCGTATAGAGAACCTTAGTTTGTTCTTTATTTTCACTTCTCCCCAGTTTGAGCGGAGATACAGGCTCTCGACTGCCCGCCTCGATAATTCTCCCCTTCCCCCAAGCCCGTTCCCTGGTCTATTCGAGTTGAACCCCGTTCAGTGATCATTTTCAACTTTGAAGCTCTGTAACTTTCTTCCGGATTAAAATTTTGAAGAGGAGACAACAAACTAAGGTTCTTTGTTGAATTCCCCGTCGAACGATACCCCATTCGACCGGGTTCCTCTCTTTTTCACTTTCTTGCCCCTAAAAACCAACAAAGAAAGGTATTGGAAAATGTCTTGTGAATAGCATTTGGAAGTAGACATCCTCCCCTCCCAGCAGCCAAAAAACAATCGAATCTGATCCATGGAATATCTAACATTTTGAAGAGAAAAGAGTCCCCTTCGTGACGTCAGCCAGTCGAATAAGGCAGGTGGGATTGTAATGGTTTTCTCGGCTCGCTTGACATTTGTAAATCTGCTTTTTCGATATATGGTCTCACAACGAATTTACACGTCGATTCATATAGAAATGGCATACAAAATATTTCGAATGAGCCCAGAAATAGAAGTCACCTTTGACCCGAAATAACTTTCTTCTAGTTTCGAATCCAATTTAAAGCGTTGCTATGTTGGCTTGTTCTCGATCTGATCGTTGAACGAAGGCCGAATTCATCATTATCCTCCACTCCAATTCCTCAAATATTCCCTACCCTAACATCTTGTGACGTCAGCCGTACAATAACAGTACCAGTTCTTGCCTGAGAAAGTTTTCCCAGTTTCACCTCTCTTATAAGAACAGCTCCAGCTATTTATTTTCATTGCACGGAAACAGAGACTCCCAAAAGAACTCAATGTATCCCTTTTGGCACCTAGTAATCGTAAGAATCATGCGCATCTATTTGGAGGAATAAAGATTCCCGAGGAATGTAATGCGAATCTCTGTCAATCGATGGTTTTAATCCTCTCTTGGAACATAAATAGATCTCTTTTCAATTTAGCCAGCGAGCTGCCCCTAACTCTTCGCATAAATAGTCCTATTTCTCTAGATAATGAGGGTCTCGATACGATTATCCTTCTATAGCTGATACCGTACCCCTTTCACCTGCGCATCTGGGGAAGACGACATGAACTGGAGGCTTCTTCTTCTAGTGAAGTCACCCGAGTACCCTTTGTTTCGGGAGTTTCTTATAACTTTTGACCACTACATTAAAAATCGTTCGGCCATTTCTTTCATAATATTTCCAAAAAAAAGAGGGACTCACATCCAATTCTATAAGATATTTGACCACCGCCGCGTGGTTGTTCCTCGCCGCCAGATGTACCGGCAGTCGTCTATTCGAGTCTTCCTTCTTGTGATCCGCCTTGGCCTATAATTTCCCTTCTCTCCCCTTCCTTTGCCCTCTCCCTACCTCTACGAGAATCTTCACCACGTCCAGATTTCCTTTGGCTGCTGCCGCATGGAGTAGCCACTGCTCCTTACCCGTGTGGCTGATCTGTCCAATGTGCTGGAGGATCAGCTCCGCCGTGCCGGCATTTCCTCCCTCCACCGCCAGGCAGAACGGCGTATTCCCTTCGTTGTTTTGTTGTTGGAGGAACTGTTTCTTCCGACTGCCGGCTAGAATTAGTTTCTCTTTTAAAATAGTCAAACCCCCCGTCCCACCTTTGTGCATCAACGACGTGAGTGTCTGATCCTTCCCGTGAAACGCGGCGATATGAAACGCGGTGCTCTTGTCGCTCGGCCTGACCAGAGCCAGGTCGGCTCCCTTCATCAACAGAAACTGGGCGACACTGTCCGAACCGTAGGTACAGGCCGTCAGAAGGGCAGGGATCATCTTCAGATAGTCCGGGTCGTTGGGGTCCGGGTTGACGGCTGCCCCCATCTCGACGAGGGCCTCTGCCGCCGGGAGGTTGTCCTTCATCGCGGCGTAGTGCAGCGGTGTCATGTAGTAGATCGTCTTCGGGTCCAGCATACTGTAATTTCTCAATGTTCAACCATTTGGATAAACCAACACTCCGTTCTTGATTAGTAAAAAGATGATTTTCTTGGCGGGAACCTCGTCCGAGTCCGGATCCTTGGTCCCTTCGGGCAGTGACCTGGTCGAGTGTTTGTACCTTTCCCTCTTCTCCTCCCGACTCGTCGATACCGTCGCCTCGACCTTACAATACTTGGCTGTCATGTGGAGGGGAGTCATCATCTCGTCCGAGTAGACATTGCCGTCGGCTCCCCGGTGGAGAAGCTCCTTCACGATGTCGACTCGGCCGTAACGGGCAGCGAAGTGGAGGGCTGTTATCTGGAAGCTAATCGTATAGGCTCCTGAAGCCAAAAAAGAGCCGAAAGAACGTCTAGCTCGGAAGAGCGCCGTTGTTCTTTGTTTCTCGTGTCCTCCCAGAGTATCCCGCTCCCTCCCCTCTATCCCAACAAAATGCTTTCATTGTTTCGGTTATGTTTTTAAAAGGACCAGCTCAGTTACTCTCTGATTCAAATTTGTAAACTGGCATTTTCCAACAACTAGCCTTATCATCATCAGCCGCGTTGACTAGATCCGGGTATTTCGTCAAGAGATCCACCAAATTCCGGCAGTTTCCATCCCTGGCATACTGAAAATTCTCTCATTTCCTTTTCAACATCCTCCAAAACCTGATGAAGTAGTAATTTCACGTTGTTCAGGTCAACTTCCTCATTTGTCTTCCTAACATCGTCGTCTAGTAATAAACCTGAAACTCTTCATTATTTCCGGTTATTTTTAGAGGATTCCCGAATTTGGATGCCCTAGAAAGGAGGGAATAGCTCTGTCGCGGGAGATTTGCCCTCCGGGCCGGACGACGGGCAGAAGACGACCGCATACAAAAGGCGACAAGGGAGGGACATTTGATGGTATGCAAAACCCGGGAGAGGGAGGGAGCCGGCTCGTATTCGGCCAACTTTATATCACTAACCAAACACCGACACCTCCCTTGAGTCATACCTTTATGGCTTCTTTTACTCCTATTTTTCGACACATACCGAAGAAGAAACAGTATTTTACCTTTGTTTTGCTTTTATCTAGTGATTTTGAAATATGAAGAGAAGGTCTATCGAAAAAATGAGTAAATCTGCTGGTTTCCACAAGTGTGATTCACTTTTACTTCATTTTTACTGCAATGTTCAAAATTCAAGAAGAGAACAACACTTCACTTTGTCTCCTCTATCTAATGAATGTGGAACATGATAGATTTGACGTGTTAGGTGACCGGAGAAGTTTGGCTAGACCTTCGTCAAATACAAGCATTCAAGATTGCCAAAACCGTCTCTAATTCTCTTGGCTCTCTTTTATGATGCTTTTAGTTGTTCAAAAAACGCGAATACGTGTCAGTACTCGTCTTGTTTGGAGTATAATATCTAGAGCATGAGAATTTGTGCGGACGACCGTAAACTACTCAACTTTGTTACGAATCCATAACTCCTGATTTTATGAATAATGAGCAGTTTAGCTTGTATTTTCCCTATCCCCCTAATAGATCTCCCCCTCTCCTTTAGCCCACCTCGAAATGGGTGGTTGAATAATAAAACTTTATGAATTTCGATTGGAGAATTTATGTTATGAACTGTTTGATATGAGATACATTGCCCATCGTTTCATTTCCAAAAAAATAACATTAAAAAATGGCTCACGTCTGTGTAAAGTGACTCCTAGTAGCTGGTACATTCATAAAACGAACGTCAGCGAGGACTAGTCACAAAATTGTGCGCCTATATACGAATTCCCACGGTCGTTTTCAGTCCGAAGAAATGTTATTTTCCTTCTTTTCTCCGTGTTTCTCAATAAAATGAAGTTTCCGTCCCCCTAGGGCCATTCCCAATAACTCAGCCTACCCCTAAAAGTAGCCGGCGGCGGGGCGCTGTCTTTTCTGGCCGTTTCATCTATCAGCGGTATTCGAGACGAGAAATCCATCTCATTTCCGGCTAAAAGTCTGAAATATTTGACTTTTTTCCAATTGTAACTTCAACAATGGAACAATAGATCGGGCACTTCCTGTTTTTATGGACAAACAAAAACACGGAAATATGGAAGATAAGGCGGATCAGGCTATCGATCGGCCGGAGGGGAATCTGTTTAATTGACTGTGGGAGGGGAGGGAAGAGAGTGTCAATAGGAAGGGGACAATACAGGCAGCGGATGGACAAATGAATCATCAGGAGGGAGAAATTGAAAGGGAAGAAAGAGGGGGAGGAAGAGAGGGAGAGATATCAGCCAGAAGCAGAAGGAGGAACAGTTTCTGAACTCCGGGGGGAAGTTATGACCGGGGGAGAGGGTACTTTTCGGTTTTCAAGTTTCAAAACAGGATAAGACGGTCAAATAAAGCTCAAAGTCTAATTATTTGAGCAAATGGAAGAGCATCATCTCCTACGTCTTTTTCCTCCAATAAAACACTCTTCCAACACATAAAAATTCGTTTTCTCTATGAAAAATCACGATTCAAAAACCAAGCAGCTCCATTTCACGCAATTCAATTTTATTGACTCCATCAAACTGTATAGGAAATTATTTTTCTCCTCATTATTTGGGATAATATTCATAGTTTGGTGCTGTTTAGAGAGAAAATGATGGTTACTTTTGTTGGGGAACCCCCGTGGAGCTTAGGGAAGGGGGATGGGCGTCACTGTTCAAACAGGCCGTTGTTGTTCTCCCCGTTCCCTCCAGATCCATTTCCCCCATTTTTCAGCCGTTATTCCCCTTTTTTCTATGTTTTATGGTAAATTTATAATAAAATAAAGACACCGCTGAATAATAATATCGAATTCACCGCACGTTATCCCCAAAAATACCAAAATAGCTAAAATTTCCCCCAGAAAGTCTAGTTTACCTAACTGGAAGGTCTCTCACTGGCCGGCTCCCTCAGCGACGAAAATTTCCTTGGTAGAGCCCAATCGACATCCAGTGGCATTCGAGGGGACAAGCGGCTACTTTGTTTCACTGTTGTCGTTTATCATTGAATTACGTTGTGGCCAAGGGGTTCATCTAACGGTTTACGGCGATAAGAGACGGCATCCTCTCTCCTCTTTCCCTCCAAATACACAGAAAACGCTTTCTCATGTATATTTTTATCGTTTAGAGAGAATAAATTACTAGAATCGTTCAAATATCATTGGTGTTTTGGCCTGGCCAAAAATTAGCGCCGTTCGTAGGGGTCGGTCTCCCGGGGAACGTGGTCAACCGACGGGGAGACACCCCCCGTCCTCGTTCAGATGAACAACCTCCACATCGCGTAATTTTTAGAAATTTCTCTCTTATAAGATGTAGAAAATCTATTTTTACTTCAATCATAGTACAAAATAACGGTTGAGAAGAAATATGTGTTATCGGAGTAACATAAATATCCAAAAAATCTGTATTGATCCACCTTTTTCAAAAAAAAAAGGAAGCCTAAACTTGTTTTCTTTATTTTAGAAGCAAAATTGATATCAAAACTGTATGATTCAGCTTTTTTTTCTATTTATACTAGTTGTAAAAAATAAAAAAATAGAAAATAAGAAGTTTTGAAAGAGGAGAACTGTATGGGAGAGTGCAAAAGATGAAAAAGGCCAGACATAGGCAAACGAGGCCAAAAGGCAGTCGGTCCGTCGATACAGCAAACAAGCCGGTCAGCGAGGCACCAGTCAGGCTTTCCCAATACTCTCCACTTATCCTCGTTGTTTAGTCAGCTTTGGGACGCCTCTAATTTCATAATTTTATGAAAAAATCAGATAAGAATATTATTGCCATTGGTGTATCACAGAGAGAAATCACAGATTTTGTACAGGTAATGGCTGTTATGCGAAGAGGGGCAGCTTGTTGTTGTTATAAGCAGATAGGACGAGGGAATGGAAAATTCATGGAATTATTAGACGGTGGAGTTGGATTTGCCCAGAAGGTCACGGATTTTTCCTTGGAGAGGTTGCATTTCCCGTTCGCTGACCAGATTGAACTGTTGAGCGAAGAGGACAAATTGTTTCAGGGAGGTATTGGCATGGGCTACGGCTTTCAACTCGTGGAGACGGCCTGGAACGGGATTTTTCGCTTTTAAGGAACGATATTTCAGAATAGGTAAAACTATTCTGTTCCAGCAGTCAAATAAAAAAGAATTGTTGGCATTTGCCAAACACTGACGTAATTTTGGTCTTTCCTACAAATTTCCTTTTTCTAAATTATGTTTTTTTGGTATCTGTTCCTTACTCGAATGTGCATGGTAGACATGAGCGTAGACACGAAACAGCCTCTTCATGATAGTCTCACAGACTTGTTTGAAGTTCCGTGGAAATTGTTGGCTGACTTTCGAAGGAAAGACACCCTCGTCATCCAGTTGATCCTGTACCCATGTCATAACGTAGTCAATGTATTGCGGGGCACTTGTCTTCATCCTATAAAACAAGAAAATAAATCTAATCATCAAAAAAACTTACAGCGTTTCGCCATCTTTCCAGTAGTATTCATGAAGAGGGCCGGCACTCATTACAGGACAGGTTTCCTTGGTACACACGTCGCAGATCGTGCCGTACAACATGTGGATTTGGTTGAAAACATCAATAACTGCAATTAATTATTCTGACTAATAAAAATGTTTTGAACAAAGTTGTTGAAAGTTCTTTGAAAGAGTTTTGCCTATATTTGATGTAAAACAAAGACGAAGTGTTCTACACGAAACGAAAAGTGGCTAGTTGTATTCTTCAATAAAGGTTGGTTGTTCAGAGGATCAACCCCGTGCAGATAACTGAGAACGGGAAAATCAAGGCTTACTATTGACAGCCATCCATTCATTTATGTTCTCTCCCATAGGAAGACGAACGACGTCTTTCAAATTTCCACTACCCAAAGTGGGAGCCGAGACTACCATTGACGGTATTGTAGTCATCTTCAATAATAATTTATCCAATAAAACAAACTCAAGTATATTGGATAACGTGTAAAGCGTCTGATCAATCATAATACAGGAGACTTCGATCGCGATTCATATAATTTAGAAGAAAACAAAACAAATGGTGAGAAAGGGGTAAAGGAATCGGGAAGATAAAGAGCCTGCCCTGACTATGGACACTCGAATTTTTATTACAATGTATGTATGCGATTTGGGCTCACTTATAACTTAGAGGAAATAATCGGGCGTTCGTCTTGTCACATGTGGCTCTCCCCGGCGGGGAGCTGGGTCAAACTGCAAGAAGGAGTACTTCAGATCATCGTCCAGTTCGACCATGGCGGCTTGGTTTCCACAGCGATAGCAGTAATTTGGAGCAGAGAATACGGTTACGACGTTTCGATCATGACACCAGTTATAACCCTGAAAGAGAAGTATGTTTGAGTAAAAATCAATAGCCTAACAATAACATCAGCGTAGCAATCGCTTTACAAAAAACATTTGAATACTAACCTCCATAACAAGCTGATGAGCTCTAGAAATAAGAGTAAGTCCATTAGAGTGGTTGAAAGTTTCGGATATATCTTGTCCGAAAGTGTATCCGGCTCCACGAGGGGAAATTCCCCAGCCTCCGCGGTCATCGGGGTCGGACCAAAGAAGATCACACATCGGTCCTTCATGTGGCACCTATAACAATTGTAACCATCACAGATAAAATGCAGACCTCTTGAATACGATCTAGAGCTCTAATGTGATCCAATGTATCAATTGATGGAGATAATCCTCCATGGAGGCAGAATATTTGGCCGTCGACGAGCGCTGTGAGTGGGAAGCAGTCGAACAGATCGGTGAAATATTTCCATACACTGCTGTTTCCATACTTGCGAAGACATTCGTCGTAAAACCCGTAGACCTAAACAATAAGATGCTTATGATTATTCAGAAATATCATGATTATGAAAAAATCAATAAAAAAATAGCGAACCTGTGTAATTTGACGTGATTCATGGTTACCGCGGAGAATAGTTACGCGATCCCTGTATCTGACCTAGAAATATAGAAAATTAAAATTACAGCATATTATTTTACCTTTAGGCATACTAGCAGACTAACTGTTTCAACAGAATAATATCCTCTATCTACATAATCACCCATGAATAGATAATTTGTGTCTGGGCTTTTTCCTCCCATTTTGAAGAGTTCCATTAAATCATGAAATTGGCCATGGACATCTCCACAAACTGTTACAGGGCATCGCACTTCTTGGACATTTGATTCTTTCTCAAGTATTTCTTTAGCCTGAACTCATATGATAAGTAATTAAAAAATATTTCTTACCTTTTCGCAAAGTGTCTTTACTTGATTTTCAGAAAGTTGCTTGCATTCATATAGTTGTTCAATCCATTGGTCAACGTCAATAATAAAATTCCGATCTAATTCTCCAACCGCCGGAGCCTGCTGCACAATGCTGGTCATCTGCAATAAGCAAATAAATAAAATAAAAGGTGTACAGAAAAAAAAGATGGAGGACAAGAACAAAAGAAGGATATGGGGGTTTCATAAAGGCAGTCAGACAGAAAATGCTAGACCATAAACAGAAGTCGGAACTTCACGTGCAGATTTCGAAATCGAAACTGATGACGTAGTTCGAACACTCCTCCGAGTATGTACTAAGACCAATACTTTGCCTGGGACAATCAGATAAACAAAAATTGGTAATTCGAGCTATTTTTAAATAAAGCTATAGGCATAATCTAAAGGTATTGTATTTCCAAACTTTTCTGAACATTTCGACAAAGAATGGATGTTTTTTAAGAAAATAATCCAATTCTTCGTTCATGGAAGTATTGAACATGGAGCAAATGCAAGCTCAAGAATAGAATAAAGAAGACGCTCAAAGGAAGATGTGAACACAAATGGGGAAGCAGAAACCGGAAGTAATATTTAGCGTTGTTTTTTTCGCTTTTGCCAATGAAATCTATGTACAGCATTCAACAGCAATTAGCTAATAGTGTGAAAATATAAAAATGAACTGAAAAGCGAACAGAGAAATGCGATTTTTGTTATCCTCACAGATATAAGTAAAACGCTGTGCTGCAGTAGCATTGTTCTACATTATTTGTTCGTTATCTTTCTTATTTCTATCGTCTTCGTTGCTGCAAACTGAGAAGCAAAAGAACAGGCGAACGCAACATGTAATTCTGCCGAAAACAACTCCATTTCTATTGAGCGCAGAAATCGCGCCTCCTGAACGCGGGCGTGTCGCGTTGCGGTCCAACATTCGGTGCGGGACTGATAATATGACACCTTTGAGTTGATGAATGTTAGCAGTAGAACAAAGTTGATTATTGACAATACGTTTGTAGTTGCAATTGAGAAGTGGAGTTTGTACAAAGTTGACGAAGCGATGATATGAGGAGAAAAAAAGGAAGCAGTTAAATTCAAAGTGAGACTTTTCGCGGCCGGCCGTCCGGACTGCGACGGTGCCCGTTGTCGGCTTTTGAAGTTGACCTATCGCAACCTTCTGTCTTCTTCTGTTAACTCGAGTGACATCGCTTATCGTATCCGGTGACGTTGACAGGCGTTAGTCATCGAGATTCAGCTGCTGTCATTTGAGTGTCACCTGTTTAGGTTGAACTTATAGAAGAAGTCAAGAAGGACTAAAGTCCAGGATACAGGAAATATGATTTACTTATTGTCTACTTTTTACTCTAGTTGTGCGTGACTTCTCATTGCCGATATTATTTGTAAATGAGCAGAGAACTGGAAAGAATAGGAATTTTTCACACAAACTTTTCCGGAATGCAATTCAACCGGTAGCTGCCGTATCAGAGCTCAATCAATTTCAAAGATAAGAGGGGAGGAGACCGTTATCATGGGCGGATTTTCTGCTACTGCTGTCTCTTGACGCTTCCGCTCTGAACCTCCATGAACACTCGGATATTTTTAACGCTTCTCGGTCTGGTTGTAGCCATTTCCTGCCAGAACTTTGAGGTTTGTGTTTCTTTTCTTAGTTTAGCTTGAAAGTTGAAAAGAAATACAAGTTGGACGAAAGAGGAAACGTAAAGCGGACGATGTCGAGTCAGTCTATTAGCCTCCTGGGCTTCGCTTATGGCTTCACAGATAAGGTTACTGAATCCAGTGTAATGAGGGGACGCTGCCTATGCGGATAACATTGAGTAATACTGGGATTTTTATGCTAACAATACGTGAAACAAAGGGAACAATTGATAAAGATTTCTGAAACGGTAATTAGAATGAAAACAATGGATAGAATCGCGTAAATTCGGTTAAACTGATCACATCTAGTCTTACTGCTGAATTGCTTCATAATCGTTTGACCACAAAATAGAGTACACTTTCAGGATGATGACGACATAATTGAGGCTTCTGGTGATCCAGGTACTGTTCCCGTCCGCTGATATCTCGCCTAGTGACTGTATCCTTCCCTCTGTTTTTACAATTTCCTATCAGCTCCACTGCGTGCTAGAAATTCGTTTTTTACAGGTGGAAGCAGTACCTCGGTAGGCACACATACTCCTGTCACTTCCGTCACCCCTCTCTCTTCTCTTTCCACTGGCAGCAATGATGCCTACACCAGTACTACAGCCCCTTCTGGTTCGACAAATACCCCGGGGACGGGGGCGACTGGTTCCCCTCCCTCTATCGGTACTACAGCTCTTCCTGGTCCGACAATTACCTCGGGGACGGGGACAACTGGTTCCCCTCCCTCTGCCGGTACTACAGCCTTCATTTCGACCACAACTCAACCCGGTAACTATGTCCAATATCCCAAAACACAAAAAAGTCTTCCAGCCCCGACAATTCCCATGGACTCCTTCACTATGCCGAATACTGTAAATGCCCCGAATGCCAAAGTGATCTACCAACAGGCCGTCGCGCTGACTAACCATGTCCAGGCGTGGGTTTGCCTGGCTCTTCTCCTTTTCAGGGACTGTTTATAGACTCTCGGCTCAGATTCTCACACTCCAAAATGAAATAAACCCGGAGAATTCGACTCTCATTATAGACGTCTGGGGAATGCAGCAGAACGCAACGGATATGCTCAGTACTTTGGACTGTCTCACCGCTCAACTGGATGTAAGCCTCTTCTGTATTTCACTGAATAAAAATCTTTCCTTTATTCCAATTGTGAAGTATAAAATTAACAAATCCCATATTTTAGGCGGCCAATAAGAATCTCACAGCGGCCCAGGATAATTATAACAACGTTTCCCGGACCTACACCTGTATTGCTTCGTACTACGGGGTCAGTTTGCCCTCCTCTCCATGATTCTATTCTTCCAATTACAGTATCCGACAACGATGGGTCCCAGCACGACCGTGACAACAACCGCTCCGACTACAACTGTTCCCCCATGGAGTAGGTTCGATGAATTCAGTCAATAAATGGAGGTTTCAGCCTGTGATCAAAATCTGGTGGCCAATGGAACGAATCAGACCGTCACCTTTGATAGAATGCTAAATGTGAGTCATTCTATGTGAGAATTAGGGGAAAATGGGGTCTTGAATGTGGAAATAAGGACCATTGGCCCGTTGACAAGTCTATCCTCGATTTTAGGGAACCAACTGCAACTACACGGTGTCTGCTCTAGCTAACCATGGAACCATCGAATATACCCTTGTCTTGGACGTCTCCGACAATAAAAATGGATCCGTCTCTGTCGTCGATGTCAACTCGGGCGCAACCCTTGACACGTGGGTTACGGTAGACTACAGCCGGTGAAAAGCGTCGTTTCCAGCTTTAACGCCACGGGAAACTACAGTAATTCGACCTCCACAACCGTGGTTCGATTCGTCGCGAACAATGCCCAATTTGTCAACTATAACCTCACCTATTCTGCCTGTAAGCGGGAGTCCCTTCTCCAAAATTACAGTAATCCTCAGTTGATCCGTGTCCTGACTTCGGCTGTGATACAACCTGCTCCAACTGCAGTCTCAACAGTCTCGGTCAGCCATTCTGCAAACTCAATGCTACTTCTGCCTGCTCCAGCATTGGAGGAGACGGGAAGACGTGTCAATGTATGTGATTTGCTCTCGAAATCAGCTTCTAACTTTCAGCTGCTGATCCCTGTGTATATCGCGGGAAAAACCCATGCAATACAACTGAACCTACTACTACTCCCTATTGTATCCGTGACGACACCACTTGCACGAAAACATGTAGTGGTACGTCTTCCTTTGGTTACTTTTTTATGTGGGCGGCGAAGTTGATTGAATGCTCGAGACGAATCTCTCGTCCAACCAGTTCTTCTCTTTCTGTTCCAAAAGATATGCCAATTTCAGCGACCCCCACTCCAGCGCCCCAGTTCCTCCGCCTCCGCGACGGCGAAGACGAAGACAGTGTCCGCGGTCTGTTGCACCGTTGGGTATTCTGATCGCCGTGTCCTGCCGACTGCGTCGACGTATCACCTTTCTTGCGCCCTCTCTCATAAATAAACATTGTATCATGTCCCCCTGCCCGGCTGTGTTTGCCCCCTCTATACCTATATTTTGTATCTTCTCTTCTACTTCTCTTCTCTCGGGGAAAAAGGAAGGAATCGATAAATCAATTGGTCGGTGGCCGGTGACTGAACACTTGAATAAATGGGAGGGGGACGACAGAAATCAATACTCTCCCCCTCAGGGGGTGAGGCCTTGCGATACAACTGGGAGGGGGTGTTTATGGCTGGTCACGCACTTCTTGGAGAGGGGAATGACCCCGCCAATTACCCACCGGAGCTGGCTATCAAAACGACATAACTACGGCATAATAAACGCGGGGATTACGGCCTACGGGGTCAATTATCGCGAATTTATTCCGACAATGTTTACCAAATTACGCAAATAAGCAAAGGTCGTCTCACACCTGGCAGAGGGGACGACAAAGCCCCCACGACGCATATTTACCCATAGATGGACTGGAATGGATTACGGTATTTTCTCTTCTTCTCTGCAATATATTGAGCCCGTTACCGTGACCCAAGAAGATCGAATTGTGAATACTTGGCTCTAGTTAGAGGACGAAGAAGGGGATTAGTCTCGGAATACCGTACCCCTCCCCTTTTTCTTCTTCTCCCTGTCGTGTCTACCGTACAGTAGTCTTCCCTCCGGGCCATATATATGTTTGCCAAGTCCGCTCCTTCTCTCTAGATTCTCGACGACGCTATTGTTCGCACGGGCGGCCCAAGCCGGCTTCAAACGGTGCGTTGCGGTTGCGCAGCGCGGTCTCCGCGTTTTTGGACAGATGCCAGGAAGGGAAGACGGGAGAGACGAGGAGATTACAGTAGACTTTGGAGAGGGGAGACACGTGACCACGAGATTGGAAAGAGACTATTTCCTGCTATTCTAACGATTTTGAGGGGGATTTTCCTAATGTTTTGGCAATTCCATAAATCTTCCCAATTCCAATCTATCTTATTCCTGCTTGGAGGTTCATATAAGCATTTCAAAGCCGTTCCCCGTCGTGTGTTCGTCCCTGTCCCTGCCCCTGTCTTCTTCTTCTTCTTCTCTTTTCTTCTCTGTTTCTGTTGGTTACCGATGCTGCGAGGACCACGCCCTTTTGCGAACAGATGTTCACTGATCCCCGCCGCCACCGCCTCGCTACCAGCTGGCCCAGGCATTCTTCTTTCTCCCTTTAGACGGTCAAAAATCGAAAAAATTGAAAAAGTTTTATTTGCAATTGCAACGGAGAAGAGAAGATTGTAAGTATGTTGTTTTGTTTTTAGTTGAGATTCCCATCTAGAGATGGCCGGGTGAGGACGAGGAGAGGATGAGGCAGTTTTGACGGGGAAGAGGGGGACTATATACACAGGCAGGGCACGAGACGGTGAATTAAAGCTCGTCGAAGAGGAGAGAAGGGGGGTTTACTTCTGAAAAAAAAGGAATATTGAATTATAGGGGACATGATACATGGGAAAATACGCCAATTTGGGGTGAAAATCTTCAAATCGGGGATAAATCGCTGAAATTGCTCAAAAATACTCAAAAATTCCCGTTTTTGATAGGATTTTCGGGTAATTTTGTACTTTTCAAGTAGCTGGTAAAAGGAATTTGATCAGCAGATATCAATAAGGAATAGTTTCCAAAACAACGTAGAAGGGAGAAACGAACCTTCTTCGGTGAAGCCTTGGCAGTTTTCTTCGCGCCGACCTTCTTGGCGGCCTTCTTCTTCGGCGACTTCTTCACAACCTGAAATATGTTCATTTTCCTCATATTTCCATCCAGATAAAGTAGTCTATTTAGAAAAGAACAAACCTTGGATGCGCGCTTGACCTTGGGGGCCTTGGGCTTGGTGGCGGCGGTCTTCTTAGTCTTGGCCGGGGAGCTCTTCTTGGTAGCGACGGCGGCCATCGTGTTGTAGTTGTTGGGGGCGGTGGTGGCCGAGGGGTAGTTCAGTCGATGTGTGTCGATCAGGGTCTAGGCCCCGCCCCCGGGGGCTACCCGCCCTCCTCCTTGTCGTCTCCATTCCTGGCACCAGGCCAAGCCGCGCCCCCTCTTCCTATACTTCCAGCCGGCTGGCAACGAGCCCCCGATCAGCTGACTCCTCCTCGTCTCCTGGTCAGCCGTGCTCTCTCCCCCCTTCCCGTCCCTTCGGCGATCTCATGACCGGCCATTACAGATCGCCGCCGCCGCCCGAGGCCCTTCCCGCCTGCAATCTGCTTCTCGCGTCTCTCCGGATCCCTCGCCTCGCCGGCCCCCAAATTGCAAACGAATGAACAATGCAACACACAAAGAGCACTCTCCTGCCGCGCACGGATGCACTGCCCACGGTAATTATACAGGCAGACAGCCGGTTCGGACACAGAAGTACGCATGACTTGAGCAGACGGGAAGAGGAGGAGGAGGAGGAGGATGAGGATGAGACTGGGAGGATTAGATAATGGATGGGAAGACGACGGGAAAAGGAAATATAAGAGAAGGGAAACAGGAGAGAAAGTGGAAAATGCCGGGAGAGAAGGAAATGTTCCATTAATTTGAAAAGGAGTTATCTGTACGGAGCAGTGAATTCATGGACTTTGAGGGAAGGACCGCTGTTTGCTGATTTCGGTAGCACTCTACGTAGAGTTATTCCAACTTCGATGCTTATATTGGATGAATTTTGATAAATTCATTTTGCTTTGAAGAGAATATGAAACAAGAAAACTAAAGGGCAAACGATTGAACGGCCGTCGTTGCGTGTTGAAATTCACTTTTGTATTGGAAAAGAGAATCAAATGAGCCTAACAAGCAATATTATTTACTGTATGTATGTTGTAAGCCTAGTTTTGTGTCAGAAAATCAAGCAGTGTCTATTACTTCTTTATGGCGACTTTCACACAAAGCCATCTATTACATTTTTCCCATATTCAAATACTCTCCAAAAATATCAATTAGCCGTATATCCGCGATCCGATCGTCATTTGTGTGAATCAAGCGACCGTAGCCCATCTGTCACCAAATCGAGCACACACACTAATAGCTTTTGGCCACTAATTATGAGATAAGCCATGAGATTACGGTAACCTAACGAGAAGGATTGCAATTTATCCAGTGGTGAGGTAAATTAGTCGATCTTGGGGATGCTGCTCCTCCTCTTGCGATTTTATTTTTCTCCTTGAAAATAGATGGCAAACCCCAAATCTAGCAAGCTCGTTTTCTTAGGGAAGAGAGGTCGAGGAGCGCTCGTTTTCTTGTTTTTATTTTACGAGGGAAATAAAACATGAATATTTTCAATTCTCATGGCTTTTTGACGAATCACCACTGATCAGCAACTATCGTCAGCTGTTTAGATATACATTGAGCTTGAGAAGAAGCCATCTGTCTTTATCTCCTTATCTAACGGTTAGAAAGGAAAGAGAAAAAGAAAAAGAAATACACGTTGAAAAGCTGATAAAATGAAGATAAACATAACAACAGAAAATAAACAACGCATGGAAGTCATTCGTTCATGATAAAGAGGTTATTCGACTTCAGGGAAGAGACATCGAGGAGGGCTCATTCTCGTCGAGGATAAACGAAGCCGTGTCGTCTTTCGTGGGATCTCTCATTGAATTAATATCACTCATTGGCTGCGAAACGTCTTGTGTCTTTTCCACTGGTAGAATTGCTGCTTCTTCTTTCACAGATTTTAGATTTTTGACCGGTGCCGCTGACTGCTGTTGCTTTTTGCTACTTTGCTGCTTCATGCTTTTCTTAGTCGAATACATCGACTGTATTTCCTTTTTCTCCTCCACGACACCCTTCGAGTCCTTTGCTTTATCTGCTGCATTTGTACGGCTGGTTTCACAACTTAGTCGAGTGTTTTTGCATTTTTTAGTTCTTTCCTCAACTGGCTTTGCTGTTACCACTAGTGCTTTTTCTATCTTTTTCACTTCCTTTTTCTTCTGGGCTTCAATTTTTCGAAGACTTTTCTTCTTTTTTCGAGCACACATTATGAGAACACATAAAGTTCCTAGCAATTGTTTGTTGGCTGTAAAAAAAGCATAGTCTTACCAAATAAAATAGCAACCAAATGCAGCATAAACAAACTATGGAATAATTTTATCGAAGAGCTTTTCGATAACAAAAAACTGATATCTAGCAAGTTCTAACCTGTTCAACGGATTGTTAGATTTAGCTTTTTGTTCTTGCATTCGGTTTTATTGAAAGAGAAGCATCTAGAAGTGAACAATAGCAGCACAAAGTGCAAGAAAGCATGCACAGCTAGCCGAACCCGGCACTTTAAAGGGACCGTAACACACGCGCCATTGCGAATTGATACAGTACCCCCTCCAGTTTTGAAAATTTCTTTTTTAGCAATATTTTCCTTATGTTTTCTGGTGATTTTTATTGCAATAAATTAAGCAAATTATAAGGATCAATTTGATATACGAACGAAAACATAACTCGGCGAAAAACGAATTTTGTAAATTTTACCGGTATTCTATTGAAATTGCTTGTTTCTTTTCTATTTAGACATTTTTTTGTACCTTCTAGACTGTTTTATAGTAAGTTGGGGTCACCAAAAACGGATAAATGGTTTAAAAACAGTAAAAATGCCTAGAAAGTGGTATATGAACGCAAAAAATAATAAGCGCGCCCCATGTGAGACGGTCCCTTTAATCGGGCGCTCCAATGCTAAATTTGATTATATGCATTTTCATGCGTTTTTGATGGTTTCTCTGGTTTTATCGACCCCGAATTGCTATATGGAGAAAGAGAAAAATAGAAAATACGGAAGAATTGAAGAGAAATGCAGCCCTCATGAATTTTGTTCAGCAAAACCACATTTGGGGTTCAAAAATAGTTTTTTGAATACTTTTCCATAATGCTTGGTGTCAAAATGTTGCTCTTGATGTGAACAGTCATTTGCCGTTAAAATCAGACAAATCTGATGTCAGCATATTGAGTAAAATATTTTTAAAGCAAAGAGAATACCGCCCGCGAAACAAAAATTTCAAATTTTGTTCTATAATTTTGCATCTTTTCGTAATGCATCAAGAACTCGTTACTGACACATGAGATTTTATTTCTGTTTTTGCAATTGATAAACCATATCGAATTGTCATCTAATGAGTTTTTTGGGATCTCAGGAGTGAAATCTAATTGAATGACAACAATTTTACTACTATATTTGATATTTTCAGTAGATGGAATTGTCAGATCTTACTGCCAAAACTCATTAGACAACAATTCGATGTGCTCTATCGATTGCAAAAGTCAGAAATGGAATCCGATGAGCCAGTAAAGAGTTCTTGATCCATTCAGATGAGACACATTTCAATAGAAACAATTCAGTACGTAATCACGTCCTGTCCAAGATTTGTGCTGTGCATGAAAATAGACGACGAAAGGCTGCTCCGTGGCAAATTCTGAAAGTAGACGCGCTCCATATGAAACAGTCCTTCGCTTCAAAAATCATCAAAACCTTCGTCGAGAAACTTCTTTTTCTCGGGGTGGCATATTTTTCCTTTCGCTTTTCTCAGTGTGCTCTCGTTCGCGATAATTGTATTTTGCCTAAAATAATATCAAATGCCCAACTCCTACATTCTCGTTCTCTGTAAATAGAGGTATACAATGCATCTCATTTTATTTGCTGGTTGTCATTGTTTGATCACTCAACCTTGTTTGGAGATATTCTAATCGCTGATTTGATCCATGTATTTCCAGGTTAACCTTTACGTTGCAACTTGCAGTAAGGAAATCTGGTCGTCGGTGACCAGAAGAAGTGAGTGCTTCGACAGATTTTTGTCATCGCTAAATTTCGTAACATTGCTTATTGCGCGTTTCGCTGACATTTTTTCGAACGCAACCTAATGGTTATTCTTTTGCTAATACTGTGCTGCTTGTCAAAGGCAATAACTAGGCAGAAGTAAATGCTCGTTTGTTATGATAACCGCATGAACAATTTTCTCTTCGAAGTAAAAGCAACACCAAAATCACCAAATGAGATTTGCCTTATATTTTTTGTGCCCCCTAGATAGTACATATATCAGCATTTAATTTTATCTTTTCAGTTCATGCTGTGTGAAAACAACGGAAATTTAGCCACCTCCCCGCCGAGCAAGAAATCTAAGCTGTTTGGAGCTGAAGACGCTCAGGTACCGCTGTTCTCCTTTTTCTGTAAATTGCTCCACGGCTTCCTTTTGAACTGCCACTTTCGTTTCATCACAAATTAGCTTGTTACCAAGCAACCAAATGGCGCTCGTTCGCTGATAGCAGACAATGCTGCGCGCTTCCATGCATCACAACGAATGTATCGTCACTTTCTTTTGATATCACCGGTACGAGACTTACATGCCCAAAACGCAAATTTTACTACAAATCTCGTTGTTACGTGTGCAATAATTTTATTTTAGAAAATGGATACCTCTGACAATGCCACATACGATAGCAATCTCTACAGCAGGCAGCTGTGAGTTGTTAGATATGCACTTTCTAAACACCTTGAATTTAGCTATGCTATTGGAGAATCGGCCATGATGCATCTTCGCTCAGCATCCGTCCTAATTTCAGGACTATCATCTGTAGGAGTAGAGATTAGTAAGAATCTCATTTTGGCTGGTTCGTATCCTATTCTCGTTTCATTGTAACCTCTTTTAGGTATTAGAAATGTTACCCTCCATGATACCAAAGTAACCGCATGGTCCGATTTATCTGGACAGTATTACCTCCGAGAAGCTGATATTGGTAGAAATAGGGCAACTGCCTGCTTCGAGAAACTTGCGGAGCTCAACGACAGTGTGAATGTCCAGATGATAACTGAGCCACTTTCTTCCGATCTTCTCCAAAATTTTGATGTATTTAACTCGAAATATTGTTAAAGGCAATTTCAGCTTGTAATTCTTACTGATTCTCCTCGTGCACAACAAGAAGCTGTAGGGAAATGGACCCGAGCTCATGGAAAACGGCTTCTATTAGCCGATGCTAGAGGGCTTTTTAGCTACGTTTTTGTGGATTTGGGGGAAAAGCATCGCATAGAAGATAAAAATGGCGAACATGTCAAAGAGGTTTGTTTTAATTGTGAGTGCAATAATTCTTGTTTTCAGTTTCTCATTGAAACGATTAATGAGATTGGTGATGTAACAACATTGGAAAACATTTTCCATGGTCTCGAAGATGGTGACTACGTCACATTTAGTGAAATTAAAAAAGGCATGGATGGACTCGATGAATGCAAGCCTCTCAAAATTCAAGTCAAAAGTAATTTTCATTGCATAATACACGCAAATTCTTTTTAGAGCCGCATGTGTTCAATATTGGAGAAGAAGCGGTAAAGAACTTACCTCCTCACGAGGAAGGAGGAAGATGCCGCCAAGTCAAGGTGCCTACATTTATCTCTCACAAGCCCTTGGAGAAATCACTTATCGAGCCAGAATTTCTCATTTGGGACTTCGCAAAATTCGATTTTCCTGAACAGCTTCATGCTCTATGGACAGCACTGTATAAATTTGAAGCTAAACATGGACGGACACCTGCTCCTCGAAGTGATGCCGATGTGAAACTGCTCAAGGCAGAATTGCCCTCTGATGCAAATGTAGATGAAAAGTTGCTTAAAACATTCAGTTATCAGGTAACTCGTGTGAATTCCTTGCATTTTTTTTTTCACTTTTAGGCTGCTGGTAATCTTGTAACGGTAGCTAGTGTTGTCGGAGGAATTGCTGCACAAGAGGCTATGAAAGCAGTCACTCATCACACTACTCCATTAAACCAGTGGTTATATATTGACCATCTCGATGCGCTCCCAGGAAGCTGGAATAATTATGACAATGAAAAGCTGACGGAAGAAGATTGTGCACCTGTAATTGTTCATCGGTATATTGGCGTAATATAATTATTTAGAGAAACACACGTTATGATGGACAAGCAGCTGTGTTCGGATGGCCTTATCAAGAAGCTTTATTCAAGCAAAGATGGTTTATTGTAGGAGCTGGTGCTATTGGTTGTGAGCTGTTAAAGAACTTTGCTTTGATGGGAGTCGGCTGTGGCTCTAACGGTCTTATCAAAATCACCGATATGGATCAGATTGAAATATCCAATCTCAACAGACAGTTCCTCTTCAGAAGACTAGATGTCGGAGTAGGTTTTTTTGCTATTTTTTACCTCCTTTCTATCTTCTAACCCTAGTCATTGATAAATTTAGCAAAAGAAATCTGTGTGTGCCGCCCGTGCTGTAGCAGCCTTTAATCCTGATGCAAACATTGAAGCCTTAGCCGAGCGTGTAGGAGCAGACACTGAGAAAATTTTCAACGACGCGTTCTTCGAGGAATTACATGGAGTGGCCAACGCTTTGGACAATGTTGATGCTCGTAAGCTTATTTGTAAATGATATGTGTATATGTTATATTAGGGCGTTATATGGATCGGCGTTGTGTTTACTACCGCCTTCCTCTTCTCGAATCAGGAACAATGGGAACCAAAGGAAATACCCAAGTCGTTTATCCCTTCCTGACGGAATCGTACGGGTTAGTTTGTTTGTAGCGTTCGTTATCTGTATCTATTTTAGATCCTCGATTGACCCTCCGGAGAAAGACATTCCAATTTGCACGTTGAAGAATTTCCCTTATGAAATTCAACACACAATCCAATGGGCTCGCGAACTTTTCGAAGGGCTCTTTAGCGGCCCAGCGGACACAACAAACCGTTTCTTAGAAAACGAGCGAGGATTCCTAGAAAGTCTGGAGCAACATAATCCTGCCCAAAGAGCCCAAATGCTTTCCCAAGTCAAGGAAATGCTTATTGATTTCAAGCCTTCAAAGGCTGCTGATTCTGTAAAATGGGCCAGACATTTGTTCCAAGTCAGTTTGATCCATTTTTTGCCTATTCTAAGCTTTAGGAGCATTACCACAATAATATTGCTCAAATGCTACACTCCTTCCCTCCTGATCAAGTTACGGATCAGGGAGCTCGATTCTGGTCTGGTACCAAACGCTGTCCTCACACGCTTACATGGGATCCTAGTCGATTGGAGCATTTCCATTTCGTTTATGCTGCTTCTATTTTACATTCCCAAATGTATGGGTTGGAACCGATCACTGATGCGCAGAAAATTATTGAAGTTTGTATTATTTTTTATTGAAAAATTATTTTTTTTTGTAGATCGCCAAGTCTGTGCAAGTGGAAGCATTTAGAGCAAGAGTTGGTGTGAAGATTGCCGTCACCGATGAAGAAGCCCAACGTCAGGGCGAAACAGATGATGGTGATGTTGTTTTGGAACAGATCAAGCTTGCCTTAGCTCGTGTGAACGCCCAGGATACGCCTCGGTTAAATGCAATCGATTTTGAAAAGGTATACTGCGTCGAGTTATTTTTAATACCAACTATTATAGGATGATGATACTAATCACCACATGGAGTTTATCACTGCAGCTTCAAATCTACGCGCCGAAAACTACGACATTGCTCCTGCTGATCGCATGAAAACAAAACAAATCGCTGGTCGCATTATTCCTGCTTTGGCTACTACAACAGCTGCAGTGGCAGGACTTGTCTGCACGGAATTCTTCAAAATTATTGATGAAAATGGAATTTCTGCGACCCCCTTGGATAGGTTCAAGAATGGTACTCTTATATTGCTTTTGATCTTAACTATATTGTAGGATTCATCAATCTTGCTCTTCCCTTCTTTGGTTTCTCGGAGCCTATTGCTGCACCTAAGAAGAAATATGGAGATCATGAGTTTACGTTGTGGGATCGTTTGGAACTTAAAGGACCTAAAACTATGCAAGAACTACTCGATTGGTTCAAGGTATGCTTGTGTAAATGTGATTTATATTTTGTGTTCAGGAAACTACTGGCTTTGAAGCTTCAATGATCTCTTCTGGAGTTTCCCTGATTTATAGCGGGTTTATGATGAATGAAAGGAAGAAGGCCGAACGTTTAGCGATGGAGTTAGTTTATTGCTCTTTTTTTATAATTATATTTATTACAACATATTGTACATTTTGCAGAGTAAAAGAAGCTATCGAAACTGTATCTAAAATTCGTATCCCTGATTGGCAAAAAGCGGTGGTCATAGAAATTATGGCCGAAGATCAGGATAACGAGGATGTTGATACGCCTTATATTCGATATGTATTGTAAACTTTTTTATTTATGAAAATTGTATTGAAACACTTACTGAGTCATTGGAAAGTGGCATCGACTTCTTGGTCAAAAAGACAGACATCTGGTTTCTTATCAAATAGGAAAATGGATGCAAAAGAAACATAAGATGAAAGAACCCTTTTTGCTCAGAGGATACACGCATCGCTAAAGCTGATCACACTATCACCTTCCTATTTTGTAATTTCTAATCATCATCGATCTTTACGCCTAAGATGCGGTCTCTAAGATTCGAGCAGTTCCGCGGGTGGTATCCACCGGTGGATCTCAGAATAGCTTTTACCATATACTATCCAACTCAGTTTTTCACGCTGATCACGAATACGAAGGTTAGAATTCTTCAAAATACGATTTTGGTGGCTAAAATCCTCTTTTAAAATTTCGTCGATGACAAAATTAACTTTTTTATTTCCTATTGAACCACTATATTTCTATAGCTTGTTCGCATCGGCGCGATGAGCTGAGTTTGATGGCAAAAGAATTTTCCCGATTTCATCCACGTTTAGCAGAGAAAATCGCGATTTTGTGCCAAAAACCATGAGTTTTTTGAAGAAATCCATGGCTGGGTCAAAAATTCATTGGATGGAGCACCCTAGCGACATCAGCATCGTATTCTCTGGCATTTTTTACACTAGGGGGCATCATTAAATCAAGAAGAAAAGGTGGTACAGTGTCACTTCCATAGCGTGGAAGTTGCGCAGTGAGCCGACCGCGCTTCTGCCTTTTCTCTCTTCATATCACAAAAGCACTCATTCAGATTAGCTGTGACAAACCAATACAGGGACCGGCAAACTCAGCTTTCCATGCTGATTCCGATTATGTAAAAACAACAAAATCGCGATTTTCTCTGCTAAACGTGGATGAAATCGGGAAAATTCTTTTGCCATCAAACTCAGCTCATCGCGCCGATGCGAACAAGCTATAGAAATATAGTGGTTCAATAGGAAATAAAAAAGTTAACTTTGTCATCGACGAAATTTTAAAAGAGGATTTTAGCCACCAAAATCGTATTTTGAAGAATTCTAACCTTCGTATTCGTGATCAGCGTGAAAAACTGAGTTGGATAGTATATGATAAAAGCTATTCTGAGATCCACCGGCGGAATGGATTCCTCGAATCTTACGCAGACCGCATCCTAAGATGTAATGAACAGAATCTGCTGTTTGGATTCTTTCTGTTATCTTCTACGTTCTTTGCAATGCTCTCACCACTCCGGACTTCCACTCATATCAGTCTAGATAACATTGGTTGACTATTTTGAGGAAAGCAGTAAATCTGTTTAGCCAATGGCCGAATATAGCCCGTTTCCAACCGGAAAGACGCGTATTTGTTTCATTTTTGGTCTGTTTTGTGGCGCGAGGTTACAGAAATTACCTTTAGCCGCGGCTTTTCCGCTGTAAACCGACTATAACACAACCGGGTCTTTATTTTTATTTTCAAATTGAAATAAATGCAAATTTTGGCAAATAAACCTGTACTGATTGCACAATAATTGAGCGAGGATCTCTAGAAATTGTTTCCTTTCCCCTAACAGACTTCGTTGTCATATATATCGGTCAGTTTGAGCCGTGTGATGTGTAGCTGTCCTTTCTGTCCCCCCTCAGCCAATTTCACCGAGAAGTACACCTAAACCGGGATATATCATCGACTAGGCTATCTCCCTCCTACCTTTGTGTCACTAGGAACCACCTCGATGTAGTCTTCCCGGCTCTTTTCCACTTTGTAACAATTCTCGAGTTCCTTGTTGGCCCCGTCGTTACAGACATATAATATAATGTCGCCGACAATATCATACGAGAAATGGAGCCGGGCGACGGCGTTCAACCGGAAGGAGGGACTCTCAATCAGCCCCACCGGGCGGCGATGACTCAATTTCAAGAAGAGCTTATTGTTGGCTACCTGAAATATTTTCCTCTATTTTTTAAAAGTTATGGGATACCTTGAAAAGGGCAAATTTGTTCATTGAAGGCGAATCGTAGAGACAGGCATGGTTGTGGGAGAAGTCGCAGGACAGGAGGCGACAGACATTGGCATCGGGTTGGTCGGCCGTGGGGCGGAAGGACTTGGAGGAGAGCTGGCGGATCAGGGCCGGGCACAACTCCCCCTTCACTTCGAGATTATCCACCATGGTCATTCCCTGAAGAGGGTAGGGGGATGTGGAGAGAGCGAGTACCTGATCGTCGGCCAGGGCGCGGAGTCCTACTCGAAAGGGTCTCTCAATCAGGGGCAGGTCGACGATTACTCGACCAGCTTGGGCTGGCTGGCAGTCCAACAGGGAGGGAAGGGCCTCGTCTACCAGACAGACCTAAATATCATACATTTCAATTTTGGGTAGATTTTATAGGAAAGATGAAGATTTGAAGATTATGATAGGAAAATAGTCACAACCGAAACATTACCATGCCAAATGAGAGGTGGCTCATTTCAAGGCAGGGTAAAACAGATAAAGCCTCTTGAAATTTTGAAAAGTTTCGAAAAATCCATAAAGAGGCGCTTGAGGGCATTGAGAGATTGGCATATTGGGCGAAATGTGACAATAATTTATAAATACCTGGAGAGAAGCAGTCCCCGTGTACCAGAGATCAAATTGAATACTGGCATTCCCGCCCAAAACACATCGAATCACTTCGGAGAGCATCATGGCCGTACCGCCGGTCTCGAAACGAGCCACCGCGAAATCCGAATCTGTAAAATGGGACGGTTCTCTATATCCACTCGGGGGGAGTGATTGGATTACATGGAAGTTGCCGACTGGCTGTCAACGAGTAAAACTTCTCGGCATTTACGGGCCCGTGGCCGATTTGCCACGAGGCCACGGCCAGCTCGTTGTCCGTCTCTTCTCCCTCAGCCGGACCCCAGACACAGTTGGCTGCACGTCTCTCGAAGTCGCAGGACAGCTCCTGAAATGTTGATCTTCTTTCCCACCCACGACTGGATAGAATCTTCCATACACTATCGCGCTGTTTATTTAGGCACAGCGGAACATGAAGAATACAGGGAAAGTTGCCACCAAATGGTCTCATTTATTGTTTGATTCTGAGCAGTCTACAACCCAAATCAGCCCAAAAAAAAAAAGCAAAGCAGTATCTTTTCGCGTGCTTATCTGTACCTACCAAAACAGTAAAAACACAGGACCAAAGAGCTCTGTTTGGCAATAAAACGGCTTGAACTTCCCATGCTTTCATCGAACATCTACAGAACGTCAGACAAATACATGCCTTTCTTATCTAGAGCTATGAAAACATGTGAAAACGGCGAAAACGGTGACCATTTCGATTAGACAGTCGTTTCTTTGATTCTCGACCTCGTGCCACCGTATACATTTCTAGAATAAAGCTAGTACAAAACATTTGGAAATAAGGAAGTGCCAAATCTCATTTTCTCTGTATTTCTCTAGCTGTTGCTTCCGTGTAACATGTCGCTAGTTCCATAAAGCATTCTGCCAAACAGTTCTATGGAAGTATTGACCCACCGTAGCCGAGTTGACGTGTCGATTAATGAGAACACTGAGCATCGGCGTCGTGACGAACCGTTCCCCCAGGTCGAAGACGGACAACGCGTCTGTGCACAGCGTGGCCCGGTACTTGACGTCGTCCACAATGACGACATTATCAAAGGACGGATTGAAGGAGGCCACCCGGATGGCAATCTGGAATATGCTCTCGGCGGGGCGGCTCAACTCACGTAGAAGTTCTTGGCCCCCTTGTGGAAGGTGACCATGGCCGGGGCGGGGGAACTGCCGGCCGGGACCGGCTGGCACTCGATGTCGTGGCCCATCAGGTCGACGGCACACGCCTGGAGGGCCAGCTCGCGGGTGTGCCAGAACCGGAAGGAGAGCTCGTTCTCGGTGAGACTCTGACAAGTGATCGGGTCCGAACGGAGCACGTCTACTTTCGCCTGGAAGGGAGAAATACGGCTGAGTATCAAATGGCTACGCAGGAAAATGAGGAGCTCCCTTACCTTGCTATCCTGCTCGATGTACAGTATGGCATAGCTCCCCGTCGGCCCGATATCGTTTCCAGTAATATTCACAATGAATTCTCGGGGCAGCTGGCTTCGCGACCTCTTCCAAAGCTGGAAATTCTCCCTGTTTCTAGATATGATACTCCCAAACCACGCTAGATTCTCCCCCGCTCCGCCATCGACACCGTTGGTCGAAAGATTCGCAATCCAGCTGACTGGCAGTCTCGATCGGCTTCCCCTCGGCAGCTGTAAGCATAGAGAACGAGTTGAAATCATCTCCCAGGTCAACTGAAATAATTTTCAAAAGAGAAATAAGAGGGCAGAGTACCAGAGACCTTGCAGAGGGAAGCACTGTAGAAGATGTTGTCGACCATCACGAAGGAGCCCTCCTGGGTGGCCATGTCGTGCGCCCGGATGCCCAATCTTCAAAGGGAAAAGTTGTTATGTTTCGGGATGCCCATAAGAGAATCCATTCCCGCGGATGTCTTTAGTCGACACGCAATTGTCGAAGATAATCTTCCTCATGTTTGAGCCATTCTTTATCAACAGCCATTTCTATTCTCCCGGTTGCGCAGCGCTTTTGTGACGCGTCCCTTTGCCCTTCCCCCCTCGGCAAAGAATACCAAGGGTACTCTTCAATAATCTTCAAAAGAGAGGCTCCTGCATGTTTTGGTATCAATAGCCACTTCTATCCCCCGGGTTGTATGTTCTGTTGTTACCGCCTCAAAATAGGAGACCTCCCGGATGGTCAGTCTTCAATGAAATCAATTGTTCCGTATGTTTCGGAGCGTCTACATCAATTGCCGTGTTTATTCTCCAATATTCCACCGCAGCAACCTTGTCGTTGATTATAAGATTCCAATGTAACTCTCAAGTTATTTTTCAAAAGTTACAGTTCATTTCTAACACATTTTATGGGCAAATGTCTCGGGTACAGGATTCCTAGAGTAGAAATGAATGATATTACCGTAACCATCAGCAGAAAGGTCATGGCGTTTCCATTGAAAGACGACTGTATATTACCTTCTGCGTCAGGCTTCCCTTATCAAATAGCCATCTTCATTTCCAGTAGTAGAATATTGTCCTCTCGGTTATTTTCCCTCCATTCTCTCTTCCCCGCCTAGCCGTTTCATACTCCAGACATACTCTCGCGGCTAACTTTCCCTCCCTGCCCCTCCCTCCCTCCAAATCTGGTTACTTTTTACCTGTAGTCGGTTGGTTTTTGCGTGGATATTGTTCCGTGAGGAGACTTTGCGTTGCAAATAGCGCAATTAGCCGGTCGTCGTCGGGAATGGCGTCAACCCGTTGCGATCCGGTGTTCTTTTCCTTCTCTCTCGCTCGTGCCGCCCGCCAAATGATTACGCAAGACTCTTGGTGATTTGGATGGTGGGCAATAGAGAATAAGAAGAAGGAGAAGGGGAAGAAGATAAAGGGAAACACTCACCGGAAGGGGGTATCGCGGGGCGCGATCTCGGCGTGACATTCCGTGTTCAGATGCACCGTGCCTGAAAAAGGGAGCTCTTTTATTATTTTTTGAGTAAGAGGGATGATAGAAATGGAGGTCTTATTACTAATATTATTGGATGGTTCGAAGATCGATAACTATTATAAAATTTTAATAATGAAATTAGGCGAGGCTTTCGATACACTTGAAAATGTTCCTCCTTATAAGTTATAACAACATCTTCTTGTAATGTTCCACCGCCAGAATTAGAGGTAACCTGGGTAGAGCCTCATAATAGATTAGTATTGTTCAGGAACCAGCCCGTCAACTCACCACAGTCAACCGATTATTTTCCTTTTAGATAGCATCAAGGCTAACAAATTGCCTTTCTTTCTGTGGACATACTGCTAGATTTCGATTTATTCCCGTTTAAATCTGATTTAAAACCTCCAAAAATAGCCGGAGACTGCTTGATAGTTCTCGTAATCTCTTTTTTTTGTTCTGCTATTACTCTGGGTATTCTCTAGAGTCTAGACAAGCAGTCTATCAACAGTCAAGCGGCTATTTCCTCCGGTTTTACCAAGAAAGGATGTTATGTATGAGCTAATACATTACAGAGCGAGATCCCCTTTATAAACTTGGTTCAAAACTTTCAAAAATTGAAAATTTCTCCTTCTTCGAGGGGTCGCGTTTTGTAATGCTTTACCCCGCACATAAATTACTTGTTGTTTTGGTCCCAACAATAGTTGATGCCATTAGGGGGTCAATAAATCAGGAAGATAATGCCTCAAAAATGTCATCTTATGAGATGTTTTGTATTGTTTCACTGCAATAATAAAGCGCTCCTGATATCGATTCGGGTAATAATTAGATCTGGGCATTTTAGGAAGTCCAGCCCTCCTCTACTCACCGCAGTCGACGTACGGCTTATCGTATGCCAGCTTGTAGCCGCCGTTCTTCTTGTCGTCCTCGACGAGGACCACCTCGACCCGGGCACTGTTATAGACCCAATATCTGTAAGGACAGCCCGCTGTATACGATCCCCCGGTGACTCACGTAAAAGTCAGGTTTCCCGTGGAATTTTGGCAGCCAATCGGCGAGCTGAACAGAATTGCGTGCTGTTCCTCGCGGCGTTTATCACCCGTGAAGATAAACTTATCGCCTGGAATCCGGTTGAAAAACGAACGAAATCTGGGAAAGGAGACCTTGAGCCACCCGGGTGGGTCCCGGAGCGACACGGAACGGCGGGAATTCGGTGTGGTCGGTCTTTTCGAAGAGATAGAAATCCAGCGAGTCCAGCTGGTATTTGTCTTCCATGTTGGTCCATTGACACTTGGAAAATTCCCCGAAATTACAATTCAATGCACTGGCATGACGGACGGGGCGGGAGGAAAATGCTGGAATTGGTAATTACCGTAGAAAATAGGGGAAGAAGGGATTACCTGACTTCGAGAGACCGTTGGGGATCCATTCAATACCGAGTTGTTCTCGGAGACGGTCTCTTTCGGCCTCGTAGCCCGGCATACAACTCCATACTACTGGAAAATGAAGGATTAGGATGGATAGAGGGGGTACGGTAGGGATTACGTGGTCCAATTTTAAAATCCCAAGAGAAACGGGTTAGTTTTCTATGGTCAACGATCGCTAACACAGGTAATACTGATAATATGAGCTCTTGAGGATATTTACAATTTTTAGGAAGCATAAATAAGAGAAACTAATTTGGTTGTGTCTTTTCGGGAGAATGGCCGCTTTCCAAGAATAACTCCAATTCTAGAAAACCTTGCAATAAAGGCGAGCGTTTGACAATAAGAACACCGTTGAAAGACTATGCAGATACATATTGGGCCCGAAAAACACGAATAAATATAATCTAGAGGCAGAAAATGGAGGCAAAAGCTTGTTTCACAGCTGGAAAAGGGAAAATAAGGTCACATTCACCTTTTACAACTGCTAAACTCTATCAAAAACAGGAAGAAATGGAAAATTTACCAAAAAAAAAAGATTATTTTAGAGGTCTATTGCCTGGAAGTGCAATCGGCATGGATTATCATTTTTCGAATAAGTATTTATGGTAGAACTGTTTTGGCTGCATTCTGAATTGTCTGTGCCATTGAGCAGGTTATTCTTGCCGAAGAAATCGCCCCCGCGTCGAACTGGACTGTATTTTTCCAAGATATCAACGGCGCCTCTCGACGTTCTTGACAGGCTCACTAAAACAGAGCTGCCCCTTTGGATGGGGAGAATTGGGAGAGGAAGAAGTGAAACGGGGAAGGGAATAGAAAGAGTTTTGTTTTTTACCTTGGGGTATAAAGGTGGCCGTCGAGATAAGGAAGACGATCCTCATGTTTCGACGGGGCGCCGCGACTGGTCTCTGACGGACGACGGGTATCCAGCCCGCTAATAAGCCTCTACTAGCCTATTGCGCAGCCAACCCGACGCCCACCTTGGACGTCGTCGTGCCAATCGAGAACCATCGGGATTTATCCCATTTCGGAGGGGAGAAAATAACGGGGGTTAAAATAATACATCCATGGCACGCTTGCCATCAGCAATTCCGTTCAACTTTTCGTCTTATTGTTTGACGCAAAGAATTTCCATTTTATCAGTTGAAGAGCAGGGGCGTTTGTTTCTTTCAAACTGTAACGAGGTAAACATAGATATCACGCGACCTCGACGTGTTCGTTTTTCCAAGATCAAAAAATTAAAAAATATAGAATACAATTGTAAAAATAGCTATTTAGCTGTCGAGGAAATCGGCCAACCAGCGAATTCCAGACGCATATCCTTGTTTGTTGATAATCGAGCACATGAAGACCTCCAGTGGCCGGCAATTGAGCTCTTTTCTAGTTGTTTTATCTAAAATTAAAAGGAATTTCATCAAATAATGCTAAGCTAACTTTTTCCGCTGCATAAATATTCTATTTCAAGAGCCCGTTTCAATTGATCTTCGCTAAGAGCGTTGAATTTATCAATCTTGTTTCCCAAAATGAGCACTGGAATAGAAGCGATCTGAGAGAATGATACAAACTATTAAAAATGCTAGAAAACTAACCAATTCATCCTTGAGAAGTTCCTGGAGCTCTGTCTTGTTTTCTTCAATTCGTTCCCAGTCAGCCGAGTCTACAATGAAGATGATACCATTCACGGCCGGAAAATATTCACGCCACACGCGACGAGCTAAACAAAATGAATTATATACAATTAAAATGAATACCTTGCTGATGACCACCAAGATCATAAGCTGTTAGATTGATTCCATCAAGAGACATTTCTTCACAAGCTAAAAGACAAAGCTAATTGAAATAAGCAGCCAATAAATGCATTGATTCTAATTAAAATCATACTTGGATGAAGTGTTGGAACGTGCTGAGCAAGATGATCATCTCTCAGCATATGAAGCAATGTGGTTTTTCCAGAATTATCGAGGCCAACGAAGATAATTTTTCCTTTTTTCTTTGAAAGTCCTAAAACCATAGAGTACTAGCTAAATAATATTACCAAAGACATCCATAATTGTTTCCAGCCATTTCCAGATCATTCTGAAAACTGAATAACTATGCAAGAAAAATACTGCATAATTGCCATAAGTCAAAAACATAATATCGAACTCAAATTGATGTAACGAGTCTAACAACAACGGGTAGAAAATGCTAGGTTTATTTACAGCCAATGTACAAAAGTAAAAAAAAATATACAAACAAAAATAGTTAGTCTCTCATTGTCGAATTAGCCAGCGGGGGACCAGGAGTAAGCTGGACGGTTGTCTGATGATTTAGCCTGAAATTAGTAGATAGAGAAAACTGTTGTGGGCATTTTAGGAACCAAAAACCATTTTAGGTTAATAGCACACGCAACCTACGCTTGCTCTAGCAGCCTTGGCTTATTTTAATCATAATACAAACTCTATGTATTACACTCTAGCTTACTGCATAAATATGAAGAAAACAATGTTTAAAAAACTCACTGTGCCCTGTTAGCACGTTTTTTCTTAAAAATGACGATGAAGATGCCCACGACAAAAAGCGTAAATCCTCCAATTATACCCAGTGAAATAGCTGTAATCATCCTCATCCTGTCGGCTCTTGCTTCGACTGCTTTTTTGTCGATCATGCCCGTGGACAGCTGGTTGATATCATAGGGCGAGAAAGGTGTTCGTACTGGCTTTTCAAACTTGGGAATTTTGGCCAAAATATCTTGCAATGTGGCATTTGCCGTAGGTTTTTCAATAGGAGCTATAAAGCTTTTTGTGTAATATTCCTAAATATGAAATGGTAAGAAGGCTAGACAAAACCTTAATAGTTTCAGTTTCAGCTTGTGTTAAACCAGGAAGAGACCGGCCTCCAACTACATTGGCAACCATTTCTTTAGGCAGTTTATCCATGGGAATCAGGAACTACAAATAAATAATTACTTTCAATAATTCTAAAGCCAACCTTTTCTTGTTCCTTTTGCAATGTACCGTTTTTCGCAGCTGCAGCAGCTTCATACACTTTCTTCATGACGTTCTGGATTACAGTATCCATTGATTCTTTGGGAATTCCTGGTATTTGTCTTCCTTTGAGCACGTGATCTATCAGATTAGGATCAATCTTGCTCAAATCAATGTCTCCTGCTCCGGGCATGTTGACGACGAAATTGGGAATCGACTGAATAAACTGTTGAATATCACTAGCAACAGGCCGACCACCAGTGGCGAAACGAACAATTGGTGCAGTAAACTAAAATTATGCAGAAAATTAACAATTTTAAAAACACTGCTACCTGTTCAATGGCACTGTTCAGATTTCTATTCGGTGTTTGCGGACCTGAGCCTGCAGACACATTCATTCCTGGAAGAGCGCGAAATGATGGAATGGCTTGAGTTATTGTGTGGAGAATCGGTACTCCAGCTGCCACATTTCCCAGATTCTGTACATCCACGATTTGATTAAAATTTTGAAAGCCGGGAACAAAACTTGCCATCAGGGATCTAAACTTAAGAAAAATGGAGCACTGGATAAGAAACTCTTACCTATTCTCACTGGCACTTGTTCTGTTGGCTTCGCTAAAACCACATGCAAGAGGAAGCAGAAGAAGAGCAAGCATCTTCCTGAAACAAATGTGTTGATTATTACAATTCTTTCATAATTCGTAAACAATACAATGAAAATACGAAAAAGTAAAGTAAGCGACTGCATTTTTGGTCTATTTTCTTGAACATCAATTATCAACATCTTGCAATCCGTTTTTTTAATAGAAAATACAACAGACTGCGCACGCTTGTTAGAACAGCATTTCGTAATTTTAGAAATCGCATGCATTAGGTTACAGAGAAAATGATGGTAGAAAGAGCCTCTACACAATGCAAGAGAGAAAAGCAGCAGAAAAAGGCGAAAAAGAAAGTTTCTTGAATATTTGACAACATCAACGGGCAAATGACGCACCTATGCATAGGACGGGGTTGCTTTTGGACGTTTTATGGATCGAATTGCTTCTAGAATTAGATAACTTCTGGGTAATTTATAGTCTATAATAACGACGATTAGTTCGATGAATAAAAAAAAGAACGGGAAAAGTGACGAATTTTCTACGACTCTCTCTCCTTCCGACAGACTCTTCTATTTTGGACTTTCCCAGGTCTGTCTCGATCTAATATCCAACTTCTACTGTAATGGATGGAATGAACGAATTGCACACTTTTTGGGATGTTTGATATCGTGTTGGATGAGGAGAACCTTCTGCGTCTCTTTTGGACCTTCTGCCCGAGTTTTCGACCTTCTACCCGAGTTTTGGACCTTCTGATCGAGTTTTGGACCGGCGGCTTGCTGTGTTGGCAGAAGAAGATGGCGAAATCTCAACCAACTGCTCAAAGTACTCCTCTGCTGCGAATTGTCCAATCAACAGTGACCAAAAATGATAAAATAAAAGCGAAAAAGGACATAGTAGAAGAATACGAACAACATCTCAGTTGAGACCAGTTTATTCCAAAGGGGAAAATTTGAATGATTTCTTAGTGTCGTGCTACTTGGTGTGCGTAGTTTTGACGGTGTGGCTGATATCTTTTTGGAAGGTGCTGTGAGGAGTACAGATCAGTCAATCGTCGCCGCTACTGCCTGTTCATTTGCTGCCGCCAATTTTGAGCGTGCTGTCTCGTAACCGCCATACTCTGGTAGAAGAAGGAGTGGTCGCCGGCTTGCTTGACGGAGCTAGACGACTGCAGATAGGCCGCCGCCAGACACCAGACACCGACGAATAATGAACTTCTTATGCTCTGAAGGTCGAAATCACTTTTTACCCGTTTTTGGGTGAGACATCCTTGTAAAACGGCTCAACCGTCAGTTAAACCGATTATCTTTTTTTTCCATGGCCGTTCCATTACATTTTTCCGTGGTCGAGCTGGATCGACTCGGCCGAATTGCCCCGGGTCGAATACTATCTCCTGCTTCTTGATTTTAACGCTGAAATCAGTGCCCATTTGGGATATTCATCGGGTATTCATTTGATCTCGGCGTGAAGGGCCTTCCTTCTTTTCTGCCATTCTCCTCTTCCACACCACCAGTTAGTGAAAGAGCTCCTGGGTTTGCTTTTCGTCTTTTACGGGGCAACCTTGTTTCCCAACCACAGAAATATCGCCTGCCATGTTATGCTCTAGATTTTGAGTTGAGGTTATTTACTGATAGAGAGTTCAGCTCGTACCTTGCCCTCCAGCTCGTTCTCACCTAATTTTTCCTTTCTACGAGCCTACCACCTGACTCTTCCAAGTTTTATTTACTTCTTCTTGCTCTCTTCGTCCTGGTGGATATGTTGCTGCACCTGAATTTGGGATAGAATGGGTAGGGCGCCATGGCCCATGGTAAACGCCGTAGAGGATTCTACAGTAGCCAAATAGCAACACAAGGAAGATTTCCGTTTCTTCAGCTTGTTCGGATTGGTCAGCTGCCTTTCTTTTCTATTTTACAACTGAAACGAAAACATTATATTGAGAAAAAAGCCATTCCGGGGTTAGCTAGGGTGGGTGAAAGACGAGGAAAGGATGCACAGTCTCACGAAGCTTCGACTTACAGCCGTTTAAGCTCTGTGTTTTAAGTACTCGACTCCTTTCAGCCACTCTATACCGTCACAATGTAAACCTCATAAAATTCACACGAAACGGCTTCTTCCCCTTCAATATGACCTTTTGGGGAAGACGAGGAGGAGAGCGAAAGGAAGAAAGAGAAGAGGATGGCGGCAGCATGGGAGGTGATACCCAGAGGACCATGACTTTCTCAGGTTCAGCCGCCAACGGAGACTAATATAAACGAATCCTGTCTCCTTTATTATTCCGCAAACATAAATAAAGAATACGGCTGATCTCTCCGAGGATTCTGTTCCACCAATTCTGTCTAAAGTATTCAGTGCTGTCTCGCTGTATCCTAATATAAGACAAGTGAAAAAGTAAGGATTCAATGTTCTCTCCCCGGATCCTATTAGCCACGTCATGACGCAACGGAAGCCTTTTCTTTTTATTTCTGGATGTTGTCCTTATCCAACGGGGCCAGCCAGTCCATTCTTCTCCCGTTTCCCACGTGAAACACAAAAAAGTGCCCCGAAGAGGTCGCCGTCCGACCGTTGCCATGGGGCTCGTTCCGAGTTGTGTCTATCCGGCTAATCCCATCTTATTACTGCCATTTTGTCCCTCCTATTCAGCTGACCAGGCGGACAATAATTACCTCCTTTTTTGGGAAAATCGCCTGAAACGGATCATTTCACCGTAGATCATTGTCAAAGGGAACTACCGGTAATAAAAATTTTCTAACGAACTCGAAATGTTTCTACATAGATCGCGCTACCGTACTTTATGTAGAAACCATGAAACATTTGAAAGATTTGCGATTTTGTTCATCTCGTTGAGCTTTTCAGCTGCCTATTTTCCGGCGAGCAAATGAGCCTTTTTTTTCTGGCAAATCACTTGAACCGGGGTAATCTTGGTCTCATTTCACCATAGATCAGTAGAAAGTTGACGCAACGCATGACGTACACTCTAACAAACAGTCTTTTCCTTTTGTTCTTTAGTAATTTCCACAAAACACAGGGAAAACGTATACAGTGCAAAGACGGCGCCGAGCTCTTGGGAAATCCTCCAGACGGACAAACATCATCGTTGTTTTTCGAGAACATCGAAGATGATCGAATAAAGCCACTTTATTCCGCCCTATTATTGCCATTTATAAACATAAAAAAAGTTTCATCGGTCGGTTATTAGAAATCATCTTCTTTTCCTTCAATTCGGATTTGTATCCTTTCCTTCTAATATTATTCGCGTGTATTCGGCAATTCCTTCCATTTTAGTTTGTTTTTTTGCAGTGCCCCGATTCCTTTTCTCGCTCCACTAACTCTCTTTCCCCCTTTCACCTCCCTAAAATACTACGTTTCACTGACTGCTTTCTGGTCGTTTCCCCCTTTTTCTGCCCCGTTTTTTCCCCGGCTGCCGCATGGCAAATTCTAATGATCCCTCTGAGGAGGTTAACTCTCCCCTCTCCCCCGCCAATTATCCCGTCAAGAAATGCCATCAAACCCCGCCGCCGGCACTCCTTTTATGACGGGAGAGAGAGGTGAGAGTGTGTTGTGTACTTCTTGTTGTTGTCGTGATTCTCTCTTTCCCTCTTTTCAGCCTTTTCTCGCCTCAAATCAGGGTCTTTCGGGTTACTTCGGGCTACACCCTTCTTCAGTTCCAAAAATACCCCGGAAATATTTTCCGACAGATGAAATTTGTTTTCAAACAAGATATGAATCAGTAGAAACACTTGCTTTCCAACTTATCAAGGGATTTTGAAATAAAATTTGAAATAATTACGAAAGTCCCTTTCTTTTCTAATAGTTCCCTTGAAACATTACAGACGAGCTTCCTCACTTCTTACACGTCATAATTCATCCACTGCTGCTGAATCCATTATTGACTAGTTCCCCCAGGTCCTTATATTTAAAATGGTTGAGAAACGGTAGAGATACTGTATCGACCAAAATGACCGTTGGGAGTTATTTCCAGCGGGATCCCCCCTTCGTTTTCGCAAGAAGTCCAGGAATATCGTTTGCCATTTGCTCTGCTTTGAATGAAATAGGGTCACTTCACTGTCTTCCAACATTTACACTTCTCCCTTTCCCGTCTATCTATTGCCACTGAAGCAATTTGTAAAAGAGAATCAGCTGAGGCTAACTATTGCCGGGCAGTTTCTCTTCAATTAGGAATAGCCCCGAAACATTGACAGAATAACCAACAAGTGCGCCGGTTTATCAGAATCTTGAAGATAGCCTCATCTCGTAAAAGATGATTACTCTTTTCACTCGATGTTTCATGGATACTACCTAAAGTACGGTACTGCTATTTATGTAGCTACTTTGAAACATTTGCTGATATGAACATTTCTTTTACGAGGTGGGGCTCCCTTTGAAGAGGCTCATTTTTCATCTAATCCGTTCCGTGGATTATCTTACTTTTGTTTAGGCCTCTTTACAAAAGGTTCTTGAAATAGTGGGCAGTAGTGTGTTTTCTTTCTTCATCTGGGATGCTTTCTCTTCGCTCAAAAATAGCCCTAATTCGGCAACTTGTGAGCAAGAATCCAGTAAAACGGAAAAAAAAGAAGAACGAACTTTAGCTAATCTCCTCCTAATAAACAAATAGGAAATACTGTCAACGAACTTACTTCCGGTCCTTATAATCTCCTCGAAACAGATGACACCCACAGAACGTTTTCTTCAAACTATTTCATTACTGGCTAGCTGCATCTTTCTCTTACAAAGTGTTTCTGAAACGAGGACGTTTACTGACTCATCGACCCTTGGTTCTGATTATATTCTTTTCCTGGTGGTACCCTCTATTTGACTCTATTTTGTAACATCGGAAACTGGATAAGAAGTCCAAATAAGCCGATAACAATGGAGAGTAGTCACTGTGAGCCATTCAAACCATTCAATTTCACAATGTTATGAATATCGAATATATTGAAAGGGCATCTTGTTTCCTTGCTTGTTCCCCCGTTCACAAGGTTCCTTATTTTGTTCCCCAGTGCTCCTTTTCTTCCCATTTTATGCCTCCTCCTCCCCCCGTCGTCGCTCGTTTCATCTTCGATTTTCAGGAGGGAGCGATCTTCTCTGATCCACGTGGTATCAGCTTTGCCCCGAATCATCCGGCTAATCTTACCATCTCGCTAATGAAAAACTGAACCAGGTCAGAGCTGACGGATTGTTGTCTATTGTATTTGTTTGAATTTTTATTGAATTTGGAATGTATTGAGGGAGGGGTAAAAGCCAATGCTTCCAAATTCGAGCAATGCTCGGGACATGAGTTTCCTACAATATTCATCCCATTTCAATAATGTTCTGACCTGAAACCTTGAAATTCTCGAGAGGCGTATTCCGAGCCAGCTGTCTCCGGCAGATGGTCCATGTCTCCCGGTCTCCCCTCCCCGATATTCCCCCGTCTCGTCCGCATCAGTCTCCCAATCCGAGGGGATAAGTCCCCTTTCCTAAGAGTCTCCGGCCATCCCCCCTCAATCCATTATTTATGCCCAAAAGAGGCCACAAGTTGCTCCTCTTTGCTTCTTCTCTACGCTTATTTTTTGGGGCTCTCCCTCTCTTCTCTTTTTTTCCGTTTTGCCGATCCTCTAAATTCTTTGGTACCGATCAGTTTTCGGTAACATATAGCCCTATAGGTACTTCATAATAGGATGCGAGATCTGCCTATTTCCTGTACTTTTTAGACGTCTAAAGAGGTTATTTTCAGAAGAAAGGGCAGGATGCATGGGGTGTCGGGAGAAACGAGGCAATTTTTTCTATGTTCCACCCTAATTTGCCCTCATTTCATTGTTTTTCTAATTCAATTTTTCAAAAGGAAAAGAATGATATCAAAACAAACATCTTCTTCCTCAAAGGTCGTGCTTATTCATTACTTGAAACCGACTTCTCCCATAGATTGAATCATGGACAAAACCATCCGTAATATTTCAACCGAAAAATTATCGTTGTCTTCCTGAAAAGCGTTCAATTATTTGCAAGTTGAAACGTAAACCGACGTGCCACCATGCACTAAACCGTTTCCGATCATACTTTTTACGAAACATCCTCCAAATAAAATTTAACTTCCTTCTAATGAGCACTCACTGCCCGATTTTAGCTCACCCGTCCAGTAAATGCTCGAATTGAAGCAGGAGATAGTCTCCATAGCTGTTCTCCTCATCGTCTGTATCACTCTTTCCATTTCCTGTCTTATTCTATGGATGGTCCGCTGCCGACGGGACCAGATCCGAAATCGGGAAGACAAAAACGACCGCCAACGAGAGTTGGACAACTTCGAGGAGTCTGTTTCTCTTTTTTATGCTCTATACGGAATATTTCAGTCACAAAAGGACCAAGGGTCGGCTAACACCCGGGGCGGGGAAGAAGATCCACGAAGGGAGGAAAGACACCCCGAAGAAGGCGGAAACGGACGCGGAGAAAGGGAAAAAAGAAGAGAAAAAGAAGAAAGCGACTGGGACGGTAGCTAGGACGGATGAGACTATGCAGGAGGTAGTAATATACCAAGGATTACTGTAGATTGGGAGGGGGGATTATTAGTAGTTGGGATGAAACAAATCTCGCTTTAGGAAGTCAGTTCTTGTACTCGGAGAGAATGTTTCAGTGATCCAATATAGCGGAAAGAGTTTATATGACAATACTGTACCAAAGTTTTCTCAAAATGCCGCTATTTCTTCCACAGTTTTGGGGTCTTCTTATTAGACAACCCTTTCTGAACTAGACAATCTAATGATCATTTCTTCTTTTTTAGTTCGAGACAAGGATGAAAGCGGAATCCGTCGAGGAAGAAGGACGAAGTGTGAGTTTCCCCCCAGAAAAATGGAATAATTCCCTTTAGAAACGCCTGGATACGGTATCAGTGACAGCCGGCGGTTCTACGGACACTCTACAACGGAATGACTCAAAGGTTTTGTTGTCTCCTATAATAGGGAGGAATGAGGACTTCCAGGTGAATGTCTTCTCGGCGGAGAAAAGAGAAGAAGAAATGGATCTCAATCCCGGGCTCAACGGTCCCATCAACCTTGAGACTATCTGATTCTTGGCCATATCCAATTGTTTTTTTTTTCTCTTTACTTTTCTGTATATGAAGATTTCTATTTCTCAATTTTGGCAATAATATAATGTAATTACAATGGAATTTATGACAGATGAGTCCGATTTATCGCAGAATTGAAACATTCCACGAATCAGCCAGCTAGCTCTCTCATTATTGCAATTGTTTCACAAAAACAGGTTTATCAACGAATTTTGCTGCTCCTCTAACCATGCTGATACGAATACCAAAAAGAATCTCCCTTATAATTTATAGTACTACTGAAACTAGAGAAAACATCAGTTTATCTTATTCGTATTGAATATTGCGGGGTCATTCATTTTATCGGAGAGATGAAATATGTGCCGTGCTGAAACGTTGTCAGACCCTTTGAAATTCACAAAAGTCTTGTATAGAAAATCTACAGGCAAAAGTATGGGTTCATCTTCCCAAAAATACTCTCTTTGCTATCAATTTTGGCAATAATATAATGAGCAAATCCACTCTCTTACCCTAAAATTTCTTTACAATGTCATTTTGAAACCATGTCGCTACAGTAGTTGTCAAAATGCTATGGCTTTTCATTAAATTCTCCTACGGATCTTATTGTATGATTATATGCCGCTTTGATTGATTTTCTGAAAGGAATTTCTGAAATAGCTATAACGAAAGTTGTCATATTTCAGATAGCCAATAAAGGCATAACGGCTCATATTTATCACTTGTTGATTATAATGGATTCCGACAGTTTTCATGTTGTATTTTTGATTTTTAAAAGAGAAAAGACATCCTGAAAGATGATTCATCCTCGAATACGGTCCGTGTCCCTTCCCGTAGCCAGAGCCCTCGGGCCAGAGCAGCTCGGCGGCGGCGGCGTCTGCCCCCGGTCCGAAAAAGAGACGGTCCCGTGTCTCCTGAGTGCGTTCTCGAGTGTTGTGGCTGCGTTCGGCTGCGCAGATAGCCCTTATTAGTCGGCTGTCCCGTACAGGTGCGCGATGGCCGGCCGCGCGCGTACAGTCCCGCGTCGCGGTCGCCTTGTCCGCCGGCCACAATCCTCCCGAATTACCTGTTTCATCTCTGTCTCTCCCTGACCTTTTCCCCTCTTCCCGGGGGTTCGTCTCATCGTCTATTCATAGCCAAATTCCCGAGAGAAATGACCTGGCCGGCCGTTCCTTTCTGTCCCCCTCCCCCTCTTTTTCCCCTGACAAGCTGTATCCTCCCCCATCCTCCTCCGGTCCATTCATAGACTTTTTCTAGAAGTTCTTCACCCGAAAACGGGCTTTCCTTTTATCGACCGCCGATTCCTTTCGTTTGCTCAGCGAAGACTGCCTCCCGGAGTGTGAGAGGGAGAGGCAAAGCGCCCTCCCCCATTCCATCCTCCTTTTACGGTTTTTTCACTTCCATAAAACTATCCAACCCAGAAAATCATCTGATAGGGCGTTCTCTGTGTCTTTTTGACTCGAATAATTTTTCTAGAACTAGAAATCCAGTTGTGTACCAGTAGAAACTCTCCTTTTGATAATTATTGACTACAGTGAGCTGTTATGAGCAACTAGTATGCCTCCGGCCACCTTTGACCGCGTTGGGATTAGTTTATATCGGTCGAACAACATTTGACTGTCGAGTAGGACCTGACGGTCGAAACTTTCTGCTTCTCTCGTTTTCGACAGTCGAACTGAACAAACGACAGGTCGTACAGACAGACAGACAGACACACAGAGATCTGCCTATTATTAGGGTAGGATAATTGCTTGCTACCATTGAACACCATCATTTTCTACTCTCTTTATCCTATTTTTACGTGAATCTGAAGTCAGGATATTAGAGAAAGTCGAGGAAGGAAGATATAAATCCATTTCGCTATAAAATAAAATCAATTGTAAATGTTCCGGCACGGCTAGAACAGAACACGGGGTGCTTTTATTCCAGTTTATTACAGAAATTATGATAGCTTCTTGAACGTTTTGAGGAAGACATTCAATTTGCAACAAAAGACGTTACCCTAGAACGAATACAAAAAGGAACGTTGCTAGGTTGTATTCCTTCGAATCATTCAATGTTTGGGAGGAGGGGAAAGATTCCTCTGAGGAATCTTTGATTTGCACTCTCGAAGTCAGCAGAATACTTTAGCCGACCGTGGACCTCGAACCGCTTCATCTTACCGCGTAGATAAAGTTACCTTGACTTTCCGCTCCCGCTCCTTCCCTCTCCTCTCTTCCTTTTTCCTCAGAGGAAACTTCCCCTTCAAAAAACAGAAGGGATCCTGTGAGTATGATTTCGACGAGGTGAACGTGTCGCAGCCATGCCATGCCGTGCTGCTGCCGATAATTTACGGGTGCAACGGCGTAGACTTAGGGAACGGAACATGGTTCGATAGAAAGACAGTAAGGCGCTTGGTTTGTAGTGCCTCGACAATTTATTTTGGAAATTTTGGTATTCTACAAACTCAAATGAAACTTGAACGTTTCGATAAGGGTAGAAAACGCACTGTTCACCTTCTTCCCATTAGGTATTCCTCTAATATTTCCCCTAATTCAAAACTTTTCGAAGCTGAACATCCTTCCCCATCCTTCCCTCCGCTCCCCCACCTCCCGTCTCTCTCCCGCGGCGACGGCCTCCTACACATTTGTTTCATGGTTCATTTCTGCCTGTCTCAGTCAATTCGTTGACGAGTTTGACGCGTAATCCAATCATATCCAGCCGCGCTGCAAACGACGTTTTTGTGTCTTGGGGAAGACGGGGGACGAGGGGCGAGCCTGTTCATCTTCTCCCGATTGGCAGCCCCATCTGGGCAAACAGCGACTATCACCGGCTGAAGCCATCTGTCAACATTTCTAGGGGAGGACGGCTCTTTTTGGAGGCGGTTCAAAGTAAATACTCACAGTCAAAAATACCAAAGACTCTTCAGCATTTTTGTGTGCTTATTCTCACTTTTCCCACTTTCGCGTCCAATTGACAACTCGCCGCTTTTTCCAGCCGTTTTTTGAGGTCTTTCACAGCTTCCTACACACGTTTTCCGCCTGCACATACTCCTTGCTTTATTCATTTTGGTAACAAATTCTTGTGAAGTTTTGAAATCCATAGAAATATAGGAAAGCCCCTAGGTTGAGTAATAATGGCATTCCTTGATAACACGGATCCGAATTAATTTTTTTGTAGCGAAGAGTCTTCTAAACGGTACGAAAGCAAAGGTATCTGTTACACTCCTTCTGAATAAGTCCAACTTATCTGACAAAGAGCTGTGATATTCTAGAAATAGTGATGTTTGGAAAAAATAAACAATCGGCATGATTGAAGTGAATGAACTTGAACGATCCTTTTCTTCCGTCTTTGCAAATCTTTCAAATGTGCAGAAAAACCTCTACTTTTTTCTGGAGTTATTTGCGTGTTTAGGCTTATTCATAAAACGGATCGAGTCAGTGACCAATTGATGACATTTTCCTCTAGTCCCTTCAAAAACAGACAGTAGCAATGACAGTTGTTCAAAAAGCTTCAATTGACTTCAGTCAGCTATTAGTCAGTGCTAAATGAAGTTTCAAAAAGTGTAGAAATAGTTGGACTTTTCATTGAACTGCCTCGTTCGTAACTCTTCCCCATCAACAATAGAATTTTTTCCCATTAGATCCTTTTCTATCTATGTTGCCGAAATTCTTCAAATATCCGGCGAGACTTTTTATTCTACTTTTCTATTGTTGTTCCCTGCAAAAATGCTTCCCCAGCTATCCGTCCTCCCTCCCTCCTCCCTCCTCTCCCCCGGTCGTTCAGTGTTTGCCTCAGCTTATCGCAACACAAAAACACTAAACTCATTATTATTGAGTTCATCGTCAATTTACACAATTATGCTCTACCGAGATATTCCAAGTTGATAAATTGGCCAGTTATAATCAAAATTTATTTTCCTTACAGCCGGATCATTATTTTTATTATGTTACAGCCGCGGTTCAAGTACTAATTGGCATGGCGAATGTCGTTCCTCTGGGCTTCTTTAGTGGTTTCAACTTACTCATAAAATAAGTTTTATCCAAGTTCGTTTGATTTGAATCTTTATTCCCCTGTGCCATAAGAAGTACCCCCACCGTCCTCTCCTCCTCCAGCCCCCTCCTGCCCCTCCGTCCGTCCAGTGTTTGCCCCAGCTTATCGCAACACAACATGAACTCTGTCCCTCGCCTCCGTCGTCGTTCAGATCAACCGTGTTTGTCGCCGCTTTTCCCCCTAATTCCCTCACGACCGTCGGCCGGCTATCATTTTTCCTCCGCCGTCTCCTGTCCAGTTAAACACGCTCCCCCTCCTTCTCGGACTAATTAGCATATCCATCTTTCTTTTTCCCCTTTTACTTTTCCTTCTCCTCTTCTCTTCCCTTCTCCCCGTTTTCCTTGTCCCGTCTCCTCCGTAAGGAAGTAGGCGTGGTTCTGTTCGGAGGGGGATTGTGTGCGGCGGGTGTGTCCCCATCAGGTTCTCTCACCCCTTGCGCGACCTTTTCTCCCCTTCTTCTGATAAGAAAATTCCTTCTCCCGGGGGTCGAGCCCCTTCTCCTCATCACCATCATCATTATCCGTTTCCGCTACACCCTTATTATGGAAAAATGAGATCCAGGGCCATTTTCACCGCATTTTGTAAGGGAAATGGAGAGAAAACTTCCAAATCTATTATCACACAACATCGGATATTCAATGTTCCATGCCGTTCTTATATTTTACCTGAAACATGTTATAAGGTTTTTCTTCTGTTTCTTCTTCCTGATGACTATTCCGTAAAATAAGATAATTGAGAGCAAAACAAGGACATCCGACAAAGTCCAATAGAAGCATTGGATAATCACAGTTTCATGTTGATCTTATATTTTGATTGGAACAGATCTTATTCAATTCATCTTCTGTCCATGTAATTTCCCTTTCTTTCACCTTCCTAATAAAGAGAAACTCTTCAAGTTACCCAACAATGGGCGTCTTTAGCCTTCGCAATTCGAATCCAGCATTATTTCAGTTCCAGATTTCCCTTACGGAATACTGTTTAGTCAGTATCCAATTGCTAGGCAATTTACTGCTCCTAGAACTGTAGAAAGTCAAAATTTATACGAAAGAGCACTGTTTCACGGCTTCTATCCATCTATTTCTACTCATTGGAATTCTCTTCACAAACTAGATTGAACTAGATTGACTATCTTATGGTAAGAATTAATTTTGAACCGTTCTCAAAACATGATAATTTCTCAATCCCGGACTGACTAAACAAATCATTAGCATTTGTTTCAAAATTTCTTTATATCCATTGTGAAACATTGCTGCTCGCTGGTCCGCAATACCACATGGTTAGAATTTCCTTATTTCCTTAGAGAATAGCTTTCCCACAAAATTCAAGCCACCCAAAGTCTTCTCTTGACTCATCCCCTTCCTCCAAAACTCTCGTCACTTTCCCTATTTTTGTATAGATTTGGGTTGTTTGTGTTTGTCACAGTCCCATCGATTCTCCCTCCCCTCCTCCTCCCTGCCATATCGTCCCTTCCCTCCAGTCAAAAAACTGTCCTTTCTTCTCGCCTTCCCTTCCAACAAAGGTGTTAATCCCTTGACTCACCTCGCCCCCTCCCCCTCCCTTCCCCTGATAATCATCTCGAATGTCTCCATCACCCGAAAGTTTCAATCACAGCCCGGTTGTGTCTCTCTCTCCCTATCAATTATGAGTTGACGGGGGGACGACTGCCCCCCGTGTTGACCACCTCCTTTCTCTCTCTCGGCCCTTCTCCAATTCTCTTCCGAACTTGAAACAGAAAAACAAGAAGAAGAATAGAGGATATTTTCAGATTTGGAATGAATTGATTGGATAGAAGTGGGAGATACGATAGAAAGCAGAATGAGACGAGGAGACCCGTACCACCATAGGTGAGTCACTCTTTTCTACTTTTCCTTTTCGGGGCAATGACTATGTTTCATGGCCACTAGAAAAACCTGAGCCGCCTCTTTTGACAGTTATTATCATATTACGGTGGGAAAACGCTTTAATATTCCCCTGGTCAAACTTTTTGAGCTTGTGAGATACCGGGCTTCAAATTAGTCAGATCCAAAAAGAGCTGCTAATCAAAGCGGTCACTCCATTTCTACGACAGTTATAATGTTTCAAGGCGACTAGAAGAAGATGAACTATTCGTTGTATGATGATGATTCGTACAGACTAAACGTGCGAGAAACATTGAAAGAAACAAACACCTTCATTAAACTTTTTCGACTCCATGCCACCCTTTAAAATGGTCAGATACCCAAAGGACTATTATTGGAGTGACATTTGGTTGTCAAAAAAGACAAAAAGATATTCATTCCATTTTTATCACAATTGGCCATATTCCTTGTTTCATGGCTACTAGAAGAAGTTTTGTGCTAAATGGGCTACAATAATTCAGGAAATCTGGATCTATCGAGACTTCTAAAGTTGGAAAGGTTGCTCAACAGTACTGTATTTCTTTGCATGTAATGCATGTGATCCTCCCAGTTGAAAAAGATTGCCCAAAAATAAGATTCCAACAGGGAAAAATATCACCTGCTGTTGTCAAAAGCGGCAGTTCTGGTCAGAGACTGTTCGCGCGATGTCGCTAATCCGAACTGATCCCCTCGTCACACATTCTTCAAATGTTTTGCCCTTTTATTCGACACATTGTATTCTCTAGAACTTCTGTTCTTTTCATGTGCAGAAAAAACCAGAAAATCTAGAATCTTAGTCATTTGTCTGCAGTACAAGGGACTTGACAGTTTTTTACCAGGGGCTTTACTCTATTTTGTGACGGATTAATTGAAACGTGGACTGATAGGACTGGAGAAGGGGATTAGCAGGCTCAAACAGACGGAAACTTACCTCCGAAAGCTGATTATTTTGATCCGCTGGGCAAGGGAACACCAGCGAAACTCTTTTGCTCGCCATTATGACTAGTTCGACATAGTGACCAATTAACACCCATTTCAATATCTAGAGTGACTGAAACATGTCTTCTCTCAATCAACAATGGCAGGAGAACCCCCCGTTACCGCATTCCCTCGAAACAACTGCCAGGTTCCGAAATTTAGTTCTAAAAATAGAAATAGTGAATACGGTATTTTATAAAGGATTCACCAGCTTTTCTTCTAGAAAAAATTCCACAAAATTTCAATTTTGAGACCAAAGCGAACTTGGGGTGGATAAATGTTTCAATGAGGGTAATTATATTTATATTTAATTATATACCGATTGTTTAATAGCAAAATTATTCTGATGCCCCGACTTTCACCAAATACTCTGTGTGAAACATGAACTGAATCCCAGACGCCCGTCTCATCTCGTCTTTTCTTTTTTGGTCTGGCCCGTTATCGCCGGAAGCGTCGGTGTGCCGCATTCCACAATTTCTTTTACAGCCCTGTTGTTATGGTCCGTATCTGCTCCAAAAGGGCGTGTACCCCTTCTTTTCTCTGTGAATCACTTCTCCCTCCAAAAAAACCGGGCTCCTTCTTCTGTTTTGTGTGATAAGACAGCCCCAAAACTGCCGACCAGATCTTTAAAGAAGTCTCCTTCCCCCAAAGAAGACGTCCTACGATTCCCCCATTTAAATGTGCAAAAAAGGTACTCCAGCTGGCCATAAAAGTATCATGGCAGATACGTCTCCGGTTCGTTTTATAGCTCACATTGCCCGGGTACGATAAGTGCCATTCCTACTTCTGGGGCCAGGAGGCGGGCAGGGGCAGAGAGACAGGGAGAGAAAGAGGCCCCTACTCTTTTGGTAGATTCAATATAAAGGTAAAAAGGCAATTTTTTGAAGAAATGGATTCTTCTGACTAGAGTTCTTTTATTCACCTGAAACCAATTTGTGGAGCCTATTTGTAAACATCATTATTTTTTTGTCATTCGTCTAAAAATCGCTACTTCGGTTTTATTGAATTTCCGAAACATTTGCAAATGTTGTTCAAAATTTTTAAATATTTCTTTGAACAATGGGGTATGTTTTTGATAAACATGGACTATTACAGTTCAAATTTTGCTGAAATTCGGTTAATTTGCAACCGGAAAGACGAATTCTAGGGGGGTAAGATTATCAGAATGGCCGTTTCACTCTCTCTACATTCAATAGAACTCTCGATATATATATATATATATATATAATATATTGGCTACTTATTGCCAAGAGGCCCTTTAACTGGTTTTATCACTTCAGCGAAACATAATCATCCTAATTTGGGAAATCTCAAATTCTTATTTTGAAAATGTTTTATGGATTGTCCTTATAAGTTACCGTTGGGAATAATGTTTGATTTTGCCTTTTCCGCTGAAAGTCCGAAGAGAGTAGCCCTGCCCCCTTCCCCCATGTAGTCGCACTTGAATTGCTGCACTTTCGCGACTTTTTCCCTCTATTGACCAACTTGTCTCATCAATTTGCACTACTCACAAGACAAAGGCAAAAAGCATCCGACAGGCAAATATTTTACAACAGGGAGTGGCCCCTAGTATCTCCTTTTACTTGTAATTAGCCAAAAGTTTATTATAAACTATTGAGATCATCAAAGTTGAGCATAAATGAGGACTGTGAAACTGAAATACTGACCAAGATTATATTCACAACTTCCAAGAAATTCCTGTAGTTGGTCACGAATCCAAGGATTTCCACTTATCTATTTCAATCAGTTCTTCATTAGATAAAAGTAGGTAGTCCGAAACAGATATTTTATGGAGCTCGCTTGGACAAAATGATCTTTTTGCCCCGTTTCAACTATAAAAACAACATTTTCCAGTTGAAAGAGTTTGAAACACGGAGAAGCTTCCAATTTTTTAGTCGAGGTTTGGGTGCCGATTTTTCTTGTTTTGATCTCAAGTTATTAGGATTTGTGGATAGCGTGGAGGTAGTGAGTATCCATATGCTTCTTCAGGAACAAATAGAATGAAACCTGGGTCGCCAGCCCTAAAAATACCTCCATCTCTTCTTTCTCTTCCCTTCCAATTTTTTGCCTCCTTGCCCCAGCCGCCGATGGCATGTTTAGTGGAAAGAGGAAGGCGCCAGCATTCTTATCACCCCTTTTCCTTGGTCTCTCCCGCTCTATCAAACCAGCCGACGTTACGAGGGCCCCCTCCAACCCCCGTAATCGATCTCTCCTTTTCCGAGATCCATCTGATTTATTCGAGGGGAAAACCGTTACCGGCCGCCGCCGCGGCCACCCCCACCCGGCCCGGTCACATCTCCCGCACTTCATTCTCATTATCGTAAACTTTATCACCGGCCGCCGATTCTGGCAATAGACAGTCACTGACCCGGGGAACTACGCACCGGGTGGGCCGCGGGCCGGAAGACTTTTTGAACCAAAAGAAGGGAAAGGTGGATGAATTTTGAAGGCTAAACAAGACTTATTTAATCTTATTTATATCAAATAGCTACTGCTTCCGTCTTTTTACGGTGTACACTGTACAGGCATTGGGCCACTTATTTACACCACATCCAGAAAAAATATATAGAAAATCTGAAACTGAAGAGAACATTTTGACTTTTTTGATAATCTCAAATCAGAGAAATGAACCATCCAAGGGAAGTGAAGAGCTTTCTGAGCCCAGAAAATGTGTTCTACTCGTAGTTTTTTACCAATAAAAGTTAGCTGGCGGTTGATTTTCTATAGCTATACACCACAATGAAAGGAAAAAGAGAAACACTGTTCATGCTATTGAAGAAAGGACCGTAAGAAGAAATCCCTTGACTGCCGTACCTTGGCAGAAAAAGACTAATTGACTGTAGAAATAAGAGCAATTGCAACCAACGCATTATATAGCCACATGCTCCCTTCTTTAGTACATTTCCTGAAACAAATGGCGGAGTACATTACCACGGGTCTAATCTTCATTGATCAATCAATCAGAATAAGATTTTACGAGTTTTTTGGATCAAAGATTCAAAACGTCATTGTTCACTAGGTAAACGACAGTAAAGTACGCGATCTAAAACATTTTCTGAATCAAGATTCCCCCCAGTCTCCTGCCTTCATTTTGAGGTCATCTGAGTCCTTCTTGCTCCATAAATTGTAATTTCTCGATATCTTCCTCCCCCCTTCCCCCCTCTCCGCGTATTTCCGCGTATTTCTGGTTGTTCTCTCCCCGAGCATTTTATTGCACGGTCTTTCCAGCGATAAGACTAGCCGTTTGCTTCGAAAAGTCCCTCGTAAGGCCGGCCATTTCATCGATTTTACTCTCTCCCTTCCCCCCAGAATTTTTTGTTTATTTATAAAATAGAGAATCTCCGTCGTTTTCAGACCACCGGCCGCTCCAGCCTCCGGCTATTTCTACACAAGATCAGGAGCCCCGTCACCGTCACAATCACATCGATCCTACGTTGACATGTCCCAGCACAGATGTAGGTCCACGGGGCGCGAGGATTACAGTTCATTCGAACTGATAAAGGCCGGGGGAGAGCGGTACACAACGCCAATAACAACCCCTGTTTCAGGGGGCACACAAAAGTCAACGCACGTCTCAACTTTACTAAATTAATATTACGTATGATATCTGCGTTATTTGCAACTTTACAACGCTCTTTTGAGGGGCAGAAAAAAGAAATAACAAGATTTCGATAGAGAGCAGAAACCCCAGCAATACGTCTGCTTTAACTTTTGCATAGTCCTTCGCCGTTTAGACTAATTTCAGACGAAGAAAATTAACGATAGTTAGCCGTACAAATCTACAGTTCAAACTGTATGAATCAGAAGGGAATCATGAGGTTTCAGCGCTAAAACAAAAGCCAACGCTGCCTCAGATTTTAGTAGGAAGTATCCTTGTTTTCAGCTGTAGAACTTTAGAGAAGCACAAAATGAAAATAACAAAGTTTCTATAGGAACACAAAGATCAGCACTGCCGCTAGGTTTAGTATATCGGAATTGTTGCCAGATAAAAATTAGCCTAGCAATATGCAGCGTGTTTGCTTGAATGCCGCTAAAAAAAATTGATAACAATTATTGTCAATTGTTTCAAGGAGAGCACAAAAGGCTCAAACAGTTGAACGTTTACTACTGCGCCTCTATGCTCTGGACGAATAAGATTGCTGTTCTCATCCCATTTGTTGACATGTAGTAATAACACTCGTTTCATTGAGAACACAAAAACTATTGCCCTTTTGCTTCACAATCTGTAGAGTCTGGCTGATTCAAATTGAATAAATTAGAGCTACTTACAACTCTTGAACACTACTTTTTAGACAATTTCAAAGACGAATTCAAAATCCAACTTCTTTTCCAACCTTCAAATTGCCAATGTTTTACTGACAATTGATAAATACCGTTATGGGAGGAGTCTAATGTTCGCAGATTTGCCTCTTTAGGGATATCAATAAAATTCTTTACAGCACGTCGGTCGATGGAGCCGCCTTTGGACGAGGTGACGCCGTCCTACTATGTCGAGCACTTGGCCACCTTCGCCGTCGGGCGCCAGTTCGGCCTGGTCTTTCCCCAGGACGGGATCCGGAAATTGAAAAGACTCGAGAAGAACTCGGCCATCTATGCCCAGCCGCTGATACTCCGTCTCAAACCGAATGAACTGACCGTCGAGGACGAGAATGGCGACCTCGTCGAGAAGTTCAGCATGGAGTTGATCGACAGCCCGACACCCTACGTGTCGCCCGATACCCGGGATATGTACAACAATATTCTGTTGTTTATTGTGAAGGACGACCCGAGGGACAGGAACTCGGCCAACCGCGTCACGGAGATGCACATTTTCCAGGTAGTTCGATTGACATAAACTGGAAGACATTGATGTTTCACTTTATGAATAAGTACCCAAACATTGGAAAAGAACTGTTCGTCTCATAGAAAACAGACGAATTAGTGAAATGAGCCCCCTCTGGTTTGAGGGCGGTGTCCCCGTGAAAGAGCACAGAATTTGTCCCCTTCCCACAGGTCTTATCTCCTCTCCGACATTCTTTACTTTAGCCGGCGGGGTCTCTCGATTGGGCTCCTCTTTATCAGCTGCTTGGGGCACACAAAGGGAGATAAAATTGACAAGTTAAGCCGGGAGAGAGAATGGGGTGGCGCAGGATTCTTCTCTTTAGAAGACAAGTGAAAAGAAGGAGCAGGGCAGAATAAGAAGGAAGACCGAAACATTTTCAGTGTAACCGTGTCTCGGCGACGGACGTGGCTCAAGATATCAAAGCCTACATCGACAAACACTACAACGCCGTCAGGAATGGCAGACGGGCCAGCGGACCACAGGCAGTTCCCAATTTTGGTGGGTCTAACTTTTATAGGGAGAATTTGTCTTTTTTGATAAAGTCTGAAACAATTGATTCAATGCTCTAAGGGCTTCCCATTGAGTTTTCGAGAAAGAAAGGCCCTATAAGGCGATATTGAAGTCTAAAAGTTTTCACTAGAACTGTAAATGCTTTTTCCTTTCTCTAATATATCTGGCGGAAAACGAATCGAAACGAATAGGGTAAATATTTGTAAAATTCCACGTTTATTGAAACTTTTTAAGATAACAGCGCGAAAAGCCTACTGTAAAGTCTGCCAAGTAAATTCCAATCAAAATGGGGTTACACCATGAATTGAGGTGATCTAAAAGAGGGAATTTCATATAGGGAAGTTGGAACCTCAAAGAATTTTATTCTAGAATACATTTTTGTTTCAATGGTGCTGTAAATACTCTTGAAAATGATTGTCGGCGATTTGATGCGGCTGTGTGCGAAAAAAGACAGTAAACACAAAAACTAGGTTTCATTCCATCCATTTATATTGTAAACGCTAGTTTTCATCTGATACATCAGATATACATCCCTTCCAGCAATGCCCCAGTACCCGGCCGATGACGCGAGTATCAGCAGTGACAGTTCCGAGCTCTTCGAACGAGACGTGAACACTTTGAACCGTTGCTTCGACGACATCGAACGCTTCGTGGCCCGGATCCAGTCGGCCGCGATTGCTCAAAAAGAACTAGAACAACAGGTAATCCCGTTATTTACTTCATAGTAAATACAAATCTCCAGGCGCACCGTTACCGAACGGCCCAGAGGAAGGACAAGCGCCCGTCGCACCCGGACCCGAACGGGATCCTGTCGATGCGAGCCCAGCTGCCGATGGAGAATGAATTCGTAGATATTCTTAGGAAATTCAAGTTGTCTTTCAACCTTCTCGCCAAACTGAAAAGCCATATCCACGAGCCGAATGCTCCCGAGTTGTTGCACTTTTTATTCACACCGCTGGCCATCATATTGGACACTTGCCACAGGGGATTGGGAAGGAATATTGCACCACAGGTGGGTATTATTTTTAGCCGGTTTTGAAAATTCGGAAGGAAACCATTCTTGAGTAGTGCTGTCATTGAACCAATCTGACAATGAGAAAATATAAAATCTGACCAAAACATGAAAAATTGAATAAACCAACTTCCGACGAGCAAAGAATTTCTCTTTGAATTTCTTTTTATCCACCCATCGAAACATTCTCATTTTCCCAAATAATTCTCTCAATACCAACCAATGTTCCAGATAGTCGCCCCTCTGCTCTCCTTGGAGGCCCGTGACTTGCTACAGAACTGTTTGAGCAGTAAAGAATCCGATATTTGGATGAGTCTCGGAGAGGCTTGGAGAACTCCACCGTGAGTGTTTTAACCGTAGAATTTGACGGGCACATATAGTCTGTCAAGAAAAACGACGACAGTCAAAGGTCTAAAATCCTAGCGACAGGCCGCGGTGCCTGAGAGTTTTTCGGCTGCCAAGAAGAAAAATCTGCTTGTAAGTTAGACCCGCAGCTAAATTTGAGACCTTTGAATGTGGTCTATTTTCTTGAAAATAATCAACAGGAAACTTTTGGGAACATTATAACTTCAAATTGAAACATTTCGTGCGTAGTCGGCCGGGAAACCTCGCTTTGGGACGAAAACGTTCTTCTCGTTCTATTATGATTCGAGAGTAAAAAATCAAACTCACATTTTTCGAACTAATGAAAATCACTATCTTAAAAAGAGAAAACCCCGAAAAGGCCGAAAACCTCCCAATATGTTGTCTTCCAATCGATGCTTTCTATATCCCCGTCAAAACATAAATAACTTCGTTTTTTCCAGTGAGGACTGGCCGAATGCCTTGCCACCTCCCTACCGGCCCATTTTCTCCGACGGATTTGCTCCTTACGGCCTCCCGGAACAGATGAATCAGAACAGGAATTATCCGACCCCGTTACATCGAGGAGAGAGCGCCCCTCCGGCTCAATACAGGCAACAACCACCGCCAGCCAGGGAACGGAGCATCGACACGGTTAGTTACTAGAGAAGATATGGTCCCTGCATGTTTTTGGCATGTTCCAAGTGTCGTTTATTTGTTGTCCGACTGGGAATTTCTACTGGTTGGATCGAGTGTAAAAGAGAGAAAAAGAAGAAGAATTGTGTCGTGGTCGAGCTCGTGTCCCTCCTCCGTGTCGTCTCTTATTTTCCCTTTATTTTCTTTTCTTATTTATCCGCTGTCAGGCCCCGAACACCCCGCTTGCCTCCCGTTCCCGTCATCCGCGACCTCAACGCAACATGAGCGTCGACAATGTGAGTCTCTCTCTCTCTCTCCCGGTTTCCCTCCGTCGCCCGGCATGTGTCTACCTTTTTTGTTTTATTTTCCTTTCTTATATCGACGGTGACACGAGAATTTCAGCTGGATTTGGACAGACTCTCGTTGGAAAGGGAGAGGATCGACTTCGAGAGGGCGAAGATGGCCGAAAGGGAACGACGACTGCTGGAGGAGGAGAGGAAATTGAGGGAGGAGAGGGCACGAGTCGAGGCGGAGAGGAATATGCTGAAACACGAGACTGGCAGTCTACAGAATGGACGGGGAGGCAGGACTGTGGCATATGACGCGTGAGTTACATTACTGGGAAAGAATGTGCTATTTCTTGTCGAGAAGAAATTATCTAGGCAGAACGAAATATTGTAAATCTGAACATTACACCCGCTAAATGTTCGGCTAATTGCTCTTTAGATTATGAAAGTCAGGCTAACCTTTAAAAATTTGATTCTCTGAAAATCTTTTGGACAAAGAGTAAAACAATCTTACAGTCTCCGAAAAAGGGGATAAAAATATTTGCGGAATCCGTTCGGTGGGTAATATCATTTCTAGCTGGAGGCAAATTATCAAGGAAACATTGTACCCACATACAAAGGCAAAGCGAGCCATCTCCAAACTCCTTTTTTTTGCTTATTGAGAGGCCGGCAAAACTTGAAAAAAACAAATTGATCCCAAAAGATACATGGTTGAAGGTTCTTTCTCTGTTTCATTTTTCCTTTATAACCCCTTCAAGCAGACTAATCCGGTCGAACACAGCGCTCCTTCTCAGCAATTTCAGTTTCATTGAGTCGTGCTTCTTTCAACAATACGTCCTTTGTTCTAATGTCTGTACCAATAAAATCAATTCCAATTTTCAGTCCGCCCTCTGCCCAGCCTTCGCCTGCCCCAGTCCGTGCTCAACTGCCGGCCCATGCCCCCCTACCCGCCGCCCGTCCCAACCTGCCCGACCTGGATGCCCAATCTCCTCGCCAACGGGCCTTTGTTGACGATATCATGAACCGCGGCGGCAAACTCGTCATGGCGACCTTCGACCGAGTCGCCCAGAATCCGAAGGAGTTGACCGTCAGCCGGGGAGAATATCTCGAGGTAGCCTTTCCCATTTCATCTTTTCTATTTCTTATATTCTCCAGGTTCTCGAGGACTCCAAAAATTGGTGGGAATGTCGAAACGTGCACCAGAGGGTCGGCTACGTGCCGCACACAATACTGAGTGTTGTGCCGATGCAGGAGAGTCGCGACATTTACGGACAGCCGGTAAGTGGCAACCGGGAGAGGAGGGTGCTTGTTATCTGCCGTGTTGACAAGGGAGACAGAAGCCGCTAGGGGTTAATCGAAGACACACACTCTCAAACAAAGAGGTCAATGAGAGGAGTGACCGGGGAGAACGGGGGACCGCCTAATTCTCGAAAGTAGGATTTCTATTTTTCTGTTTTGGTCCATGTTGAAATTACCAGGAGTTCAGTCTGAACAATCTCGCCAAGCAAAGTGTAGGAAAAGACGACTTTTCTAATGTCGTCGCGTTTTTATGTTCTGGCCGTTGTTGAAATTGTAAAATTTGGAAATCGGGTAATCCTATTGCAATCTGCGTCCCGCGTGAAACGGCTTTCCTCATTAGACTAACTTTGCAGCGCAGCGTCGATTTCGTACAAGAGAAAAAGAAGCATGTTGTCGTCGGTCTCATGGGGAGTTCTCTCTAGACATTTGAATATCTCGGGCTATAGTTTTCGGCACAAACTGTCTCATTTTGCTTGGTAGAATAAGGCAAACGTCTATAATTGGAGTCAACAGATCGATTATTTTATATTGACAGTATAAAACAACCAACAATTAAACTATTTCCAGATGCGGGAACGTGATCGTGATCGTGACCGTGATCGAGCTCCCCAGCTAAACGGCCACCACCACCCGACGTCGAGTGCCGGGACCCTCTCGCCGAAAGGTATGCTGCCCGAGGATGCGCCGCCGTACGTCAAAGAGCGCCAGGGAAAGCGTGGCGAATTCCGCTATTTCTAAGCTACCGTATCCCTCTTCTTTTTTTTGTTCCACAGCACGCTCAAAAGGAATACTAATAATAATAAGCAGCACAGCCTAATCTAATCTATCTAACATCGTCAGTACTAACCGCACGAGAGCCTTTGACTATTCAGTTCAGTTCCTCAGGGCATGACAGCCCCCTCCGTCTCGTCATATCCGTTTTCCCTCTTTTCACTTTTCGTTCTTTTTAGTCACCAAACAGCCATTCTCTGCTTATTCTTAATCCGTCTACTCTAAAAATACGTATACACACCACACATTTTCCAAGTGACGCTCAATTTTTCCCTCACTTATCGTTCCGTCCAGTGCCTTCTTCCCCTTCGTGTTTCGCCCTTTGTCGTCGCATTTATGTCTCCCCCGCTCTCTCTCTCTCTCTATGTTTATATAAAGTTGAAGAAAATTAAATAAATAAATATTTTTATTGTCCTTTCTTCCTCTCTTTCCGATTAGTACTGACGATGTAAATGATAGGAGTAGTTGGATTGACGCGCGCCCGCACCCATACAATCTCGGCAGGTGCCGTGCCAATTATCTCGGGGCGCTTCATCTTCAGTTCCTCTTGCTGCCGAGATTTTACGGGTGCGGGAGTACGAAATCTTAGAAGTAGAGCAAACAAACTTCAGAAATTTTAAAGAAATAGGGATTATTTAGCAAGGAGTACAACTTATTCGGACGCCGGGGTACAAGCCAGTGTCCAGCAGGTTGTCCACCAGCCACAGCAACAACAACAACCACAATTGGTGCAACAGCAGCCGATGATGCCTTCCCAAGTTATTCATCAACCTGTAGTCCAGCAACAGCAGCCGGTCTATTCCCCTCCCCAGATGTATCAACCGGTGCAACAACAACAGCCACCATATCCACAACCACAGCAACAATACCAACAGCCACAGTATCAACAGCCACATCAACATCAATGGCCACAACAGAATATTGTACACGTCCCAATGCCACAGGTAAGGAAGTCACTGAATTGTTCATATACAACACTACTAATCGTTTTCTAAAGGCGCTATTAGATATGCCCCGAAAACCATTTAAAAAATTAACCTAACAATGGACCGTTTCAGCCGGTGATGCCCCACCACCAACCCCAGCAGCAGCCACACTACACCCCGCTGGCGCCCTCTGCTCCAACTCAAAACATGTTGGAGATCCTGCGGGAGCAACAGGCCCGGGCTGCTGCCCCTCCCGTCCAGCAGCAGCCAGCTGAGCCGGCTCGTCTCCCCATCGCCAAGCCGTCTCTTTTGGTCACAACGAGGACCAGAGAAGAGCAACAGGTTATCAACGAGCTGTCCAATACTGTGGCCGCCCTGCCCAAGGAAAATGTCAGTTTTTCTCTTATCTTTTAGAAGGAAAGAGTAATTTCAGTATTTGAGAAAGTCAGAAGAGTCCTCGAAGACTTCCCTGATTCAAGTGAATGAGCGCTCGCCACCGGGAGACATTGCCCGCTGGTTGGAGGACAAGGGCTTCTCCTACCGGGTTTTGGAACTCTTCGACGGTCAGGATGGAGCCGCCCTATTTTCCCTTAATAAAAACCACCTGATACAGGTATTTGTAGAGAATTGAGCGTTTAAAATGGCTATTTTAGGCCTGTGGACGGGACGAAGGAAGCCGTCTCTACAGCCAGATCCTGGTCCAGAAGAAGAGGAGTAATGTGAGTCTCTCACTAATTATTTAAATAAGTGACCTGTTTAGTACCAGACAAGCACAAGTGCCGAGTTGAATGCCATCCTGAAAATGAGGAAAACCCACGTGGAAGTGACGAACACGGCGCCGGACAACGAGCCGAATCTGGCCGTCGTCTCGTAGCGATCTCCTCTTCCTCTCAGTCTTCCTCTCCTCCTCCTCTAGTCACTGCCCTCTCCCCGTTTTCCTGTATATTCTAGGTCTACCCCCTCCCTTCCGTTGATGACCCCCCGTCTTTGAATACAATCCGCCGTCTCCGTCTCCTAGTCGCCTATCCCATCCGTAGAGTCAGTTAGAATCCCCGTCTCCGTCTCCTCCTCGTGCCTTCTTCTCTTTTTTTGTTATCTTCCGTTTCTTTTGCTCAAAAGAGAAAAATTTATCGACCACAAAAACACTAATAAATGCTTTACTTACTTTTCGTTTCCGTTTAATCGTTATAGCTCAAAAACTGCAGTTTCTTTGTTTTCATAACAGATACAAGTTCAACAGCGGCTCCAAATATAGGAGGTTCCGTTTGTTTCAAACAAATAGAAATAGACACACAGCTATTGTTTTCAGTTGGGAAAACGGTTGATTTTGGTCATAAAATAGCCTAGAAATGAGAGAACCAATAGAAGGAAGAAGGGGAAATGAAGGCAAAGATTACCGAAAGCCGATGGTTCAACCATCTAATTTAGTCATTCCTTCCAATGGCGGAATGATAGATGTAAAGTATCTTCCGAGCAACATGCTTCTTCCTAGTTCCCCGCGGAATTCTCAAAACAGTTGTTGAAGCTCTTCCGCGTTGACATCAACAGGCACCGGCCGAAGGGCTGATGACCGAATAATAACAACACTGCCCCCAGTACTCTCTATCAATAGACACTGAACAATAAAAAGGTTAAAGTGGGTACATATAATCTGTAACAGAGAAGCCGAAATCAAAAGATTAAAAAAATTGGAAGTTCGTCCCTTTCCATTGGAAAAAGATGCGACTAAAGGGTTAATTCATCCTATCAAGGGGAGCCTATCGTGGACCGTTGAAAATGGACTGTAGACCAGCTATCATATCCCTATTTATCGTGGGATATCTTCAAATTATAGCTAACAGCTACAGTAGCCAGTGCCACCCGTTGTAGCCGTTTTGTTGGGGTCTGCTTTGAGTAGCAGTGCCACCCGGAGACTGTTTATGTGTCCCTTTATCAAATGCATTACAACGACAGCAGACTTCCTTTGTTTTTCTTCCCATGTTATTCAGCTGTATCACTATATAAGTATCAGTTACCGACTTCCGTGTCCTTCTCTTCCTTTTCTCTCTTCTTCCATTATTAGGACTTGGGGGGAGTAAGCGGCCATCCATTGATCTTTGAGTTCAAGGTGTCCATCCGTTTTCTAACATTTCTAGCTCAAAAATGCTACGTTGTAAAGTTAATAAGACCTTAATCGACCGACTTTGTTGTCCTCATTGGAATTATTCCAATATTCCTAACCGTGGTAGAGTTGAAAAGATGAGAATTTAGTTCGGCTGAAGATAAATAACGTCTCGGAGAGGAGGAAGTAAAGCCATGGAAATTGAATGGAAGGATCAAAACTTGTTCATAAAATTGGCCTCGATGGGTTACATGGACACACAATAGAAACACAACTTATTACTACTTGTTGAAACTGTTTTCAAATTCGAATTCAGCGCGAGAAACTACCCAGGAAATAGCAAGTGACCCCTCAAAAAACAGCTGTGAAATCGATAGAAATCCATCCCCGCTACTAAATGTGATTGTTGTTCCGTTGCGCCAGCGCTTATCTTCCTCCAGCAGGGAGTGTTACAGTGCTGTTTGACTTCTGCTCCCCAGCGATCACAAAATGGTTGTTTATCGGGTGGGTCGACCCCTCCCCGTCCAGTCCCATTTATTTTCCGTCTGCGAAAGAGAAAAAGGAATCCACTGGTGGCATCTTCCCCCTCTCTTCTCGATAAAGCTCCGGAGACAGGTAAGTTTGTCTTTTCCTCTGTTTTCCAGAATCCCTCTCTCTAGGAGGAGGCCATCTTCAAGGAGATGAACCCGTAAAATGAGTACTAATTATAAATCCCTGTGTGTCTAACAGTCTTACGAGTTTCCCTAACAACAAATGAATCCTCTACGTGCATCTGTAAAGTTACTTCAGCCAGCAGCCAACTGACACCTCGGTATAGCCCCTACTAGTCAACAAAATTCCCCCCATCTTTTCATCTCGACCACAGCCAGGAACTGCCCTTCCTCTTTTCCAACGAGCGCAATATAGACTTCTTTCAAAAAATAGGATTACCGTACTCTCTCTGGAACCTTTCGACAAAAGAGGGGCACATTTTTTCGCCTATCGCCGCATTTTACTACGGCGTTTGGCCAAAAGGACCCAGACAAATGTACGGTAACCCTATTTTTTGGAAAAAAAGACTTGCTCCGTCTTCCAAGGAGGGCAATATATTCGGTTGTTTAGCCTTACAAAGCAACATTTTGATCCCTTTCCTGCTTTATTTGAATGGCAAATGTTAGAAAATAGATGGATACAGTCCATTTCCATCCGATATTTCCGAGAGTTTGTCGCTGTCCTCTATTTTTTCCTCTGCGCAATCCAACGCTAAACATCAAAGTTGACAGTGTGACTCCTGTAGCGTATCAGACCTCTGCCCCCCGTGACATTTCCCGTGGAAATAGATGAACACTTTGAACCTTGAGCGCGTACTTTACTCAGCACAGCCGGCTCAAACACCAGTGGACCGCAGATACTCCAACTGTCGCCTTATCGTAGAGAATAGCGTAAACCAGCCAAGGCTCAAGGTTGGCAATAGCCACGTCTCTGCTCCTTGAAATGAAGATTAATTATTGGTCGATAGACCGCGGGGGCCCGGAAGGTTGTTGTCACCCTGTCTCCCTTGGATAAAAGCGGCGATGACTGCTGTTTTCGCTTTCTGCTCGTATTTTTCCGCGTCTTATATCCCAGTCCATCGCAATGGGCCCCCTCTCTATTAATATAACTCCATGGGGGTAAATCTTGATCTTCTCCAGCTCCTTCTCTTCTTCTTCTTGAATTTATTAAAATAGGGTATCCTAAATAAAGAGTTTAAGGTAGTGAATACTCCGAAAAGCAGCAAAATGGTATTTGTCCGTTCCATTTCCCGTCTATTGCGAGTTAAGAGCGCCGTCGCCCAGTCTGATGCTTTGGCCAATGCTCGCTCCCTCACAGCATCCGGCAAACATCAGGCCAAGGTCCTCCTCGTCCTCTACGACGTAAGTTAGAGGCTTCTACCCGCTTTATCTAGTCCAAAGGTAGAGGTTGCTGGTTAGTCGCCATTTTGGTCGATCTTTCTTTCGTTTGCACCATTTATTTTCTTTAAAAAAAGAGAAATGGTCAGTAACACAGCACCCCGTGATAGTCAGAGTAGTCGCTAACGCCTTTTCACGCTTTCAGGGCGGGGAACACTCTAAGCAGCAGCCGGGTCTCCTGGGAACGACGGAGAACGAGCTCGGAATTCGAAAGTGGCTGGAGAGCCAGGGCCATACCCTGGTCACGACCTCCGACAAGGACAGAGAGGGATCCAAATTCGACCAGGAACTCGTAGACGCCGAGGTCATTATCACCACTCCCTTCCACCCGGGATACCTCACCGCCGAACGACTGGCCAAGGCTAAGAAACTCAAGATCGCCGTCACTGCTGGAATCGGCTCGGATCATGTCGACCTCGACGCTGCTAACAAGACCAACGGAGGAATTACTGTAGCCGAAGTCACCGGATCGAATGTCGTCTCCGTGGCTGAACACGTCATCATGACCATGCTCACTCTGGTTCGCAACTTTGTCCCCGCTCACGACCAGGTCAGTTGTTTCCCTTTTCTAGCTACCAAAAATGGGGGTTTTCTTTCAAATTACTCTTATTTTATAAAGAAAATTTCGCTGATTTTCATTCACTAATTACCCTTCTATAGTACGCACATTTACATGCCAAAATTAAGAATTTTAGGTGTCGATGCCCCTTTAAATCTAACAAATTTCTTTACTCTTCAAATTCAATACACTGCACACTCTAGCAAAATGTTTACACACCCGGAACCCTTCCGTTGTTTGTCCAAAGCTCCAAAGAACACCCTTGCAAAAGGCGAAAACAAAGCTCTCTGGGCATATGCCAGTCTGGGATACAAATAAGTCGAGCTGTAAACTATAGAAATCAATCACAAGAAGTAATTCGAGTAATAATTATTTCTAGATCCGCAAGGGAGAGTGGAATGTGGCCGCCGTGGCCAAGAACGAGTTCGACTTGGAGGGAAAAGTCGTCGGAACGGTAGCCGTCGGCCGGATTGGAGAGCGTGTCCTCCGCCGTCTGAAGCCCTTCGACTGCAAGGAACTCCTCTACTTCGACTACAATCCCCTGTCGAAGGAGACCGAGAAGGAGATCGGCTGCCGTCGCGTGGAGAGCCTCGAGGAAATGGTCGCCCAGTGCGATATCGTCACTATCAACTGCCCCCTCCACGAGAAGACCAAGGGACTCTTCGACAAGAAACTCATCTCCAAGATGAAGAAGGGAGCCTGGCTGGTGAACACCGCCCGCGGTGCCATTGTCGACAAGAATGCTGTGGCTGAGGCTCTGAAGTCTGGACATCTTCGTGGTAGGTTTCATATTTTTTCCCATTTATTTTTGTGGAACAGCAGAGACATCAGAGACTTATTCATTATTTACAGGTTATGGAGGAGACGTGTGGGATGTCCAGCCGGCTCCCAAGGACCATCCTCTCCGCTACGCCGAGCACCCATGGGGCGGTGGAAACGCCATGGTCCCCCACATGTCGGGAACGTCCATCGATGCCCAGATCCGCTACGCCCAGGGAACCAAGGCCATCCTGGACTCGTACTTCTCCGGCCGCGAGGACTACCGCCCCGAGGATCTGATTGTCCACAAGGGCAAGTACGCCACCAAGTCCTACGGACAGAAGCACTAATTCCCGAGGCTCCTCTAATAATTCTCTATTGTTTATATTTTCTTCTTCTTCTTCTTTTCGATCGATCCCCACCTCCTATAGCTATGGGTTTTTGCTGAAGAATTAGCGTCTGCGATGTGTAATTGTCAGTAATTTTTTTTAAACTGTCCTCTAATATTTTGTATATAAACGTAAATTAGTCAGGGGAAAGATTTTTCTACTGTTCGAAGAAACAATATTGACAGATGCAGATCGGCTTCCTCGCAAGATATATGAAAGAGGAAGCCGTGGGGAGAGGGAGCGGGAGGTTGTACCGTTCTCTATTCATTTAACGTCCTTTCCTGATAGTCGTCAGGACCGCGTCTCTGTCTGTAGACGCGTACAGATCCCCCAAAAAGAAATCAATAACCCTTTCGCTTTCCCTTTCTGCTCAAAACTCGAGAAAGCCATTTCGTAGTCAGTTATCTTATTTCAAATTAATGGCATTTTCCCTTTCCCGACTTCCTCTGCCCCTACTAGACGGAGTTATATCAAAGGTATCCTCTCCTCTTCAATCAATCAAAAGCCTACTTCAGTTGTGATGGAGAAGCTACCTCCGTATGCAACAGACCTGCCGTGGAATGAAAGATCTCCCGCACCAATCGCAATATAAAAACGCATGTGTACAAAGAACTCCATCGAAATCTAAAAGAAACAGTGATCAAGAAAGATGACGGCTCTTCTTTGTCCGAGTTCAGTTACACTTGGTTCTTATTCCAGACAATTACCCCGTCGTCGACATAGAATCTCTCTACGGGGTTCAGTTTGTATCTATTATTACTCCACCAGGTTGATCCATTCTTCTTTCCCTCAAGTGCACTGTTCAGAGGACAAAGACGCCTTCGAATTGTACTGTAACCTCATGAGAAAATACCGTATCACGTGCGAACACCTGAAATTTACGTGGGAAAGCCTCAGCGGAGAACAATGTCTAGAGCTGTTGAACATTTTAAAGCCTCGGCGAGTTGACATGTTCAGTGAGGATTCGCTACAACTTGAAGCGCTTGCCCAAGCGAAAATACGGGTTCTCATTCTTGAAATTCGTATTATAAAACTCGTTTAGATAGACGTAGATGTCAGCGCCCATCCGGGTGATGTTCTCTCTGCAATGAAAGCTTTACTTCCCAGCTATCAGAGAGTTAGAATAAGCACGAGGGCAGGAAAGGGATTCCGGACAGACGGCTACAGTCCGGAAGAGTACTTACTACTTTCTGTCTGTTTTCCCAAGTTCGTCATTGTTAGAAAACAGCTGTTTAATTGTTTTCATAACAGATACAAGTTCAACAGCGGCTCCAAATACAGGAGGCTCCGTTTGTTTCAAACAAATAGAAATAGACACCCAGCTATTGTTTTCAGTTTCGAGGCAGTTCCAAATGATTTTTCTGGCACAATACATATACATATAGTTATAGAAAGAATAGGGAAGAAAGGAGAAGAAGCAGCGATTCTTTCAACCGTATTATTTAGCCATTGCTCTGTTATCGTTAGAGGATTGCCATAAATATCGCAAAAATTGCAGTTTTAGAAGTAGACTATTTCGAATAATTCGAAGAAAAGCAAAAAAAATGGGAAATAAAACTGCTAGCCTATCGATGTCGTTTTGCTTGTTATCGTGTTATGCCTACACGTTTTCCTGGTTTCTCCAATTATTCCAAAAATATCGTGACGCTGATCCGTTTGCCCAGCTGGTGGTTCACCCTCAAAGGCGGAAGTATAAAAGCCGGCGGCCGGTATAAAACAGCCAAGAGGTCAGTCGGTTCTCTATCAGTCAACAATGCAACTCCTCTCCTTCCTCCTCTTCGTCTTCTTCGCCTCCTTCGTCTCCTCCCAAACCTGTGGAGATCGTACTCCCATCGGACGTGAGTTCCTTCTGCCCCTTTCTGTATACCTATTCCTTCTCTTCCAGCCTGTCTCTTCGATCAGTGTCCCCAAGGTTATACCTGTCTCAATCCCCGGACCCCCCAGTCCCTCTGCTGTATGAAGGTGTTGGGCAGCAATGATGCCGTCACTCCTCCCACCAAGGGATGTACTTCGGGTTTCTAAACAAATGAAACAAAACTGCTAACAATTCCATTCCATGTCTGTACATAAATATATTATTCGAAACTTGCAGAATTCTTTGCTCGTTTCAGCCATTCTCCAAATAAGAGAAAAATGATCGGTAGGCGCTTAAAATAATTTGAAAATGAGGGAGTGAGGAGGAAGCGAACTTTTAAATTTGCAAAATTGACACGTTTTTTTGAGCTAGCGAGACGAGAGTAGGCTCATTCGATGGCCCTGGCGTATTGGCGGTTCTTGGCGTATTGGCGGTTTATTTTTTGCTAAGCTCTGGCGCGTAACAGGGACGAATCGACAGCACTTTACCAAAGTTAAGCCCTTTTTCCATAGCCAGCCGGGTTCGGTCAGCCGGCGGTCAGAATGGCCAAGCCTTTCTTTTGTAAAGTTCTGTAATTCTGACCAAAACCAATGGAACGAAGGAGACTCTAACGCGGAGCCTCCGCCAACACAAAACGGGGGCGTCGGCCGGCCAAGGCGCCCCTTTCACAAGGGCGTCTTCCATAAAAACTGGGCACTTCTAGTCACTTGGTTATAAAAAAATGGGATATGTTTCCTCAACAAATTTTGAGCTCCTGTTTTGAGAGTAGGCTCATTCGAACCGATAATTTTTGCGCAGCATCGCTTGCTATTTAAAAAAATTTGAGAACGCGGGCTTACGGAGGAATGGAGCCTCAAAATTTCGAAAAATGGCACAACGTTTTTTGAGCAAGCGAGATGAGACTGGGGTCATTCGATGGCTTCGTGGCGTTTTCGCGGAATATCTTTGGTTAAGCTCTGGCGCGTAACAGTGACGAATCGACAGCACTTTACCAAAGTTAAGCCTTTCCTATAAGCGGCCTGCTTCGGTCAGCCAATTGTCAAAAATGGTTTCGCTTTTAGTTTTGTCAAAGCCGGAGATTTCGACCGAAATTCCCAGAAGGGGTAACCCAAACGTATCAACTTCATATCAAGAGCTCTTTCCATTCGTGGCTGCCATTGTTCATTTGTTTTTTTAGAAATGGGAAATTCATAATGGAAGAGGGACTTTTTATTTTCTACGAATAAATGGAGAATACAGCAATAATGAAATAAGACGACGACAGTCGATACAGAAGGCAGCCGAAAGGAGAGCGAAGCGTCTGTGAAGGAGAAAGAGGGAAGATGAGAAGACATAAGACAAGAGCGAGGGCAGTCTGTGACTCTGGCATCAGGGGAGACGCCTGGACAAAGGCCCTGAAATGTTCAAATTAATAATATAGCTTGGAATACCTGCTCATTTCCCCCCGGGGCTACAGACGCACACCCCGGTTACACAGGAACCGGGCTGAAAAAGACCGCCAGTTAGTAATTCAGTGCTCAACTTACGAGAGGTATACATTGGGCGGAACACTGAGTCTGACTACAGGCACGGCGAGCAGCGCGGACATTTGAGGCGTCGGGGTTTTCGTTATCGGTAGCGATGGCAGTGTGGAGGATCACGAAGAAGAAGAAGAACAGGGAGAAGAAGGAGAGTTTCATTTTAGGGCTGAAACAATAAATATTAGATCTTTTGAGAAAGAAAAAAGCATTTTCGACTGCTTTACGGATGACGGCCTCTTCCTTATATAGGGCCACCCTTATCAAATTGCTGACTTTTGTACTGACCAGGAAATGACACGAACTTGTTATCGGCGTGGAGCGCCACCTATTATGCTGCGATCATCTCCCTTTGACCCCAGAAAACAAATTTTTAGCAGCAGAGTACATAGGGTCACCGGGTTATGCGGGTTTGACGGGTATTTTCCTGTAAACAATAAGCAAGGTATAGGGTAAAAACGGCAATTCTAAAAAATATGAGTAACTAGAAAGGGAAGTAATATAAATAAAATGAAACGGGGAGCCCGACAGTATCCTTAATTAATTGTATCCAAAATTAAAGGGCTATTCGTAAAATTCACGAAAACGCCGGAATTTGTCTGGCGAATGGAAATACTACTTCTGGTCAATTGGTTCTAGCCTCCTTGAGGAGTCCCGATGTGGTGTAAGCCGATGTTCTCTGGGATGAATAAGGTCTCTTTGTCAGCTCGAAAATATTTTGTAAAACAGAAAACCGCGGATAAAACTACCGTTTCCCGGCTAATCTTTAATTGGTCAGAGATAAGCGGCCTAATAATCAACGTGTAGCTTGAATATCTAGAATCCTTTCATTGCTCTCTAGTCCCAGCTCGGAGACAGTCAACTTACGTCTTCTTCAACTTGATAAAATGATGTCAACTTCGTCTGAACTTGATGCTGACGGCCCGGGTCTACCAGCGTTTGAAAGCACGAGGATTGAAGGTATTTCATCCATCTTCTCCAACTACGGAAATGACGACGACACGTTTGTCGTAGGAGTCGAAGAAAGTCGCCTGAAGAGTACCAGCAGCATCCGGATGATGTCCTTCTCTGTGAACAACCGCAGCGACATCAATTCGGCTGATGAAGAGGATGGACTGGACGTAGAAGATGGAGATAGCACCGCAAGAAACCTTAACGACACATTTGTGGTGGGCCATGTGCCGGCTGGACCGGCTGTACCAGAACCGCGTGCCCAGAGGTTGGCAGATTTTGATTTGGTGAGTAGCATTTTAAATCCTCTTTTTGGAATGTTAGATACCCCACCTTATTAATTTTCCCAGCTTTCTGTGATTAAAGCATTTTCATAACTTTGCTTTCAGCTCAATATTCCGAATGATGAGCCTGATTTTTGTGGTATTGGATTTGGCCGAGCCGCTGTGTTAAAGTGGATATGGCCCTGGAAGATGGTTGAGGTTAGTAGTCACCACAGTAATTAAAAGAAATGAATTCGTTGTCGGAATCACTTTCCTCCTAAAAATCAAATATATTTGAATTAATTTAACCCGGAAAAAGGGTATTCCCATTGATATCGGTCATTGAAACAAATCAATTGGAGCACCCCGGCGCTTCTGACTCGCAGAACCAGTTGTTTCTCTAGTCTAATATAAACAATCGGGTAAAATTACCATCACCTCAAAATTTTGAAAATTCTTGAAGTGGAAAAAAAAGGGAGTAAATGGGCATGGTTCACATCAAAACTATACGGAAAGACCATTTTTGAAACAGGCCAGAATGAGACGGGATGAAAAAGAATAATGAAGGGAAGTTCTGAAGCCGACGAGAACGACGGGAAACCCGCACATCCCTGATTCACATCCTTGTTCTCTTTTTGTATCATCAAACATGCCAGTGAAATTGCTTTTCTTTGCAATATGGAAATAAAAGGAACGTCTGAAAACAAATAAATTCAATAGTATCCACCACATTTCGCAAGGGAACCGAAAGGTCACTGTTGTTGACAATTTCTTCAGTCCTCGTCCTGCCTGCCCCCTCTCACCTTGCCCCTATCTAAATCACCTCGGCCAGATGTATCCGGGATCAAGCGAGATTTTTTCATAAACGTAACGTTTTCACAACTACGCAAATTTGCATACATACCGTTATTTCATCACTGGCGCTGTCTCCTATTTTTGGCAAAGATGCCCGGTTTTCCTCTTTGATCTACAGCCGATCTATCTGGAAAAAGCTATCACAAAGGTTTCTTTTCCTTTTAAAACTGATAAAAGTGAGATTTTCAGTTAGAATGGAAGAGTTGTGGGGGAAATACATACAAAACGAGGAGATACCGTTCAGGCGAGTTTATCGGACTGTTCCTTCCAATTCTGCAGGTAACGACAATTCTATTATTTGTATTTGCCACTTTTCCAGCTTCTCCGTACTACTCGGATGCCAAATCTTCAAACCTTCCCTTTCCATGCCAAATGTGGGCGGTTGCCAACTATTGAGGTGGTGAAAACTCAACTTCGTATCTTCCACCCAATTGAAAGAACCCATGACAGACCAAGTTGTCTGTATCTCTCCATTCCCACACACTACGAAACCTGTGAATTTGCAATAGAATTTAATTTTTCTTTTTTAAAGATTCAAAAGATGCGCTCTCGGCAGTCAAAGGACTACTTCCCCGGTGCCAGGAAGTGAAGGTGATCAGCAAGAGGCAAATCAATCCAGAAGACTTCTTGTATCTGTTGACGGATGTATTGCATGTGGGGGAAATAACCAACGTTAATTTGTTCCTTTTCCCGTTCCTCCGTTCTGTACAGGTGCCAAATCTCCACGGGTTCACCCTCTATGCTGCTTGGCAGAGAGCGGTCCCTTCTACCGACGACCTCCTGCAAGAGTTTGGCAACTTCTACCCGGTTGCAAAGTCTGATCTTGGCCAGGCACATCTACGATTTACTGGTTTTACAGGGATCGTTCAATTTGGAATGGATAAAAAAGGAGCAATAATCAGTTACACCCCGCTTCTAGCTTTATTCTAGTCACAAATCACTCTGTCATACGGTGCAATAAGATTCCTGGTGGCTTTCTTCCGTCATAACTTTGAATTAATACATACATTTCCCTCTGTTTATTCTTCTTCGCTTTTCTGCAAGTTGAAAACGTTCGGGAAGTCTGAAGAAATCCTTATCGTGTGCCAGCTGATGCTTCTTTTCCTGATAAGTGAGAAATTCACAGCCTATCTGATGAAAATATCCGCCTTGATAGGGGGGATGAAGCAAAGTACTGTTTTCGGTTATACATACAGGATAAATATGGATGAAGGCTCTCTTTCACTTGTCTGTTGATAGTGATACTTAAGTTTTCCTGTCTAACCATACAATTTTTGTCTTTCATCCTGATAAAGTGTGTTGACCCATTGTAGCTCACTTCTGAACGATAATCAGCAAAAGAGGCGGAGTCTCGCCTAGTGTTCATAAGGAGTGTTCCTCAGGGTGATAGCCATTTCCAGCAACCTTTCTCCTAGAGGAAGCGGAAAACACCACCTCAAACAATGTAAGTCTATTAAATTTCATTTTTCCAATAAAATTTTTAGGCCTGCTCTAGCCAAGTTCCAGAATTTGTCTGTTCAGGATCAACTGACCACAAAGAAACAAAAGCTCGCCGCCTTGAACACTGTCGTCCAACGCATCTATGGTCAGAAAGGAGACATTCCACATTCTCGTAGTTTCAGATAGGGAAACCCTACAGAATTCTCCCAAGATGAACGAGGTCAAAGCCTGCCTCACAAAGTTTCGGGCCCTTCTCGCAGTGCACTTCTTTAACGCGGATCTCCAGGTCTCTTCACTTGTTATATCCTTTTATTCGTTTACAGTTTTATGGGTCAGTCGCCTCTGGATTTGGTTCAATTGAGTCCGACATTGACATTTCCATCAAGGTCCCGCAAAAGGTAATATTCCCCCTGACCAAAGTATGCTAGTCATTGCAGTCACCTGCTGATGCCGACGTTATTCTGTTAAAAGTGAAAGAAATTCTACTAAAGAGCAACGGAGTTTCCTCAGCAACATTCATCAAAGCTCGGGCTCCAGTTGTGAAAGCCGTCTACGGAGGATTCAACATCGAGTGCTAACCGAAAAACAACAAAGGGAAACAAAAAGCTTTCAGTATCTCCTACGATAACGAGGCCGCCATTGAAGACGCAAAACTCATCAAAACATATGGGAAGTGGAATCCCTTATTTTTCGTCGTCGGATTTTTCGTCAAAAAGGTCTGCTACCCATCGCGAGAGGGCAATAATCCTGATTCAGTGGGCCAAAGCGTTCGGCATCTGTGATGGGAGTAAGGGATTCTTCAGCAGTCACCACTGGATTCTGCTGACGATACACTGTCTTCAGAAGAATAAGGGCGAACACAACAAGGCCAAGCGTGCGTTGCCCTACATTCAAACTGTGTGTTTATTGCGAATTCTTTAGAATTTTGTATTGTAGGCATTTGGGACCGGCAATTCGTCTAACCGCCCTTGGCGATACTACCACAAGGAAGTCAGTTCAAAGTGGTCCGCAAACCAAAACTCTGTGATGGAGATCTTCTACTACTTCCTCCAGTATTATGCTAGCTTTGACTTCAAGAATCTGGTTTAGCTATAATTCTCTTCATAACTTGTGCTTATTTAGACTATCCACATTAAGAGCCCTGAAGACCATTCGCGTATGAGCCATGAAATCTCCGATCCAGTCTGTATCCGTAGGCCATTCTACTGCGAATACGCGAAGCTCTCGTCCGCTGACAAAACCTTCTATTGCACTTATTATGGCGACCCCAAGGAGCAGAACATTGTTGCCAATGTCACGCAAGAAAGTAGGCCGTTGTTCAATATCATAACCTCTGTTTAGATCTCAACAAAATCCAAACGACTATAAGGATGACAAACAATCAGATCACCGGCTATCTCGCAGGAAAGCCTATGACAGACCCCGTTTTGGTAAGTTTTTCTCACACAGGAAGTCCAGATATATCTTCAGAAGAAGCTTTTCGCTCTATAAGTTGATCCAAACAAAACCGAACCGTTCCACTAATTCTCCCCAATGTTATTCTCCAACACAGTCAACTCACGCTGATTACCCATTTTGATTGGCCAACGTTCTCCCTCACCGCACCCAAAAACTCACCAAATGCGCCCCGCGCTCGAATAATTCGACCTTGCTTATTATCGATAGAAACACTATGTTCACCTCAAAAACTCTATTTTGGGTTATATTTCAGCAATTTCTTATTCTTATGGAATATAACCTATATCAGCTTGTCCGCCATAAAATTCTGAACAAGGTAGACATTAAAAAAATAAACAAGGTCGAATTATTCGAGCGCGGGACTCATTTGGTGGGTTTATGGGTGCGGTGAGGGAGAACGTTGGCCATTTTGATTGAATATATAATAAATTGTTAACAGTTTGTTGTTCTTGTGGAAAGGGGTTCAAGCATCGCTGGGGGTTTTCCATTTGTCGTGCCACAAAAGAAAGCCCCTTGTTAATTTAACTAAACTTTTATTTAACTAAAAAAAACTAAGATAGAGATCCCCCAAAGAAAGACTCGCATTGTCTCCCCTTTGAGGAAGAAGCGTTGCGTGTCTCCCCTTTGAGGAAGAACTCTTCGTTTTCCTGGATCATCCAAAGTGACAGATTCGTTTTGACATTTTCGCAAACTGTTACCATAGAAATAAATAGGTTGTAACGAATTATGTCAATCTTGTAGAGGCGGGTAGTCCAGGATTGGAATTAGCCTGGCAGTTGGTTGTCTGTGCTCGTCCAGCTATGCGCTTCCTCCTTTTGTACTTCCACTGTTTCTTGATTGCCTTTCAACAAAGAGACAGTAGACAGCTTATTTTGTTCTAAAGACTTTAGTCTATCTTTGTTTTTTTCACAACTTTCCTCACTGAACAGATTTCGGGAGGTGGGGGACACATAAATAATTGATCTTCTTTAATCTTAATATTGTTGGCGTCTGATTTTTTGGCAAAAGCGAAGACGAACGCCAACTGTCTCCGCTTTGTTTCACTGCTCGAATTTATTTGAAGATTCCCCTTGTGGATCAATCTCTCTTCTATAATATACCCATGGAAACCTTTCCCCTTTCACAACTTCCCACACCCCTTCTGGTAGAAGTTATTTCCAAGGTATCCTCCAACCTCGTTTATAAGTTCATTATCATTTTCAGTTGTTTTGGAAAAGTTACCTCGGCCTTCAACAGACCTGTCGGACTATGAGGGACCTGGCCCGAAGTAACCGGTCGATTATGGTCGAAATGAACGAAGTACTGTATTGGAAAAGGAAGTGGAAGGTGGTGGAGAATCAATACGACCTCCCTATTCCTCATCAGGTCTTCTATTGGCATTTGGATAACGGGAAACGGCTAAATCTCGACTGTCTTACCGGAGTTCGATTCTCCTATGTTGTCACCCCGCCACGTTAGGGTCATTTCTCTTCTCGTTCACCATTCAAATTCAGATGACAAGAAATTATTCGAAGTATACTGTAATACCTTCGAGAGACACCGTATTACCAGCCACTATCTGGATTTCTACCCCACTTCTTACTTTTCGCGGGAACAATGTCTAGAATGGCTGACTATTCTCAAACCGGACAACGTTGTCATGTACAGCGAAGGGTCGAATCGATTCGAGTCTCTTCTACAAATTGGAGGATTGGTAAGATCACTGGTAATTCCCATTTAATGACAATTTCAGCTCGGTGTGAGTGTCCACCTCCATCCAGATGATGTACTCTTCGCGATCAAGGGACTCCTCCCCCGGTTCCGGTATGTAAAGATCATCCAACAGATAGAAGACGAGACAACCGACCACTTCTTCCTCACAATCGATTCAATTCTACAGGTAGCCGTCATCTTTTGTTCCACCTCCCCTTTTCAGTTCCTCCGTTCTGAAGATCTTCCCAATTTGTGCGAGTTCAACTTCACCGCTTCTTGGCAAGGAGAATGCCCTTCTATTGACGAGCAACTGGAAAAGTTGTTCTTCCTGTACCCGATTGTAGAGACCCGCGGCAGTACCACTTATCTGAGTATACCTGCTCACAAAGGGGTCTGTAAACTTTGGATGGAAGATCAATATGGAACAATCAGCTACACACCGACTAATCATTAGTTCGATTCAAGGTTTCCTTCCCCATTTACTTCCAATTCATATTTCATGCCTACGTTTCCCTTTCGCGCGAATTTTCATTGTAATATTATTTGGTCTTGCTCAATTAAAAAATCGAAATAAAAAGTTTTACTTCAATAATTATTAGCGGATGCATTTCCTGCCGAGAATACCCTGACAAAGTGAGTTAATGGTGTGTACGGCCTGTCCGTGTCGACAGCCGTAGGAGGTCTCCTGGTCGAAGAGGGTCGACAGCCGGTCGGTGATCCTCCTCAAGAGGGAAGTGAAGACGGACACCTCCCCGGAGGCCGAGTAACACCAGTAGAGATTCCAGTCACAGAGATCGAAATGCTTCGGATTCGAATACACCTACAATTGTCTCTTTCCCCTTCTCTTTCTTCCCTCTTACCGTATCAAAAACTTGCTGTTTCAATGAAGAGTTGGTCGGATTTTGGGCATAAAAATAACAGAAATCAGAGACGAGTTGAGCCCGTCCAACAGGGGAGAATACGGTCGGATCTTCTGCCATATAACTGAATTTTTGGGTTTTAGAGGAGTTGGGTGGGTGCCCTACGTAAAGATGGCTTCCCAAGTGGGTTCGTCGTAATTGACACGAAGGAATGAGGTAAAGTTGAGGTTGAGGAGAAGGGGAGTTGACTGGGGAGTGGTGGTCAGCTGCTGGGAGAACAGGAACTGTGGCAGGACGATCGGGGCAGACAACCTGAACTCAATGCCAATGTTTCGGGGAAGACATTTAACCAGATCCAGGAGGTTATGGTTAGTCAGACAACTTTGTTTAGTGTCACGAAATATCTTACCTCAACGGCCACAACTTGTCTCCCGTCTGTCTGACTTTTATATGTTCTCCGAGATTTTCCACGCTGACCGAGGGGAATCCCCCAGTGAGGTACCAGAACTGATAAACCTGGAAAGGGGGGAATTGTCTCGAGGAGAAAGAATCAGTCTACCTGGGACAGGGCAATGTTATCTCCTAGTCCGACACCTTCAAAGAACGTCATGAAGGTTTGGAGATCGAAGTGTTGATGATTTTGGACGAGGTTTCTGAAAAGATCAAACTGCTCGAAGAACGAAGCGGCAATAGTAGCACCAAAACCAAAGACAATAGTAGCACCAAAACCAAAGTCACATTGTTCCTTATCCGCGTTGGCCAAAACATTCAAATTTTTGGAATGAAAAAGGTTTCAACGAGGCATTTTATAGTCAAGGACAGGGATTTGGCATTCTGGCTCATGCAAGCGCGGCGTATCACGACAAAGTCCAATAATTTCGGTCTGATCTTCACATTTTAACGTACCTGATGACGGTGAGCATGAATTCCTCCCCCACGACGGATTCCAGAGCCTGTAGATGGACAACTCCCTTCAGATAGCAGTGAGAGGTGATCTGAAACCTCTTTCCTCATCTCATTTTTATACAATATCCCACCATATTGTTAGTTATCTTCTGTGGAAGCAGGAGTGAATGATCCGGGCTCAAGAAGTCCTCCGCCAGCTGAATTTCCACATATTTTGCCAGCTTGAATCGTTCGAATCTTGAGTCGTGGCCCAGAAGAACACCGATCAGTTTGAACGATACGTAGTCTGTCAGATCTTCCTGGATTTGGGTCGTTTATTAGAAAAAAAGGGAATTTCCACCTGGAGACAGACATACTGCCAGCTGTTGACGGTGACCTTGTCTCCGATCCAGTGATGGGCCAATTCGTGGGCAATCACATACATCAACCGGGCATCGTCTCCCTTCGAAGCTAACAACTCCGAGACCAGAATGTGGCCCCAGTTCTCCATTCCTCCGTCGTAATTCGGAACCAGGACCAGGTCAATCTGAAAATTCTTTTTTGTTTCAATGAACACTTTTATACTTTCTTGGACCACATCTACAGTCTACGTGCCATATATCGAGAATAAAACTAACTTTATTGAGTAGTAGAGGAGTCTGCATCATGTTGTCCAGCAATTCCATCGAAGCGAGGGCAATGTCCAAGACACGGAGAGCTGGAGCCCGTTCCCGGGAGTGGACTCGTAGTGTCACACCGAATGTCGTCTGTCGGGAGAGCTGAAATTTGGATAGGGGAATAATGGAAGTCTAGGTGAAATATTGTCCATGCACTGGATATAATACGAACTTCTTGAAAACTTTTGATTTCGTGTTTCAAAATGGAGATTTAAAAACTGCAAAGCAAAACGATGATATTCCAGCGACCGTTCTCGTTACAGTTTTTAATTCTTTTACCAGATTCCATTAAATTCAATCAAATCATCCCCAAAAAGAAGTGGCAAACCTGCAGATAAGCCTTATCCGGCATAACGGAAAAGGCCAAAAGATAAGTCGGAAGTTTTGGTGTCGCCGAGAATACTGTCGTTTGCCATTGGCTGTCAAAGATCTGAATAATTCTTGAGGTTTCAGGATCCATAGATAAGGAGAAAAAGAAACTGTCTTTCAGTGGACATTGTAGTTTCTTTCCCTAAAATTACCTGTACATCGTTGACGATGGTATTCGACTGGCAGACGGTGTTCGTGGGATGAACTACGGTCAAACGGAAGGAGGCCTTGGCTACCGGGTCATCCACACACGGCATCATTCGACGAGCGAAATCTGGCTGAAATTCACTAGTTTACAATAGTTTTTACCCTATAAATTACCTGGAAATGAGTAGCAATCAGCTGTCCGCCCAATCGGGAGAAGATTCCAGTCGAGGCGCTGTCGTCGACTTGTCCTGAAATTTATGGTTTCACCAATCTTATTTGAATTGGTGAAATTCGATTTTATTCTATCGTCATGGATTTTTCACATTGAAATTATCAAGGGTTTCGAGCCCCTTTTATTATAGAAGCAAGCGTACCCGTCACATTATTGCCGTACCTCGATATTCTCCAATGGTCAGTAGATACTCGCCGACTTCCATCCTCTCCCCGAAGAGAAGTCTAACCGTGTTCGCTTCGATTCGTGTCCCCATCAGCTGTATTTCCTTCCCTCTCTGACTCAACAAAGTGATATTTTTGTAGTCCTTCAGTTGACTGGCATGGAGTGGCACCTCGCGGCTCTCTTCCATCAACATGAAGTGGAACACCAGCGAGCCGAGGAAGCTCCCGTTGAGGGGCACCTTGATGGACAGGTCGTAGGCCAGGGGCTTGACAGTTCGGATGACATCGTCGACAGTCGGAGGGGCGGGGGTCGGGTCGTCTCGCAGGGAAGGGGGCAGGGTCGGCTTGGGGGCCCAGGTGGCGCCGGTCGCATGGCTTCTTCCGCTGAATCTGAAAAATTCAACAGTTACTGCTAAATGTTTCCCTAGCCGATATAAAACCTTCCCGAATCATAAAATTTGATATAATCAAGCTCTTTTCTTCATACTTCGAGTAAAGAATGTTCCTACCGGGGTTCTCGTCGATATTCGCGTCGAAATTTAGCAATATCCGAATAATAGACGGGCGAGATAGTGCTGGCCGGTGTCCGTTGCTTCTCTTCGGCAATAGGAAAAGACGGAATCGCTTCGAGAATCGGCACGACGAGGAGAAGAAGAGAGGCAAAGAAAATGAGAGAAGTAGCCATCGGCTCGCGGTGACAATCGCTGACTGTTTGCCAAAAAGGCGCCCGAGTTAAACAGCGAAAAGAGTTGGACAAACAGGGAAGAGACTGACCGCGGATTAGGCAAGAAGTTAGGAAAGGTCAAGTAGGGACAAGCGGTAGCCGGAAAAAGAGGGGAGAGGGGACGAAGATGGGATAAGAGGGGAAGGAAAGCGGGGCGGTGGGAAAGCAGGAAGCAAAGAAGGGGGAACGTTGTTGGGAGGGGGTTACGCAATAATAAGAGATTTTTTTTCTCGTTAGCATTTCGAAGTTACACTAAAACACTGTACGAGATCCAATATTTAGCAAGGAACTGAAGCTGAAAAACGTCGCCGACTTCCATCCTCTCCTCGAAGAGAAGTCTAACCGAGTTCGCTTCGATTCGTGTCCCCATCAGCTGTATACCATAAAAACCGTTGGAAAGTCCGATTAGAAGAGTGAAACTGTTCCTGGAAGCTGGAGATTCGCTACTACAGTTCTCTAATTCTCCCTTGCACTTGTGAAATTAGTGAATCAAGGAGACCTCCTTCAGCTTTATTCAAGTTTTGTGACCTAATGAGAAAATTCTGTTTGTGTTTCTACCAGGCTATGTTATACAGAGCCTGTAGATTCCATTGTTGACATTAGAATATTATTTTGCTTATGAACTACAGATGATGCTCGTAAACAAATTTAACAAAAAGGAAAGGAGCCCCGGCTCTCTTTGTCTTCCCAACAAATCCAAGTTCCCACTAATTTCCACTTTTTATCGACTTCTCTCACGGGGGTTTATTATTAGGAAAGCTAATAGTCAATTTCTTATTTTATCTCCAAATTGAAGTCTGTTTGTGAGAAATTCTCATATTATCAGTGTTTCTTCTTGGCTATTTTACTGAAGGTCTCCGTTTCTGTTTGAATACTTTGGCAAGATATTTTAGCACCATTCAAATCTTCCCTGATTGTTATTTGGTCAGAGGGTAGATATCGAGTAAACAAATTTGACATCCATCATATCAAAAAACAGAAATTTTCCCACAACATAGTTGAAATTGAAAGCAAAAGTTTAGTTATCTTTGATATTGCAGTAGCGGGAATAATACAAAAGAAGCTAATAAAGCTGAATTTGGAGAAAGCTCAATGTAAACGGTTCATTTCTCGTTATTTGTTCACTATTTCTAACAAGAATCTATATCCAACATAAGATTGCGTCGTTCCCCCTTATAGCGCCCCATTGAAGTATTCCGAATAATCACCTATCTATCAATCTCTCTCTTTCTATTCTTGTATAAGGGGTGCTCCTGGCTGTTGCCCGAGAGAGAGAGAAAGGCGGCGCCGTCTGTGTCGTGTTATTCTGTGCCCTCCTCGCGAGCCGCTGTCTCTCGCCTGTTTACATTCTTTCCCGAGTAAACATGTGGTAAACAAGGCAGCCAGCGAAGCCCACATTTGTCTACGCTTTCCCCCTTTCCCATATTTCTACACCCATCGCGTTTTTTCGCCTTTTCCCCGGAATGTCTGATCCCAAAGAGTCTCAGGTCAGTTTCGAGTTTATTTGGCGGGAGATCAGCTGTTTTTCCACCTGATTCGCCTCCTCGCCTAATCATCAAACATCCCCTCGCCCGGGCGAATTAGTTCATTTAAAAAATAGCTAGCCTTATCACGTCGGAGGGGAGACATGTTAATAGTCTTTTGTTTACGAAAAGAGGGGACTGATTAGGAGGAGAACAGACCAGGGGAAACTGTCAATCTATAGGGTAAACGGGGGAAATGGCAAATCTATTGGAAAAGTAATGGAATCTATTTTGTATCCTCAATGAAACTTTCTTATTTGGAAAAATGTATTCGATGTTTTCAATCAGTCTCGATTTCTTTCTGAATTATCTCATTATTACCCTTCTTGTGTCAGCTCCTGAAATAATAATTATCCACGCATCGGGATACCTAGATATTTCTCCATTTTGAGTTGTTCAATTGGTTGAGTGAGATCCACTTCTGTTTCTCCACCTCACTGGTCTCCATTTTCTATATTTTCCCCAGTATTCTATCAGAATTGTTGAGGTCGAAATCAACAAACAAAGGAGATGACTGTAAAGTCAAAAAAAAAAATTCATTCCCTGCTTCAATTAATTTATAAAATCTAACCTTGCTGGAATGTGATAATGTTTGCGTGAAGGAATATCTAATTTACTAAAGTTTTGCTGACACTAGATATTGATTCACTATGAATTCTTCGTATTGAACTCATATACCAAAACATTAGCCTTGATCCATCTGTTTCTTTTCTTGTTTTTGCCGGGGTTTCCGTATTTACCGCTCTGTTCCATTGAAATTTTCGGATCGATAAAAGGGGAGAAAACAGCAAAAACACGAGAGGAAGAGAACTGCAAACGGACAGGGATTGAGATTTTCGTGATTGTGAACCTGTAAAGCGTACGGGCAACAGCTCTAGGGACTTCGATGACTCGCAAAATCCAGGGATCGGATGAAGTATTCGAGAATTTCTTTTTGAAGTTTTACTGCATCTAGAAAACACCCTAGTTTCATTTCATTATGATAAGCCTGATCACAGAAGAAAAGTCTTACACCAGCTTTTCCCTCTTTTATGCATTTTCGGACTCTCTTGTATTCCATAAGAGTTATCGAGAATGGAAGAAAACAGCGGAAACATGTGAAATGGGCGAAAATCACAATCTGGCCCCCCGAAGCTACCGTAATACCATTGCTGACAAACAATCTGAAACAGCCGATTTTAAACAATAAAAACCGGGGGGTTACGGTAGATCAGCCATGACATCACTCTCTCTCGTGAACGTGTTCAAACAAACGGAATAGATTGTCTAGTTGTGGTTGTTTTCTTCTTGTTTATCAGGGGCGGGTTACTGTACCGACTTATGTCGTTGTTTCTCGAACATAGTCTATTTGGGTGAGACAAATCTTTGCGTATCAAGAGGCTAATTTATGCGCCTGTTTATTTGTTATTTTGATTTTATATACAGGTATGACTGTTTCCGTCTATTCTGTTTGTTTATGTATTCATTAGAGACAGCTTACTGTATCTTTGGCCATTGGACCTATTCTTGTTGGCTTGATCTTTGTCACTTTTTCAGTGAGATTCTGTTTGAAAGTTTGAAGTTTCAGTTAGATCATATGACTTTTTTTCTTTTACAAACTATATGAGTTTTCCATTTGTCAGTTATCAACAGTACAACAAAAGCTAACCTTGTTCGTGACCACTATCCTTTCTACTATCGCTTGTTATCCCTATCTTTGACAATACAAGCGAATGTTCAAGAAAGGGAATTTTTCGCTTCATGCGGATCATTTATTCTCCAACTTCATTGATACACCAAGGCAACAAACTAGGCTAATTTTGTAATTTCTCACAATCGTTCTCCACTCCAGTCTAACCAATAACATCGCCTGCAGTTTTTGTTTATATGCCACGAGATGGAGGAATGTTCTCCTCTTTTCAGTTTTTTTCTGTACTGACAACTCAATATTTAGTCGGATCTAAGTCGGAGTCGGTACCGATTTGATGTATTCCCCATTCCCCGTACAAACCGTAAAACTACGACGTCTAGGTTCCCTTTCATAAAAAAAAATTGACCGTTCTACTACCTTGCATTTATAGCCGTATCCTGAAACATTACCCTTTTCCAATTGCCAAATTCTCTTCTTTCCATCCTAAATTCCGAGTCTATTTTCCAGCCAGTTCCTCCTTTTTTAAATCTGCCAGTCTTGTAGAAGTAACCAACTTTTACCGTTCATCTGGGTATTATAGCTTGCTACTCGTTTCCCATCTTTTACGAAGAAGTAGCTAAAAATCCCTTTTATTTTCTGTAACCAATTCAAATTTTTAGATAATTTTCTAAACCCATCAGTTGAATCACTTCACTTGAGTTTATAGCCGGATCCCGAAGCATTGCCTTTCTCCATCTTTGAGTTTTCCTTGGCTTCTCTCCTTTCTCGTTATTATCTGGGTAAAATCCACAAATATCTTCTCACACATCCTCATAAAACTGTAATTTGTGCACAAATCCCTTGAAAGAACCAGCAGCTGGGTTACCTTTCCCTTATAGTGAGACTCTAAAACATTTCCATATGATTTTCTCCCGTCTTCTTTACTTTCTTCTCCCCGATCATAATGTTGTTCTCGTAGTGCTCTTCCCTCCTAAAAATGTGTTCTCTGGCCTCCGAGGTAGCCCCCTTCTCGCTGTCCTCTCTGTCTCACGTGCCATTGATGTATGCTTGCACTTGTGTGGTTGTGTTCCCGTGTGAAGGGGGGCGGGGGCTCAGCATGGGTACTCGTTCGTTTCTCGTCTGCTGTCCTCGCCCCGCCGCCCCTCCGCCATGGTCGAGTACCCCCTAAGGAAGATTACAAAACCGACTCCTCTATATCCGAGAACGGCCAGTCTCAGCTCCCTTCAATCGTTGATCATGGTGAGAAACAGAAACCAGGGGGAAAGGACCGTCGACAGGGAAGTCAACAACACCCGGGAGAACCCTGTTTTTCCCGAAGTACAAGACACAAAAGGGCGAAAAGGACACATTTTGATACTTCCTGGGCTACTTGTCCTTTTTGTTTCGGCCAGACCTTTAATATTCTGATTTTTGTATTGATTTCAATTGACTGGTTGTCCAGCGCGTGTATCTGCCATTTCCCAGCGAATATGATCGTTTCCCCTGCACGAGACGTCGATTTTGATTGCTTATCCATCTCTCTCAAAACCAGCACCATTTATCCCCGGCTATTAGTCAGGCCCGGGGCGAAACTTGTAATACTACGTCATTCGGAGACAAAAGTCTTCCACGAATTACTTTTCCAGTGATTTTCTAATATTCCAAGGGGGATAGAAATGTTCCTAACTTATCTTTTCCTTTGATAAGTAATATATAGATATTTGGTCCCATCTCATTTCCACTTTGTAAGTCTTCGAAATTCCATATTTCGGTCACCATTCAAGAATGGCACTGGTTCCTTTTCACATTCACTCATTGCTGTCCCCCCATCATCATACAAGTCAAATTTCATCTCATTTCCTTATCCCCACCCGCAGTTTTTGAGCTTTACTAGTCGCCTCCTCTCCTGAGATAATCAAAACTTCGGCCACAGGTCATTAGCATCTCTTTTCTCTCATTATCCTGTCATCTTTTGTTTCTATTTTTACTATTATGGCTCCTCTTCAAATTAGCTGCTCCTGGAGATATTACTGTTTTTGTATCGTCTTCCCTCCGCCCTCTGCCAGCCGTGTGTTTACCAGTTGTTTATTATGTCTCCCTGCCGCGTGTCCCCCTCTCTTTTTAAAACGAGTTTCCCATGTTCCCACAGAGTCGAACTCGGCCACCCCAGCCCCCTTTGCGACAGACCGACTCTTTCACATGATCTATCAGCCGGTACTGGGACAGTCTGGACACACAGGGGAGGAGGCCACTGGCATCACGCGGCAACAACTGGGCGACTGATTTTTATCTCTCTCTTCTTTCTTCTGTCAAACTGGGAAAGGGAAGAGTAAACAATTGAATGATTAGGGAGACGGGAGGAAATGGAAGAAGCCAGGGGAAAGTGCAACAGCTGGCTGGCTGGACGTTTTGTCACTTTTAGGGACCAAAGGACAGATATTTGGGAGGGAAAGGGCACGAGCGGGGAGAGCGCGCACTTCCTTCTTTCGGATGAAGAAAGACACAAACAAACAGAGGAGGGATTTGGGGAAAGGGGAAAGGACAAGCGGATAGAAGGACAGGAGGGGGCCGGACGGGAGATTTGGAAGGTTTCGGGGAACTGTTATAGGGAAAGGAAGACGAGTTGTTTATTGAATCTGGACTTCATGGTCCTTATATACAAATGGAGTTCAATTTGTTACTGACTTTTTGTATTACGCCATTATCAAGCAAACAAACAATTCGATCGGATTGTTTGGAATTCGAACGTTTCGGAGAATTGCTATAAGGATATACACACTTTGGTTGGGCTCTGCCAAGAATCCGTTGATTGATATGAAATACGACGTACGATTCATTAGAATATCATAAAGTTAGCGTTTCGCGTACCTCTTATATTCACACTTCTTTCTATTTTTTGCTACATGAGAAAGGATGTACTTGACTGTAACGTATGTATTTTTGAGGTTTTAGAAAGTTGTCAAAGAGTCGACGAACATGTTTTCTTATTTTGGTGAAAGCACCTATCATCTTTCAAGGGTTCGTTATATAAATACAGCTTCTAGTTTTCTTGTTTAGTTTAGAAAATGGTTTTCATCATTCACTTTATCTCAAAAGGTGTGGATTTGAATTTTTGGCAATACTACTGGGCTTTCTAGTAAAAAGTGTAGGGTTGTAAGGTTTCTGTGAACCGTTATAACGTATTTTCTGTTTTCTCGGCAGTTCTGCAAAGTTTAGCTGTGTAATATGACAATTTTCATTTCAACCGTTTGTTATAAGCAAACCTACTTTTGCTTTTTGTTTTTTTTCGACCATTTACTGAAAATTGCTAACCGATATTTGTGGTGGTATTTTGGCAAAGAAGGTTTCACCTCTTCGTTATATAGACCCCCATCAATTGTTTCACTCCTCGTTTTTTCCAGTTATCCTTCACCGCCCCAATGGTTTCCTTGATCTCTTCCCTTCCCTTCTCTGCTCTTCTCGCCTTCCATTGTCAGTCCTTGCATCTGTCACTATCTCCCCCTTTTCCCCCTTCCCGTTTTTGTCCCAGTCTATTTACCCTTCTCTCTTTTTATCTTATCTACTTCTCGCTGGTTTACATTCTGTCAGACAGCTGTTTCCAAAGTTACCAAACTGAAACACACGGGGATGCGGCGCCCCTTATCTGCAGAAGAAAAAAGGAATGAATGAAAAGGGAGACTGCAACTGGAGAGAGACTAGGAAAGGGAGGCAACTTTTATATTATCCAAGAGAAAAATTGTAGCAGTTCGGTGTACTTATTCCAAGATATAGACTGTTCTGCTATTCAGGCAACTCATCAAACGTCTTTTGCAATGCACAGTAATCTATTTGAACACCGTTTAAAGAAATACAGATCAGAGCCTCAAGTAGATGGAAATTATTTATGTTTTACAGCTGCTATAAAGCTCGCTAAACCATTGCTTTTTCATTCTGAAGGAGACATTTACTGAATTTCTTCTAATAAAGGCCCCGGGGCGTTTATTGTTCGATCCCCCCTCTATGACCTTTCAAGTTCTTTGGAGGCTTCAGGACGGCTTTATATTCTTGGTTACTCAAACGGTTGCAGTTCACCTGGTTTCATTCCGTGCTTTTCTTCTTTTTTGAGAGATGATCGATCCCATTCTTGAAAGTTTGTAGACTGAACTTCTGATAGAATAGATTGAATGCCTCTCGCCGGTGCCGGTGATCTGTAAGATATTTGAATGCGGCTTGAAACACAAAGTTATCCGCATCTGATAAGGAAGAATTATTCATGTTTTACGGTTGCCATAAAGAGCATCACCTCCTAATCATTCAGTTGACGAGGAATCCTCCCTATCCCCTAACCTTATATCCCTTCTCTCTTTCGTTTGGCATAACTGCCGACCCCTCTCCCCTTATTTTTTGGCGCCCTCTGTGTCTCTGTGAGTTTCGCCCCGGCCCGTGGCGCCTCCCCTAACACAAACACAAACCAAGCGCCATGTTGTCAACATCCAACGCTACGCGGAAATTGTTTGTTTTTCTCTCGTAGCCTCCTGCCGGGCCGTGCTGTTTCGCCGTCCTCTGGCCCCCGGTGGGTCATGCGCACTTCTGTTTACTCTGTGGGGCCTCCGTGGCGTGGTTCAGAGACTCCTTGCCACCGCCATCGCCATCATCCCAAATCCCCCACTCGATTGATTTATCCCTTTCTCCCAAAAAAGAGAACCCACTCTGCCTCCGGATTACCGTAATCCGCCAGTGATAATCGGCCTAGTTGACATTCGAACACATTGCCAGCTGATCCTGAAAGAGCCCGGGTCAACAAGTTATTTTGACGGGGGGAGGCCTTTTCAGTCGGCCGGCTGGGCAGGGAAGGGAGGGGGAATTCGGCCAAGGGAGGGGAATAAACAAACTCCGGCGAGAGAGGACACATCTCGTTGCATCACCGCCGGCGCAGAGGTCACCCTTCCCGCGCATTTTGAAATTACCTTCGTGCCAGGAGACGCACAGTACCCCCTGTCTGTCGTTGTCCTTTTCCCGTACTCTATATTCCAAAATGTTCTTCTCTTTCCCCTAAAATAGCCCCCCTCCCAGTCGGAATAGTAGTAATGGCAGTCGTAAACAAGGCCGTCCGGCCCCTGCTGTTTACGGGTCTCTCCTCCTCTGTGTTTATTTACCTGGTCCTTCTCCTCCCGTCGTATTGTCTTCCTCCTCCTCCCGTTATCTCCCCCTCCTTCCCGGGTGTTTGTCGCCCCGCTGTCCTAGTTGTCCGCATCTCGCGCATCCCTCTCCCGCGGCTCTTCCACGTCGTTTCCATTCCCCCGGCCCCGCTTGTTTGTTTCTCGGCCATTTGCCTCCTCGCGCAGGGGAGTGACTCACTCCGCGCGCCTCTAAACACCCCGGCCGCCTCTTCCGAGAACTGGCGAGTCAAGTGAATCAGACCCCGCTCTCCTCCCGGCTGCTGTTGACTAATTTCGGTTGTTTTTGGCTCGTAACGGGAAGCACTCTCCAAGCGGAAAAAGGCCGTAAACAACTTGCTTTGCAGAGTAGCATCTATCCATTGATAGACAAAAGAATAGAAAATTCTTATTGTACCACGGGTAAAACATAAAATTTTCCAGGAATTGCTGTTGCTTCAAGCATCGTTCGTCTAATAGTGTCCATTTTTTCCGTTGCCCGGGACGACCTTTCCCATTGTTTACGTATATGATTCTTTCCATTTGGCGCCCTCTCCCTAATTTAAAGTGTGCTTTAACCCGGGAAGTTTGAACTCCCTAAACAAAACAAAGAGAGAGACTCGGCTTGTCCTTTCTGTTTGACAAGGTGACTTGTTAATTCATGGTGCTCCCCCTCGCCCACCTCGCCCCTTTCCCCGGTGTTTACCCTTCCATCCAATAGAGGCCCTTGTTGCCACATAGACACGCTCACTCACACCTACTTGGCACCCCCATTTCTGCCCTTTCCCAAGGTCCCTTAACCCCCTCCTCGGGAATAAACAACCCCCTCCTCCTTCGTATATTTCAAACAGTTTCGATAGAGATATTGATTCCCTCCCTGCCGACCTGGTTCGAGTCGAGCCACTGGTACGAGGGGTCACAAGGCATCGTCTGACCCCGAGCTGTTTACCCGACCTATTTCCACCGTCGCCCGTCGCCCTCAGCCCCAGCAGCGATCACAACACAACAACAAACCAATCTGCAACAGCCGTTTTCTCACGCTTCGTTCTCCCTATTTTAGACAATTCCTAGCAGCTTTTGATGTTAGCTTGGCGCTCGATATTGTTTGACAATACAACTTTTCCCAATTGCATTGCTAGGAGAAAAATACAAAACGGTCGTCGAGTCCATTTCTACCGGCACTAAAACACAAATAACACGTTGCCTCCTGGCGTGTTCCACGTCGTAAACATCCCTCCCCGTCCAGAAAAAGCCTCTCCCCGTGGCCTATTCCCCGGCTGTTTACTACCTTCTTGCTCCTTGTTGTCGGCCGCATCCCACAGTCCGGATTTATTCATCTGTAAGCTATTTCCCCCTTTGTTTTCGACGAAATTTCAAGTAGACAACAATGTTTTACTTTGATCATATATTGCAAAGGTAACAATCCGAGTCGTTGACATAATTCGTAACTTTTCGTAATATTTCTGCAAAAGAACGGAGGAGGTCGGCGAATTCCCGCGCGGATACCGCTGCAGCGACAGTTCCGTGTGTGGAGGAGACAGGGATGATTCGATTCTTTTCCCAAAACAAAACCTGCCGGCAGTTTTTTGGATCGCCGCCCGCAGCGATGCGCGCAAGGAATTCATCTCTCTTTCTCTCGATCCTTTCCTGTGTCTTTCACAAACCAACACAAACACCGGCGACGCCTTACCCCGGGGGTCACTCGTAGCGGCTTCTTCCTTACCTATACATCACTTCTGGTATCACTTTTGACTGTTATTGTAGACACAAATAATGAGTAATCGATCCCATTTGTTCGACTGAATCTTGTTGGACCGTTGAAGCATTCTTGTGCTGAAAACTGTTTCTAAACCTATTCCTGAAATTGTAAAACCGCTGTTTGAACTTCTGTCTTAATTTCTGAGCTATAAGAACTTTTGTTTTGGTATTTTTGGCTGGTATTATCCGACAATGCGATAAACTGAACCGTGTAACTTTCTCTACCTTTAAAGACACATGAGCTCCTTTACCTAGGGACCGCAAAGTGAAAATTAGATTTCATCGCCGCACGTTGATTTTGGTGTCAATCGAAAGAGCTCGTAGTAACTTACAACTTTTGTTTTCAGAGTAAGAAAATCGGTCCATACATTGTTGAGATATTTGCGATTTTGTGGCGCGCCGCCGAGCTTGGTTTTCTGAAGAAATTTTGGTCGCGGGCTTGACGATCCAGCGACCAAAGTTCGATCCCCGCCAGCGTCAAAATTTTTTGCTTTTTAGATTTTTACATCAAAATGCTCCTCATAATGTGACGAATCGAATGCCGTAAAAATTTCACAAATTGGATATCAGAATATTGTGAAAAATTCATAAAACCAAATCGAATTCGCAGCGGTGCGCCGTTACCTGTTGGCTGGCGCGTGAATACCAAGCAAAATTGCTAATTTTTACAAATTTCATACATAAAACAAGCTCGTAACAAATTCGGCGACGGTGGATTTTGCTGATTTTTTCGGTCCGATACCGATATATCGGTGGGAGGCATATCGAATTTTCTATATTGATTTTCAATACATATCGGCGCGGATGTCGCCGATATCCGATACCGATACCGATGTATCGCCCAGCTCTGGTGGCTGCCAAAACATTTCACTGAGTTTTAATTTTGGGTTATTAGGTAACTAGAGCCATACATTGTGCTCATCTAGACGCCTTCTGACAGTACCCCCAATGCGTTATGTTCGATCTCTCTCCCTTCTTGGCAATATTTATCGGTAGATGCCCCCTCCCTTCCCATCGTTGGAGATTGTTTAGCCCCCCTGTCCCTCCGCCTCGGTCCCCCGAGACACAACAATTGTGAAAGAATCGTTTTTTTTTGTTTACTAGCCGGCCTCACATTGTGTCTCGTCGTTTAGCTGTTTGTAACCCCGGGGATCACGTCATTGTTTATTTTCCTTCTACCGTAGTCCTCTCGCCTCTTTAACTTTTGATGACTCGCCCCTTTCCCGCCTAAATTTATACGTTTCTCTTATTTACGAGACTGTCCGTATTTTGCTCCACTTTTCGTCTGTCTAGAGAGGTGTTCTTGCCAGAAGAAGGGGGAGATATGAGGAAAGAGAGCCACAGTTATCACACCCGGGCAGGCGGAGGAGGTGGCGAATGGGAGGATCTTTGTCTTTATGATATTTCAGCTACAGTAGTAGAGAGTTTATAAAATTTCGTTTTCCCTGAATATCTCGCCCATCTCTCCATGGATTTCTACCAATTTTTGAACACATATTAACAATTGCATAAGAAATCATATTCAAGGATAAAAACCATTAGTATTGTAGAGGGAAAAAAATTAGACGATTTTTATTGACCTGGCGCGGGTCAAAAGTTTATAAAATTCTACGGTTTGAGGTTTCTGGAGGCATTTTTCTAACATTTTATGCTTTTCACACCTGTTGAAGTAAGTATCAGCCTCGTATTAACACTCCTGCTCAAAAAAATCCTCAGGATTATAACATAGAACTCACCCCCAAAACCGGCATTTTGTTCAGAAATCGGAGACATTGAGACATTCTTGGGCTCACACGAAAATTCGGCTAGAATAAAGAAAACTGAGTGCAAGGTTACATAGAGCACGTCGTGACGATCAATTCCCCATAAGAAAGTTTGTAGAACTGTTCTTCCTTAGATTTGCATCAAAACTAGCATTTTACGCTGATATTATAACAGAATAAACGCCTAACGTACAGTCTCGCCCCTTATAGCGCCCAGTTGAAATCACCAGGCGCGTCCAAAAAGTTCGCCCTGTGGTTGCATCACGGGCCAGCTGTGCCGAGCTAGACGTCTCCCCCTGGCCGAGTGCCATAACATTCTTTGACCGATGGGCTCCCGCTTCCTTGTTTTGCTGTGTGTCGTTGTTTTCTCTTCCCCGTTGAAGTCTGATGCTTACTCTCTCTCCCGCCCTCCTCGTCTCCTCCTCACAACAATTAGTAATCGAAATAGAAGAAGACGATACTCTCTCTCTCTCTCTCTATAGAAAGGGCAAAAAAGCCACAATTACACAGTGGGAGAGGCCACGGGGGTCTAGACAAACAGCTGACTGCCACTGGTGCCCCGTTTAAACCGTCTCCCCCTCTCCCACTCTCCCTATCTGATATGGCCATTGGTGGTGGTCGATGATTTGTTTCCCCGTTCCATATAAGAGAGAGGGGGAGAATATATATATGCAACCGTCAACAAAACACAACCAAACAAAAGGGCACCCGGGGGCTCCCGCTCAATGTTTTTCCCTTGCGCGCCAATGCCCCCCTCCCTCCCCCTCTCCCACCGGTTATTTTTTCTAGGGTAACAACCAAAGAATAAAGGATTCTTTTCCACCAGGGGAAAGTGTTTCGAAGACTTTTCGACTACACTTTTCCATCTAATTTTGAGATTTTTTTTCCTGTGTTACCTGGAGAAAGGATCAGTAGATTGAGGAGATTACACTCTATCTTATAAAATTAACAAAACCCAAGGAAATTATGAAAATACTTGGAATTTTAGGAAGAAACGCCACCAAACACAACAAATTCGGCTGCGACCACGAGTGCAATTATGCTAAACGACGGAAGGGGAGCAGAGGCCCTCACAGCTCCGACGGTCGTCCCCACACCGGCCGAGGGACTTCTCCTAATGGCTCTACAGGTAATTATTTATATTTATATTGAAATCTCACGTTCTTCATATGTGTAACACCTCGTGCCTTTTCCTTTATCACTTCCTCCTGAATAACAGAAAGTTGCAACTCCTCCTTGCATCCCCCGCCCCCGAGCATCACATGGTCCTGCCCAGTCTCAAAAGAAGGGCATGACCCCATTAAATCCTCCCTTTTTGGTCTATTCTTTTTGTCGTAACTCTGACCTAAAAGGGATTAGGATTATGGCGGAGCAGGGAATAGCAACCTCCTGTCTGGGGCTTCAGGTGATTCTTGAAGTCTTTGGGGGCAGGATAATGGCTCATGGGATGGAGACTGTTTTACTTCGAAAACATTTGGTTCTACGGATCATTTGCCTATCTTCCTTGGTCCATTTGAATCAGTTCCAGAACATAAAATTCCTCCCTAAACTTTAATGAAATACTGCTTCCACAGTCTAAAATCCCCCTCTCTCTTCCTTGATTAATTCCCTTTTCCGTCGCTTTCTTCCCAGAATAAAATCAATCAATATCCCCCGCTCTCTCTCTCTTGTTGGTAAATCGGTGTGCCATTTTATATTATTTGTCCTGCCGTCTGCCAATATTTACATGTACTGCTCTGCTAGTGGTGGCGGCATCGTTGTCTCGCTCTTTCTCTCTCCCCCGAGCCAACCCCACACACATACACACACACACACACACGCCATCATCTCCTGTTGGCTCCATTTTGTGTCATGGCTTCGGATTTCCCTTTTTTTCTGTTTTGAACTCAATATTTACATTTCTTGGAAAACTCTAAAAACGAGGGGTGTTCTTCCTCTTTTGGCATCCTGGCACGTTTTCTCTTCCACTAGATGGTCTGTTGATAAACGGCCAGCTTCAGTACAAGCTAAAGCATCCATTAGGCAATAAAGATGGCCTGTAGCCAAAAATGTTTTGAAAGGAGATTGCAATTCACTTCAAAAGGGGGTAAATAATATGAAGATCTTTAGAAGAGAGAGCTCTTTTACTCCAAGAATGAGACCACTGGAACTTTTTGTGGTTTACAGTATCCTTATAACGAGTAATCAAAATGAGCCTAGCTTATCTTTCCCTTTGCTTCATCTCCCATCCCTTTTCGAGTCTTTCCCCACCGTCTCTAGATCCCCTCCCCCCTGTCTTTCAAGTCCTTATTGTGTGTTTATAGCCCCCTTGCCTCCCACACTACCCTCCCCTCCCCCAACTGGTACAATACAAACTGCTGAAACAGAGAGAGAGGAGGGCAGACAAGAAATTGACGTCAAACACATCGTCATCGTCGTCGTCGTCGTCCGTGTGTATGTGTGGATGGCCGAAATATATTTTCCTCTCTTCTCGTCTCTGTCTCTCGAAAATTTGTACTATAAACAGACAACAAACACAGCCAGCCGAGTGGCGCGAGACGCGGCGCGCCTCCTCTCCCGCGCTCCCCCAAACAGACACAAATATCGATCATTATCATCTTTCAATTTACATATTTCTATTCATAATTCATTAATTATCTCATTATATCGTTGGTCGGGTGCTTAGAATCGAAAATTTCTCTTTATTTCGGGGATGGCAGTCGCCTAAAGGTCGGAGTATGCCCCCAGAAGACTATGTCTCTATTGTCTCCCAATATTGACACTGGAGGCTGAAAATTCGCCTGTCTGCCGGGGCTGATAAGCCCTCCTCGTTGTTCTTCTCCTTCTTCTCCCTTCTGACCACTCCCTCCCTCCCTCCCTCTCTTTTCTTCTGTTTTCCATGTCTCTTTTTATGATTTTTGATGTTTTCGATAATGTTGACACCCCCGTTTTAATTTTGTCCCTCTCCCTCTCTTTGTTTTTCGGTTTTTTGAGGTAGAAATAAGTTAGCAGGGAGAGAAAGAGAGAGACAGTCCCTTCATTTTCCGCTCACTGGGCCCTGTCTCGGCTTCCCTTCTTTCTGGAAAAACCCCCGGCCAGAGCAGATAATCTCCCATTTATTTCTCCCCACGTGGGAAGCCTTTCTCTTACTCATCTTCCTCTTATTTCCCTTGAATACTTATCAATTCTCGATTTTTTCTGAAAACCAAGACCATCCTCTTCTCTTTTTATCTTTTCTTTCTCTGCTAGCTCGTTTGTATAAAGATGCAATTGAAAACCCAGTGAGTTCTTCTCCGGGGAGATTTAGCTACTGATTGTGAAGCATTTTCTATTTCTAACTTCCCATCTGCCGATACCAGAAAAGCCAATATTTTCCTTTTTATAACACTTTTTTCAAACTGATGGGAATCACCCAGTACAAATAATTTCTCCTCCAGAGAAGAATTTATCCATCGGGGGATGTCGACTATGAATTTTGATCGGGACTGTATCATCATCAAATATTCAAATTTTTAGGCGGTGTAATACTAGGCGCATCGTTGATTATAACTTTTGCCCATTATAACAGTCTCTTGAAACATCGTGTTCCCCTTCCCTTTTGGCAAGGTCTGAAGACAATTCTTGAGCTAGGAAAGATGCTAAAGAGGAGACCGTTGATATCGTGTTGGTAAAGAATTGTTGTTTGTAAGAAATATTCCATATAACGGATGGCGGAAATTGAATAAAATCAAAAATTCTATGAGGAAATCCTTGTCTTATTCTAAATTTGTTCCACCGTCGCTCTAAAGTCTCCCGAGTTTGTCACTTCCTACTCCCTTCTCTTTCTTTTCCCCCTGTTCATGAGCATCGGCCCCTCCCCCCGGCCGACGTCTACAACACTTCCTGATCTCTCGTACCCCTCGCTGTCCCCCCTCGCCACACACAACACCTGGCTGATTACTCGCCTGACCCAGACGATTCCATTTCTATGTGTTCTCTCTCTCTCTTTCTCCCCCCTTTTCCCGCCCCAGAAATTAATTCCCTGTCTATTTACCCTTGAAACTTTTCCCGTTTCAGGAAAGATTTAATAATTCGCGAACAACGGCACCGACGACGAACACCTCGATGAATTTGAACCTCTCGAATGGGGACGCGTCGCGGGTCTGGCAGTCGCTGCTCCTCGGCCTCCCGATCCTGCCCCAGATGCCGGGGGCGTTGGATTTGAACTATCTACAATCGGTAGGTCGTCTTCTTCTACCAATCAATCCGTCTGCTAGACCAGAAGGTCGATGGCGAACGAGAGGGGGAGCCAGTAGGACCAGTTTATTTGCACTTGGGAGAGAGGGCGCATCTTTACAGTATTCCAGGAAGGGGAAGGACACCGGGGGGACGGGGGGCAGACAGACAGACAGAAAGAGAGAGAAAGAGAAACACACACAATACTGTACTCGTGGAGCACTTAACTTTTCCTTTGGGTCTCAGTCGATCAGAAAATATGAAATGCGCCAATATTCAAAGCCTGCTCGAAGCAGAAGATCTACCCTGCCTTCCGGCCCTTACTGGTTCCCTCCCTTCCCTTAAAAGTTGTTGAGATCAGGAAATTGTATTTTCGAAAACACACATACGGCTAGTAAACAACCTCTAATAACTGCTGCTTGCTGTTCAACCCGTAATTTTGAACTGTCTGGAAAAAGGGAAAGAAGAGTTCCTTGTAGAAAGACGGGATTTCCGTTCGGTTGGCTAATTAATTTCAGTCGTACTTTTTCTATAAAGCTGTTATTTGAACTCACCGCAGGGCGAATTAGTAGAAAGCATGATGATGAAAAAAAACGACTGCGTCTGAGGGTTACTCATTGTGAGGAGGGCGAGAGATGAAACGGGGGATTTGAGCCACAGAGAGCATATGAAATCAGGTGAAAGGTCAATTCAATATGTTTTATGGAATCCTTAAAACTTGAAAAAATGTTTATAAAGTTAATTTCATGTGTGTATGATAATTTTTCAGTTACAAGGCGTCCAGCACCCGCTCTGGAACCACAACCTCTGTGCGTGGCCCGGCTGTAACCAGCCCTGCGAGACGCTTCCCATATTCCTACAACATTTATCCCAAGCACATTCGTCTGACGAGAGGTGAGTCATTTTATAATTTCCTTTTGATGGGAGGGGGGAATTATTCAGTTTCGTGGGGGCCTTTTATTAATTTCGAGGTTATTCAATGTACTAGACGACGGGAAATTGCTCCTGGTCAAATTATTCCTCTATTGCTGCCCTCCACCTCCAGATCGCCCCCTCCCCGATCCATTATCATTTTGCTTGTTATCCTCCCCCTCTACGCGTGTATATGTGTGTGATCCTAATTGGCTGGTTGTGTTGGGGATGGAGGAGGGCGGCCCCCCGGTTTGTATGTTTACGGATGGCCGGTGAATGGGAAGAGAGGGAGACATAAACAGGGAAGGGGGGATCAGCCACAAAAAGGAAGCAGAGCCTATTCTGTTGTTTATTGTCTCGTTTGTCTCAATTTGGCCGGCCGACGGAGCGGCAGTTATGAAAGGCGTTCCCCCCGACGCGAACAAACATCTCCTTCTACCTCCCTGAAATTGCCTCAATAATTAGCGAAGCGGGGCTGATGTCAGAACTTTCGACGGGTGGGAGATTAATGTGGGCAAGGCCGATAAACAGGCGGAGGGGAAGCTCTTTTTGGGGGCGGCGCTGTCTAACTGTGGCTCCTTTGACCGGGCGGCGCTGTCTAACTGTGGCTCTCTATAAACTGTTCTATTTCAGGACGGCGATAGACATGAAGAACCAGATCGAGATGGTCGACACCCTCGAGCACCGTCTGTCGAAAGAGAGAAATAAGCTCCAAGCTATGATGCAACACCTCCAGATGAAGCACAGTCCCGACACGACGACCCCCACCGTGGGGAAGATCGAGCCGGCGTCGCCGATGAGATCCCCCAAACAGGAAATGGTCTCTCCCACACAGACACACCCGCCACAACAACTACAACAACAGCCACAGCCGGCACTCGCCGCCGTACAGCAGCCACAACAGTTATCGCCTACCGTAACCGCTGTCGCCGTAACAACGGCTGCTCCTATTCAAGTGGGTCATTCTCATTTATTTTTTCATATTTTGGTTCCTTTTCATAAGAGAGCTCGCTATTTGGGGTTACTGTAATAGTCCTGGTACCAGGGAATTCTCCTCATTTTGGCCTGTATACGTAGAATAGAGACTTCCCTTTGCTGGTGTTTACCCCCTCTGACAATCGATGTCTGGAGAAAGGATAAACAAAACAAAGACTCCTTGCCATTTTTCGTCCCGGCCCCCCGTATACAAAAGGAAGACGACCCCAACAGAACCAGGCGGTGTCACCGGCACCACCAGCAGGCGTACTAAACTGTTGCCAGAGACCAGCTGTTTTTCAAGGACAATCGGAGGATTGAACACTGGGAGAGAGAAAAAGGGCAGCGGGAAAGAGATGGGACAAAGATTGGAAGGTCGGGAGAGGGGTCGAATTTTTCGAATTTTTATGTACCGGCGTGGGGTTAATTATGGATAAGCTTCCAAATCATCGATGCCTTCACATTGCGCATTTTCAAAATTCCATTTCTGTGTTGTTTTGCTGTTTTGCTAGATGTCCTGTCTCCCCCGATGTGGTAGTCCTCAAGTTGCACCCCCTTCCCCCGTCCGTCTGGCCCTTACCGTAAACAAATTTACGTGAGAATCGGAAATTTTAGTGTTTCTTTGTTTGTTTATTGCCGACTGGGAATTGATAGTCAACCCCCGAGGGGGACTCTGACTCATCCTCGGCTTGCTTATGTCGCTAGACGAGACTTCCCCCTGCCCTTTAACATTCTTCCTCCTACAGTAATCCCCCCGGAATCCAGTTGTTGACGAGTCCCCGGCTCACATGAAACACAGTTAGACAGCAGAAAACAGCCAAATATAGCTGTTTCCGTCTCTGTTTATTTGCCCCCCGCGTGTTCTCGTAACCGCCTGCATAAACTTACAGTAATTCCGGGGACAACACAGACTGTGGCTGGCTATCAATAGTTGCCGTCTGTTGGCGGCATTTCAAAATAACCTAGGCGCTTGCCCTCTCGAGAGGAGAGCCCAATGGGATCAACCACGCGGTCAAGATCGTCTCTTTCTCTCACCCCACCGCCTCCCCCAGGTCAACTCGTTCAACCGCTCCTTTATTTGTCGACGTGGTGGTTTATGTCGTTGCTTATGTTTCGAGACAACCGGGGTAGAGGGAAAGGGGGGCTTCAGGCGGAAGAAACATGTGATAGGCGAAGCCATAGGAAGAGAAACAGCTGGATCCACTAAGCCATCGCGAAGATTGTAGAGCAACAGTCAAGAATTCTAATTATCTCGAAACTCTAAAAGTTCAAAAGCAGTACAATTTGGGTACTACACTTCCTCCTGGGGTTTCTTCTGTTGTAAACGCGTCTAATTCGATTAGGAAATGGAAACACGGGTTTGTTTCTTATCAGAGGGGGTCTACAGTAAGCAACCCGAGGGTCCTAATCGGATTTTACCCCAGATTTTAGCTATAAAATCTTCTAGCTATGCATAAATCGTCAGCCTGTGTTTACAACTCCCTCCCTCCTGTGTATGTCCTACTTTGAGTTGAATCAAAAACAGTCTCCCTGCCACTGTTTACAATCGCCTCCCGGTCTGGTGTCCTCGGTGCCGTGAAGGTGCCAGACGTCCTCGCAGCCGTGTTGATGTTTTCCTCCTCCTCCCCACGAGAATAAGAGATTCATGTTGTCTGTTGACGGCGAGGAGGGCGTGAGTGTGTGTGCAAAACGAAGGGAAAACCATTTGATAGGACAACAGCCGAGGGGGACCCCGTAACCCGTGACTTTGAGAAGACGGCAGGAAGAGTAAACAGCCAGGGGCCTAGACAACTGGGGGGACGGCTTCTTCTTCTTTTGGGGGGAATTCGGGGCTCTTGGAACGACAAATATCGCCTGAAAAAGGCCTTTTGAACCGCAGATGTTACATGTCACACAAAAGCAAGTATTCGCGGGAACTGTTAGAAATTATCAAAATAATTGTTATCAAACGGCAAATTTTGACACAATCAGAATAAATGGGCTCTCTAAAACCATACAAATTCATTCGGATAACCTCGTACTAATATTCCTATTTCAGATTTCGACCTCCGCGCCACTAACCCTCGGCGAGGGCTCGTCCAATTCCGGGGGAAGTGTCCAAGGCAATAGCTCCCCTCCCAGCGAGACGGGGAAGAACTTCGCCCCGCGGAGGAGTCGAATCTCCGACAAGACGGTCCTTCCCATCTCGGCCGACATCCAACGAAACCGGGAATTCTACCGGTCCAACGACGTCCGGCCGCCCTACACCTATGCCTCCCTCATCCGACAAGTACTCCCCTCCCCGAAATAGCCCCAAAATGTCCCATTTCTAGGCAATCATGGAGTCGCCGGAGTGCCAGCTGACCCTTAACGAGATCTACACCTGGTTTACGGACACCTTCGCCTACTTCCGACGGAATGCCGCCACTTGGAAGGTTCGTTGTTATTTTTCCCGGCTTTGAGAGCTTTCTGATCGTTGTCCTTATCGCGCCTCGTCCTCTTCCCCGCCCGCCAAACAACGTTCGAATAGTCGGCGACGTGGTGGTGTGGCTTGCAACAGCAAAAAATTGTTTGTTTGCGAAGCGTAAGGGGAGCGAAATTAGAGTTTGGCTGACTGGTTCTCAGGGAGTTTTTGTTGTCTGTTGCCATTTTTATGCCGACTCGCGACCACCACTGCCAACTGGCATAGTTGGGGGCCGAGAGAACAGCAAAACTAACGAACCTCTTGCGTTTTGAAGCATTCACAAATTCTAGAGACCCGAACTTTTCTCTGACAAAACAAAGAGAAAGAATGGCGATGATACCGTTCTTGAATTGTAGTGATTTTTTTTTCAATTTAGCCAATAGTGCCATTCGACCCCATCGATATAAGTTCGATCTGAGGAACATTTGCAATTTTTAATAATGTGATGGAGTTTACAATAATGATCTAAAAAGATTTCCATTGCTAAAATATGGCACCTGGCGCTCCAATTATCCCCAATAAAAGCCAGAAAGGCGCAAAACTAACGAAACTTCTTGGAAAAATACACCAAATCCTTTGGTTGTCCCAAAAATTGAAATGTTCCAATTTTGATATTTATCGTCAGCAAACCTAGTTGGCCACTATTTGCTACTATTGGCATGCCTCCTCATTTGCTTCCTGGTCCCTCGAAGTGCATTTCCCAGTCTGTTTGTTGCATCCGAGTTTGTTTTCGGAGTCAACAGTCGCTCGTTGTCGTGTGATTCCTGATCAGTCACACGTGATGACGACCAGTCAATGGAAAACAGCTCTCTCCGAGGGGAAGAGTACTGTATCTCTCTCGTCTTCGGGTCCCGTACAGAACAGCCAATTTCAGAATGCCGTGAGACACAACCTCTCGCTGCATAAGTGTTTCCAACGAGTCGAGCAGAATGTGAAGGGAGCCGTCTGGACGGTAGACGACAGCGAATTCTATCGGCGACGGCCGCAACGGAGCGCGGCCACCCGCAGCCAGCCGAACACCCCCATTCCAGAAGACATCCGGCCCGCCGCGGTAAGTAGTCTCGGTGCTCGGCAGTCCCTGGAGGAGAGGAAACTCCCTGTTCGGCAGTCGAAAAAGGCAAGCGGTAGCCTTCTTCTCCCGCTGCTGACACCTGATGCCGACCGTTTTTAGATGGCCCTGACCCAGCGCTTTCTCGACCAGTCGGTGATGAGCATGATGGAAGGCTGCTCGAAGCAGGACCCCAGCCACGACGGGCTACAGATAGCCGGCGGACTGGAGGGCGTGCTGAGCTTCCTCGGTAAGGTTCTAACCGTGTAGTGGTTAGCTGTAGTGTAGCTTGGGACTAGGCCCGTCTATTAAGGTATTACAGCCACCCAAGCACACGATCCCAACAATCCGTTGGCCCTGCTCTCCGCGGCCGCCGCCGCCTCCGAGCACTCCTCCGCCCGCGGCACTCCGATGAATTTCATGAAAGACGAGGCCAAGATCGACGTCGAGAGCCCGTACAATGGATGTGGTGGGTATGGGTTAGAACTATTTAGAAAAAATAGAACCAGGCCCTGTTTCAAGGAAGCCTAGGAGCCAACAGCCTTCTGCTCCATACTGTATGTCCTATTTTTTGGTCGAAATGTCATTTTGAAGGACTGTGTTCGCTTTTAAATTTACAGTGAACACGCTCCTAGGCTTCCTGGAACCGTTTCACCGCATAGACAAGCACTCTTGGTACTTTTGAATATTTGATCCCACGTTTCCCCAATAACTTGGATTTTTATAATTTTTTTGGTATTTCTCACTCCTCTCATATTGAATTCAAAGGTCTAACAGCATTTTACTTCTAATAAAACTATAAAAAAGGAAAAATAAAGGCGAAAATTTCAATTTCAATAGGCGCGGCATTGATACCGTAACCCAAGGACAGAATCGTAGAATGCTGTGAAATGGTTCCTCTAAAGAAAGCCTTAGAGGGCAGTTTAAAGGTCTCCGTGGCCTACTGTATGTCCCATTTTAGAGAACCCCTGTTTTAAAGGTCTATTTCCTGTTGAAATTACAGTCAAAACGCCCCTAGGCTTTCTTTGATGCCTTACATGTTTCCCTTCACGCTTATATAACTGTAGATAGCCAAAATATTAGTAGCAAAGATTTTATGTTCAAAAAATATCAAATATTCCAGAATCCAATGTTGACGAGGGTATATCCCGATCGCCGCCTCCGGACGACGAGGATCCCTCGGTCTCGACGACACGTCCGTCTTAAAACGTCGCCTGCTCTCCTTCCTCTCTCCCCCGAGCCAAAGCAATCTCCTCCAGAAGTCCTCATCTCAGGGTCTCACCGCGTTTCCCTTTATATCATCCGTTATCTATCAATTCTATCTATTGTCTCATCCTCCTGCTTATATTTTGTCTGTTCGTAGTCACGGGAAGTAATGTGATAGTCTTCGTTGTCCTCCTCTCAAATAGGTTTGTGACCCCCTTGCATTTCCCCTTTATTATTGACCAAAATGGCCACTTCTCCTCGTCTCCTCCTCATCGCATCAAGAATATACTGAATACCCGAATTTCCAAGCTGATCTCAGTCGGGTAGCCGTCGCCACGCATCATGTTTGCACCCATTGTTGATGCCTTGTTATACAGTTTAATCATAACACAACCAAAATAAATTATGGCATTTATTCTCAGTCGAACATTTATTCATTCGGGCAGGTGGTGAAGAGGGCTGGAGGTTGGTTGAACAAAGATTGCTCATCTTGTTGAAGCCAGGATTTTGAAGGTTTCTTGATACAAATATAATTAGGTGAATTGCTGATCTCTCTACTGGAAATTCTCATCCCAATGGCTTTCAGCAATGATCTGTTTCAACCTTCCTATATATTAGGCGTGTGATCATTCCCATAATATGCATGTCATTACCAATAATTCAACTAGCCTACCAAATACCTCTCTTCTCTTGCTCTCCAACGAATCGCCTCTTTACCTTCCAAATGCCGCCTTACTTGCCCGTCCAGGCTGTCCTTTGATCCCCATGGCAACCATGAGCGGTCCGGCTAAAATCCCGTTGGGATAATTGTCTCTCTGCTCTGCTTTATCTCCGTCTGTTCCACTTCCCTTATTCATTTTTCAACAATGGAAGAAATCGAAAGGAAACCGACGGAAATGCCGAGAGATGACTCGAAGAAGTCGTCGGATTGGAAGACTCGCACTCTGAGCGACGACGAATCAACCGATGAAATTATTCTTAAGGTGAGGCAGAAAACGGAGCATTGTATTTTATTTTTAGGAAGGTTTATATGTTCTGAGTGAAATATTTTAATTTAGGTGGTTGTCGTGGGTGACGGCTCGTCGGGAAAGACGTCACTATGTCAGCGATTCGCACGAGACGCATTCGATCGCGAGTATCATCAGGTATTCCTATCTTACCTATACAAAACGCGAGGGTGTCCGTCTGTCCGTCACCGCCCACACCGGGCGCGCGCTTGTTCAAACTAGAGTTGCGAGTTCGACCTCGGCGGCGACCAAAACTTTTGCTTTTCTATATTTTCCGTTTCCTTCATCTACCATTGCTTTTGCGTATGTAAAACACTATCGATGGCTCGATTCGCATTTGTCACTGTAGCTCGGCCATTTGTGGAACGTTTTCGGAAATTTAAAAATCAAAATGGAGAGACGGAAAAGCTGATAGGCTGGGGGCCGCGTTTATGATGCGGCGAAGCCCTTTTGTTATTTTACAATTTATTATTTTTACAAGGATTGTAAAACAAAGCAAAAAAACTAGATAAGGGTGCCATAAAACGCAATTATTTCAGACAATCGGGTTGGATTTCTTCTCCCGACGAATAACCCTCCCCGGACAGCATCACGACGCCCCTCCTTTTACCGTACTCCTACAAGTAATTCTTACCATTTTTCTCCAAAATATCCGTTTCTTTCTAGGTCTGGGATATCGGAGGCCAGTCGATTTCCAGCGACATGCTGCCCAAATACCTGACGGGGGTGAATTGTGTTCTCCTGGTCTACGACGTGACCAATCGGAACTCTTTTGACAATTTAAAGGACTGGCTAATTGTTGTACGGCAATATTTGGATCAGATAATGAGGCGGGAGACGGAAGAGGCCATCGGCAAGGGAGAGAAGCCAAAGGATATCAAGGTGGGCGGTTTTATGTCTTCCAGAGCTCTTCTCTGGGTATTGCTCCAGTTGTGGGGTTCTACATAATTTGTTGACAACGACAAAACAACAATAAACTAGATCAGGGGCAAACCTACTGGGGGATATCCTATTTTTCACATTTTATTGGTATCAAGGAACCACTAAAATGCAGAGTTCCGGTCACTATCCAATCAAAAGCTGTAAATTGGGGTGAAGGCCCTCCAAATGACCCTGCTATAGTCTGTCAAGAAAAAAGACGACATTCAAGGTCTAACGATTTAGCCGCGAGCCGAACTCTTCTTGGACGCTCGAAAATTATCTGTCAGTGCGCCCCACCGCTAAAATTTGTTCTTGCCGAGTTAGACCTTGAATGTCGTCTTTTTTCTTGACAGACTATAGATGGGTTACTTCCAGGGATTTTAGACCCTGATAGAAAGACACACTCTGGGCCGTTGAGCATACAGTAATCACACGTTTTCCCTGTTTTGAAATTGTTAGATAATGGGAAAATATTACCGTCTTGGTTACGACTCCCCTATATAATTGTCGCTTTTCCAGAGATATGAGTACGCTTTTTTTTGGAGAGGATTTTATCAAAAGTGGTTACCATTGTTGAATGTTTCAAAATAAGAGTAGAAGAAGGAGCTGGGATCCCTGGATTGGGAATCTTTGACTTTTCTCATTTTAACCGTATCAAAAACCCTATAAAATTCTGTCTTCCAAAAATAAACGATGGATAATTGATTGGTCCAACAAGTTTATTCTAGTCCTTTCTTCCAGCTGCCAATTTTCTACCTGGTCGGGAATAAAATCGACATCGACAGTCTCCGGACAGTCGACGCTCACATGCACATGGAATTCGTGGAGACATTCAACATCGACGGCGACATGTACACCTCCTCCCGGACCGGGGACTCCGTCCTCTTCATGTTTCGGTACTCCTCTTTATATTTCTTATTTCCTGGTCATTCCAGTTGCGCGGCTGCCAAATATCTCGGAGTGCAGTTGTCCAAAGTCGACCAGGAGGCGGATATTATCATCACCAAGGTCTATCCCCCTCCCCCTTCCCAAAATAATAAATTCCAGGGAGAGATAGCCCCTGAGGCGGTGCCGATGCGTCGGTCGCGTCACACCAACCAAACTCAAACTTCCGTCTGCTCTATTCAGTGATATTTCTCGACGGATAATGCAATTCTCGAGGAGTTTCAGCCCGAGAAGTTCTCCCGTCTCGTTTTATGAATTGTTCTTCTCCGCCTTCTGTTCACTTGACTGCTTCCAGTCCGAGTGTCCCCCCGTGTTTATTACCCTCCTCCCCCTGAGTCCAGTCGAGTTTAATGTCACTCTTTTTGCCAAAGGAATCAAATGGTGGAACAAGCCGCGAGAATGTCGTAATCCCGAGATTCTTCACGCCTTCTGCTTCGTAGGGTGTACTTATCCCGTCGCTGGTTGTCTCTTTCGAACTCTAACACGTATTTTACATTCTTGTGCTTCATCATGGAAATATAAATGTCCAGTTGAAATGGCTGTGTTATATTCGCTTCCCTCTACTAGTTGGAGTCCACTTCTCGTCCTTTCCGTGGCCTTCTTCTCACATTCAACCTCTAGCCCGTATTTTTTTGCGTTCCGAGGCGGAGATAAAACTTTTCAAACTTTGGGTTATATCCACTTCAGGATCTGCTATTGCTGTTTTCATATTACAAAAATTTGGAAACTGGGTAAAGTTGATTTTCTCTTCTCGTCAGGTTTTGTTGTTTCCAATCGGAATGGAGTAATCAGCTTTTGATCGAAATCTGCTTTACTTTCTACCTGGTCCAGATTCTTTTTGTGCTACCACTCCTTCTACCGATTGAGATCAATTGTCTTCGCCCCCTTCTGCTCTCCACAATTTTGAAAATTCTCATTTCTCAACCCCCTATTTGGCGAACAAATAGAAGGCCAATAGTCCTACTTCTATCGAATCCCGGTCTCCCTATTAGTCCTTCTCATTATTCCGCTTCTAACACACTTTCCTCGGGTTTCGCTGTGAGTATAAGTTGTTAGACCTCAACTTTTGCCCGCTAACCCGTTTGCGTTCCAAGCCCTCAAATAAATGACCTTATTTATCTGCGCTACAGTTTCTGCCCCTCCACAACCCAACTCGTCGTTTCTGTCTCCTTCTGTTATTAGGAGTTCACTTCTCGCCTTCTTGGTTGCCCTCTTCTCATCATGCGACATTTGACACAGTATTCTCGTGTTTCAGGAAGGAAGGGAATACAGAATTTTACGAGTGGGCTTTATCGATTGGATTGGAAATCCTACTGCAAAAAAACTGAACCAATTTTTCAAAGTTTTGAAGAATCCATAAAAACTGCTAATTTTTGCACTCTAGTTTGTTCTTTCAATAGATGTTTCAAACATTTTTATGTTTTTTTCCAACTTTTTCTACTGTTACATGAATCCAACGACTGAATAAAAGAAGAAAAGCTTTTTATTTTTATAGAAATTCCGAAACGTATCCAATTGAAATGGCTCGGAAAAGGGGAGTCTAGCTTATGGCGACGGGGCAAAAAGTTTAAAGGAGGGGTTGGCGACGGGTCCGATTCGACCTCGGCCGTCTTTTTGGCCCATTGCCAGTGTGCCATAATTACGGGGGGCCAGTCTCCGGAGCACTTCGCTTTGTATTTGCATCAATTGTTTGCCAAACGGGAAGAAGGGGCATCCACCCTGCTCTGTTTCCCCCACTATTTTGATACTTTTCTTCTAGTATTTTCCTCATTTTCTCCTGTGATCCAGGAGACGTGTCACCCCTCGAAAACACTTCCAATAACAACATAAATACAATGTTCTTTGAGAATCCTCCTCCCGCAACTATTTGTCTCTCAATTTATTGGATCCTTTGTTATTTTCTACTCCCAATTGCTTCAGATACTCCTTAAAATTCAAGATTGTCCCCTTTTCTGCTACAGCGTCTATTTGTCTACTGGAATTCATCAATTTCTTCCTATTTACTCCATTTTATTTGGGAAAGTTGGAACAGTAGAATATTTTCTTTCCAAGCAAATCAAATTGCGGATTTCTTGTTTTCTGAATACTCTACTCTTCCACTTATACCAGTTTTCTTATACAATGTGTTGGTCTCCATAGGAAATTCGAGAACAGCGACCAGTTACTGCTCTCCAAAGCTCACCTAGGAAGTTCTTTTGTTTCAGGTTACCTCTAAATTCATGAATGGCTCTACTTACAAGTTCCTAGCTCAAACGTTCCTTCCAAATATATCACCGGACTAGTTAAAATCGTATTCGAGGTCGTATCATCGAAGCTTGTTAGAACATCAGACTGTGACTTTCATCCTTCTTTACATCCTCCTCTTCCCTTTGATTTTCATAAAAGTGCAGCTGGGGGATATCTAAATCTTCTTTTGTATTATTTTTTGTTTCGAGTTCTCTTGAAAATTCTAGCGAAATTCAGAGTCTCATGGGCGCGCAAACATGCAATCGTCGTTAAAGTCACCATTTCTGTCGTCTACCTAGCCCCCGACTTCCCCCGTTATTGCTTGCTCTCCTCTCCCTCCTTTTCCATAAAATCCGCTAATTTCCAGTATGAGGTGAAATTATGAACCTTGGTTTCAACTTCGACGACAGCTATGACCAGGTCACCTCGAAGAATTTCCACGCGAATGAGACCCTCAACGACACGGGCGAGAGCAGCACCAGCGTGGCCATCTCCAAACATGAGCTGCTCAATCTGTTAGCCTTGTGCGAGTCGGATCTCGAACGGAAGGACAAGCTCATCGAACGGCTCAATGTCAGTTTCCCCTTCTTCCTCTTTTATTTTTCAATTATTCCAGGCAGAACGGGTGAAATTCTTCCTCCACGAGGCGAAATACGGTAAATTGTGTGCCAATGACCCGTTCCTGGCCCTCAAGAGAGACTCGATCCTGGCCGAGGAGGTGAGATATTTTTACTCTTTTCTCTTGGTTCTTTTTCTCCCGCGACGGGGGTAATTTGAAACCAGGAAAAGCGGGAACAGATCTGTTTGAACGGAGTTTTTGACTGAATGAGGGATAGCGACACAGAAACGGCACATTATCCCTTGCTTGGCTGAAAACCTCGGCCTGAAACATGAGCGCCTGCACCTGTAAACTCTCGGCAGCAGCGCGACCATGACAATCAAGCCGCGTTATGTTCAATGCGGCGAACTGCCGAGACTTTACGGGTGCGGGCGCACTGAAGACGGAGAAAGATAACCTCTAATAAAGAAATTTTCCAGGAATTGGATGAGAAACAAATTGGGCAGATGTACGAATCGCAGCTAATCCAACTCGAGAAACTGATCAACGTTCAGCGGAAGACTCACAGCAGGGCCAAATGTGTAAGTTCCATCCTCTTTTTTCTATCAAATCTTCCGTGATAGATCCTAAACGCGACGGAGAAGAGACACGCCAAGATACTTCGCGAATTGGAGCAGGAAAAGGATAGGCAGAGTCGATACGCCGAGCAGGGAGACGACGTTTTGGCGTTGTTGGAAAAAGAACGGAATAAACTGCACCAACAGGTGGGAACGGCCAGGACAAAGAAGCGCCTGCACCCGTACAATCTCAGCAGAAGTTCTGTTATTCAATGCAATTCCATGCTCTGCTACTACCGAGATTTTACGGGTGCAGGCACACGGATTTTTGTCTGCGGAACCAGAAGAAACGTGTCTCTTTCAGCTGGACGCCCAGATGACACTAGTCTCCGAGGGTCAAGAAGCCAGGGAGAAGTTGGAACGACGGCTGGAAGAGGAACGGGAGAAGCATAAGGCCATGGTCAGTCCCCTTCCCCTCCTCTTTTTATACTCTTCCCTTTCCTTACAGATAATGTTCCTGATCAACGAGAGGAAGCAGCTATTGATCCGTCTCCATGAGATGCGCCTGAAGCAGGAGCCGACGGCCGCCGAGCCGTCTCCAGCCGCCCAGGATGTTCTAATCGAGCAGATGCGACAGGAAATCAAATGTCTACGTCAGGAGAGGGACGCCTTCAAGAACGAGAGCAAAAATCTCAAGGTTTCTTCTATTTATGGATTGAAGAAGTGGGGAATTTATAGAGCGAGAATCTCAGTCTGAAAGAGATCGTCAAATCACAGGAGAACGACTTGAGCCAGCTGAAGAAAAACCTCATTGGCAATGCTAAACTGCCGTTTGAACGGAATAATGTCGCCACCACGGTAAGGCTTATCGCTCATCCTTATTTTTACCCTTTTTGAAAAATCTGAATGTTACGTTTTGTAGAGAATTTTGTGCTGATCTTTTTGAATCTAAATATGGTCTATTTGGGCAACCCCATGGTTCTTGATAATCGAAGTTACCTGGCTGTCCTTCTCTATAAAATTGTGGCGCAAAATTCCAAATTTGGAGGCCTCGTTCATGGCTAAAGACCCCCTTTTACAGCTGCCGAATCTGTCCGATACGGACACGGCGTACGTGGTAGCCAACCGGATGGCCGAGGCCTGTATCAACAACGCCTCTACGAGTTCGACCACCGCTCCTAGACGCCTGGCCAATTCCAGTAGCTTCCCTACCGAAAGGAGTAAATTACCCAGGGCGCCGGCGTCTCCCGCCCGGACAGTGACCACAATCAGTGCCAGGTTTGATTTCACGTTGTTTCAATAACCGATTCCCTTCAGGATCCCGGCCTCTCCTACCAAGAAAATGCCCGCCATGGGTCTAGGTACCATTCGCCAGCGTGTCCCTCCCCCGACCATTGAACCCGAATTACAGGAGCTGGAATCGGCGATAAAGTCGATTGGGATCAGTTCCGATGGGCCGAATGGTGAGTTTTCCTTCTTTTTCCTCGTTTCCACCACAAACTGTGTTAGTGGCATGGTCGTAGTTATAGTTGCACCATCGTCCCCGACCAAAAGGAGTAGCAGTCTGCCAAGAGGGAAGAGTGAACAGCCGACTAACAGGAGAACCGACCCCCCGATACCGGTCTTTAAGACGGAACCAAGGATGACTCCCCAAATGGGCAGTCGGATAGGTAACGCACTTTTTATGTTTCATCTAGACTTTTTGGTTATTTTATCGCAAATACTATCTTTTTTATTATTATTTATATTCAATTGAGTGTTTTAGTTCCTCCTTCCCGTATGGACCCCCAGTCCGCGACCAAAAAACTGTCTGGGACAGTGAAACGGAACGGCCTCTCTGCCTTGACAAAAGCCTTCGGAAAATAACTCCATCATTCCTTCTTCTTCTGTACAGTTACAAAGAGACATATTGATTGCAATCTCTCCGAGATGTCATAGCCCCTTACACGCACATAATATTGAAATTATCAGCTCAGCTAGCCGTTACTTCAGGGTGAACATATAACAATTGTCCTGCGTAGAATATGAGATTTTATATAATAACACCGTGTAATGGTGTTGGTGCCTTCTAAAAAATAAAATTTTTATTGAAGTTTCATCTATAATTATTGGCAAAATAAAAATCTTTATAAATAAAATATGCATAAAACAACTCCAAAATACCCCGAATTACAAGCAGCACCAGAGAAATTAATCTTCATCGACAAACGAGATCGTATTTCCAGCATTATTCTTCATATATCTTTTGTACTGTTTATACCTGAACGATAGAAGATAATACGAAGGAACAGAAACACTAACCGCCCACTATTTAGCAACTTTTCCTTTTCTTTTGCATCTTTTTCAGCTTTCCACACTTTAAAATTTGCCGGAATCCAAAGTTCTTGTTTCATCATTTCGGTAATCTCGTGTTCATCCATACACTAGAAGGTACGTTATACAAAAGTGAAGAAAAACAGCTAACTTTGAAGTTCCCCTCGGTAATATTTAATTGCTTCCTAATCAAATAAAGCTTGGCCTCTTCGTCATATTCTTCACGTTTTATCCAATATTTTAAAATCCACTTAGCTGAAACAAGTATTTCAAAGAAAGAAAGAATAAAGAATAAAAAAACAAAGGCAATAGCAAGACGTACAATACCAAGTGAGGTACCTGAAGACGGTCAGCGGTAAAATAATAGTATGCCACATCAATGTATCATATACAGACTCTTTTTTGTAACCACCACTGTAATTCCAATTGTCAACTTTTAGAAAAGATTAGAAACTACCTAACGTTTAAATTCTCTGCCACGATTTGTTTGATTACATCTTCGTTATTGACATTTGGCAGCTTTTTCAGTTTCCCTTTGGAATCCATTTGCAGTTCCTAAATGATTTTTAGACAATGACAAATAGAAAACGTACTCCTCGTTCTACTCCTAAAGTTATTGCCATATTTCGGAATTTACCAACAGTCATAGCATAAGATAAAGCTTCTGAATACTTCTGTTTTGCACTAAAATACTGAAAATGGACCAAATAAAGCAAAATTTGATGTCGGTACATACTTGAAAGAGAGAAATAGAAAGAATTGTACCAAGTATGACAAGACGAACATCAACTTTGGGAACCATTTTGCGACGGTAATACTGATAATAATTGTAGAATCTAAATACGTTATAAAAGAGCACAAAAAAGCTGAACCTTTCTTCAGGATGGTCCAAATAGTAGTCGTAATCTTTCCTTGTATTCTCATCTTTCAGCGTTTCATAAGCTGTTGCTATTAGTCGAAAACGGACTTCTGCTTCGTCCTTTTCCTAAACATGTTGTTGCTAATAAATATACCAAAAATACTTACCGAATGTTTAACACGATCTGGATGGTGTTTTTTAGCTAATGCTCGATAAATTTTGGAGAGATCTTTTTTGTCAAACTGCTCTCTTGGAATTCCAAGCACTGAAATGGTTAGGTGAGGTTAGGTATAACAACTGACCATCATAACAAATTTCAAGCCCGCAGTAAAGTTCTTCAGCAAGCCCAACTGATGATACAGCCGGCAATTGTATAAATAATAGGAGAACATTTAGAAACAACCCGCAATTATTCATCTGAAAAGAAGGAAATTTAAAAAAAAACCTAGGGAAAGTGAATACAACGGCGTAACGAAAGCTATGTTCCAATAATTAACATGGGTAGCGAAGAAAAGCTAAAGCAGCTCGAAGCTGTCATTTTCGACATTTAGAGGCAAACATAAACGGCGCTAGACAAAACAACGGACTTTCCACCCCAAACGATGGTAGACTGTCGCGCCTGGGATTTACCCGCAGCCATATTGAACGTTGATCAAGGTCAAGCTGTCGCAGACGCAGCAAAAGTAGTGACGAGGCAAAAAAGAACCTGTAAATCTTGAGCTCAATAGTAATGAGAAAGTTTATTCAATTTGAAGTTGTTAAAACACAATTCTTATATAGGAATGAGTATAATTGTCACTGATATTAGCGGTAGCGGAGTTCCTCTAAGGCCCGTCGTTCTTCCTGTAAGTTTTTTGATAAATATTTAAAAATAAGCTCGAAAAATGTATCTACGAAAAAAATTAAAAACCTACCAGAGAGATTGTATAGTCATCGGGGTGGACAATCTTAGTTTTAGCGCCTAGTTTTGTTGGTACAGCAGATGGCGCAGCTGCTGGTGGCACATATTTTTCCTAAAATTAAGCATAGGCTTTTAAAAAATAGTGGCGGGGGGGGGCAGATACCTCATGTGGATGTTGATAGTATGGCTCTTCTTTAGCATATCCTCCTCTATTTCCTTCATAACCTCCTGCTGCTCCGCTATGCCCATAGGGATCACGAGGATGATAGTCGTCTTGTCTTTGATAATTGTCTTGTCGTTGATCATAGAAGTTATCACGCGGCATTTCTGGAGGCATATCTGGTGGAGGTCCTTGATCAAATCGTGAACGTCTTGGACGCTCAACTGGTGGTGCATAGTCAGCTGGAGGTGCATAGTCAACTGGAGCTCCTTCATAACTGTAGGGGTCACTAAATCTTCATTACCAACAGAGATATATTATATATACCTTCCATTACCGAAGCCAGGGCCACCTCGTGGCGGTGCTGGGAAAAATTGACGCCCAGGTGCGCCACCAGCAGGTGCCGGCATCGGTGGTAGCCCTGCAGGCAACGGACCACCTCCTCCTGGGAAAGGCATAGGCGGCATTCCTGCTGGTAATGGTGGCATAAATGGAGCTAAACATTAGTTGGGTTCAATATGACAGATATGCAAACCTCCGCCTGGCATTGGAGGCATTCCTGCTGGTAATGGTGGCATGCCCGGCATGGGTGGGAAGAACGGTGGCATCATAGGAGGCATCTCGTCACCACCACCAGTTCTGGCCTTCTTGCTTTCATTCGTTTCTTCTGAAAATAAGAGACTTTTAATGCAAATTTTAAACGTTAGCAAATTTAGAGAAAATATTAAAACAGATAGCCTAATGGCTACCTGCGACACTAGGTAGGGAGTTTTTGCAACTCCCAGTACCCGTGAAACAAATAGCGGACCGGCTGAATCGGGTAGACCGACAGCTTCGCGCCAAAATGCGGCCTACCGGATAGAGCATTCGATCGAAGAAATGAGACGAGACGTGAGTTAGGCAATAAAAAGAAAACAAACCTCCACGGGTGGCTCCATAAGGTATTCCCTGCATACCGTATATTTCCATTTGGACGTTGTCTCGGCCGGGGAGTGCACCCGGTATTTTGTCGATTGTTTCTTTATGAACCTAGAGTAAGAAATGATAAAAACTCACCACGTTAACAACAATATAACTAACAAAAGTAAAAACAATGCGAACCTGCATACAATGAATGGAGAGACCCGGACCAGAGAAAAGCTTCTTGTGACAAATGTGGCATTTGAAGTGTTTGGCTTTTTGATGTTGAACAAGGATTTTATCGTCGTCGAATTCTCTGTTGCAATACCTGAAACCAATTATAAGCAATGGCTTATCTTTCATTGAATTTCTTGCAATTTTTACAATGAATTTCAAAGCAAATATCCATACTTTATCACTTTATATACCGCTCTAATTGAAAACTGCAAATGAAACAGCAATATTTTTGAAAATTTCGAAACTTACCAGCACCATGGCTTCTCAATCTTTCTCTTCTTTCTGCCCATTTTATTCTTCTGAAAATATCAACTCATATTTATAAAAAAACAACAGAAAACACAAGCAAAAAGAAGTAAGCAGACAGGAGCAATCAATAAAGCAAGGGCAATGTAAATTCAAAGTGAACGGCCGAATATACACTTGAGTAGCGCCAAGCTTACCCGTAAAGGCGCACGTTTATTGTGACCCGGGGAAATTCAACCTGTCCGGAATTCCGGATACTTTTGTCTTGTAGTTTTTTACTTATTGCTACTCTTCTTCAGCTGCCGTGTTCTAAATCACATATCGAAAAAAGGATGCCAAACTATCAACGCATTCAAAACAGTTCGATATGATAGAATTATTCACAAAACATAAAAAAAAGCTACATATTACAATGAAATGAAGTCTAAAAATGCTTACGAAGCAAGTTCTTCTTCGTTTACCCGTATCTAATCATGTTGCCAAACAGAAACCACCTAAATCAATACGTTTTCGACCCATCCCACTCCGCGTGTCGCTCAATCTTTGTTGTTTACTACATTATCTTTTCGGGTCGGATAATTCATTGTTTTCCTATATAGGTCTCTTTCAAGCTACATCCCCTCTCTTTGCCACGTGCTCTACACGTGTTTGTCAATAGCCAGCCGAGAGAGGCGGCTTTCAAAGCTGGCACGTTTTATAAGCTCTCGCTGTAAATTTCCATTAACCCCTCACCGTGTGCTCATCTGTAAACTATTTTTAGAGTAATGTCTGGAAAAAATCGCCGAATTTCGCTAGGATCTCCAAAAGATCTAAAAGAAGTCAAATTTTTTGAAGAAGAGCCCATGCCCGATGTGCCACCCAAAGGAGCCAGAGTTAAAGTTAGTTTTGATGAATTTTTTTTTCGGTTTTGATTGTCTAACATGCGTAAAAGTTAAAATTGTTTAGGTTTGCTATGCAGGTGTTTGTCTAACGGATCGCGAAGTCACCAACACCAAACAGGCTAGAATAACAAATGGTATCAAGGATACTAGCCTTTTTCCTGGTATGTGTTTTACATCTATAAATTTTATTTTGTCTATTATCCAGGTTATGAAGTTTCTGGGATAGTAGAAAGTTTTGGTGACGAATCAGCTCCTGCTGATTATCATCTAACACTCGGCGATAAGGTTTGCAAATTTAAAAAAAAATATTCGTCTGCTCCAGGTAATAGTATGGCCCACGGATGAAATGACTAGCCATGGATACTCTGATTATGTTGTTGTTCCTACTCTTAATTTCCTGGTCAAGATTCCCGATACCATGTCAATGCACGTAGCGTCTATCCTTCCTGCTGGTGCGACGTGGGCGCTCTCTGCTGTTCTACAGGTGAACTCCTTCAATTTTCTTGTTTATACATATTTTAGGCTCGACCAATTGTTGAAGCTTTCTCACATTCCAAAGGATTTTGTAATATTTTAGTTGTTGGAGCCGGAGGGCTTGGATTGTGGCTGCTAAAGCTGGCCAAACATTTCCTCGTCGCCCATAATGAGAAGTATTTTTTTTTATTTTCACAGTAGCAATTACTTCTTAGGAAAATTCGCCTGATGGTTGCTGATGCCAAAGAAGAAAGACTTGCTCTTGCTGAAAAGAACGGTGCTGATTTTGTAGTACACTGGGATGACTCAGGTGAGCGATCCATTTTATATGTTCTCATCAATTTTTTCTCCAGAATTTGAAGAATACTTGATTATGCGTACTAAAGATGTTGCTCGTACTGGCGTAAATGTAGTCTTCGATTTTGTTACCTCTCCTAGAACAGTAACGCGGTCGCTCAAATGCCTTTCAGAGGCTTGCAATATTATTACCGTATTATATCTAGTTATAGGGCGGTGTGTTGTTTGTCGGCGGCCTTTCTGGATTGGATGTACAGCTACCTATCAAACTTGTAGCCAAAAACAGACTGGCCATTATGGGAGTTACCAGGTAAAATATTAGGCTAATTGTATGAATTTCATTTTTCTAGAGGAAGCATTGAGCAGCTGAAAAATTTAGTTCATTTGATTGCCGGAGGACAAATTGAAGCACCTGATTACAGAGTTTATCCAGTCAACCAAGCATCTCAAGTAAGTTGCTTCCGTTTTATGTTCTCAACAATAATTGCAGGTTCTGAAACAGCTTTCCATGTCAGAAGTAGAAGGTCGTGCCATTCTCGAAGTTTGTGATCCACACGCGGCTCTGCCCAAGAAATCGGAACAGTAGACATTTTCTCCCAAACTACTAGTCATTACTAAAAACGCAAACTAACGGTATTATTTGAAACATTCACTAACAATTTGATCCCCATTTTCGCAGGTTTCCTTAGAGGATTGCCATTTGTATATTTGTGTAATTAATCCTGTAGTTTTTCATAATATATAGACGAATATAGAGATTGCTGCCATAAATTCATTATTAATAAATGAGTGTAATTTTAGTTTTCTAATATACTCTGCAGTTCGTAGGTAATGTTGTCCTAGTCTTCTTACAACCATTTTTTATTACTCAGCGAGCAGAATTTCCTAGTCTTTGATGGTTCCGGTCAATCCACAGGAGATGAAGTTTGAGATACTGGCACGAGCTGGTAGAGCTCGCCATGGTGCACTTCATCTTCCTCATAGTATCGTAAATACTCCTGTTTTTATGCCAGTAGGAACACAGGGAACAATGAAAGTAAGTTTTCTTTTTTATTCCCAATATTGTTTGTATTTAGGGAATTTTACCAGAACAATTAATTGATATGGATTGCCGGATACTGCTTTGCAATACCTACCATTTGGGCCATCGGCCAGGGCACGAAAGAGTAAAAGCTGCTGGTGGAATTCATAAAATGATGAACTGGCCTCGTTCCATATTAACAGATTCTGGTGGATTTCAGGTAATTTTTCTTTTATTACTACTATGTACTACATTTAGATGGTTTCGTTGAGCAAACTCATGTCAGTTGATGAAAACGGCGTAAATTTCGAGAGTCCGCATACTGCAGAAATGATGGCATTGACACCTGAACATAGTATTGAAATTCAACAAGTCAGTTCCTTTTTTTCGAATATATAATTCTATTTTAGGCGCTAGGTGCTGATATAATGATGCAGCTGGATCATGTAATTCATGTGCTAACCACCGGAGATATTGTCAAAGAAGCTATGGAAAGAAGTGTACGCTGGTTAGATAGATGCGGTGAAGCTCATACACGTGGTGATCAAGCATTATTTCCAATTATACAAGGAGGACTTGATCTGGATTTGAGAAGAGAATGTGTCAAAGAAATGGCTAAAAGAGCGAAGGTAATTTGAGTCTATTTTTCACAATGTGAATGTTTCAGGTAGGTATTGCTATTGGTGGATTATCTGGAGGTGAAGACAAGAATAATTTTTGGCGTGTAGTCGCTGCTTGTTGTGAAGTGCTTCCTGTTCATCTTCCACGTTATGTTATGGGTGTTGGCTTTCCAGTAGATCTCGTTATATGTTCCCTCTTGGGTGCCGATATGTTTGACTGTGTTTATCCTACGAGGACAGCTCGGTAAGTCTTTCCATTACATGTCAAGGGCAGCACGTAGGCGACGTTTGATGCCTGTTTGCGAAATTAGTTCCTTGAACTATGAGATGGAAATCTGATGCAACTTTTTCAACTGGTTTATCTTTCAGATTCGGTACAGCAATGGTTCGGAAAGGTGGTCTTCTTCACCTGAACCAAAATAAATTTTCCAAAGATTTCAAACCCATCGATGAAAACTGTAAATGTCATAGCTGTAAAACATATACCCGTGCCTACATTCACATGGTTATGAATAAGGTTTGTTTATATTTTTACCCTTTGAGAAATCGGGTGGTACTCGGTAAGATCTAGAGTTTATCACCTGACATGTCTGCTTCCTGGTAGACCTGTCTGGCCGTTTTCGCTATTTGACCGCAGCAACTGGGCATGCAGGTGTCTCTTCTCGCTCACCCCACAACCACAATCACTCGATAAGCTATCAGCGCAACAAAAGGCCAATGTTGCGATTATCAACGCTCAAAAATGCGTGTTTACTACACTGCACTAAGTGCAGATAACTTGCAAAATTTCCCTCGCTAGCTAGACATACTTCCCTGTAAAAACGGGGAAAGTAACATCTCGCCAGCAAGATAGTAGACGTAAACAACATCGAAGATTAAATAACAGGTCTCTGTCCAACTCCATATGAATATTGCATGACAATTCTACCCTTGCGCTCAAGGTCTTTCCTGCGTTGTACGACTCTAAAATGTCGTCTTCAAGATTAATGGCTATCGATAAGAGCAATTCTTCAGACTAAAAATTAATTCTGGTTTTTCTAGGAAACCGTTGGATGCCACATAGTTTCTGTTCATAACATTCATCACCAGCTGCAACTGATGCAGGATGTGCGTGATGCCGTCAGCGAAGATCGAGTAGAACAGTTTTTAAACGAATTTTTGGCCGATTACCATGGAAAAAACGAAATCCCTCAATGGGTAAGAGATGCGGCACAATATATGGGATATGAACTTCGAATATGATCTTCTCTGGTTGTTTTTATTGTTATTCTTTGTTGTCTGTTGTAAAATAAGCATTATTAAAATTTTTTATTATTTTATTTTTTTTTGTGAAATAGAAGAAAACGAGACCTGTCTAGCAATGTGAATAAATTTAGGTGAAAGTGAATCCAGCAGTCCTGTAGGTGTGATAGATCTTCTCAATGGAGTTGACATAGGCGGCTGAGCGAATATCCAAACCGAGGTTGTATTTGCGTGCTGTGCGGATAATGGCTTCTCCTGACCGTTGCATAGTGTACTCCAATCCAGAGTGGACAATGTCCTAAAATACGCATAATACATGGAGAACTTGCATGCAACATACTTTCTCGCTGGCTCCGGCCATCTTGGTGGCGAATTCAGAATTTGGTACAATGGGAGCTTCCTTTCCAATTGCCTTCTCGACGGAATCTTGAACGGATTTCAATAGCATGTTGTTGGCGTCTTTCTCATATTTGAAGGTAAGTCGACCATATGAGACGTGGTTCAAGTTCTTCAGCCATTCGAAGTAAGATACAGTCACACCACCAGAGTTGACGTACCTGTAAATGATGATTACTGCATTATAAAAAAATATACATGTCGGGAATAATGAGGCAGTCTCCGCGGGCAAGAAGAACCTTGTCAGCAGCGGGAGTGGTAGGTCCGTTGGCAGCTTCAGCAATGATCTTAAAATGTGTCTTCTATTTGGTTAAAAATCTCTACCAACCTTAGCTTGGATGCGGTGAGCATTACCCTTGTGGATGGCTTTTTCGCAGGCAGCGGGGACAAAGATGTCGCACTTCTCGTAAAGAAGCTCTCCAAATTTATCGAAGTTCTTAGCTCCGGGGAAGTTCTTGATGCTTCCGGTCTTATCTTTCCAGTCTTCGAGCTCTTTAGGATGAATTCCCTCTGGGTTGTACACAGAGCAATCCCATTCCTGGATTCCGATACATTTGGCTCCGGCTCTAAAGAAAATCGGTATAAGCATAAACGAATAATACAAACCTGTGGAGGTAACGCATGGTGTGAAGACCGACATTACCGAAACCTTGGATGATGACACTCTTGCCAGCAAGTCCTGGTGTCAGACCAACAGTGCTCATGTACTGTTCATCATTGGCAAAAACCTCAAGTCCTTTCCAGACTCCACGTCCTGTAGCAGAAACGCGTCCGTGAATTCCACCGGCGACAATGGGTTTTCCAGTGATGCAAGCAGAGGCATCCTATAAAAAGATAATAAAGCAAATTGCATTAAAAGAAAAGAAAGCAATGTGAACTAAAACCAACTCTATCCTGATGTCCAATAGTTTGGGCATAAGTATCGGCAATCCATGCCATTTCACGCTCTCCAGTACCCATGTCAGGGGCTGGCACATCAACTCCGGGGCCAAGGAAGCCCTTCTTGGCGAATTCGATAGCGATACGGCGAGTAATTTTCTCAATTTCATATTCAGAGTACTTCTTGGGGTCGATCTTGACTCCTCCCTTAGCTCCACCAAATGGCACATCGACTACAGCGCATTTGTAGGTCATAAGAGCAGACAAAGCTTTCACCTGTAAAGCAGCTTTTACAACCGTAAAACAATAATTTTGAATACCTCATCTTCGCAGACATCCATGGAATAACGAATACCTCCTTTAGTAGGGTTACGGTGTTCGGAGTGCTGAGCACGCCAGGCTTCAACGGTTTCAAATTCTCCGTTGTCACGACGGATAGGGAAGCACACGTAGAGAACCTAGCACAAGAAATAATAGCGATACGCGCAGAAATGTACCTTGTTGACAGGGCGAATAGATTGAAGGATACCGTTTACGAGGTTCTTCTTCTCTGCAGGAGACATGGTGTTAGACTTCATTTCCTCAACAAGCTTGGGCTCAACGATGGTCTTTCCCTTTTCGAAATAGTAGTCAACCATCTAAACCAGCGCATCATGTATTTTGTTTCATTAAAATCAAACCTTGTAGAAAGAAGGGTTGGTTTGCTCATCCATGGGCTTCTGATCATCGAGAAGCTGCTGCTGGGGATCCAAGTTGGCCGTGGTCAAGCCACGGACCGAGACCAATCTGCCGGTAGCACGGCTCAAGGTACTGAGCATTATTGCTAAAAACAAAAAAGTTATCATATGAAACAAAAAGCACGAAGATATAGAAGCATAATCATTCAAGTTCTCATTATCAAATTGCACAGTAACATGTAATAATTATGCATAATTACACGTGCTCACATGGTACAAATTTCCTCTGCTTTTGTTCAAGACAAATTGAATAAGAATTGAAGAAAATCAAAAGAAAGCAGCGAGAAGCGAGCGAAAAATGAGATGAGGCAAAAATTTTAGGCACTTTTCAGGCGGTTCAAAGAGAGTGGCAAAACGCGTAAACAGCAAGCAGCCGCCGGCTTGAAGTTCAAATCTTCCCAAGCATTGAGCAGCCTCTTCTGCTAGTGAATACCGTTTTCTAGATGTAAAAACTGTAGAAAACGGCAACATTTATCGCAAGAAGATAAGAAAACAATGGCCTTATCGAAGTTTGCACCGCGCATCGAAGGGGAAACCCCCCGACAGCCGAGGCACCCGGCAGGCCACGTGTGGGTCGAGGAGGCGGCAACGAGCGCTCCGCCCTACGAGACTGAACATGAGCCGTGGAAAACGGCCGGCAAATGGCCTGGTGGGGTGACAAGCGATGCTGGTGTGTCTCTTTTCACAAAGGACAAGATTACATCAGGTATCGCCATCGGTCGAGATTCTGCGCTTCATGCCCTCTAATTATAGTCAACATAACACTAAGTCTTTGACTTTGTGTGCTTTTTGTATAATAAAATTTAATTTTTGGAACAAAAGGGAATAGAATTCGTTTGGATATGGTACTTTCTCTTTTCTCTTTTTCGTGCACTGCACCCGAGCCTCGCTGGAAAAAGCAGCAGCCAAGGGCACGTTGTAAAGATGCGAGAAGATCAAACGTGAAAGAATTGAGGCTCTGTGAAATGTCTAATCTAATCACGTAAATTACATTTATTAGGCAATATAAAAATAGAAAAATATCACTGACACCCGTTATAAAAGCGTAGCATTGACCGTTTCTGCACTACGCTTACCTGAAATGGTTCTTTTTTTGAACCAAGGAGTATATCACCTTCATATCGGCGGAGAACATCCGTTTTGTAATGTGTGTAGCTACCCGACACTTGAATCCTTCCCGATACGCTCGAAAATAACATGGATCTTGAATTTTTGTGGAAAATGGCGACTTTTTGAGCAGTTGTTTGACCTTTGGCGAGAATTCTTTATGGGAGGCGCATCTGAAACAATTTCAGGTAACAAAAAGCAAAAATTGAGCCGGATAGGGGGCTTGAACCCCTGACCTTAGGATTAAAAGTCCCACGCTCTACCAACTGAGCTAACCCGGCATGTTTCCGTTCTTGTTAGGGGTGGAAAAAACCTCCACCATCGTTTGAAGGCCAAATAAGAAGAAAACAACCCGTCTCACCTTTTCAAGTCTTCTTCATATGAATTCTCCACAGAGATTCTGCTTTGAAGTCTCTCCAATACGAAAGATCTTTTCTATAAAAAATGCTTTCATACTTTCCCTTATGATGGAAGTTCATCGCAAAATGCCTCTATCTCTTTATTAGAAGTGTCTTTGTGGCGTAATAAATTATAAAACGAATGTATAGACCGGGTAGTTCGGCGATGGCGAAAGAGAGGAAAGCGCAAAACGGATACTTTATATTCAGGCCCGGAAGTCAATTTGGCGCACGGCAATTTGAATTCTTCTTAGGACCCCTTGAGAAGAATTTTGGCTATCACTACCGGTTGCCAATGCTCTTGAGTAGGTCTCATACATCTTCGTTCCAGAATACTTTGACACCACTCCAAGTCTTGACTCCAAAGACAACGAAGTCATAAAGATCCCGTCACTTCCGTGGATCGAATCGATGGCAACTGTCGGCCATTTCCACGTGGGGAGAGGGGGCCTGACGTCACCGGCCCCCCTGGCTCAAGTGCCAGTCTCGCCGCTGTAAAGAGAGACACTCCGAGGGGTCGACGCCGTAAAGCCGTAGACTCTCTACAGGAATAACTCGCAACCACCGCCGGGGAGTCGCCCCCCTCCCCACGCCGGTCACTTTCCACGAAACCATATAAAAGTCGGGAGAACAATAACCAACCGACGTCGGCTGCTTATCGTCTGTCGTCGACGGGGACGGGAGCCCGCCACAATGGCCGCTACAATTCTCCGCGACGGTCAGCGATTTCTCTGAAACAGACGAGCTCTCTTTGTTCCGATTTTCTGTGAAATGGGCTCCAGACTACTCTAGTAACACAGCGCGTAGACAGGCCGTGTTGACACAGTTTCCTGGGAGTTTTTCTCGGCAAATGCTCACAATTCAAGCGGGCTGGACACTCATTGTCAATCTAGTTGCTTTCTCTCTTTGAAATTATTTTATACGGACCAGGGCGCCGAACCGAATCCATACCAGCAAGGCGCATTTTCGGTGCGATATACCAATTACAGTATCCCAAAGTTTTTAGACCTATGGCACTGAAAAAAGCGCACTTACTCCGCTTTGAACTTATTTAGAATAAAAACGCAAAAAAAACGTAACTACAAAGCTCAATAATAGCCAAATAATAAATCTGACCTGAAACATTGGCCACGGCTCCCCTGACGAGTGTCTTCATCCTCCATCCCTCCCGAAACAGTTCGATCCGTCTCCCCATCCTCTCCCTCTTCCCATCCCCCCGTTGTCCAATCTCCACAAAAGTGATCTTCTCCACCAACGGTCCATTCCTCAGCCAACAGTCTCCGAAACTGGCCTCCATCGTCTGGCTGTACTCCTCCCCGTCCAGTTGAATCCTTCCCTTCTTCACCGTCTCCCTCTTCGCTTCCAGCAACGGCCACCAAATCACATGAACATTTGGATACTTCTCCGTTTCTTTCAACGCAGCATCGTGCCAACTGGCGACATAGATTTCCTGAACTCTTATTATTTAGGGATTGGGTCAGTTCGCCTACCACGGCCGTGTCCTGGGCGGAATAATGTTTCAGAAGGGCCCGCAAAGTGGGAATGTCGTCGTAGAGGAAGGCAATGGACAGGCAGGTGACGGATTCTCGAAGAGGAGGGAACAGGTCCGGGTCTAGCTGAACTAGACTTCAAAAACAAGTGAATTACCAATAATTTCATAGGATTCGCTAGGAAGCAAGGAAAAGAGACTATCGCGTTGCCCTTTATACAGATAAGTTCGTAAGGGAAAGCGGGCTTTCGAACGATATCTGATCATACCTCAGTTATTTCTGAATTTGACAGAGAACTGGGTGCCTTCCCGGATTTCTCAATGTTTGTGTCAGTATTGAAAACGAGCCTCATCTCTACGAGCATGATTTTCCGTTGTTGGAAGCGTGCCCGCCTCACAATTATATTGTCAGGGCGGAAATAGAAATGGATATAATATAGTAGGGATTTTACAAAAAGGTTTAAAGAACTCACAGTAGCGCTGAATTCTTCATTGTTCAGCTCGACGGAGAACCCCGGCTCCAGTACATCGCAGGTTCCGAGATAGATCCTCGACGGACCGAGGAGTTGTGTTGTCAGGGGGGAAGACAACTTCCCCACGGGATTTCTTGACTCACAAAAGAGATCAGATGGCGGTGTGCCCTGGCTGTGGAGGACGAATTTCAGCGAAGCAGAAGATTCGCCCGAAAACGAGGAATTCAAATAGACCACGCTGGTGATGACCGTCTCAAACGGGGCAGTCTTGTCCATTTCAGCCAGGGCCAGGAGTCGATTTATCTGGAAACAAAGGGCCACAGCGCTGTCTAACTGTGGGGAAGAAGCGTACCTTCATCAGGAGACAGTAAAGGGCAAAACAACATGCGACGAAAATGAAGACGACGACAAGCTTGCTCTGGGTTCGGGGGGTCTTTCTACCCATTTTGAAAGGGGAGAAAATAAGAGAAAGGGAGGGGAGTCAGGATTGGGAGGAGGAACCCGCTGGGAAAGCTCTCCTCGGCTTTCTCCCGTTAGCAGATAACCATCTACGGCTGGTTTCGAAGAAGCACGCGGCGATCTACTGGAATTATTGAAATTATGACTAGAAGTGCCCAGTTCTTTTGAAAAGGGGAGAAGCCAGCGGCCGGTCGACGCCCCCGTTTTGAAAATGTAGAAAAGAAGCGCGTTGCACGGAGTTCTTCGAGTTGCTCTACTCATACAGCACTGCTGCCCGATCCTGACGGTAATAACTTTGGTGGTATACAATTTATTTTAGGATCCATTTTGCTGTTTTTCATGGTCAATGGGGTTTTTACTCCTAAGGATGACGAATATTCGGCACAATATCTCTGTCCTCCCGCCGAATACAGAGGCCATAGCAAAGAGGCGGCCTTGAAACGACTGAGGCGCAATTTTAAAGTAAGTTTGATGTTCTCTGAATATCCTGATCCTTAGACACTTGTTCTCTTAATATGGCTTTATCAACCTCAAATAGAGCACTAGAAAAAAAGTAATAAACAGTTATTTGAACTGCCTAGGAAATAAAAATGGGAAAACTGATTAATTTTATATGATTACAGTGGAATGAGGCGGAGCACAGCTGGATGGTCCCCCATGGCAACTCCGCATTTCCATCCTCTTTTTATCCCCAATCCAAAACACGGACCAAAATAAAATTTATTAGACTACAAAACGACCCGTATACAGTAGCAGTTACTCGTGTTTGTGCTTGTTGTTCGGAATGATGAGGCGGTAGATGCGTCGGCAGAGGAATTTGAGAAGGACGAGGAGGAGGAAGAGGACGAGGAGGACGAGGGAGAGGAGGAGGGAGATGACGTCGAGGGAGTGGTACTGGAAGAAGTTGAGTTTCTGACCGGCGGGGGCCAGGTTGTCTGGAAATGGATGTTGGTCTGCTCGAAAAGATCTGTTACCTAAATGTTTGAACTCGGCCAGCAGCTCGGCCCAGCGCACCAGCAGCTGCTCCGCCGGCACCGGCTGCTTCTGCACCATCCGGGAGAGGCGCTCTGCTGCCGCTGTATAGCTGGACTTGTCTGTATTTCATATTTTAAAAGGAGTGTCACCTCGGATTCGAGATTATTTCCCGGATCGCCTCGTACAGGTGCTCCTCCGTCACTTGCGACTTCTGTAGGATCCGGGCAATCCCGTGCTTCTCGCCGATCTTGGCATTCTTCGGCTGGTCGCCGAACAACGGAATCATGATTATTGGCTTGCCGGCGGCGATTGTCTCCTGGAATGGGCGGGGGTTTGTTTCTGGTTTCAGAGGAATGATAAAAGAGGATGGCCAAGGCTGGTGGTGTCCTTACTCTTGTTAGATTTCTCAGTCAGTCCCCGGGCCCTGCTCCCCTCTCTCTCCCTTCCCCAAACAGTCCCTCACCTGCATCCCGTTGTATCCTCCGTGGCTGATGAATGCCTTGACTCGTTTGTGTTGGAGGAGATCCGACTGGGGGAGCCACTTCATTATCTTCACGTTTGAAGGAAGGCGATCGTTCAAATCGTCCGCCATGTACCTGAAACGGTTTCACTGTCAGTGAGAAGCAGGAATAACAAGTATTTAAAGGAACAATAAATGGTGAATATTCCCTGCCCTCTTTTCCTTTGGATAAAAAGGTGCGGGAAAATACGAAGGGCGTTGGTAATGGTTACATTGAAATCTATCAAGTCTTCCCTTATCAGTTCAACCAACAAAACATAAAACAGAATAAAAAGGTATACCCACCTCATGACGAATTGGTACTGTGGCAACCGGGCAAACGCCTTCAAGATGGCGTTTTTCCAACTCTCCGGGGCTTTGTGGATCGGCGCGACGGATCCGAACGACAACACGATGGCGGCTTTTCCCTTCTGGACAAACTTCTCCAAGTCTTCGGGTAGTGGCTTGGCGTCCTTCAGCTGGGCTCCAATTCCTCCGATATTCACAACTTTAGCCAAAGTTGGCCGGGGGAGATCGTAGAGGGCGTTGGAATTGACCATGACCAGGGAGGTGTTCCTGGCTATTTCCCAAAGATTCGGGAAGTTGGGTTTGTTCAGTTCCTCTCGGAAGATCTCTGTCTCCGGGTCAGTCATCATCCGGGGCCACATAACGGCCATCAGATTGTGGCCGATGAAAGATTTTGTCCTCTCGAATAATGTCATCGTGTCGTGAGCCTCCATCATCATTGGAGGAACATAGCTGGACGGGAGGGGGACTCCAACAGCTTGGGAGACGAAATCCATCAATCCTCCGCTAGAAAGTGACCGTCTGATATACAATGTAAAAGGCCAAAATTACCTGTTCAACCAGACGTAGGGAATGCCGGCTTCATAAGCCAAACCAAGAGGGCAGGAGTGATACATGTGGACGAAGGCTAGGTCGAAGTTGCTCTCCTTCAGCCATTTCATGAATTCTTTGTTCTGGAGTGTCTCTAAATTGTCACAATGACCCCATTCTTCCCAATTTTCTTTTACTTCTGCAGGAGGTGTGGAACATCCCGATCATTTCATTCCACTTGGCCCTCATCTTACTGTCCCAGGCGGAGACTTCAGCAAACGTGAACATGGCCTGTCCCTCTTCCATCTCCTTCTTGGTGATTCCGGTTGAGGCATTCACGGGAAGAACTGGAACGAGTTATCGTGTTTCTTTATAAGGAAAAGCTACTTTTGACATTTTTTGAGATCTTGACATCGCTGTAGTCCAGCCCCTCCATGGCCAGGACAAGGGCAATTGTGACATCGTGGCCGGCGGCAGCCAGAGCTTCGGCTACTCTCTTATTGAACATTACCTGGAATTAATTGTCTGTACTTTCTGGAAAGAGTGGTTACCTGGCTGTTGGCCATGGCTGGGGCGATGATGACCATTTTATAGGCCGCGCAGGTGGCCGCGAGGGACAGAAGGAGGAAGAGGGGCCTCATCTGGAATAAGAAAACTGAATAGCGAAGAGTTATGTTTGGAGAAAGGAAAAGAAACAGTGACGAGGAAGGTGGGAGAAGAAGGGAAAGAAGAGACTCAGATAGGGGAAGATAAGCTGGGTAGAGTCTGTTGTGGTAGAAAAGCAGACAGATGAGTGTGAGGAGCTCGACTTTGGCACAGAAATTGGCTGAATTCTGGAAATTTCAACCTTTATGAACCCTTTATTTTTGCGACGGTTTTTCTCTTTCATCATCTTTTGAAACGTTATTTACGTTGGACCAGATAGTAACTCCGAGAGTATCAGAAACATCTTATAAAATAGAGTTGATATAGAAGAATTCGAAAGAATTGAACGGAGTTGTACTGGATTGATAGAAGTAGATGTACTCCGGTCTATGTATACTCCCCGGACAGATGATAAGACTACAAAAAGGAACGGAGACTTTTGTGAAAAGGCGTAGCCACCTAAAATGCAACGGAAAATAACAAAAACACGTCATATGGGTCATTTTGTCCCAAGAAGACCGTCTGTGATCAAGGAAATTTAAAGATTTGCCTATTTTTAATGCTGTGGAGCACTGTCTTATATTACTATTTGTACAAAATAATGATTTCAATCAAATGGATCTATAGCAGAAACAGATGAAGTCCTAGTCAAGTACAACAGTTTATATACCTCCAAGCGATGATAAGGAGCCGTTTCGCAAGAGGCCCCGTCGTGTTTGTACCCCGACCGCCCCGGAATCGTCACCCACTCTCTGGCCTGGTAAACTGTGATCGGGAGAGACAGAGAGAGAAAGATAATAACACCACACTGATCTTTGCAGTTAGTCAGACCTGAGGACTGGCCAGGGTAACATTTTGTGAGGCTCGAAAAGTAATGAGAAGTCGGTGGGACCTTTACATTCTTTTTGCTGCTTCACTCTTGAACAGGGACAGAAACGCCAATAAATTTTACTGATTTTGTTTCGAAGAACTGATGCTGATTCTGTTGCTTTCCCGCCTCTTTATGCTCATCTCGAAACCCATCTAAACATAAATATGACACTCCAAAATGTCCCGGATCCATTTCCCATAGCAATTGGGCCCAGCGATCCTTCTCTCCTCCTTCTCCTCCCTTCTCCAGTTCTTTGCTCTCTGTAAACATGAGATAACCCTCTTGCTGTTTGGTCCCCGATCAAATAAACTGTACGCCGCTTGCGAAAGTTGTCCCAGTCAAAGCAGAGAAATTTTTGAGTGCGACCCGGTCACAAAATGATAGTGTTCCCGGGGGGAATTATCTCACGTAGTAGGAGACAACTCGTCAGCTCCATTGGAATTCAGGAAATCATTAGAGTTGAGCTTTTGCCTTTTCCTAGAATGGGCCAGCCGGAACATGAGAAAATTATAATTGTACCACTTCTAGGGACCGCAAAGTGAAAACTAGATTTTATCACAGGGCGCCGATTTTAGTGTTAATCGAGAGATCTCGTTGTAAGTTACAACTTTGCTTTTTAGAGTAACCAAATAGAGCTATCCAGTGCCGAGATATTCGCAATTTAACAACGCTGGTGCGCAATCGGTTTCCGCTACAAATTTTGGCTAACGATCGAAAGGTCGAGGGTTCGATCCCCGCCGACGTCGAAAATTTTTGCTTTTTGAGATTTTTATATCAAAAAGCCCTATAGTGTGGTGAAACGAATGCTATAAAAATGAGAGAAATTGAATATCTCATTTTCGAGAAAAACACAAAAGTTGAAAAATAATTTGCAGTGGTGCGCGATTACCTTCGAAAAATTAGGTTATTTTACTAAATTCGATCACTAAATATAATTTTTATAATTTTGGAAAAAGCCAAATTGTGTAATTTTTTTTCAATGATTACCAACAGCGTTGGTAACAAATATTACAAAAAAAATCATGCGGCTCGGTCTTAGTTTGCTTGTAATAAGCCAAAATGTAACTATTGAAAAATTGACAATTTCTTGTCATCATTTTATAATATAATTCATTGTTATTTTCTGTTTTCTTTTATTGTTCTTGATAGCAAACGAGCTGATTAAAATTATAAAAGCAATTATAAGCTGTAGTTTTTGAGAAAACTGCATGTTTATTCTCGTGCAAAATTTGTATAATTCAAGCAATTTTTAAATTTTTAGAGAAAGCAGATTGATTCGATTTTTTTACAATATATTCTACATCAAAAGCACTATTACAAACAATAATAAAAACATGCGGCTCGAGTTACATTGCCGAGATATAGACCAATATATTTTTACTATATTAATTTATAGTGGAAACAGAGATTTTTATAAAAAAATAAATGTGCCATTCGATTCTGCGTCTTTTTCTAGTTACTGGGTGTGATTTTCAGCTCAAAATAACCTATAGCAAAGGCGCAATGTCTTGGGGGAGGAAGAGATGGAGGGATCATTCGTTGAATTTTGAAGTTGAATGTCGTCCATCGAATGATCCCTCCATCGAAATGCCGTCCATCATCAGGGTTTATTATCCCCAAATCACTAAGCAAAATATATTTATTAGACTACAAAACGACCCGTATACAGTAGCAGTTACTCGTGTTTGTGCTTGTTGTTCGGAATGATGAGACGGTAGATGCGTCGGCAGAGGAATTTGAGAAGGACGAGGAGGAGAAAGAGGACGAGGAGGACGAGGGAGAGGAGGAGGGAGATGACGTCGAGGGAGTGGTACTGGAAGAAGTTGAGTTTCTGACCGGCGGGGGCCAGGTTGTCTGGAAATGGATGTTGGTCTGCTCGAAAAGATCTGTTACCTAAATGTTTGAACTCGGCCAGCAGCTCGGCCCAGCGCACCAGCAGCTGCTCCGCCGGCACCGGCTGCTTCTGCACCATCCGGGAGAGGCGCTCTGCTGCCGCTGTATAGCTGGACTTGTCTGTATTTCATATTCTAAAAGGAGTCACCTCGGATTCGAGATTATTTCCCGGATCGCCTCGTACAGGTGCTCCTCCGTCACTTCCGACTTCTGTAGGATCCGGGCAATCCCGTGCTTCTCGCCGATCTTGGCATTCTTCGGCTGGTCGCCGAACAACGGAATCATGATTATTGGCTTGCCGGCGGCGATTGTCTCCTGGAATGGGCGGGGGTTTGCTTCTGGTTTCAGAGGAATGATAAAAGAGGGTGGCAAAGGCTGGTGGTGTCCTTACTCTTGTTAGATTTCTCAGTCAGTCCCCGGGCCCTGCTCCCCTCTCTCTCCCTTCCCCAAACAGCCCCTCACCTGCATCCCGTTGTATCCTCCGTGGCTGATGAATGCCTTGACTCGTTTGTGTTGGAGGAGATCCGACTGGGGGAGCCACTTCATCAATTTCACATTGGGAGGAAGGCGACCGTTCAGGTCGTCCGCCATGTACCTGAAAAGTTCTAATTTGGGGAGTATGGTAGCCAAGAATTGCTGCTATTTTCATCTGATGCTGCCTCGCTCATCTCCTTTATAAATTGACCCTGCGAAACATAAAGCTGCTAATGGCCGTCCACTTCCTTTCTTGCTTATGCTAACCACAAAAACAATATGTTTTAAGTCTCGAATAAAAGCCACTGCTTTTTGAAGACTCTACTCTAACCAATGTGTGATCTCTCCCACCTCACAATAAACTGGTACTGTGGCAGACGAGTGGCGGCCCTCAAAAAGGCATCTTTCCAGGATTCCGGTGCTTTGTGCAGCAGAGCCACTGAACCAAAAGTGAAGACAACAGCTCCTTCTCCCTTTTGTACAAATTCCTCCAGATCCTTGGGCAGTGGCTTGGCATCTTTCAGTTGAGCACCCAATCCTCCAATATTCACAACTTTAGCCAAAGTTGGCCGGGGGAGGTCATAGAAGGGATTGGAGTTGACCATAACGAGGGAACAGTTCCTGGCTATTTCCCAAAGATTAGGGAAGTCCGGTCTGTTCAATTCTTTTCGGAAAATCTCAGTCTCTGGGTTTGCCATGCTTCTAGGCCATATCACGGCCATCAGGTTGTGTCCAATGAAAGATTTTGTCCTCTCGAAGAATGTCATCGTGTCGTGGGCCTCCATCAACATCGGGGGGACGTAGCTCGGGGGGAGAGGGACACCGATGGCCTTTGAGACGTAGTCCATCAGTCCTCCACTGGAAATACTGTGGTTGGAGCAAAAGAAAAGGGATTACCTATTGAGCCAGACGAAGGGAATTCCAGCCTCATGAGCGAGTCCCAAGGGGCAAGCGTGATACATGTGAACGAAGGCCAAGTCGAAGTTGCTCTCCTTCAGCCAGTTCATGAATTCTTTGTTTTGGAGAGTCTCTAAATAGTCAAGGACCAATGTTTATCAATGGTAGAAACGTACTTCTGCATGAATCATGGAACAATCCTATCATCATGTTCATTCTCTCCTTCAGCCGACTGTCAAAGAACGAGATATCCTGGAAAGTGAATTCCGCATGCTTCGACTCCATTTCCGCCTTTGTCATTCCGGTCGAGGCATTCACAGGATAGACTGGAACACTATTTCATTGGAAAGGGAGTTAAAATACCTTTCACATCCTTTGATATCTTGACATCGCTCACGTCCAGCCCTTCCAAATTATAGAGAAGAGCAATTGTGACGTCGTGACCGGCAGCGGCCAGAGCCTCGGCTACTCTCTTATTGAACATTACCTGGAATTGATTGTCTGTACTTTCTGGAAAGAGTGGTTACCTGGCTGTTGGCCATGGCTGGAGCGATGATGACCATTTTATAGGCCGCGCAGGTGGCCGCGAGGGACAGAAGGAGGAAGAGGGGCCTCATCTGGAACAGAAGACGTTGAATGAATGGAAGTCCTTGTTCCAATATTTTTTGGGGAAGAGGCCAAAACCTTGTATGGAAATCTCCAGATCAAATCACAAAAACTTCTTTTATAGAACAAGGGGCAAAAGAGAGTAAAGACAATGGGACAAAGTGGGAAGATGATAAGTCAGAGACTGATAAGGAACACTGAGAACAACGTATAGTTCTGTTTAGGACGAGTTCTCACCAACTTTTTGGTTCAAACACACGAATACAGCTGTTTTGTAACGAAACACAGCAATAATCGAGCAAAAAACGATCATTCATCAAAATCTGAAAGAAGGACGTTTTCATGGACCACCGCCATGCCGTCGACCTTTTATACAAACACTCAAACTGATAAGACAGTTTCGCAAAAAGAAGCGTCATTTCTTCTCTTAACTGGTCTCAAATTCTGCTCTCCGAGATAAGAGAACAACTGCATCTTGAGCTTGGAAAGGAAGTCTTTCTTGTTTGTTTCAGGATGAAAATAAAGGATTCTAGCGGGAATTTTAGTCGATAAAGTAAATCAAAAACAATTCTAGAGAAAAGAGTTTTCTGCCTTCTGCAACGTGTCCAGTGTCACAGATTTCATAATTGGCCGAATGATGCAAGGAGTAAACCTAGTCCAAAGATCAATTTTGCGCAGTGTTAGTCGTTAGCCGAGCAAATATCGTGTCATGGTTTGTATTAGAAGGCCGCCTGGAGCATGGGTAAAACTGTAGAACGCTTCTAGGATAGAGACGATCTATCCCATTCGGCCACCTATTCCACTTCCCTTCCACTGGGTTGTCCTCCCAGATATTCAACTTTTACCCCTTTACTTATTATTCATCCCCGAAATAATTATACTCCTTTGGAACAAGGGTCTGTGAACAAGAAGAAGCACCTTTCCGGTCATTTCTCGAGGATGATCCTAACGAAGAGTACACAATTTATTACTCCGTAGCATAAATGGAGACTTTGCCCCTATAGCAGGCATAGTCAGCGGGAATTGCAATTACAGAGGGTAACAGATTCACAGTCAACTAATCGGAGTCATCCCCTCTCATTGTCTGGCCCGGAAAACGGACAGTATACATGGAGCTGTCCTTTCTAATAAGTGTGAAGTCATTCAAAGCTAGAAAACACCAAATTCTCCCCATCTCATGTCTCTCAAATTCGTGATGAATTGTCAAGTAGTACATGGCGTGTCCCCCATTGAGACAATTCTAAACATTATCTTAATTCAGAGACTATGAGACAGGATCTATCGTAACGTCAGGAAATCGGGGGTGACTTTTGAAATGTCATTGGAGTTGAATCCTCTCTTCTTTTCTTTTCCGTCCAATCAGCTCGTCGTCTATGTTCAAATTGGTGACAAAGCTACCGAAACGAGGATCCTTTCGAGGATGATCCCATGTAGAAGGATGCCCTTGACGATGAGCAATTCCTTCGAGAGTTCCATTGGAAGGAGGGAAGATGTCTTGGTACTGGCCCAATAGAATATCTACTTCTTTGGTCTATAATTCTCGTAAATATTCGGAAGAGATGAATTTACTGACCCCGCGAATAGCAGGCAAGCTCCCTATGGATCGAAGACCCAATGAAGTCGCTAGAGGCTAGAAGAGTAACTTTATGTGGGTCTGAATCAGTCTTTCACAGTTTACTCTCTCCGCCTCCTACTTTTACAAAACTCGGGGAATTTCGTCTTCTCGTCTGCTAGAATCTTATCTAGAGTAACCATATAAATGTTCCGACTTGTCCAGTCAAAATCTGGTTGTATCCTAGCAAGTGATAGCAAGCATAGAAAACAGCAAAAATTGCGCAATTTCAACGAGAATTCATCGCGTATGAGAAGGTTGGACAAGAAAAAAAAATCAATTACAAGCCGTTTTCACATTGCCGAATTTCGCTTTTTGCAACGGTAGACAAAGGGTGGGGTGAAAAGAACAGCCAATCAGCCATGGAGATGATATGATGTTAATTTCTTTTAGCATTTTCGTTGTACGTGTTTTAGAATGGATTTACAATAAATGTATTCCAGAAGCTTGGAAAGGAGCTGTCCGATAACTTGGAACTTTACACGGCTGAGTGAATAGAAGCCTGGAGAATTCCTAATTCATATTGACTGGGAGCTGTTCACCATTCTCCTATTATAGCAAATTCAAAATAGTCAGAAGACGAAATAAAATTTATTAGACTACAAAATGACCCGTATACAGTAGCAGTTACTCGTGTTTGTGCTTGTTGTTCGGAATGATGAGGCGGTAGATGCGTCGGCAGAGGAATTTGAGAAGGACGAGGAGGAGGAAGAGGACGAGGAGGACGAGGGAGAGGAGGAGGGAGATGACGTCGAGGGAGTGGTACTGGAAGAAGTTGAGTTTCTGACCGGCGGGGGCCAGGTTGTCTGGAAATGGATGTTGGTCTGCTCGAATGACGAGCTCTGTTACCTAAATGTTTGAACTCGGCCAGCAGCTCGGCCCAGCGCACCAGCAGCTGCTCCGCCGGCACCGGCTGCTTCTGCACCATCCGGGAGAGGCGCTCTGCTGCCGCTGTATAGCTGGACTTGTCTGTATTTCATATTCTAAAAGGAGTCACCTCGGGTTCGAGATTATTTCCCGGATCGCCTGGTACAGGTGCTCCTCCGTCACTTCCGACTTCTGTAGGATCCGGGCAATCCCGTGCTTCTCGCCGATCTTGGCATTCTTCGGCTGGTCGCCGAACAACGGAATCATGATTATTGGCTTGCCGGCGGCGATTGTCTCCTGGAATGGGCGGGGGTTTGTTTCTGGTTTCAGAGGAATGATAAAAGAGGATGGCCAAGGCTGGTGGTGTCCTTACTCTTGTTAGATTTCTCAGTCAGTCCCCGGGCCCTGCTCCCCTCTCTCTCCCTTCCCCAAACAGTCCCTCACCTGCATCCCGTTGTATCCTCCGTGGCTGATGAATGCCTTGACTCGTTTGTGTTGGAGGAGATCCGACTGGGGGAGCCACTTCATTATCTTCACGTTTGAAGGAAGGCGATCGTTCAAATCGTCCGCCATGTATCTAAATAACTTTGTCGTATGGCAAAAGCGAGAGGTTTTGGGAAAGGTGCATTGTAGTGGTGACTTGCTGATAAATCGTTCAGTCTAAATGCTAAAAAACGTTGTAACGGGTCATTCCAATGTGCGTGTTTTTTTGAAGACTCCATTTTATCTAATCCGCTATTCCACTTACCTCACGATGAACTGATACTGCGGCAGACGGGCAAATGCCTTCAAGAAGGCGTCTTTCCAAGATTCCGGAGCATTATGGAACAGAGCCATGGATCCAAAAGTAAACACGACGGCTCCGTCTCCTTTCTGCACAAACTCTTCGAGATCCTTGGGAAGTGGTTTGGCATCCTTCAGCTGGGCCCCAAGTCCACCGATATTCACAATCTTCGATAGCAGAGGACGAGGAAGGTCATAGAAGGGGTTAGAGTTGACCATGACCAGGGAGCAATTCCTGGCGATATCCAGGAGATTGGGAAAGTTGGGATTCTTCAATTCTTCTCGGAATATCTCCGTCTCTGGGTTTGCCATGTTTCTAGGCCATATCACGGCCATCAGGTTGTGTCCAATGAAAGATTTTGTCCTCTCGAAGAATGTCATCGTGTCGTGGGCTTCCATCAACATCGGGGGAACATAGCTGGACGGGAGGGGGACTCCAATAGCTTGGGAGACGAAATCCATCAATCCTCCACTAGAAGTAAGCCACCTGATACAGTGGGAAAGTCCAGAATTACCTGTTCAACCAGACGAAGGGAATGCCGGCTTCGTAAGCAAGTCCCATTGGGCAGGCGTGGTACATATAGACGAAGGCCAGGTCGAAGTTGCTCTCCTTCAGCCATTTCATGAATTCTTTGTTTTGTAGAGTCTCTAAATATGAATATTCTTCAAATCTACCGTCGTCGTATCTTACTTCTGCACGTGTTATGCAACAGTCCAACCATCATGTTCATCCTCGCCCTCTGCCGGCTGTCATAGAATGGCACATCGTCGAAAGTGAACTCCGCCTGTTTCTCGTCCAGTTCTGCTTTTGTCATTCCGCTCGACGCATTCACCGCATAGACTGAAAAGCCTTTTCAATAGAAACCCGTCAATTTACCCTTTACATCTTTAGAAATTTTAACATCGCTCGCGTCCAGCCCTTCCAAATTGTAGATAAGAGCAAGTGTGACATCGTGGCCGGCGGCAGCCAGAGCCTCGGCCACCCTCTTGTTGAAAATCACCTGGAATAGTTGCCTCAACCATGTGAAGAAGACCCCTACCTGGCTGTTGGCCGTAGCCGGGGCGATAACGACCATTTTGTAGGCCGCGCAGGTGGTAAGGAAACAGAGAAGGGGGAAGAGGGGCCTCATCTGGAATAGGAGATTGAATAGTGATCAGGAAGTCGAATAAAGACAAAACAGAGAAGGTTGGCAACAGGGCAAAGTGGGGGAGCTGGGTCAACGTCTGATAAGAGAAGTGAGACGAGATGGACAATTAGAAATAAAATGTGATTTGGTCCATGACGGTCACCGGGACACCACAGTAGCAGAAAGAGTAATAGCAGAATAAGAACAGTAGGCAACCCTAAGAATTGTGATTGAATCATATGGGGAAGAACAAGACATTCCAGAAGGTTTGATAGAGGAACAGGCGTCCAGGAGACCACCACCATCTTCCATCCGTTTATAAAAGCCACGAAAATGATAAGAAAGTTCCACAAAACACAAAAAAAACAGACGCCGTCGTCATTTGTTCTCTCAACTGGTCAAAATTCTGCACCGCGCGATAAGAGAACAAGGCCACTTTGCCATTTGAAAGGAAAGTTTGTTTCAAGAGCAAAATACAGGGTTCTAGAGGGGTAATATAGTGCTTCAGCTATCGAAATTATCAAAGAAATAGAAGAAAGCAATGCGTCTCCTCTGGAGAAGAGAGCTTTCCGCTTTGCGGTTTCTGTCACGTGCCCAGTGTCACAGATTTCATCATAGACCAGGTCGCGGTGTCAAAAGTTAACCTGTCCTCAAAGATCAATTTGAAGCAGTGTTTGTTTGCCTTTAGTCGATCACATAACGTGCCATGGGTTGTATTAGAAGGCGGCCTGAAAACGACGATCTCACCTACCCTTTCCCCCATCTCCTCTATTTCCCCTTTTACCATTTCCGATGAATTCGCATAGCAGAACTTGTATCTTTATTCATTATTTTCCCCGCTTATTTTTTATATTTCATGAGAGAGAAGGTTCCTGCCACTGACGTGATTCGCGAGCTGAGAAAAAGGGAAACAACGTCGGGGGGCCGCCAAAGGGCTCGATTCTTCTTGAGAGAAAATGCTTCAATCACAATTAGGTGATCATCCATTATAGCCAAGGCAGACCTCTTCCCATTGTTAGGGTAGGATTTCGTGTTTCTCAATGGTTTTGGACCTTCGGGTTGAGGGGCGCCTCGGTGAGGAGGATGGCATTCTCCGAGGGGGCCACGCGCAGCTCGTTGTAGAAGGTGTGGTGCCAGATCTTCTCCATGTCGTCCCAGTTGGTAACGATGCCTATAATTGTCTGTTATACCCGATTAATAGTTAGTAATATACCGTGTTCGATGGGGTACTTGAGGGTGAGGATGCCCCTCTTGGACTGGGCCTCGTCTCCGACATACGAGTCCTTCGTGCCCATTCCGATCATCACAGAAATAAAAATTCATCTTGGATATTTCTCCATCTACAATATCAATGATCCATAGACGAGTTTTAGACGTGTATTCCATTTCTCAGGGGCTCAATCCTGACCATGGCCGAGCCAGCAGGCATGTCGGAGTAGTAGGTGGATCTTGGACTCGAAAAGCTATCGGCATGTGGAAGAGGTTGTTCGTCCTATTCGATCCAAAAGTCTTCGTCACATTAACCAATTTCCCGGTATTCGGGGCAACGAGAATGAATTCTTCAGTTTTGATTGTCTTGCTGAACGAATACAAACGGCATGCGATTGTAGCACATCCATTGTTAGACAGATTAAAGGGAGCTACCGGCAGTAGAAAAAAAATACGAAAAGTACGAGGAGCCAAACCCTGATAAAAAAGTTAAAAAGCAAAGATTTTGACGCCGAGAGGGATTGAACCCTGGTCGATAGTTCGTTGCACCCACGACCACAGTTTCAATAGAAAAGGCGACCCCTGGAAAGCTTCATTAAAACGTGAATATCTCGTCACTGGATGACCCGATTTGTTTACTCTAAAAACCAAAGTGCAAGTTGCAAAAAGATCTATTGAATGACCCCAAAATCTATGGGCTGTTATGAAATCTAATTTTCGCTTTGCGGTCCCAAGCTGCTTGGGGAGGAAGAGCACTGGACAATGTCTTGGGGGAGGAAGAGATCATTCGATGGACGACATTCAACGAATGATCCCTCCATCGAAATGCCGTCCATCATCAGGGTTTATTATCCCAAAATCACTAAGCAAAATATATTTATTAGACTACAAAACGACCCGTATACAGTAGCAGTTACTCGTGTTTGTGCTTGTTGTTCGGAATGATGAGGCGGTAGATGCGTCGGCAGAGGAATTTGAGAAGGACGAGGAGGAGGAAGAGGACGAGGAGGACGAGGGAGAGGAGGAGGGAGATGACGTCGAGGGAGTGGTACTGGAAGAAGTTGAGTTTCTGACCGGCGGGGGCCAGGTTGTCTGGAAATGGATGTTGGTCTGCTCGAAAAGATCTGTTACCTAAATGTTTGAACTCGGCCAGCAGCTCGGCCCAGCGCACCAGCAGCTGCTCCGCCGGCACCGGCTGCTTCTGCACCATCCGGGAGAGGCGCTCTGCTGCCGCTGTATAGCTGGAAATGGCACCATATTAGGTGAATAAACCGATAAAATAGCGTGTCTTTTGTTTATCTCCTGCTTGGTTTCGGACTTTCAATATATGACCGTTGGTGTCCTTTTTCCGCTACATATCGGTATCCCCCACCCCTTCCACTGCTCACCTCGGATTCGTGATTATTTCCTTGATCGAGGCGTATAATTTCTCCTCTGTCACTTCTCCTTTGGGTACCACGATGGCCATTCCGAGATGTTCAGCCATTTGGGCATTTTTCGGCTGATCCGCGGCCAGCGGGATCATAATCATCGGTTTTCCGGCCACAATCGTCTCCTAAAAACAATCGACTCGTTTTCTTCTACTAGAAAAGGCCCGTTACCTGGAATCCGTTATATCCTCCGTGGCTGATGAATGTCTTGACCCGAGGATGCTGGAGGAGATCCGACTGGGGCAGCCATTTCATGATCTTTAAATTGGGTGGCAGACGATCGTTTAGATCCTCTCCCATGTATCTGAAACTCGAAAGCGTCCTCCCTCTATTAATTAGTCCCACCTCATGACGAATCTGTACTGTGGCAGCCGTCCGAAAGCCTTCAAAATGGCGCTTTTCCAACTTTCAGGGGCGTTATGAATAGGCGCCACCGAGCCAAAAGTCAAGACGACGGCTCCCTCCCCTTCAGAAATGAACTTTTCCAACTCCTCGGGTAGGGGTTTGGCATCCTTCAAATGGGTACCAATTCCTCCAATATGAACAACTTTAGCCAGGGTGGGACGGGTCAGCTCGTAGAAGGAATGGGTATTGGCCATGACCAGGGAAGTATTCGCCGCCAGATCCAGGAGATGGGGGAAGTTGGGATCCCATTCTTCTCGGAAGATCTGGGTCTCTGGGTCGGCTACCAGCCGGGGCCAGATGAGTTTCATCAGGGTATGGCCGAGGAGACTCTTGGTTCTCTGGTAGAGTGTCATCGTATCGGGGGAGACCATCAACATCGGGGGGACATAGCTCGGCGGGAGAGGGACTCCGACCGCGTAGGAGATGTAATCCATCACTGGGCCACTATAAACGGGGAAAGTATTCGAATAGCCGGGTTGAAACAGTACCTATTGAGCCATATCCAGGGAATGTTGGCGGCATGGGCCAGTCCAAGAGGGCAGATGTGGTACATGTGGACAAAGGCGAGGTCGAACTTGCTTTCCACCAACCAGTTCATGAATTCCTTATTTTGAAGAGCTTCTGAAACATTTCTCTTCCCTTTTCCAGCCGGGACCCACTTCGGCAGGATTTCGTGAAGATACTCATCAGATGGCCGGTAAATTGTCTCATCTTCGGGTCGAAGAAAGACAGATCCTGGAATACCATGTCCCCTTGGCTCTCTTCCAGTTCCTTCAGATTCTCCCCGGTTGAGACATTCACATTATAGACTAGAAGTTCCTCTTTTTGATCCGAAAAGAACAGTACCTTTGACATTTTCAGGAATTTTAACGGATTTGAGGTCGACTCCGTCGAAGGCATGCATCAAGGCGATGGTTACATCATGGCCAGCTTTGGCCAGGGAGCCAGCCACTCGGCTGTTGAAGACTACCTAGAGAAGGGAGTTTAGAGGGGAAGGGAGGGATATTACCTGGCTGGGAGGGAGGGAAGGAGAGATTATGACCATCTTGTAGCCAGAAGATACTGCGGCTAACGTCGAGAGGAAACAGAACAGGATATTCATGACTGGAACTAGGATGGAGTACTTGAATTAGCTCGAGTCGGATAATAAGTATTCCATGAAAGAAAAAAAGGGTTTACAACCATGACAAATGAATCAAATCTAGCTCTATGGTAATGAAATAAATGTTTCAGGTCAAACATAAATGAACCATATGAAACTGAAGAGCATTGTGCCGTTGCATAGTCCTTTCTCCTCCAATTTTTGACCAGCCTTTATAACGGAAAGATAAGGGCGCTCTTCCCAAACCACACTCAACACTTATCAACGCTTTTCTGTTGGTTCTTCTCAAATCATACTCGCTCTCCCGAGAGAGAATGGGCACTGCGCGGAGCGGCGTCACTTTTAGCGGAGAACTATTTGCCCTTTGCCCTTTCGTAGGTCTGATGAAACAGAGAAGAGTCGAAATTCTCATTTCTGAAGAAAGAAGGGCAGAAACAGACTTATTCTTGAATAAACACTATAAAAATCAGTTCAAGAAGAAATTCCATCAAGAAAAAAAGACGAGAAAACATAAAAAAAATACAACAATCAGATCGGAGAAAAGCCGTATATTTCTCATTTTTGAAATAGACGGTATCACAATTTAGAAGCACTTCTTGTGAACGATCGAAGGACCGCACTCGTCGTATTCCTGGCGGCTGATCCACATCTGCTGGAAGGTGGCGAGGGAGGCGAGGATCGAGCCGCCGATCCACACCGAATACTTGCGCTCGGGCGGAGCGACCACCTTGATCTTCATCGAACTCGGGGCCAGTCCCGTCAGTTCCTTCTGCATCCGGTCGGCCAGTCCAGGGTACATCGTCGATCCGCCAGAAAGTACGGTATTCGCGTAGAGATCCTTGCGGATGTCGATGTCGCACTTCATGATCGAGTTGTAGGTCGTCTCGTGGATGCCGGCCGTCTCCATGCCGAGGAAAGACGGCTGGAAGAGGGCCTCCGGGCAGCGGAAGCGCTCGTTGCCGATGTGGATCAGCTGGCCGTCGGGCAGTTCGTAGCTCTTCTCCGTGGCCGACGACGAAGCCGACAAGGTCAGCTCCTTCTCGAAGTCCAGCGCCACATAGGCCAGCTTCTCCTTTATGTCGCGGACGATTTCCCTCTCGGCGGTAGTGGTGAAGGAGTAGCCGCGCTCCGTCATGACCTTCATCAGGTAGTTGGTCATGTCGCGGCCGGCCAGATCCAGGCGCAGAATGGCGTGGGGCAGAGCATAACCCTGAAAAATGAATGAATAAGCGACGAAAAAAAAAGCAAAATGAGATGAGCACGAATAGGACCGAACTACTGTCCCGTCGAATGTGGAGCGAGCGCCTTACCATTTGCGCTACGAGCTCCTTGTTGATCAGTGATACGAATGAGAACAAGTCATAGCCAAATTGTCAAAATAGTGTAACTTCCACTTTTTAATGGCATTCAGCTCCAGGAATACATAGAATACCGTACCTCATAGATGGGCACGGTGTGGGTGACGCCATCGCCGCTGTCGAGCACCAGTCCGGTGGTGCGACCCGAGGCGTATAGCGAGAGAACGGCCTGGATGGCCACGTAAGCCGCCGGCGTGTCGAAGGTCTCGAACATGATCTGAAGCTACCGTAACCCCCGCTACAATCCGGTCGTCTACCTGGGTCATATTCTCGCGGTTGGCCTTCGGGTTGAGGGGCGCCTCGGTGAGGAGGATGGCATTCTCCGAGGGGGCCACGCGCAGCTCGTTGTAGAAGGTGTGGTGCCAGATCTTCTCCATGTCGTCCCAGTTGGTAACGATGCCTATAATTGTCTGTTATACCCGATTAATAGTTAGTAATATACCGTGTTCGATAGGGTACTTGAGGGTGAGGATGCCCCTCTTGGATTGGGCCTCGTCTCCGACATACGAGTCCTTCGTGCCCATTCCGATCATCACTCCCTGGTGACGGGGACGGCCCACGATACACGGAAAGACGGTGCGCGGGGCGTCTTCTCCGGCGAAGCCGGCCTTGCACATTCCGGAGCCGTTGTCCACCACCAGAGCAGATACGTCGTTGTCCATCTTGATATTACTTTTCTTGGGAAAGTAGAAGAAACAGCTGCTTTTGGGTAGAGCAGAGCCAAACAATGAACAGACTACAACGTTTTGCTACACGTTAATTCTGACCCAGCGTCCTGCTAAACACGTTTTGTCCAGGTTTTCACATGTTTTACCATATATTTTTTCGCTTTTCTCCATTTTTAACCAAATTTTGACAATTTTAAAAATCAAAAATAGCAATTTCTAGTCAAGAAAGAAACGAAAAAAAAACAGGAGAGAAGGAAGAAAACGAGAAGAAAACGGGAACCGCTTTGAATTGGCGCAAAATCCCGACACGTAATGAGACTTTATTTTGAAGAATAAGAATAATATTAAGAACAATTACCTCACAACTCATTATTTCTTTTTTTGCCAAGTTCAGCTGCTTTGTGTTGTCGCTGTTCATCGTATTTTTATGTGTATATCTGTTCGTTTTTATCAGAAGAAACTATCAGACATTGTTTGTACACACAATAAGCACAATTCTTTATATCTTTATTTTCTTCTTCAAAATCTTCACGTTGAAAATATTTTTGATTTCAGGAAAAAATGAGTGACGATGAGTTTATGGAGGATTATGGATTTGTACGTTTACATGCATCTATTTTATGGTAATGCTACGATTTTTAGGAGTATGAGGATGAATCAGGCGACGAACCTGATGTCGACATGGAAAATCAGTATTACAATGCTAAAGCAATGAAGAGTGAGGGTAAAAAGAGAGAAGCCCTAGCAGCTTTTCAAAAAGTAAGTGATGATTTGTATTTTACTAAATGCCAATGTTTTTCAGGTGCTTGATTTGGAAAGTGAAATGGGTGAGTGGGGCTTCAAGGCGCTGAAGCAGATGATAAAAATTACGTTTGCCACTGTTAGTTCTCTTTCTCTGTTTCTTATGGAATCTGATTTAGGAAGATTTCGATGTAATGATGGACCATTACCGCCGACTGCTTCGCTATATTAAATCGGCCGTTACAAAGAATTACTCGGAAAAATCCATCAACTCTATTCTGGATTACATTTCTACTTCGAAGCACGTGGATCTTCTACAAAAATTTTATCAGACTACTTTGGATGCGCTCAAGGTGTTCATTCTTTCTGCTTACGCTATATTTATAATTTTAGGATTCGAAAAATGAACGGTTATGGTTTAAGACGAATATAAAGCTAGGAAAGTTGTATCTGGACACTTGCGATTATCCCGCGTTAGAGAAGATATTAAGACAGCTGAAACTTTCTTGTAAAAACGCAGATGGATTAGAAGACGAGACAAAAGGGACTCAACTTTTGGAGATCTACTCGCTAGAAATCCAAATGCATACCACGAAGAAAAACAATAAGGTGAGAGTAATTTTGACATCTTTTCTAACCACAATGTTCAGGCTTTGAAGCAACTTTATGAACAGGCGAATCATGCTATTGCTACAAAGTCAGCGATCCCGCATCCACTTATTCTCGGAGTTATTCGCGAATGCGGTGGAAAGATGTTTCTTCGTGAAGGACAGTTTGAGAATGCACACACGGATTTCTTCGAAGCTTTCAAGAACTACGACGAAAGTGGATCTCCTAGGAGGTTTGGCTCCTTTGCATTTTCATTGTATTTCTATATGTAGAATTACATGTCTCAAATATCTTGTGCTTGCAAATATGCTGATCAAATCTGACATCAATCCTTTTGATAGTCAAGAAGCAAAACCATTCAAGGTACAGAGAGAAACTTACTACTTTATTTTATTTTGTAGAATGAGCTGGAAATTATCGCTATGACGGAAATGGTTGCAGCATATCAAGAAAACAATCTCGAAAAATTTGAGAAGACGCTGCAAAAGAACCGTGAAAGTGTAATGAACGATGCTTTTGTCAAGGAGCATATTGAAGAGCTTCTCGCAAATATTCGTACCCAGGTTAGGTTCAAGTCTTTTTTGTTATACATCCTCGCTTAGGTCCTTCATCGATTATTGAAGCCGTACACCCGAGTGAAACTTGACTATCTCTCTAAAAAGTTGAGAGTTGGTCATCGAGAAGTACAACGACTTTTAGTTGATCTGATACTTGATAACGGTGAGCTCTCTGCAATTAACCTATCCTTCTCACAGAAGTTAATGCTCGTATCGATCAGTCAATCAAAGTTGTGCACATTTATCCAATCTCCGAAGAGACCGAGGAAGAAACCGAACAATGTCTTTCTTTCCCGGCACTTCAAGAATGGTTGGGAAACCTAAGCTCTTTAGTTTCTACAATCGATCATAAAGCAACTACTATTTCGTTGAAATAACTGATCTATTTTTTTTATAACCGTTGTAGTTTGAATTGTGAATGAACATCTGATAGAATGTTTTCATTTCGAATTGTTTTCATTTCGTATAATTTAAGGTTGACACCTTTATTATTTGCAGTTATTCTTTTCGCCGCATTTAGAAAATGATTTATAATTATAAACATTTATTCCCGTATCGCTCTCATCTTTCTAGTAAGGCTGAGGAGTTTGTTGAGGAGCCTGTTGTGGCTGATATCCCTGAGGAGGGGATTGGGCAGGAGGCTGGTAGTTGACGGGAGGAGACTGAGGAGGAACTTGTCCATAGCCTTGAGGAGGAGACTGAGCCTGTCCGTAGCCTTGAGGCTGTCCATAGCCTTGAGGGGTTTGCCCATAGGACTGAACAGGAGCCGCGTACTGCTGAGGAGCTGTGTTGTAGAGGGGGAATGTGAAGACGGGCAGAGGGCGCTTGGGAGCACAGCAGACACACTTCACGTTCTTGTATTGAGGAGTGGGCTTCCAGCTGTCCTGAACATTTTAATTAGTTGATATAATGATCACGGCTAGTATTTCATAAAGAGTAATGGTTGCTCACCTGGCTGACGTAGGTCCTCTCGACTTCGAATTCCTTGGAGTGGTCGGAGGATCTCTTCACCCGGACGCTGTCGTCGTCGTCGTCGTCTCTGTCCAGATCTTCGGGAGAGTCCTTCCGGCTGTCGTGGTTGTCGTGGTTGTCCTTCTTGTCGTGGTGCTTGTCGTTGTCGTCGTTCAAGGCCAGGAAACCGAACATAGCTCCCTAAATTTTGTTCTTTTTCAAGGAAATCTAAAAACTGCTCACATTGACGAGGTTGCGATCACGGCGGGCGGAATTTTGGCAGCAGACGTTGCAGGAATCCTCGTCGTAGTTGGCAATCTCCGAGCAGCTGGAATCTCTCTATTTTTGAGGGAGAAGAGGGATTTACCGGACTCGGATGGCCTTGTACTCTCCATGGCGGCGGTGGTTGGTCACGAGGAGGACGGAAGCGTCGAGATCACAGACATTCCCTGGAAATTCTTGTTTTTCAGGGAATATTAAAAAGAAACTGACTGTCATCAAGCCTGGGAGGAGGAGGGAAGACGGGGTAGTAAACGGGCTGGGTGTTGATGGCCGGCTGGTCGTTGGCTCCGCCGTAGTAGCCACGGGCCGAGGCATTCTTCACCGAACCCTAAAGAATTTCTCATTTTTCTAAAGAAAATGAAATAAAGAACGAACCTCTTCAGCGGCGAGGGCCACCGTAGCGGCGACGAAGGCGACGGCAAGCAGGCGATGCATTTGCTGCGTGCTCGAGGAAACGGCTGACTGACGTTTTATACCTGGACCCGGGGAGGAGGAGGGGCGGAGTCCGGTGGGCGAGACGGGGGACCTTTTCATGGGGAAATGACAGATTTTTTAGGGAATTCTAGATTAGGAAAGTCGGATAGAAGGGCAATGTAGACTGGAGATAATGTGAAATAGGAAAGATACTTCCCGGGGGAAAACAATAATCAATTTCTGCTTCGTCATGGAATTATATGCCTTCAAAGTCGACTATTTTCAATTTTCGCAGTAGCTTGTCAAGGAAAAGCTTTGAAATTTCTTCTAATCACTAAAATAATAGGAATTTTCTTCCGATCTATTCTTTGTTTCGTTTCTGCTCTCGCTCGCAACATGCGGTCCACTTTTTGAAACAATGTCCACCAGCCTCCCATCATTTGTGTCTTGGAAGTGGTCTCTTTATCCAGGGACTGAAACATTCCAACTAAATCAATTTCTCTCTGATCTTTCCTCTCCCTTCCTGTTTTCAAAAAAGTTCCCAGACTGTAATGTTAAAAAGGGAAAGGGATGAGCCAACCGGGTCAGGCGATCTCCCCCGGTATCCGGCGAGGAGGAGGCGATTGAAATAGACCCAATGAGGTGGCAGAACATTGGGAAAAGTTGGAACAGGAAGATTTCGGAAACTCCGTAGCGGTTCTTCTATACAACAGTTGAAATAGAGGCTAGGGGGAGTATGGGAAAATGAGTTCGGCGATTTCAACTTTTTCTCTGTATTACGGGGAATATGAATTCTACCAATTTTCATCTTTCTTGATATTTTAAGCATATGTTAGTTCCCAATTTCCACGAGATCTTACTGTCCCCCTCTCTCTTGTCCCTTCCCTTTTCCCGGCCTATTACATCTTCCCTGCCCCTCCGGGTCTTCTCCCGTCCTCTCTCTCTCTCTCTCCCCACCCGCCCCTGTCCCGGTATAAAACCCTCCTCCCGACAGCCCCTCCCCACCTCCAAATGCACTCGTCCGCCGTCGTGCTCGTCGCCGTTGGAGCCGTCTTGGCAGCCGTCAACGGGGCCGGAGTGAAGGAGAAGCCCGGCAAGGGATATTTCGACGCGCCGGTAAGGATTCTACCGTTTTGGTTGTCTTCTAAAAGAGGAATTTCAGTCCTACCCTCAGCAGGCCGCCCCTGCCTATGCTCCCCAGCCTCCCGTCTACTACCAGCCCGTCTACCAGCCTCCCCAGTATGCTCTTCCCAATGTAGACGGTCAGTATTCCTCTCCTTTCTCCTCTAAAATAATCTAATTCCAGTCAACTACTGTACGGTACACTCCTCGTTCCCCCTGGTCGAGCGCCGTCACAAACACCGTCGCGGTTCGTCTCTCCTCCTCCTCTCTAATCTCTCTCCTCTCCAGATCGCCGCCAGGCTGGCTACTCCGTCCCGGCCCAGTCTCCCCCCGTCGGTGGCTATCCTACCGCCCCGGCCTACGGCTCCGTGCCCTTCCCGTCACCCTTCACCGGCCACAATACCCACCACCGCTTCGACCGTGAGCACTGCCGCTACTCGGCCATCTGGAACCAGGTCGCCTGCCAGACTTGCTGTCAAGTCGCCTCGGCCGCTGTGGGAACTGACACGGTCGGTTATTCTTCGTTTTAGGGAAGAGAGAGATATTCCAGAGCCTGGTGACCGGTGGACTGTTCGTCTTCGACCCGAAACGGGAACACGGCTCCTTTGACCGCGACCACTCCAAGGAAGACGACAAGGACGACGACAAGGACAAGCGAGTCCTCCAGTGCATCTGCTGCCTGCCCAAGCCCGTCTAAATTTGGGAGAATATCCACATGGGAGGGAGTCGAGAGAGAGCATAATAAAGAGCTTTATTTGGAGGGAGAATGTTGTTCGAATGAGGGGTCAAGGGGAGCAGGGCTTATGAGTGTAGTCTGTTTGATTAAGAATATTAGGCCATGTGTTCTGTTGATAATTCAGCGGATAATTTGTACTAGTCTATTCTTATGACAACGATGAATCTTTGGACTCAATAACCACGGGATCTATATCTATATTAGTGAGGAAAACTCCAATAGAAATGATTTAGTAGCTGACATGAAACGACGAAAATTTGAATCCTCCCCATTGTTGTCTCCATCCAAAAGTCTTCTTCACCTGCTCCCTAACCGTTGTATTGAAGAAGAGATGCATCCAAGGAGTGGCCAGACAGGCGGCGGTGATATTGAAGGGAAGCATGTAGTAGTCGAGTAGAATGGCTAGCCACTCTCCCGCAAAGAAGGCGACTACTTTGAAAGCCTGGAATCTGTATTTGGAAGAATGGGAGAAGGAGGAACTTACCAAAAAGAAGGCGAATCCGATCTGAACTGTATTGATGACGAGTGAAATGGCCAAGAGCTTCTTGACTGTCTTGGCAATGTTCTTGTGGTTGTGCATCAGACAGAAAGAGGCGATGGAGAGGCCGGCAATGGCTACGGCATAGATGGCAGCGCAGAAGACTGTTATGAGGAAGAAGTCGATGCCCTGAAAGAGATAATCCAATATGGGGGAACTTCAATTACTCAAATATTTGTTACCCGAAGCAGAATATAAAAGATTTTATTCAGTTTCGTGCTCCCTTTGAATAAAGGAAAGAACAGGTTGCTCAATAACGCCCTTCTTTGTTATTGTAGCTGTCAGAATATTGCAACTGCTAGTTATAATTAGCCTAACATACGAATAACCACTGTAGTCCGTTTCAAATGGACAAGTAATTCGCGGGCGGCGCGGGCATTCAAATTTTTCGAGTTCAATTTCTTGCAAATTTTTCGATTATAGGATTTGACATAGATTCCAACAGTTTTTATGTTTTTTGGATAGTTCATTGTCCGAATAAGCAAATGCAGTAATAAAAACAACCAAAGCATGTGTGAAATTCGCATAAAAATGCATGCAAAAGTTTGAGGTTGGACCATCTAGACGGGAAAATGCCCGATCTAGATCGATTAAACCTTTAACTAATTCGATTTTCGATACCTCTGTGTTTAAAATGGACTATATCTCGATCGACATTTCTGTTCAATTTCAAATCTGGCCTACTTCCCGCTTTTCCAGATGAATCCCTCCTTACCCCGTCCATATACCATTCTGCAATGGAGTCATTTCCCCAAGTAGCCGGGACAAGTTGCGGATGTTGGAAGGGAATATAGGCAGTCAGGAGAAAGGAAACGATAGGGATCAAGACATGAGCCGGTCTCAGGAAGGGACGAAACTTCTGAAAGTTACTCTATTCTGTCTACTTGTTGAATGGACCTGGTCTCCTTCCAGTGGATTCCTCAATACAACCAGTCGATGAACAGAGATCAAGATGACGTTGAGACTGAAGAGATGGAAGGAGGCATGCGGGAGCCAGAAGGAGTACTGGAACCAGGGAATGGTAGTCAGCCACATATAGAAGGAGCGAAGTTCGGGGAAGTTTATCAGGTTCAGAAGGAAGAAACTAATTATGTACGTCAGAATATTCTGAAACTGCTGGCTTTACAATTGAATGAGAAATTTTGTAGTGTTCGCTTTAGAACCTCCAGTAAAACACAAGTTTTCAAGAATCAGGAACGCACCACGATTCCTTCATATTTCAACATTGTGTAATAGATCCCATTGAAAAGCTGGGCCTTCTTTTCCAGGAAGATTAGAAGGAAAACATAAAGAGCCAAGGAGGGAATGCCCAGAACTGCATGAAGTACTAGAAGCCAGAGCATTTAGCCAAAAATATGGCAGGAAAAAGGAGGAAATTAGTTGGTAGCCGTGTGAGAGTAATAAGGTCACGGGTAATCAGATTGTAGATGAAATGAGCGCAAAATGTTACAGGGACGATTGCAGAGGACTAAAGTAGAAAACTGCCGATGAAAAGGTTTAATAGACAACTCGAAACAGAATAAGAATGGATCGTCTTTCTCGCCGTCACCTCCCAAGGCTCTTCTTGATCTGATCCCTGACCGCCTTATTCCAGGCGAGATGAATCCAAGGAGTGGCCAGACAAGCGGCGACAATGTTGAAAGGGATCAGGTAGTAGTCAAGGAATCGGTCCAGTTCCTCTCCCGCGTAGTAGGCGACCACTTTAAAGGTCTGTAATCGTCTATTTGTGTTATTTGAGCAAAAAAAGCACCTACCATAATGAGGGCAAACCCAATTTGGATGGTGTTAATGATCAGGGAAATGACCAAGAGCTTTCTGACTGTTTTGCCTATGTTCTTGTGGTTGTGCATCAGACAGAACGAAGCGATGGAGAGGCTAGCGATGACGACGGCGTAGAAGGCCGCGGAGATGACCGTTATTGTGAAGAAATCGATTCCCTGAAATTATACAACTATTCAAGAACTGAATTGTTTCCTTTATTTTATACCCGAAACTGAACAAAATGATAAGGGGGATGCATGATCTATTACTGTTTTGGGATCTCTTTTAATAGTGTTCGGAGTAGCTTTCATAATGTGAACAAGCTGGTCATAGATGTGAAGACGATCAAAAGGGTTCAACCGTTGCTGATAAGGTGTAAGACGTGAAATGAATTGATACAGTTGTTGAATTTCTATCTTTTCTTCCACTTACCTCATCCATATACCACTCCGCAATCGTTTCATTTCCCCTGACGGATTCGATAATCTTCGGATGTTGGAAGGGAATATACCCAGTCAGGAGGAAGGAAACGATGGGGATGGCAACATGCGCCGGTCGCAGGAAGGGACGGAACTTCTGAAAAATCTTCAATTCACCCTTTCTTCTGTTACAAACCTCGTCTCCTTCCATGGGATTCTTCAATATGAACAGTCGATGGATAGAAATAAGGATAACGTTGAGACTGAAGAGATGAAAAGAAGCCGGAGGAATCCAGAGAGTATACTGGAACCAGGAAATAGTCCCTAGCCAGAGATAGAAGGAACACAGTTCGGGAAAGGTCATCAGGTTGAGAAGAGCAAAGTTCAACACGTAGGTTAGGATTTCCTGAAATTTTACATCGTCGAACTCGCACTGGATCCTTTTGCATTAGAACCTTTTGAATTCCCCATAAAACACGATTATTTTAAAAAAGAGGACTCACCACAACACCGCCATACTTCAACAGAGTGTAGTAGTTCCCATTGAAAATGTGGGACTTCTTCTCCAGGAAGACAAGAAGGTAGACGTAGAAAGTCAAGGAAGGAATACCCAAGAACGCGTGCAATATCAGTAACCAGAGCATCCAAAAATGACGGGAGAAAAGGGAATTAGTGGAGTATTGAAAGTCATATGAGCAATAGAAACACGGCTAATCGAATTGCAGACAACTGAACAGAAAAAAGAAGAGAGCAAAGAGGGAAAGACTGATTGCTGGTGCAGTCGAAATTAGTCATGATTCAATATGAATATAAGGCATACCTTCAACCCGGAAGTACCGTTAGGCCTTTCAGTATCGCATTATTAGTTTCGAAACTTGTTCATAATCAAAACAGGACATCGTTCATTGGTTGTTTCTTTGTAGTGCCAACGTCGCAACTCTTCTGTTTTAAACACAGTCAGTTCCTGGGTACTTCTTTCAATAATTCTTCACCTCTCTAATTCCAAGAGATTATTCTTTCTCCTCTTTCTCGCTTTCCCTTCCATTTCCCAGCAGCTGTCCGTCTTTTTCATTCTTTTTGGCAACATTTGCCCATTTCCTGGGCCAGTTGATGGTCACCTGCTCGTCTACAAAAAGCCGTTCCTTGAGTTATTGGGATCGGGAATAGATCACGATAAACAGAGAGAAAAGACAAGGAAAAGTTCAGGGACCAGGGGAGAGATTCAATTAGAAAGAGGGAAAATAAACGGGGGAAATGGAATTGGACAGCGGGAAATATGCTCCTGCTGTTTGTTTTCCATCTTGGGCTGGGTGCCACATTGCTAATTCTTCACGTTATTTTATTTATCTTTCTCCTGAAACATTCGAATACTTTACAAGGCAATTATTATACCCTACTGCGGTTTTCATCATTCGTGGTTAGTTTTATTCCCTTTTCATACGGCCTCCTTATATCGGAAAATGTTTCCACTACAATTTCTAGTCTCTAGGACATCTACACGTTCCTCATCAACGATCTCTTTCTCCACCTCCCCGCCTTCCCCGAATTGGTCCCCTTCTACCGTCTCCTGTCCGAAATCCCTGGAATTGGCTGGATCTATTGGCTTCCAACCACGACTTTCCATCTTTTTGGAATGAAAATAATTTTGTTGTCCGTCTATCGACTGCTAATTATTGTGAAACCACTGGAAGGCGAGGGGGTAGTGTTTATCTGTTCCATTTATAATTCCCAGATGTTTCGACCCTGGCTCTATCCAACCATCATCGCCATCCCGATTGTCTCCTTCCTAATGACCGGGTACATTCCCTTGGAGAATCCTAAACTAGAGATTTATCCAGATAAAAGTGCTTGGATTACGGATGAGGTTGGTCTATTTTCAATTTCTTCGCGTGCGGTCATAAGGGAGTAGGCCGTGACATACCGTTGATGTTGGACTCGAGGACTGTTTTAAAGAAACAGCCAGGGACCCTCGGTTTGAGCGCAGTGGTCCTGTGGCGACTACGCTCACAAGCGTCCTCAGTTTTTGGCGCGCTTTTGAAAATTGAACGCGCTCACGGTTTTAGCGTATTTTTTCTTGTTTTCATGATATGTTTTCGATTGTTTATGAGCACTAACATCAAAATAATAAAAATAGCCTATTAAAAAAATAAGGAAATGTACAAACTGCGCCTGGGCGAATAATCCGTTTCCCGGGCTTTCTCAAAGCCCGCGCAAATCTACAGTCACCATCCTAGGTCCCTGACTGTTCCTTTAAATCCCTTGTGTACGAGCTACTGCCCATAAGGTCATATAAATTAGGTTACTAATGGATGCACTCCGTGTAACAATTGATAATCATAAACAAACTGTCATCGATCACTAGTAATTTTGTGATCCTGATAATTCTCGTGCGCATCAATGACTAGTTATAAGAAACGGCGTGCTCCTCCCACCAGTTTCGCTTCATCCTACCCTAATAATAGGCAGATCTCTGTCTGTCTGTCTGTCTGCGAGACATGTCGTCTGTGTAGATTGACAGGTCAAATGAAAGAGAAGCAGAAAGTTTCGACCGTCAGATCTTATTCGACTGTCAAATCTCTTTCGACCGAAATAAACTAATCCCAACGCGGCCAAAGGCCGCCGGAGGCATACTAGTATCTTCAGAACACCCTCTACTTCAAAGTGACCCTTCCCCTGTCCGTCGCCTACATCCTCCTCATCTTCTCCATCACCGTCGCCTCATTCGTCCTCATGCAGAAACACACGAACATGGGGAAGACTGTCCGCCGTCTGACTCTCGTCTCCCTCGTTTCCCATCTAATGCAATCCTATTTCACGGCCATCATGGTATTCTCTTTTCTTTGTCTCATTTCTTTTCCAGATTCTCCAAATCCTGGCCTACGAATCAGTCGCTGAACTCCATTATTACCTGGACTTTTATATAATACCCGGAGCAATTGGAGCGGCCTGTCTAATTGTTCCCTGGATGCAGATTCTCTTCAACACAGTTATCATGGAAAGGATAAGAGAAACGTTTGGGAGATGGAAGAAGAAGATCATTCGAAGTTAGGCGTATTAGTAGGATTGATAAATGCAACTGATCTGAATAATGTAGGAGAGTCGAAACATGAGCATTTCCTGTTTTTCATTATTTCTAGAACAATGATGTTTCAGAATAACTAGAAATGTTGTCGAACAAGTGGAAAAGCAATGAATGACACATTCCACGAGTTTGGCAAGCCGTTGACCAGATCTGCTCATATTTTGATCCGAAATATCTTTCTCAACACATGAACTCGTGATGGATATTTGGCGTATTTGTGTTTGAGAACAGTTTGAAATATGAATTTATTTATCAATTTTATAAAATGGGAGCAGTAGTTGACATATCTGCTTTATTTCATTGCAAGCTTCAACATCTTACGGTTTTACTTCGCGATAAGTTCGGGCCGGAGATTTTTGAGTGTAGATATTTTTCAGTCTTTGTGTGGGGGAATACATAGCGTAAAAGATTCGCTATTTGCTACCAAGGAACCGATTGAATATAACCGTCCTGTTTACTAAAAGTACACCTGAAACGAGAAAATTGAAAGCTGGCTGGACACCGTGTTGACTAGAAATCCGTTGACAACTTCATGATTTCTGGTATATAACATTGAGACAATGAATGTTTCAAATTAACTACAGACATTTATTGGCCAATTGTAACATCGCGCATTTGTAAACAAGAGTTATTCAGTTCTTCTACAGCAGCCTTGAACAGACTCTCCCAGACTCGAACATAGCATTCCAGCAGTCTTTTCTCCTCCACAAATTCCACCGGAGACGTTTGAATATCCTCCATCAGCTGTCTACACACCCGGAAGTTACAGGCCTCTTCGAAAGTTCCTCTCCAGGGTTTGGCAAAGCATCGGCTGAGGGGCTGCTTGTCCACTTTCCTGATTTGACTGAGACTACGATACAGTGGATGAGGGCAGTCGTCGACAACATTCAATCCCCAACGGGATGTTTTCTGGAGACGAAGGGCTGTAGCCAGATCGAGCTGAAAGCAGAAATGGATGAAAATATAGAAGAAGTGGAACCTTTTTGATGATAGTTTGTTGAAGATGGGAAGGAAGGTCAGCAACGGGGAAGGAATCCATGAGGACGACTGGAATGTACTGTAGAAATTATTGGGAAGAGAGAAAAAAAGATCTAATGCTGAATATCTCGAAGCGAAAGCCGCTTTTCTACCTGGCAACTATTCGCTTCCCCCTCCCTTTACTATCAACTAACATTAGCATGTTTCTGAAATTAATTAAAAAGCCTTCTTCAATCCGCTTTCATTGTTTCGTTGGTTGTTTGATCTGCTACTGTAATCGAAATACTTTTGACCGTTTCCCGTATTTTTTGTTTTCCAGTTTTTTTTTTGCTTTGTTTTTTTTGTGATCTTTTCTTTCCTACCGAAGGCCGAGCTCCCCCCAAATGGATTGTTCAGATTCGAAATTAGAAGCGATCATTTCTGTTAGCAAATCATACAGAGCTGATGAAGTAGCTAAAATAAAACCAGAAAGAGGGAATAAACATTTCACGTTCCTTCAGATTCAGTTCAAGTTTCATGGCTATTAATAGAACACCTAACTAACATTGTAATAGGAAGTCTATAAGGGGTTTAGAGTCATTTTCCAATCGTCTGTTCTGAAAAGTTCAAAACGACATAGTGAAAAGAAATTGTTTCATGGCCAACTGAAATAGAGCTCAATGCTAGAGTTCTGATCTTGGAAGATAACCGAATGCTTCAATCCAGCCATAAAGAACCGATGTTTTCTTGTTCTCAATACATCTACACTCCCGGTCTCTTGATCCCCCAGCAGCTGTGAGAAGAGTCCTCTCCTTCTTCCTCTTTTCGCTCTCGAGTGATAAGTAGTGCGTGTGGCAGTACTCGAAGAGGACATGGACACTTATTGAACAAACAGCGCCACTCCCCCCGAAGGGACACACGCTCGGATTGGTGACCATCACGCCCATGGACATTGAATCAGCAGGTATTTCACCCTTTTCACTGATACATCTCCAAGTTACCTCCTATTGAATCTTCAAGGTTATGGTTCCCTCTTATGGCCGCCCTGAAACATAACGATTCTTTCCAAATTTCTATCATAGGGGGCTATTTTCCTCTGGCATCACCACTTCCCGGTACTTTTCAGCCAGTGCCCCCAATTGGGATACAAAGTGTTTCCGGGGCGCAATAAGACCGGAAGCGAGTGCCCCTGGCCGGGTTCTATTCGTCACCCTTGTCCACCCCACACTTTATAGTTCCGAGACTTCTTTCCCTTCTCCATTAGCTAATGATTCACCTGCCGAAGGAGCCGTGTCAACAGGCGGGAGGGGTCCTCCTCGGTCTCTCTCGGATGCACTTCACACTGCCCCCCACGTCCAATGGCCGCCTATAATTCGTATCGCATTCTTTACTTTTATCTTGACTATTCAGCAAACATAGGGAAAAGACCTTTTCTATTTCAACAAAAGGTTAAAATAGAGGAGAGGCCACCATCTTCAGTATTTCGTGGTCGATTCTTCTGTATCATTATTTGAATTTCTCTGGAAAATATAGCATTTTGTGAGGAGGAATTTTCTCCTTTTTGGGTTTGAGAAATCGTTAAAATTGGGAAGGTGCGTTCTTCAGAGTTGGTTCGTGCGTGTTTGCGGTTATAAACAAAACAATCTCATTAGAAGATGGTTTTCTGTAATATTCCTTACGCCTACATTTGGAAATCTGCTTTTTTTTGTCTCAAGAAACAGTTAAAAACCAAGGAACTGCCGTGCTAAACATTGACTCAGCCGTGTTTGTAAGATGAAAACCAAATTCCCCAAAAGAAGATGTCTCCGCCCTCCACCCAACAACTTCTTTCTTTGAGTTTCCCATGTGATATAACACATCAAATGGTCGTCTTACAAGGGAACCCTGTGTACTGAAGTACACCATTCGATAGAGAATCAAAATTTATCTATGAATCCTAAGTCAGGAAGTGCCTAATGCACTCTGTTACACAGCAACACTGTACGACCCAAGTTCGCCCAACCTTTTACCTGTTGAGCCATGGTGCTGCTTGGAAATGGATGAAATTTGAGCAATGATGTTCTTTTGTACAGTATGAGGAAAATGTCACAGGGCGCGTTAGGCACTTCCTGACACCAGTTTCTTGTACAACTTTTGATTCTCTATCGAATGGTGTACTTTGTTTGGCCGGAACGCATCGCTCACTGAAAAAGTTCCCTTGTTAGAATTGCCAACAATACGACGGCCGCCGCCGCGAGACAGTCCAAGAAAATAACAGAAAACACTGACTCACCGGGATACTTTGGAGACGCAAACCATCGAAACTACCGTTTCTATTTATAACTGTTTCCTGAAAGAAGATTATCTCCAAGCCGAGGGAGTACATCATTTTGTGTCGCGAAAACATCAAACACAATTAGTCTCTCCTCCTTGGTCTATAAACAGTTTTTACCTCTCCCCCCGCCCGCCCGGGTAGTCGCGAGAGATGAAACATGCCCATTCCTCCTCGTCTTCCATAAGTAAACATCAGTTTTGACCATTGTCAGCCTGAACCACCCGGGGGGAGGGGTGGCTATTTTGGTCACCCGTTTGTTCAGCCAGATGGGGTCCTCTATATTTTCAGTCAGCTTTAGCTCTCTCTTCCCTTGGAGATAGGTCTTTTCTCTTTGTTTAAACATGACCTTTTATTTAAAATTCAATGGGATCTTTAGTCATTGGAGGTAAAAGAAAACAGGGAGTATGGCGCGGTAACTTTCGTTGGCAATGTTTGCCGTCCGGCTGTTTTTGTCGCCGGCCACTTGCCCGGTCGCGTATCGCGTGTAGCTGGTTCTTTTCAACTCCCGGAAACTTTCTCCAAATGACCGGATCAATTTCACTTTTTCCCCCCGGTGCACCTTTGAGCACTGTTCATCATATGAACTTCAAATTGATCTCATCAAATTTGCAGTTCAAATCTTCTTTTAGCCATTGCTCAAAACATAAAAAAGTTCCAAATTCTGCTAGAAAAGATGTTTTTGTTCCAGTTTTCTCCGCGGCCCGTTCCCAGCATGATGTCCCCCGTAACGGTGAGAGTAATCCCGTTCTCCGTGGCCCATAGCCTCCTAATCACGGTTCGGCTCTCCCTGCCTCCTTTCTCCCCCGTTTGGACCGGTTCCCCTGCCAGCCGAAGACAACTGCTGCCACTTTCGGATAGTGCTCCCCTCCTTATCTGTTATGCCCCTAATTATATGGGATCCAAGGTGTTCCGCCGCTACAGTACCCCCTTCCAGTTCAATTCCCTTTTCCAAAGTTATCTGCCCCATTTCCTGTCCTATTCCATTCGTTTGCAGTGCCCTGAATGGCCGAGCAGTTTCTCTCGTGTGACGGCAATTTTATTCAAGTTCCCAAGGATCATTTCAAGAAGAAAGGTGCGTTTCCTTATTATCCGTCTAGACTTTTTTCCCTTTATTTCACTCAAGAGATAAAACACCAAAAAACAAGGATGAAATCATTATCTTCTGATCATCTTGTCCTAATTTGACCGACATTTGCCAATTTTACTTTTGAGACAAATAGCAAAGATAGGATTTGCCTATGATTTCTTCAACAATAAGTGGGCTTATCAATAAACTCTGAAATATCTGAAAAATACTTCTGTCTGTTCCGTTCAAAAGATAAAAGCCGAAACTGTTGCAGCCTTGGCTACTTGTATCCATAACCTTCTAATTTTGCGAAGTTTTTGAGTTTTGCTCTAGAGATAAATAACGGAAATTACCCCTATCTCTACTGTAAGAACGATACTTTTTATCGGAAAATGTCCAGTTTTTTGTGGTTTTTGTTTTTCACCCCAAAAGTAAAAGGCAAAAATTTCACAAAATCTGGTCCTTGCTATTCCGCAGCATTTTCTGTTTCACCTCAGAAACAAATAGCTACATTCGGCGTTGATTTTGATGTTTATATGATATTTCCAACTGTTTCCAATGCAATGACTTGATTTCAATCTTTCTGATCTTTTTCAGTTTCTGATCTTTTCCCGCCAGAGGTAAAAGTTCAAAGTGTCGGTTCCTTTACTCGGGGCATTATCCGTCTGATCAGCGTCAATGAACCCTTTCCGAACTTCTCTGTCGTTTCCCGTTTTGTTTGTCCGGAGGGATGAGCATTCACATGAATTTGTGCCCTGACTCATCCCGGCGGCGTCTCTCAAGGAAGCGATCCAAAACACAAATAAGCGAATCGCATCGCGTGTTCCCTATTCAAACAGCTCAATCACAATGTCGTTTCTGATCCGAGACGTCGGGAGAAAAAAGAAGGGAAAATGGGAAGGGACAGATGGGTGGCACGGCTAGCGGCAAGGGGAACACTATCGATACATTATTTACCCATTGGTGAACCCCAAACCCAGGCAGTATAAGAAAAGTACCAAAAACAACTAAAAAAAACAAAATATTCTACGTTTTCTGAGGTGAAATTGAAAGTGGGTAAAAGACAAATGGAGTAAGTAACCATCTTCTAACAAACCTCCATAAAAGATCTACCCAAGACTGCAAAAATACCAAACTTTTGTGTTTTGAGTTGACTATTTGACGTTACAAAATTACTAGTAACTTTACTAGTATTCGGCCTTTTATGCTGCTTCAGATCCCACAATGATATCCATTTCCACAATTTCGGCCAGCCTTTCCACCGACGACTCGTCCCTCCTTCGGCGGAAAATACCAGAGCCAAAGATATGCTGCTTTTTCCCGGCTAATACAGGTGATTAAATTATTATTGTGTATCAACAGCTTTTCTTATTGCGGAGGCATAACATTTTATCAATTCATTTATAGCACGGAATTCTCTAACCAAGTGAAAACATTTTTAGTGTCCATCTTCGCGGTGACCTTTACCTGTATGTTGGTCCTGGCCATGTACATCTACCTCATCATCACCGTTGTCCAGAATCAAAATCCCGAATTTCACAGGGAAAAAATGATAGGTGAGTGGGAATTCTGGGCTTCTTTGGGCTTTACTGGACAGAGAAAAGGCTAACTGTTGCCAGCGTTAACAATGGAGAGCGTCCTCTCAAACAGAAACAGTAGAACAAGATAATGGGATGATGTGCTTGTCAGTAGGTACACATAAAGCCGAAATGTGAAATATTCTTGAAAATTCTGGGGAAGGCAAGAGATAGAGCACACTATTGAGAGATTGTTATTTTTAGATATATTCACATATTGATTCGTTTAGCAGGGGTTCTAATATGATTTTTCAGTGTTGCTATCGATCGTCGCGTGTATCGTCTTGGTATTCGGAGCCATCTTCACCTGGGGTATTTTCGGCAAGCGGAAGGGCTTTCTCCTGCCCCATATCATTCTCTCCACTTTTTTACTCTTCGCCCTGAGTGGTAAGACCCTTACAAAAGAGAAAATAATCAAGAAACTTCCAGGTGTAACCATTTTTTCCTTCCTAACAGCCGCCGATGAAGTGAAACAAGTCTCGGAAAAGGGAGAAGACGGCAAAATTGTCAACTTATTCTTATTCAGGTGTGATCCATTCCATTTCCAATCAAAAGACCCTTTAAAATCTTCCATAAAACCGAAAAATTCCTGAATTTCAGAGCCATTCTCACCGCGTTGACCCTGCTCCAAGCCTTCTTCCTCTATGTTTTCATCCGGAGTTATTTGTATCTACGCCGAGTGGCAAGGGAACGATAGACACCGTCTTCTCTTCCCCAGCTCTCGTCTATTCCATTTTGTCCGGTATTGTACATCTTTCACCCAAAAATACGGGTATATAAATAAATATCTTCATCTTTCTTCGTCTTTTTTTCCAGCAATATATTGATTAGTCACGGAGACAATCGATTAATTTATCCAAAAATTATGCTATGATTCGAATTCAATTGAAAAGGAAGAAAACAGATGGCAAATGCTGTATTGATGCTCCCCGTAAAGAAACCCTTGCGTACGCCGCTTTCGCCCCGACGACATTTACAAAAGTCACGTTAGCGTCGCGGAAAATGTATTGGCCGTTTGCCAATTTCCCATTCCTCCGGTCGATTTCTTCTCTTTTTCTTGTCTTTCCCTTCTTTTCTTCTGGATATAAACTCTTTTCTCTCCAAAAATAATTGAAAAATAGGAAAGAACCATGTTTCAGGGTAATAAATGTGGATAGATTAGGAAATAATCAACAAGGATGCAAAGTAGCGGCACTCCGTCTCCAGGAGACGCTCCGGAATTTGAGTGAGTTCCATATTAGAGGATCAGCGTTTTTTTGTTTTATAAAAGAGTCTTATATCCATCTTGAAACAACCTTCAATGACACAAACACTGCAACACATCTGTTTCAGTCTTGTCCCTCCTTCGTCGTCCCATCCCGCTGGCCAGAATGGAAGTGAAGTCAAGCAGGAGTACGGTAGAATGAATCCGGGAACATCTTCCCAGCCGGCTCTGCCAATTCATGAGCCCGTCTCTGTTACGGTAATTTCTTTTCTTTTTTTGGTTGTAATTTAGAACGACGAAAAAACGTCTGCAGACTATAGCCATGTTATCTGCTAGTATAAGAGTCCTCCTCGAAACAGTAAAAATTCCAGGTAGACCCAGCAGGAATCGAAGTCAAGGTGGAGAAAGTGAATGAGTGCGGTGTCTGCGGAACAGTGACTACTCCCCTTCTCAAGTAGGTTTCATCCTCTTTACTTATTTTCCCTATGAAGCGAAGATGTGATATAAAACATAAAACATGAAATTTTCAGAGAAGATGGCAAAGTGGGATCAGTGGATGGCAGCTACGAGATGTCGCAGATCTCTCCCCACGGCCGGGTCTATAAACACGCGATCAACGAGGACGAAGACACTTTTTGGATCTGTTGCGACGGATGTCAGCGGTGGTTCCATGGAAGGTGAGAACAGTTCTAGTTTTTCGAATTTTAGAAGTTGACAATTGTCTGTAACAAATTGAAAAGCAATTCGGAAAATGAGTATAAGAGATTTGGCCAAAACACAAAACAGCGAACCAAATGAACGATTTCATAACATACATTAGAATCTTGGTTTTATAAAGATTATAAGAAGTTTAGCCGAAACATGAAAAAATTGCAGATGCGTGCTAGTTGAGGAGTACCAAGACGGCTTGATTGAGAAGTTCCACTGTCCTCCGTGTACCCAGATCCATGGTCCCAGTAGAGGTAACTCTGGAAAACGCTATTTTAACTTGATACCCTTTTCAGTCCGCCAGGTTCTCGCCCCCCATCGTCTGGCCTTTGACGATCCATCGCAGGTTTGCCTACTTTCTTTTTCTATTGTTTTGGCTGGCATTTTAATTTGAGAGCAGACTCAATGACGTCTTTCGTTTTCAGTTACATCTGGCGACTGAAGTGGGAACGAAGACGTGGATTGACGACTTCGCCAAATGGGAGGGCACCCTTCCTCCTCCGTGAGTTTCTTCCCCCTTTTTCCTGTTACCGTTCGACTTATTACAGAACTGAAAAGCATGTTACGGTATTTAAAGACGGCTATGAATTTACTGAGAAATTTAATAGGAAAGAGAATTGGACAAAGGTAATTTTGGGTGGAGGAGAGATGGAATTGGGGAAATTGTTCCAGGTTTTCTTGATCAAGGACCCGAAAGGACTGGAACTCCGAATGCCGACGACCGACTTCACGACACATGATCTCATTAGGATTTTCGGTTCGTTTTTTTATTGTTATGGCTTGGATTCTTATATCTCCAATTACTGAGGGGGTACATTGGTCACTCGTTCGAACTGCGGACATTTGGGATTAGAGGAAGAAGAACATTTTTCCATCAACAAAGTTCTTTGTTGACGTTCGGTTTGGCTATTTTGTCTCCGAAACGACCGAAGGTTCTACCGGGGCTCTTTATAGCCACAAGTAAACAAGCAAATGATTTCCTACAACTGCAGGCTGCAATTCTAAAAACTTCATTTTTTTCTCTGCTTTACGGCGGTTACAAAGTTGAAAAGACTTCTCCCCGCGGATTGTAAGAATCTGCCTAATCTGCCGTAAATGAAAACCCCGTGAAAGTAGTGTATCAAAATGAAAAGAGTTTCATTCGAGATCCTTATAGTTCTTGTTTTATCCCAAAGTTGATCGGCTCCGCTTGATAAGATAAATTTACAATAATGCCGTTACTTTTTGCTTCGCCAATGTTATTTACAAACGAGGATTGATCTTCCCACTGCTTCAAATTCATCAAATATTGCCAAATAGAAACGAAATGTACTCAATTAGTTAGATTTAGTTGGAAAAAAAGGGAGCATGAAAGGTTTCATAGGCAATTCATAAGGAGATCATGTTATGCCAACGTTGATAGACTGCCGGGGCGCATAAAGTTATTCTACTTTTTTATTTTATGCTTTACAAAGGCTGTTTACAAGCTGGGAGAGGACTTATCTCATTAGATACATTTACCCCACTTGCAGTGAAAACCACCGTGTTGTTATAATTTGTAAGGTCGAAATGTAGACAATCAAGTTTCATTGAAGATTCTTATTGTTCCCTTTATCCCAAAGTTGGTGGACGTAGTGTGATTATGTTTTCAAAATTTCGCCTTTTCTCTGTTTTACACTCGTTATTTATAAAACGAGCAGTATCTTCCATCATTAGACACCTCTTTACTCTATTGACTTTTCAGGTGAAAACCATCAAGTAGATACGATCGACGTCTACCGCCAGGTGACCCACGCCATGACCCTCGGCGCCTTCCACCGCCGTATGACTTCTCCCGCTCCTCGAGATCGTCTCTACAACTTCCTCAGCCTCGAATTCTCCAAGAATGAAGCGTAAGTTTCTTTCTATTCCATTTATTCAACCTTCCCCCAATTCCAGGATGAAGGAGATCGTCGCCCCGCCGATTCTCGTCTACGAGCTCAGCCTGGTCCACAAATTCTGGCCCGACAAATCCGATCCCATCAATTATGACCCCGACAGTGAGTTTAGCTGGAAAATAAAGAGAAAACAGACATTTTCAGTGGATGTTCTGCCGGAATCCGTTTGCTGTGAGTTTTATTCCTCCGCGCTTACATAATTTATTGGGAAATTCAAAAAGATGCGAATAAATCGCATCCGTAAACCATAACAAACTGAATTTTCTATTTTCAGTCGCCAAAGCGATAGAAGTAGCGGAGGAGCACAAGAAGAGTCGCCCGGACGTGGCCCTGTTCTGTCTCTGTGGAATGGGAGGCTCCTACACCGACTTCCACATCGACTTCGGCGGCAGCAGTGTCTGGTACCACATCTACAAGGTTCTATTCTTTCCTTTTTCTTTATTTTTGTATTCTCCAGGGCCAGAAGATCTTCTACATCGCCGAGCCAACCCCTAAAAATCTCGAAGCTTACGAGGCACACCAAGTAATGGACAAGAGGACGGAACACTTCTTGGGGAAACAATTGGCTCCGGGAGAACTTCGACGGGTAGGATATAACTAAAGAAATAGGATGGAGATGGTTGTAGGTGGTGATAAACCAGGGAGAGACACTGATGATCCCCTCGGGTTGGATCCATGCCGTCTTCACACCGGTAGATTCTCTCGTCTTTGGCGGAAACTTCCTCCACCATTTGAATATTCCAATGCAGTTGAGGTAGGCAGATTGCGAAATGACTAATAGAAAACGAGTATGAAATTTATCAAATGGGAATAGATAAAACCGGCTGGAAACATCAATTTTTCACCATATGTGACACATTCGTGACTTGATTCAATCGTAAAATCGTTCGAAGAAGATAAAGGCGGCCCGAAACGTAAATATTCCATAAGTGTCGGGATACGCTTGAAGTAGCAGGAAAGATTCGGAGAAATCGGCCAACGCTTACTACACAATTCAAAAAACAATTACATGATGTCACTGTGAAATCTTTCCAATTGAAGGAAATATATCTGATTCAAAACATGAATGTACCGATCACGCAGTTGAGAGAACAGGGGCATATTTACTGCAAAATTATAAACGCAGGCGAGATAAAACCTGCCCGAAGCATTAGAAATTCCCATAGAGTCGAATCACATTACAGAGATGTTGCCATAATTGCTCCCAAAATGCAATAGATAAAGCCAGCCTAGAATATGAATATCTCTCTTTTCCAGAGTCTACGACATTGAGCAGAGGACCCGTTCCGAAGTAGGAACCGAGGAGAAGTTCCTCTTCCCCCAGTTCGAACTTGTCCATTGGTACGCGGCCCGCTCTATCCTCACCTGTCCCATCAAAGGTACCCTCTTTTGTTTTAATATTTATCAAAGTTTCTAATTTCTAGAAGACAACGACTCTGGAAAGCAGGTCTCGGATGTGTTCTACTACGGGGCGAAGGCTATTCTTCCGTATTTGAAGCGATGGCTGGAGAAGGAGGAACAGCTCAACGGGAAACAGGCCGTGGCCGGGAACGCGGAGATTTATAAAAAACTGAAGAAGGAATTCGAAAGCCAGGAGAAGTTACGGAGGGACGAGTGGGAGGGGAAGAAGAAGAAGGGACACAAAAAGAGCAAGAAGAAGAAGAGCCACGGATCGGACGGGGAGGAGGACGAGGACTATAAACCGCTGAAATTGAAGATATCTCGTAGGTGGAACATTTTCCCGTCGGGACCCTCGATTTCTAGGGTCGAAAATAAAGAAACCGAGGATTGAAGGAGAGGAGGCGGCGGAGGAGAGTCCCGAAGCGATTGAGACGCCGCGACATTCGGATGACTTTTTACCGGATCCGATAGCCGACGACGATGAACCACACGAATCATTTGGGATGCGATTTACCAAGAGGGGAACAAAGGTAGCCGGGAAATAGACGGGATTTAAAAATGACAAATTACAGTACTCTTCCGAGTTGGTGGAGAAGGCGACTCCGATGATTGGAGACATCAATGTGGCCAGTATGTTCGCTAGGAGAAGTTCTAGTGGACGTACTCCGAAGGTGGCGGGATGGCTGGCGGCGGCGGCCGGCAATGAAATCGAGAAGAAGGCCAAAAAATTGGAAGGTAGGGCTTGAAATAGATAAATTGAAATAAGGAAATTCCTTTAGAAGAAGGAGACATGCCCCAGCCGCGGGAACCGGTGGTTTTTACGAAGGAAATGGACGCGTTGATGGCCAAAGAAGACCGGGAAGACGAGGAATACGAGGACAGAAAGAGGAAGAAGTCGGCGGCCGCTGGCGGCGGTGGCGGGAAGATTTCCCCGGAAAATGGCAACGGACTCGTCGGATTGAGCCCGGCTCCACCGAAGAAGAAAGCAGCGACGACGGCAAAACAGAGATTAGCCAGCAAATTAGGGCTGTTGAAGAAATGAGCTTTGAATTGAGCGCCATAGCGGGGTATTAGCATTAGAGCAGAATTCGGTTTTCGGCTGAAAATTCAATTCACGAATTCATTTTTTCTCCTCCCTCTTTCCTGTTTCACTTCTCCCCCTTTCTCTCTCCTTCGTTTTATTTTTTCTGATGAATAAAATACAAAAAAAAGCAATGCTTTCACTTCTGATGACTGCGATTATAACAACGAAAACCTCTCGAATATGCTCATGGCAACTGATAACTCTAAAATATTTCGGGTATTCTTATATCCCCCAATCCTTTTTGTATATATGCGATGTTCTTTTTAGCATGTTCTAATCTTTTATCAGCCATGTGCAATTTGTGCATTTATTCTTGTATTGTTTTTTGGTATGGAAAAAATAAAACAATTTATTATTGGCAAACAAATGTGTAATTTATTCTCTTCGATTTGATGAGCTTCTCAATTTTTCTTCTTGTTGTTTTTCACCATGCAATGGTTATTTTAGCAGTATGGCATCAACATCTCGGGAAGAACCTAAAACAAGCCAAGAAACAAACGTTGATATCGAAGCTTCACCGCTAGGAACTAAAGATTAGTATGTTTTACTTTATTTTGTCGTTTTTGTTATCATTTTGTTGTTATTGTAATTCTGAGATAACAATATATTGAAGAATGTTTTTATTTTTTTAGTTGGGATACACGCTATGAGACAGAACTGAAGAACTTCCACGAGTCGGGTGATGAGGGCGAAATTTGGTTTGGCAAAAACGCAGAGAATAGAATGATAAAATACATAATGGATAACCATAAACGTGATATTTCTATTCTCGATCTCGGCTGTGGAAACGGCTCCCTTCTCAGAAGATTGGTTTGTTTCTATTATTTTTTATGTGTAAAGGTTTCTGTTCAGCGTGCTAAAGGTTATCGAAGTCTTACCGGTTTTGATTATTGTGATGCTGCCATTGATCTCGCTACTGATGCCTCAGAAGAAGGCGAAGAAGATACCGGAGTAGAAATTCAATTCAGGGTTTGTGTATTCTTGTTTTTTCTTTATTTATTTTTAATTTCTAGGTTTTTGATATTCTTAGCGAAGAAGATAAGCTCAGTCTACAATATGAATACAGTTTAGTACTTGATAAAGGTACTTGGGATGCTATGAGTCTTTGTGAACCAGATGAAAGAGGTTTTTTTTATTATTATTTTTCTTATTATCGTTGTTTTTAGATTTACGCCTTCAGTCATATGCTGAAACAATATTGCGATCAACGCGTAATCCTTCAAGTGATGAGTCAGACTGCCCAGAACTTTTAATTCTTTCTTGCAATTTTACATGGTACCTTTTTTTTTCTTTATTTTATATGCAGTAAATATATTTTCAGTGCAGAACTTCAAGAGCAATTTGAGAAATTTCCATTCCTCAAGTTCAAGACGGAAATACCTGCTGCCAGTTCGTTTTCATTTGCCGGAACTAGCGGAGTCACTTCCTCCGGTGCCGTTTTTCGACGACTGAAGTATGAGATGTAATTGTTTCGATTGCAGTTTGTTATTTTACCATATGATGTTTTATCAAATTCTTTTTTCCTCCTGATCTTTTACATAAAAATTTAGATTCTATAATTGCATCTCGTAAGCTATCCTCCTTCAGCAATTAGCCCGCTGCATATAATAGTGGAAAGAATACTAAGGAGGAGGGCTGTCATGACCAAAAATTGATACTAATTGGGTTAGTTGTGCCCTATTCGAATGGCCGCCATTTATCCCGACTTCCTCCTCTCCCTCTCTTTCTCCCGCTTGTGTCAGATATTCCCGAAATCGACCCCGAGAAAACAGCTGTTTTCTGTGCAAGGCCCATTTGCTTCCCGGCTCTATCATTCCTAGCCTCATGTCAAATGAAGCCTGAAATTAAAGCTATCCATCCATCAAGGGGAAACAACAATTACCCGGGAGGGGAGGAGAGCCGGGGGGAGATATCCCAGCCAGCCGCAGTTAGTCCGAATAAGAACAACTTCATTATGCAAAGAGAATTTTCAAGCGATCAAAGGCTAAGCTTTTACGTCAGAATTCTTTACACACTGCGAGGAAATATCATACAAAAAGCACTTTTCTCTCTATCAAAGACTTTGGATTTCTTTTAGAATTATTGAAATAGTTCCCCTGGAACATTAGTTAAAAAAGAAAATTAATGAGAAAAACAACGGACACGGCGACGGGGACCATGGCCCGAAATGAAAATAATTAGCTGCTTGAAGCCGCCAGGAGACAAATTGTTCATCCATCACGCATCCGGTGTGTCAACAGCCATTGTCCGGTGGCGGTGTTCTTTCTCATCCCTCCGGCTACTCTTATTACACCCTGCCGCCTTTCTTTTGATTTCTTCCTCCCTCCAGAGAGAGCCTCCCTGACACCTGTCAATATTTATGACCCAATTCCTCGAGATTTAGTACTTGTTCCCTCCCCGGACTTTTTCGACTCTTTAGAAGGATTTATCTTCTTCTTCTAGTCCCAGACCAGAGGTAGACTTCTTTTCTCTCGGGAAACAGCCCTCATCTCGAAGTCCATTGTGATTGAAAGCCGATAAGGCCATCCCGTTCCAAAAGGGACTCGCTAATCTTCTTGTTTTTATCTCTCCCTCGGGAACAAATCATTTTATAGATCCAACTTCATGGATAACCTTAGTACACCGATCGACAATGGGTTATAATAATTCCGAATGTTCTCGTTTCATCCTTACTTCTTATTTTCATTTTCTCTCCTTTTCTATTTTCTCGTTTTGTAGCTCGGCAATTTACCGTAGGGATTTTCAATAGGGTACTGTATCTATCCTTTGAAACACATTTTCCTCATCAACAAAGGCAACTTTCCACAATATACGCTCATTAGTAACACTGTATCTTTACTCATTTTTTGTCCTTACCCGTGCCCGGAGAAGCATATATTCCTCCTCAAGAACCTTGTTCCCAACTGTACGGATATTACTCTTCCAGGAGCGGGAGGTTATTGTTTTGTTGTCCACGTATACGCGGTGAATATCCAATGGGGACATATTTTATTTTTCAAATTATCACTTGGGGGCCGAATTATGAAGACCCGTTCTGATAGTTCATATTCTAGCTGTGGAACGTAATAAGAAGTTCATAAGAATATTGTCATTTTGAACATTTTCGACTTTGAACCCGAAATAAACGTCGAAATAGATTATGGAACAGCTTTCCTTCTTTCTTTTATTCTAGCAGTGAAACCTAACGTTAGCGTCGTCTAGAATAGAATGGCTGGATAGCTGCTCCTTGTATTTATTGTGAATTGCACTAACCAACCTACGAAGAAACATCTGCTATCCTTTTGCCCAGCTCATATATCATCAGTGAAGCCTACAACAAATAGGAGAGTAATTAGGATACTACCGATTTACACATTTCTTCTTCCAATGCACTGGAACGTAGCTAGATTGTAATATTGACAACGTTCGACTTCATCTATGGCATTATCCGTTGCTGATCTAATCCCCCCGATACAAAGAGTTGAAGTGATCTCTCCAGAATAGACAGAAACTGAATACTTGTGCTACTACTAATAAACTACCTATGAATTTGGGGGTCGAACAATATCAAGCACCCTTTTTGTTGTTCTTATTGCACCAGTGAAACCTACAACCAGAGTCTCTAGAATACTGTAAAATTCGATTATTTACTCGTCTTTGCTAGACTAATAGAGCGAATCCATTTGTTATCCGTAAACGTACTGAAACTCTGAATAATGAGCACAACATTTATACCTGGGGGCTGAAACATTCGCTGCCCTCCTTCGTAGTTGATATTCTACCAGCGAAACGTTTGAAGAATAGGCATGCGCTCTCGAAAATACCAACAGTTCCCACATTTTATCATCGTTTCTCATAAATTGCAAAATCCCTAGTCAAGGTGAATTGTGAAACATCCTTGTTCACCGCACTTATTCTGGTACTAAAACGGTAAATGCAGGGAGTGATTGACTTCATTACATGGGGGCCGAACCATCCGAGAAATCCTTTTCCACTGTTGATATTTCCTATCTGAAACATTAGCTTTTCGTCCTTCAAAATACTGTCAATCCGCATACCATTGATAGATGATAAAACTAAAAGTAATAGCGTCGATATCGTTGCCCACCGTTTATATTCTTGTGGAGAAACTAACAAAGAACAGAATATCTCAGTTGACAACACCGTAAATTTCAATATTTCCTTTTCTAATGAACTGTAAAAGGAAGAATTGCGAAACATTTCACTCCCAAATTTTATTCTCCCAATGAAATCTCCAAAAAATAACTCCCAGTCTGGGAATACTGTAAGGTTCAACTGTTTCCTTACTTCTAATAGATTTCATCTATTCGTAACCAATATTTTTCATCTAATAGACTGGTTGAAATCCGTGGCCTTCACTTGTTTTCACGGTCATGAGCAGGCAGCCGTCGTCCATCATATTCATTCCGTAATTGTCGATTTTGACAAATCTCACCCCCGGGCCGCCCTCAGCTGCCATAGATGCACGACGCCAACTATTTCCCCGTGGATTTCTTTGCCGTCTGGTGACCTCCTCGACGAGGAGAGAGCGGGAGAGGGGGAAAACCCGGCTCCGAACCGAACTAACAACTACTTCCTGGATCCTCTTCTTTTCTTCTTTTCCCCTTATACTCTCTAGGGAAAAACAATCGGCAGCGCCGGCTCCCCCTTCCCAAAGAGCTGTTCTAGTAATTTTCTCGTCGAATAAGCTTTGACAGTCGGATAAGGTCAGACGGTCGAAACTTTCTGCTTCTCTCTCATTTGATCGGTCAATCCGTACAGACGACAGGTCTTGCAGACAGACAGAGATCTGCCTATTATTAGGGTAGGATATTAGGGTAGGATATCTAATCGAAGTAGTGACAATAGAAGAGATATTTAACCCAAAATTGAAACATTGAATATCTCGATAAATATTTCTCTGAATACTTCAAAAGAGAGATCCTCCGTCGACCTTTCCCCTCCTTCTTCTGCAAATCACATAAGATGTGACGTGGCGCCAGAAATTCAATCTGGCCCCGTCCATTGGAGGCTCAAGCGGCCACGGCTAAAACTTTTCACTGGCTCTTCCTCTCTTCCTTTTCCCTATTCTCATATTCCCCGTCCTCCCACAAATCTGATCACAGAACGACGCCTCCTTTCTATTCTTTAAAAATTAAAAAAAAATCTGTTTTATCCAGCGGTCAAATATTCCGGTAGTTGAATGTTTTTCAATTTTCCTGTTGGCTGTAGAAGTTTTTTTTTTACAGTTTTATGGGAAACTCGTTCATTTTTCAAATGATCATAACGGTCAAATTTCAAAGGTCTTGACAATTTGTAATCTGTGCCACGTAATGTAATTTTCCATGTATGGCTCCCCATGATATAGATCCTTCTTTTTCTAGCGAATTACACAGTCTCCCTCATTTCAGATGCACCTATGCGAGCAGCCGATGAACCTGACCCGAAGGGCGTGCTGCCAGCTGGTTCTGTTGCTCAACGATACAACGAGAGTGAGTGTGTCCCCCGAGTGATCCATGCTTTCCAATCCCTCAAAAGAACCCGTTCCTACTAGGCGAAAACAACGAAATAGCCCTTTTTCCCGGGATAAGGATATACATTTTCCGCTTTTCTTCCGCAATCAGGACGGGATGAAGCATCAGCCGGGCAAATTCAATTTTGTCTATTGTCGTTGATGGCTTTTCGGGGGTTTCGGGGTTTGGATAAAGGGCCGGCTTTATCAAGGAGAACTACTGAACGTGACAAACGCTTCATCTTCTAGGTGCCTCCATGTTCCACGGAATTTCTGACAGCGGAATACAACGAGTCGCGGATACATGTGAGTCGATATAAATACCTCGAGATACGGTAAAATTCATTGAGAAAATTCATTTTAAAATGTTTCTTCGGAAACCATCTACACAACCAATTCCCCTAGAAGACGGCACCTTATAACAATCAGTCAAAACTAACAAAAAACGAGCCAGTCTTCAGATCTACTCCCCGCCTTCTTGGATAGACGAACCGCCAGAAATAGCCGAGGATCATGCCACATTTCTCCTAGGAATATTTATTCTCGTCCTCATCGCCGTCGTCTGTACCTTCACTTTGAACAAATTGACAAAACCCAAGTAAGCATGTCCATTTTTATCCATTTGTGAGGATTTTGGAAGATTGATTTTGTTTTTTTTTGACAACGGGAGCAATAGTGTAGTGAATACGCGTTTGTGTGACTGGGGAACGGTGACCGGATTGAAACAATTGGAACCTTTTTTACTGAAAACCAGCCCATTGCCATAGTACTCTGGTGATCAAAAGTTGTGTAAGTGGCATGACTGATATCTAAACAAAACCAAGATGATATGTATTGTGCCTACCGTCCTTTGTATTGGACATTTGAGTAAATAGCCAGACTGATACCTAACAAATGTAATGCCAGCAGCCATTGCCTGAACCCTCAAGGGTTTTGCTAAGTTCATTTAGGTCAAATCTTTGTCTTTGCTTGCTTATTTGGTCATAGCAAAAAAATTTAACCTGCGGTTCAGCTCATCTTGTTCATTGCTAAAAGCACCTTGCGTGGTTTGATACTCATAAAAACTGGGGAAGAAACAGAAGGAAATACTGACTGGGAAAAGAAGACACAGGCAGGGAAGCTCGGGACGATTGAACGCTATTTCCCCCCTTTTGTTTTGTTGAAAAGAAAGAGATCCAAATGTATGAAGTAAGGGGAACCCGAAAAATTTGATAGTACGACTGTTGCGTAGGTAATGTGAACAATGTGTAATCTTTCTTTTCTGAAATTTTCATGTTCCCTTGAAACTATTTCATTCAAAACTGAACACAGTGGATACTTCCTTTAGAATAGCGATCGGTTACGGTTCGACGAGCAGTTACGACTTTATGATGTGGATGCCGACGGGTCGAAGCAACCGTCGCTGGTCGATGCTCGTCCTCCTGAGGGAGATGACCTGTCGGCGGCCGACCTCGGTGAACAGGAACAGCGACATCAGTGTGGTTTCTTCTCACATAGGGTGGGTGGCCTTCTCCCTCCTCGATAATAATAGTGACCATTTCAGTCTGTTGCCCTCGTATCAATCGGCCACAACGACGCCCTCCTCCCAAGTTCCACCGCCTCCTTACAGCGAACTGAGGAGATTGACCGCCGACGCGTGAATGGGAAAGAAAGAAAGACTGAAGTACAAAATATACGGGTTCTGTTATGTTTCGACCAAGGTGTATAAATTATTGTGATCCTTTGATCTTCACTGGGGATTCTAAGGAGTTTATGATGCAAAAATGCCGGAGGAAGAGAGCGTTCTCTGGAGTTGACGCGAGTTTGAAAGTCACACGCGGCGAAGAACAAACAACAAACGCTTTCGCAAGCGCTATTTGACCCCGGTGCAGTTATTATCGGCCCCCAACTGCCGTTATAAATACGCGCCAAGAACACTATCTAGAATAGGTCAGCTCTGTGAATCTCACTCTTTATTTCTTCCATAATACACACAAGATTTCAATGAATTTTAGAAAGATTCGTTGTTATTGTTTTTATTATATTTCCTCGTTTCATCTCCCTGGTAAATACCTTACTTTATGATCATTTCGCTTCGCTCTTCACCACAGCGACTTTCGAATTTTCAAAACTTTATTGATTCCGTAAAGCATTCGAGCCATTTAGACGGTAAATTTGGGCAACCCGGGTCGATTTATCCTTTTTTTGCACTGGAAAGAGACTAAATTTGCCCAACTTCCTGGCCAAAGAACGCGGAAAACGTCTTTTCCACGGCGTTGCTCCTTATCAACAAAGAACAGTCGTCACTTTCTTTTCCTTCCCAAATGATAAACTTTCTGTTCCATGTTTTGATCTCCCTTGAAATACTTCTCCTAATCTTCCTCTTCAGTATTTCTTCTAGGTAGGCCGTCTCAAATGAAATGTCTTCTATTCTTCGCCCTACTGGCCTGCTATGCCACCGGCTACAAGATAGTCCTTCTGGCTCCCGGTTCAGTGACTAGTCAGGTATGGCTTACTCAACTGTTGCGAGGAGGCTAGTTATACCGTATCTTCGCTAGTCAATAATGAGTCTATGTCAATCCTTTTCAGATAATATTCAATAAGCGTATCGGAGAGGCCCTGGCCAATGCCGGCCACGATGTCACGGTTGCCATTCTCCAGCAGGTCGAAGGATTGGACCAGTCGACTGTCAAATTCCCCAAAAATGTCAAAGTCCACTTTGTCAATGCTTCAATTGGGGTCCATAAAGACGAACTCGAAGAGAAACAGTCCCTCATCGTCTTCAATGTGAGTCTATTCCAGGTAGTGTGAAGTAAGGAAAGATTAGGACCTGCAATTCTACGACAAACGGATGAGGGACTTACTGTCATTGTCGATGAAACTACAGGGAGACAGTTGTAGAGGTGAGGATCGTTCACAGACAAAGTAAAGAATAGAACTTGATCCAAAACTTTAGTATCAATGGGAAAACATAAAATATTCAGTGATGCTAAAGGACAAGAAATTCATGTCGTGGCTGGAGAACAGCAAATTCGACCTGGCCTTCGCTCATATGTATCACGCCTGTCCGATTGGACTGCCCTACGCCGCGAAGATTCCCGCCTGGATATGGCTCAATAGGTAATTTTGTCACCTAGCTCGGAAAAAGAATTAAAACAAACGAAATGTTCCTCTAACATAGCCGGCCCCAAACTTTAAAAATCCAGTAAAATTATAGTGGCGCCTTGATGGACTTTGTGGCGGATCTCATCGGTGTTCCCCTCTTTCCCAGCTATGTTCCTCGTAAGTTTTTCATATTTTTTAAAATGTTCTACGGGAAGGTTAAAAACCTCCCCGTAGAACATTTTTGAAGAAAGAGCTGGTAATCCATTGATCATAAAAAAGTATATTCCAGCAATTCTGATGGCAGCCCAAGACGAGATGACATTTTTCGAGAGAACAAAAAGTTACATCGGTCACATTTTAATGAAGGTCATCTGGCCCAGGTTGATCCCGTCCTCCTTCCCTCCTAATTCGAATAATTCAGAAGTGTCGCCAATCCGGAAACCCAGATCTTCCGGGAGGAGGTAGATCCCAATTTCCCGGATCTTTTGGAAATCGGAGCCAACTGTTCCCTGGTCATGGTCAATTCCAATCCCCTCTATGATCTCCCCCGTCCCACCCTGGCTAAAGTTGTGAATATCGGAGGAATCGGGGCACAGTTGAAGGATGCTAAGCCATTGCCAGAGGAATTGGAGAAATTCCTACAGAAGGGCGAAGGAGCTCTGGTATTCAGTTTTGGATCAGTCGCTCCGATTCACAAAGCACCAGAAAGTTGGAAAGAAGCCATCTTGAAGGCCTTTGCCCGGCTGCCGCAGTACCAGTTTGTTATGAGGTGGGTTCTTTTTTTATAGAAAATTGCTGGTAAGTCGGACACATTCGGATGGAAACTCGAATAATGTCTGCTCTAGTAGTGAGTAGTGTTATATAAGATTTGGTTATAACTAGGGCCCGGATTTTTAGTAGATGCGTAGGCCCCGCGGATCTCACGCTTTCACGTTTTAAAAATACTTAGCGAAATCATTTCATTCTTATATTTTCCGGTATAGAGCAGTTCGTTAGCTACAATTAGAGACAAAGATCATATTCAATAAGCCCAAATATGGCCTTATAGAACGTAAACGCAAGGTAGGATTGTTATACGTAGTGCGTACAAAAATACTATGTTGCGTTGGCATTGTCTACAACTATATCAGTCGTTTTCATGGTTGTTTTTGGTCTCTAATTGTAGCTAACGAGCTGCTCTATACCGGAAAATATAAGAATGAAATGATTTTTTCGCTAAGTATTTTTTAAAACGTGAAAGCGTAAGATCCGCGGCACCTACGCATCTACTAAAAATCCGGGCACTAGTTATAACATTCCAAGCAGAATTAGAAATGTTTGTACCTGTCCTCTTTAGGTACATGGGAGATGACTTGAACGGCCGTCTGCCTCCCAACCTCCACATTATGAAGTGGCTCCCCCAGTCGGATCTCCTCCAACACAAACGAGTCAAGGCATTCATCAGCCACGGAGGATACAACGGGATGCAGGTGAGGGGCTGTTTGGGGAAGGGGGAGAGAGGGGAGCAGGGCCCGGGGACTGACTGAGAAATCTAACAAGAGTAAGGACACCACCAGCCTTGGCCACCCTCTTTTATCATTCCTCTGAAACCAGAAACAAACCCCCGCCCATTCCAGGAGACAATCGCCGCCGGCAAGCCAATAATCATGATTCCGTTGTTCGGCGACCAGCCGAAGAATGCCAAGATCGGCGAGAAGCACGGGATTGCCCGGATTCTATTCAAGACAGATCTGAATGAGGACAATCTGGTAGAGGCTATCCAGGACATCATGAGTAATCCGAGGTGAGCAGAAGGAAATGGAGACAAGCAATTTATACCGAGGTTTCGAAACATTCAATTATTTGAATTTCTGATTTTGTTCATCCCAATGAGCCGTAGTCTCTCCTCCTCCCCCCTACAGTCCATTTTTCAGCTATACCGAGTCTGCCCAGCTCCTCTCCCGAATGATCGCCAAACAGCCCGTATCTGCTGAACATCAACTCGTCAAATGGACAGAATTCGTGGCGGAATTCAAAACATTGGACAATCTCCGCCCAGCCGGGCAGAAGCTCAACTTCTGGCAGTATTATTCGCTCGATGTTATAGGATTCCTATTTGTTACTGTTCTTTTACTCCTATTGTTGCTTTTTGCCTTTGCGAAGTGGATTGTCTGTAAGATTTATAGGAAAGTAGTGCCTAAAAAGGAGAAGCTCGCGTAGAATCTCGGAATTATTGATCATTTGTTTATGGGTAATAAATAGAGAGATGGAAGACAGTGAGAGAAATGTGTGAGACTCGTCAAAAGGAATTTATTCTTCAAAGTAATGCCTTTACTGTGACTAGATCGAAATATCGAGAACAGTAGGACGGTACTCAAAACAAAATAGACAAATGAGAGTACATTTGAGTTTAGATGAAACAATACATGTTCCAAATCCTGGTTATAATCAAAAAAGTGGATGGCACAGTTGATCGAATCCATGCTGACAAGATATTTACAATGATCAACTTATTCTTGAGAGATTCGTCGCCATAGCCACCTCTCTCCCCTATGAGTATGTGCCTATTTGTGTGTGACACAAAAACACACGCCAGGGCCCGAATGCGTCCGTCCGATAACACTGCATTGGGCGAAGTAAACAACCTTCCGCTCTCAGCTGTTTCATTTGTTTTTCGCGGGTATATTTCGCTCTTTCTCTTTCTTTTTTTCCCTTCTAAATGGAACCAGATCCTTCTACTTCTTCTTCTTCCCTTGACAGGTATTCCCTTCCTCCTCTCCCCCTAAAAATCCGTTCAGCTATCAAAATAGTCCAGAAATTCGCTACAAATGTGCCAATCCTGCCCATCCCGATTGGTATTTTGTTTCAAATTTTCTTCAAATATTGTGAAATTCCAGTGGATTGAATACCAATCCGGTTATTTTCCACGCAGAATTTGGTAGACCCAAAGATCGGGAACATTATTTTCGAGTTGGTTTATTTCTGAGTTTTAAGGGTTATTTAAATGGTTCCAGGTATGTTTTCTGTTCTTTTTCGTGACAGAATGTCTCCGTCTGATGTTCGCCACCTGGATGGTCCTGCAGCAGTCGTGTCCCTGTCCGAGTTTCCTCTACAACGGCTTCTCCGGCTTCCTCCAGTGTGTCCTGTCCATCATCCTCATCGGTTTCGCCCTCTCCGACTACAATTATCGATGGCTCGCCCTTTTTCTCTTTCTCCTAATCGCTGTGGTCAGTCTTTCTTTTCCAGGTTTTCAATTTCTCTCCCCCCTTTTCCAGGCAGAACCTTTCCTTTCGGATATGTTAACCCTGGGAGAGATAGTGGGTGAAATAAAGGAGGATTACTTCTCCGATCCGAAGAACAAAATATTGTGTCAGTTTTTTTGGATTCTCAGATAAATTCCAGTTCAGATATGATAGGATACGGGATGTACGGGCTGCTGGTGGCGAGGTGGCTCTATTTCGGATTGGTCATATTGACCGTCGTCGTCTATTACAGCTATCTATTCCTGAAAAATCGACGGAACTATGAAAATTTCGAAAACTTGTAATTGTTCCAACAAATCCGAGTGATCAAGATTTCTATAAATCTCGAAATTGAAACAAAACTGAAGATGCTTCATTGTGAAAAACGTAACAGGAGTTCAGTAATTTCACAAACCAGAGCAGATGATGAAAGAGGAGTAAAGCGTTTAAAAATGTAGAAATTATCAGCAAAATATATGCCAGTAGATTGGATAACTCCCTTCCTCATCCTTTCCCCTGTCCTCCCTCCGCCGTCTCCTCCTTTCCAATCGTCTCCTCCTCTTCTTCGTCTTCGGAACTCGTCGGAGAGAGACTAACCTCATCGTCTTCATCGCTCTCTTCATCCTTCCCATCGTCCTCATCCTCGTCGTCCTCCTCGACTCCGGCGTCTTCGTCGTCCTCATCCGTTTCACACCCAAAGCTATCATCGGAACTCTGACTGTCGTCCTCCTCCTCCTCCCCCTCCTCCTCCGGGTCGGACATCATCAAGGGGGCCAGGGGGTCCAGATTCTTCTGCTCCCTTTCGCCTTCTGCCCTGAGCCGTGCCAACAGCTCCTTCTCCCCTTTGAACCGGTCCTCCACTGTTCGACACCTTCGATCGAAGTCGGACTGCTTCAAATAAACGGCGGTGACGTGTTTTTTAGTGATCAGTGTTTGAAACGCGATGATCTCGACCTAAAAATCGGGGAAAAGTAAAGGAAAACGGATGAAATGTACCTGATTTCCAGCTTGATATTTCTTGGATAGACTGGTCGTGCCCTGGCCGACATCCGCCGGGACGACGAAGACATACCGGGTGGCGAAGGGGCCGTGGCTGATACAGGCCTCGGCGAAATCTTCCTGGGAGACGGTGACGGTCGCCTGGAGGACATAGCGACGAGACTGGTCCCACCACGACGTATTCTTGTCCAGTTCAAGCAGAAGGAGGGTACTGTCCCAGAGGGAAGGAATCTTCAGAGCCTCTTCTTTGATCCGAATAAAGGCATTTTCTTCGGGATTGGAAGGGTCTAAAATCAACGGAATAGAGAAGAAAAGGGGAGGGAGAACTCACCGGTAATGGCAACTTCAAAGATGAACTCGTTCTGTTCCTCTTCCAAAAACTGTAACAGTTGTTCGAGGGAATCCATCGGCACTCGCCAGAGATAGTCATCCAGCCAGGCGGCGCCTTCCTCGTAGGTTGGTAGAGCAGCAATTCTGAAATATGAGGATCAAATAATCGGCAGAGTTGGACTCAAAAGTGACGGATAAAGCTCCGCATTTCTGTAAAAAGCTGGGTCACTCCATTCCTTCTCTGTAGAAAACGGTCCGTCTTTCACGATTGCTCCCAATGAAACATTACCTTTCTTTTCATATGCATTTCTATATGCCACTGTTTTGAAGTTTTAAAAATTAGCTGTTAGTGGTGTCATAAAAGCGGAAAGAAAGCTTACTCTTCAAAGACATCGGTCAGCTTGGCTCCTTGAGTGCTATCCTGTTCGTGGATCTTTATGATACAGACAAGGTACACCATTCCTCGTCTAAACTTTGGAATTTCATGTCAATTGACCGCTAATCCCTACCGGTATCCGAAGCCTTGGTTCGACACAATTCTGCCGACATCATCCACTTCAAAGACATGAGGATGTTGGCGGAGGAACTCCTCCAACTGCTCCTGGCTCTCCAGGCGGGAATCCGTTTCCTGAGAATTGTTGAAACCTTTCAAAGCAAAGGGATTACCTTCTTCTCCGATATGGCGTCCTCGTAATATTTCCAGACTTTATCAGCCGTTGCGGGAGGCCCCTTTCGAATTGCTTCGAATAAATCCTGAAATTAGGTTATAAACCAAGGGAGAAACCAATTTTGAATAAACTTTTTCGCTTTTTACGTTCTCTTGGAACATTTCAAAGGCCGCGAAAAGTAAGTAATGATTCATACCGTGCAGATCTCCTTGTCCCGTTCGGCTTCGCTCTCCCTGAAAGTGGGAATGGCCTCCTCCTTTTCATAGTCACTCCGTCCCTCCCTAAACAATATTCTCTTCTTCTTTACCCAATCCTCAACCCACCCATTGATTCCCTTCGGATATTTCTTGACTTTATCCAATTCCTCTTGCATAAACTGCCTGACAGAGGGTCCACTCTTGCCCCGTTTCTGATTCTGATTGCCACTCTTCTTCCTGTAGCCAGAAATTAAAAAGAAGAAATGAAACAGGATTACCAGTTGGTGGTGGAAGTCCTCGGCGGACCGGCATTCTGCGCCCTGCAAAATGTTTTACTTTTTATAGAAAAAGAAGGGAACATACAGCATCGGCATGATGCGTGTCTGGCGCGTGTCTCCGAATCTCGGCATGTACCTGAAAATGGAAAATTGCTATAATTCCATGATTCGGCGAAGGGTTTTATTCATTTCATCAGGAGCCGAACTAATCGTCCTCCCTCAATCGCGTCATCACTTATTATGAAATTGTGCAACTCTGCAACGAAGCGAATAAAATACGAGAACCAACCTTAACCGTGCTTGAGGTCTGTCCAGACCCGGCCGGACATTCATCGACGCCCTGAAATACAAGTTTCTCTTTCAATCTGCGAACAGGTAGCCTACCCAATGGGATCCAGAAAAGGACCTTCTCTCTCCTCCGGCGGGGGAATACCGAACCCTCTCTGGACCTGAGGTACACTGAAAATGATTAGCTTTCATACGTTTTAAATGTTTCAAACCTCGCGGCACTGTATGAATTGGGAGGCCGGTTGACGCGACGAGGAAGACCCTGCTCGTAGCCTTGATTTCTTGGGAGAGGATAACTAGTCGATGGGTTCTCTTCTGCTGGTACTCTGTAAATTGTGTGCTGTTTTGGCGAATCTATTTCTTTGTGGATTGCTTTCGAAAACAATCTAGCGATGTAATTCACCAAAAATGATAAAAATCTTCTTACCCCTGTCTGCTGAGCCTCCCTTGAATTCCAGCCGTAGGTTGTCCGCCTTCCTCGTTTTCCCCACATCTAAACAGTCTCCAAAATGAGTAGAATGGAATAATTCTGACCGACTAATCCGTCCCTGAAGTCGTCCTCCTTCTCCCTCCTCTGGATCTCTCCACTGTCCTCCTCTCTGGTTTTGGTTCCCATAGCTACCTCGATAAGGAGCACCTCGCCCTCTTCGATAATTCCCACTTCATATCAATATTTTCTTCAAAAACGACTACTCACCCTCGATATCCTCCTCCTCCGCCTCGATTGTTGTAATCCCCTCGATGAGAATAGTTCCCGCCTCGGCCCCGTCCTTCGTATCCGCTGCGTTGACCCTCGTCCATTACTGAAAATCGATGAACAATGGGCGAAACTTCAGGAAACAAAAGCACAACGGAAAAAAAAGCGAAACGAACGTGTCAAGGGAGAAGATTTTATGGTTTTTTGAAGTTCAAATGGACATACGCAATCCGGACAGCGTCAATGTTTTATTTCGAACGGCAGTTGACTACGGTTGCTAATTATTTTCCTTTTCAATGCCAGGAGCTACCTTGATATTGCCACTGTTGGCTACAGTTATATAAAAGGATCCCCCGAAAAAAAGGAAACACTTGCGGCTCCGAAAAGTGTTCACCATGCCATACATAAATAGCAAGAGAAAGCAGCAATCGACGACACAACTAACATAAACATGACCAGGATCTGATTCATTTCGGGAAAATCAATTAAATCGAGAGCACACACTAAATGACTAGGTAATAAATGACAGGGCACACTGATGGAAAGAATTAAAGGGAGCTACCGGCAGTAAAATTCGCGCCTACAGTACGCCTGCCGAGATGTTACGGGTGCGGCGGCGGCGCATTACATAACCTTGAATTTCATCTATTTCATCCATTTTTGCTTCTTTTTCACAGTTTTTCAACGTTTTTTAGTGCTATATTTATTAAAAACATCACAATAAACATTACAAATGTGAAGAAGAGGTCTTTTGGATGTCCGTTGACTTCTTTCCATCTTGCGCTTGATTCTGAAAACAACATAATCAAATAATGACTTTTAACAAATAAACTGACCTGAAAAATACTCCAAGTCATTCTCCTGACCAAATACAAGGTTATCCTGCAAAAGAAATATTAGAAAACATCGAGGGAAACAAAAGTAGCAAAAAAATTACAAGTCTTTATCGCGAAAAAAATTTGCGCAGAGCTTCGCCTCTATTTGATGAAATTCAACATAGAAAAACACAGCAGAAGCTATAAAACAGCTTTATAATTATATATACAATATTTAAAAAGAAAGATAATGAGTAAAAACAAACTTACTTGGATATTCGTCTAATGTCCTGTGGAGAGCTCTTGTTGCTCAATCCACTTATTCTTCTTCTTGTGCTTGCATCTAAAAACAATGTATTATCAATTAGAAATAATAGAAAACAAATTAAAAATGACAAAACAACAAGAGAAAGCAATACAACAAACAATGAAAATGAAATAATGATCAAATTCGAAAGCGACTTGCAATATGCTAATTAGACTGATTTTCACTCAATTTTCTTTCTGTAACAGTTATAATATGTTGCTAACATGCTACTCTATGTGTAAAAAATAAGTAGAAGCAAAAACGATATGAGAATCAAAAGGAATTCATCATATTCTATTTCAGATTCGTTTGATGCCTTGTTATTTATTTGAAACGATTTATATCGCATTCCACATGTTCAGTGATACTGCAAAAGAAGCGTTATCGAATGTAGATCATTTAGCAACAAAAATAATATAGAGAAAACAAGTACAGGCAAAGAAATTAATAAATTTGTCGATGAAATGATTTTTTCAGAAAAAGGACGTTAACGAAAAATGCTGCCCGCGAAAAAAGATAATAGACATTTTCGACCGTATTTTCTATTTTCTAATCATATGCAACAAAGAAAAAAAATGCGAAAATACAAAATGATGAGTTTTAATAATATGTATTTTGCCGTTCTAGCGCACCTTTTCCCCCTTCAATTTTTACACATTTTGAGCCATTTTAATACTTATTTTCATTGATTTTATGTCTTAACTCTTCAAAAATGTGTCATTTTAAACAATTTTCAAAAATGGTAAAAAGGTCGAAATGCGTTACCTAAAAGTGTGGTCGAAATTCATCTTTTATGAATAGAAAAGAGTAGCGTTCCTCTGTAGTTCGCGTTGTGCGTGATTTCCCATCTGTGATTATCATTGTTATTTTTTTCCTTAACTTTGAGTTTATTAACAACTTTTCCGTATCTTACTGTCTGGCGTAATGTCTCAGTTTTTCAAAAGCATTTTAGCTAGCCAAGTTTTCCGAAAAGTGAAGCTTATTTTTGCACTCATATTGAGATGGTATTGATAAGCATATTTTTATCAAAAATCCTCACATAGACGACTTAGTATTAAAACCGTTTTATTTATTCAATTTACTTATTTCATTAATTCTTTGGTTTCAGAATGGTTTTTGTTGTGATCCGACTAGTTGGTGAAGCAGAAGATCGCTTGTTCGAGAATATTATTTTGGAACCGCAGGTTTGAACTTCGTTGGGTTTATCTAAATTCTGTTTTATTTATAGATTTCTCGTTTGGAACTGGTAAAGCGAATTGAGAGTGTGACGCGAATCCCTTCCGACTTTCAACAAATCGAGTTCCGTGGTGTTAAGCTACCCGTTGTTGAGTGTCCTATTCAAGACATCAAGTTTGGTGAAACCCTCGTTGTGGTAAGTTGAATTTTTATATTTAGAATTTACTGTTTATTGTTAGGATGTATAATTTTATTTGTGTGGTGTACATGTACTTTAAAACTGGAACAAACCAATATTTCACACTATTTTGACATTTTAATTTTTCAGCAACACTCCCTACTCTCCATGTGGTCAACTGTGTTGGATCGAGAAATAGCTTTCGGTCAATCTCACGAAGAAGAACTCAAAAAAGCCATTCACCTGGATGCCACAGCGCTAATCGATAACTTGATCCAATCACGTTTTTTTCTGGTCTACCCTAGTTTGGGAACAAGACGTTTTGCTATTGAAAAAAAGTTCTACGCGTACTTCGATCGAAAAGTAGACCAAATCAGGGTTAGTCGTAGTTTAGCATTCTTTCAAATAGTTATGGTTAATATTTAGAGATCTACTCGAGCTCACTTCACAAAGGTCTATGGCGAGAAGAGTAAGGTGACTTTCGGTTCGCGTGAGGATGGTTCTCGTGCCGGCTGCATTTGTGTTGTTGACGACGGATCAACCATTTGCCGATTCTTTATCAAAACTCATCATGGAGCTGGAGACAAAGTTTGGCTCTTAGTTTTAAATTTCTAATCGTCAAAATTTCAGACTCGCGGTTTGACATTGACATCAAAGAACTGTTCGTATACACGTATGTATTGGAGAGGTCGATTGCCTCCTTCCTCGAACAGCGCAAGCCCGACTTCGACAAGATGAACTTAGTGTTTGACAAAGTCAACAAGACAGATGATCTGCTAGAATACGTCGACAATGTTCGTAGAAACATTAGTTTATTTGTGAATGACTCATGATTCGGTGAATAAAAATTGTTTTCGTATATATTTCGACCTTTTTACCATTTTTGAAGAGTTAAGACACAAAATCAATGAAAATAAGTATTAAAATGGCTCAAAATGTGTAAAAATTGAAGGTGGTCGAAAAGGTGCGCTAGAACGGCAAAATACATATTATTAAAACTCATCATTTTGTATTTTCGCATTTTTTTTTCTTTGTTGCATATGATTTGCTAGCTTCTGCTGATCATTTTGATATAAAGAAATGCAAGAAATTATGGAGAAAACGAGCGAAAATGATTTTTAGAAAATCGCAGTAAACCTGCTCCATCTCATCGTACCCCAGTGGGGTACGTTCGCACATGCGAGACTCTCCCTTTAAAAATCAACAGGGAGCTTTGTAAAACAGTTGGAGAAGTTATTAGGCGCGGCTGTAACATAAAAAAGAATCATTAAAAAACCAATCTGTAATCAACAGCGACCATATAACAACTACCCTTTGGATAGATTAGGAAATTTGAACATGCTCTGGAGTATACAATATCACAGGTGTAAACCACCCCCGGATTTTATGAAATAATTAAAACAAACAAAAAAGAAATAGAATAGGGTGTAGCGAAAGAAATCCCACTAACGACTCTTTACAGAAGGAAGGGCACATATCATGGGTCAGGAATCCATCTGGATCACAATATCCACGTCGGTTAGCATCTGTGGATCAAAGTGATGTTGCCAGTGAGTATTCGAACGTAAAAGACAATAGACGAAACGATATATATATTCATATATTGAAGCAAGTTTAGAATAAGCTGACCAAAATAAGAATAATTCCAACTTTTTAGTATTTCATACAGCTTCATTGCCCAACAGACTGCTCGTCGCCCTTCTCACTCATCTTTATGACGTTCGAAATCGAGGCGATATCTTATGAGGGAGTGTAGTTTCACAACTTAAATGTAAGTCGTTTGGGGAATTTTACATGTTCCTTTGTGTCAATATAGTCTCAACTTTCAATCCAAATTTGATTCATCCCCCGCATCCAAGAAAAGATACGACAATGTTTTCTCCAATGATTCCCGGGTATTCTTTGTCCCCCCGCGTCTCCCCTAATGGAATCCCCTCCCCTCTGCAACCCGTCGTCTTCATTGTGACGGCACGTGCTGGAGCCATTGTTTATTTTAGGGGATGACCTCAGATTAATGGCATGCTCCATGATCTCGTCTCCCTTTCCTCAAGATGAAATCCCAAGGCAAACAGGCCGCGGGGCGTCAAGTCTTTTTCATCTCATTTTCAACCTTTATTGGCACTTTTCCCCCTCGTTCGTAGTAAACATTTTAGACTAAAGGCAGCCGTGTTCTTTGGTTGTTGTTGGCTGTTTATCATGACGAGGGAAACGCGACTTATCCCCTCGGATGCGGTAACCGCGTCGGCCTAAGGCGATTCTCATCAGCTCAGCTCGAGACTTTGCACAAAATGCTTCTATACGCTGCTAAATATTCAGTGTTCAAATGCCTTTTTGCTAATTGAAAATTCTCGTCTTTATTTCATTTCCATAATAGCCAAGCATGATGACACCCATTTCTGACCGTATGCGCTTAGTTTCACCTTTGAGTAATCTTGTTTTAATTAGTTTCAAGCGGCTCATAAATTACGCACTCGTTGAACTTTCTTACTCTCTTGGCGTGTTTGAGTGCTTTCAACCGTTGAAAATGTAAAAAAGACACTCTTATCCACTACAGAAACCTTGGGATGTTATACAATTTTGCGGTTTTGCGGATCCGCTAAATATTCTTCAACGTTACTGCTTTAGTACGTTGTGGATGTCAATTTCCCTTATTTCAACACCAGACATATTCCTGTGATTGCCATTTGTTCGAGACTACTGGCATTTCTGCCTAACTGAATTAGTTTCAGGGTCATCATAAATCAGATTTTGATTCAACTATTTCATTAGTCCAAAATAGTGGAAGTTCACAAAAGTTTCTTTTTCAACGAAGCAGCAGAGAATTGTCTTCATCATATGAAATTACGAGCATCGAGACTTTCCAAAAAGTTAGAATGTTTCGAGCAGATGTTAAATATCCCCAAGTTTATCCAATGATGCTATTCCAGTGCTGTTATCCCATTTGCTCTTTCCTGATTGAAATTACAACCTCGTGTAGCATTCCATTATTGACCAACGGTTGCTATCGTCTTGAAATAACTATTTCAAAATTAGTTTCAAGTTCCTCATAAAATGACATCTCTCCTAATCTTCTTGTTCTTTAAGCTTCTCACTTATTCATAATGTTGCCAACTGTGTGTTTTCCAATGAGTTACAGATGTTGCTCGATAGATAAAAAGCTCCCAAACTGCCGTGGCAATTATCCGTTTTTGTGTAAAAGTTGTTTCAGCTTCTTCTTAAAACCTCCCTCTTACCCTCGTTCTCCATTATCCCATCCACTTTTCTTCCAGCTGTTATTTCGTGCCTCTTCTGACTTTCCCCCTCATTCTTCCACCCACCCAACTTCCTCTCAAATTACCCTTTTTCTCTATTTGTTTGCCTTTTCGTCTCTTCTAATAAGGCAATTTGAGTCATATCGGCGGGCGAGACGGGGCATTCCCGACCTCCCACGTTGTCTTTGACCACTCCTCTTTTCTTTTCAGCCAGTCATGTGCCGGAATTTCTCTGCCCTGATGGAAGACGAGGATTGTATTGAGGTAAGAATAAGAACACTTTTTCTGTTCCGGTCAGTCAATAAGAAACCATCTCTCCAAAAGTTTCAATGTGTTGCCTATACTCTGCCGTTCAGTACGCCGTCCCCGTAATGTCTTCGTGGTCTTTCCGTGTCTCCAACATCGTCCACCTCCTTCTCTCCACCCTCGGCACCCTCTTCCTCACCCGGGCTCTCTTCTTCCGTATTCCCTACTTCCCCGTACATCAGAATTTAAAGGTCTCTTTCCTTGTACCTCCTTCAAAATAAGTCAAATTCCAGTTAATTTCCTATTTCTTCGTCAGTAATCTCCTCCTGAACAGTATTTTAATAATAATCGCAACGGTAAGAAATTTCTAAAATATTCATTTTTTTTCTGTTCCCTTTCGGGTACAAAGGATGTTTACAGTTGCACATCTTGATAATTTCATTATCCTTCACCCAACCATGCGACGCCTTCCTGCCCCCGACCCCCTACCGTATCCTCCATTCCCTGATCGCCTTCACTTCTTATGCTCAAACATGGTTCAAGTTGGGTTTTCTCGTGGAGAGAAGCGTCGCCACGAAGAAAGCAGCCGAATACGAGACGTGGACCCTGAAATTGGGGTGGACATTGGTCATCGCGGCGGTATGTTATTCTTCAAATGTTTCAATTCTCCGATGTAATGTTGAAAAAGGACAGTATTTTAGTTCCTTTGCACCTTTCTGGGATACATCTACGTGTTCGGCTTCTTTGATTCGGAAATCTTCGCTGGCCGAGAGGTCTCCTATGTTTTCTGGCCAGATGGCTCCAGACACCGTTTCAACCACACCCTAACCATGTCTATCGGCTCCTCGCTGATCGGGCTGATCATCTGCTGCTTCCTCTACAAATATAACAAGGAGGAGAGACAAAAACAGTGAGTTGGGAAGGATTGCAGAGCGTGAGATAGTGGTTTACTTCAAAAGGGAGATATATTAATGGGGACGTGTCCTGATGCACGCGTGCATGAGGACACCGGCGCGTGCATCAGTATACCGAGCCTATATTAATGGGGCGGCTGAAACATAGTTCAACATGTCCTTTCTATTTTTTCTTCCTCATCCACCCATTAGCAGCAATTTGTTTCTCTCTGCCAAAAACGTTTTCGTCTTCCTTTCTTGCCTTTTTTCAATCTTCATCAATGCCATGAGCCATTAAATCTAATTATAACCAATTTATTAACGAAACTTGAAACATAGTGGGTACAGGAATCGAATAAGAAAAGACCCTCGGCCATTCTCCATTCGATTGAACTTTTACGTTCTTCCGTTGACGTAAGACATAACCAGTAGGCTATTTCTAATACACTTTCTAGGGAGAATGTTAAAACGCTTTTTTCTAAAAGTAACAGACCCACCCAAATTGACCTTTTTGCAACCTGGCACCCTCTTCTGTTCATTTTATTACACTTCCATCATCCAACACCAACAACTAATGGACTGGAAGTATAGCCTTTGGTTTATCAGGGATTCGTGAAACACAAGAGAAGTGGTGCTGATGTTCAATTCCCTGGGACTTTTATGGACTCACTTTACGTGGAAGTGCAACAGTTATATTGTGAACCTCATTGGCTGCCTGAAACATATAGTGATTTGATTCTTTTCGTTCTAAAAATACAACAAGGAAATGAAGATGTTTCAGGATCGGGTGCTGTCTCTCGAAACGGTACCAAGTCTCCGAAAATGTCCGGGCGACCGAGTTCGTGCTGTGTGTTTCCATCACGACGACGGCCGTCTTCATCTTCTCCTCAATCTTTGTCCTCTCCGTCCGGCTCAGCCATAATTCCCTCTTCGAAGAGAACATCGTCGCCTACAGTACTGCCAGGAGTGCCTGTTATGTGAGTTAGTTATTCCCGTAAAGACCTCCTCGTTTCTAGCCAATGCCCCTTCTCTCTGTGCTCATTCCACTTTCTGTTCTGGTCGCCCGAAACAGACAAGTCACAAATGTCGAAATTGTAGGAAAACAAGCCGAAGCCATCGAATACGAACGAATTTTACATAAACAATGGGAAAAATAAAGACTATTATTTATGTGTTATGGGAGATTATCAGCTGGCTTGACCTACCCGAGACTTTCATAAACGACGCAAAAATAACGATTTATTAGATCTTCCAAGTCTGTTTCCATGGGTATTAAATACAATAAATAAATATTTCTACTCGTTTTTCTTCAAGAGATCGTTTCTTTGCAAATTGGATCTATATCTGAAATCTAGCACAAAACAGGGATAAATATTAGAAAAGGGAACTAAATTAATGGGTTGACAGATAGTTCTGATCCTGTGAATACGGTTGGAGTGACGTCGTCTCCGAATAAGCCGCGGTACCGTTGTTATTCTGAAGGGAAATATGACATTTCTGGATTGGCTTCGTATCAAAAATGAAAACCTTTTCGTCGGGAAATAGAACGCATAAAACATCTTATTTTCAATTAGTCCAAAAAGGAAAGCGTTCGATTCCTACTACTCAATTTCAGTAGATGTTACGATGGCTCTTTTAATTATAACTGGCACAACTCCTCTATTGGACTTGTGATTGTCTCATCCAAATTACAGTAATACCCTTCAATTCCGCTATTTCCCTGCCGCCTGCCCTTACCTTTCCAGCCATGGCCAATGTCTCCGAGCTAACATTGAAAGACACATCCGAAGGCAGGGGAATCCTCTCGGATCCGACGTTGACCACACAGCCGAGGATGTCGTACTCGCTGGACAGTCGCCCACTCAGGAACAACCACCTACTCAGCTTCGAAACTGACCTGAATTCTGGGGTGTTTGATCATTTTTGGAAAAGATACCAGAGTGTCGAGAGACAAGAGAGCATGGACATCGTCCGGAAAGGGAAGTACTGTACCCCGTCGGTGTACATCGGATAGTGGATGAAGGCTTTCATGTGGAGGAGGGGCTCGCCGCCGGAGAGACGGAGCAACAGACCAACCTGGAGGAATTTATCATGTTTTATGGAATCCTTATATGGCAGAACACTGGCAGACAATTTGATCCTGTCAATATGAAAAAGTTTGAAAACATACCACGTATCCAGCCAGTGAACCGTAGGTATTGCTGTCCTCCATGTAGACGACACAAAACAGCTGGGGGAACAGGATGACATAGACCAGGTCGGCACACAGGTACCTGGAAAGGTTATTTTAGGTCTTGGAACGATTTCATAAAAGGCGGCAAGGGCGCTAAGCAATCATTGTAGACAAACGACTAACGTTGCGAACTGTTTCCAGAAATATTTCCCTTTTTAGTGTTTTGTAGGCTATTGATAAGATCTAGTTGCATAACGACCACAGTATCTCTGCGCCTTTACCGGTCTAATGTTTTGGAACCGAAAAAAGACGGGGGTATGGTTGGCAGTTGTTTAGGCATGAGACAGCCGGAAAAAAAGTTCGCTATTGATATTTTTTGCTTCGCGGTTCTTTTATATGATTTGGCTTCATGCTTATCGCAATCCGTCTTTATTGTCTCTTTTCAACAAAATGCCTGTTTTCCAATGCAAATGAAAAATTTGACAATTTGGTACTATTTCTGGAAAACATCTTGTTTCGGGAATGGGATAAAATGAAAAGAAAGGTTGGTATTCATTCTCTCACCACTGCGCACAACTTACCACAATCCGTAGATGCTTTGAATGGTCAGGGCCATGACAGTCGCCATAATGCCGACCAAGACGATGGCTATCCTCATCACAATGATCACTTCTGCCTCCGATGCCTGTAATCTCCCCCATTTTCTCTTCCCTTCTCAAAAATCCCCCTACGTGAGGTCGAATGGTGAGTTTCCAAATGTTATGAGCGAACATAGAAGCAGCTGAAAGGACGGATGAGTCGGCTGAAGACATTACAGCAGCCGACACGGCGCCCAGACCTGGAATAGACCACGATGTACAGCCGGTTATTTTTAGGGCGGATGAAATGTTTCTGGACGGGGATATGAAGCTCTTTTTATGGCATTTATAGTCCTGTTATGAAGGATTGAAAAAAAATTGAGACTCACCAATGAAAGCGACCCATTTGGGGGTCAGATACTGGAATACCAGAGGGACGACCATGTTCCTCTTGTCTTCCGGGATCGATTCCACCTTGGTTCCGTTGTTCCACGGAGAGTATTCTGTCAATGTCCAGTCTATAACAGACAAATTTTTCTGTTTTATCGAACATTGAAAGTCCGTGGTTGTCAACATCTATGTTCGATACTTCTTACAACTTGTTCTTGTTAGGTTATTTCCAACTCACCAGTATTCTTAGCGATGGCTCCAATGAGAGCCGGTGGAATTGCCATGATGATACACCCGACTCCGGCTACAAAAGAGAGTTTCTGTGCTCCAGATGAGGTTTTTGAGGAGAGAACCCGTTGGAAGTAAACCTGCCACGGAATACCGCCAAAGATGAGCAAGAGCATACAGTCGATCCATAGCCACGTCTCTTTGAAACCGCCGATAGTCCCTATAAACTTATTTTTTATGTAGAGTGCTGTAATTTCTAAATATTGTGTTTTGAGTAGTCTACAGATTCCTATGTATTGTTATGTCGACGGTATCCGTATTGTAATCTAGTCTTCTCAACTTTTTTGTGTTTAGGTTAGTCTATAAGGACTCCATTCGGACTCTTGTATATTCCAGGCTTTACCACACTTGTTATTTTCTCAAAATGTTTGTTTTGGTTAGTCTACAAGAACCACAGATATTAGGGAACACAATCATCTCAGAGTTGACCATAGTTACAAAAGCAAAATGAACTGACCGATCCAATCTCCCGGATTCCTCGATATGTCCCGAGTTTTATTCTGGAGAAGGGCAGCCGGCACACAGACCCACTGAAAATATGATTTTATTGTTTCATTTCGGGTTTTTAAACTTCAAAAGAGTGGAAATTCTGATTTATCAGCTCCACGGTGAAATCGAATATTTGTTTACAATAAGGGTCTCCATTGCGCGTATGGTTGCCTACGCTATTCTTTTGTTTACTTATTATTTTTTTCGTTTCTTTGTCCTCTGATATACTCCAAATGGTAGTTAGAAATAATGCACCTTTCAATCGTCCCGTTTCCTCTAATTTCCCCCCGCTTACCAATCCGATAAAAATACAGAACAGCTGTACTACGTCGGTATAAGCCACGGCGTAGAGTCCCCCACTGAATGTGTAGAAAACAGCAATCAGGGCGGAGATGATCACCGACAGTCCCATGTCTATCTGGAGGATGACGGACAGCGTGGCTCCTGAACAGAATTTCTATTGTTTTATGGGGGGACAGATAAGGAAACACGCTAGTAATTGTAACTAGTCTATCCTTAGAAATGCGTACCCAAAGCTGAGAGGATGGCAGCGCTCCAGAAGACTTCTCCCAAGAGAGCCGGGATGAACATCAGACCACCCACCCGCTGGCCGTATTTGATCTGAAAAACTTTTGTGCTATTGAAAGGGGTTTTATATTCCAGAATCTCTTCTTCTCATTTACTTTGATCCATGTTTCAGCTCCCCAATAAGATTTTGTTTCATTTTCTCTGTTTACTACCTGTTCAACCGCGCTTCCCGAAAAAATGTCTGTCCCTTCTCCCCTTGTGCCGCTCTCCTGACTGCCCCCCCCCCCCCCCCCTTTTGCTCTCCGGGGGGCTGACAACAGAAGCCCCGCGTCATCCTCTCCCTACATTACACTTCAGCCGGCCGATAGAGGCAGCCAGTGAATCCCCTCCACCGCCACGAGACTATCTAAGCCCACGGAAGACGGCTGCCCGTCTCTTATCTCTCAAATCTTTCCCACGGGCATTATCAGCACGGAGCATTCTTCTTTCCGAGAAGAGACCGAATTCTCCCCTTCCCTCTTCTCTCCTTGTTTTCCCTTTTGAACGCCCTTGTTTTTTCGGGGCAGCTCTTTAATTTAAACTCCCGCGTTTGGTCGTGATTAACGACTGTCAGCCCCCTTCTCCTGGCCAGGCGGCCATCATTCAGCCGGCTCAGATGGCCCCCCACTCTCCGCCAAAAGGTTTCCGCCTTCCTAAATTGACTTCTTTACCAGTCTGGCGACGTCTTCTTCGCGTTTTTTGTACGTTTGTCTACGTATTGAGTAAAATAGTTTCTGACAACTTATTAGGGATTCTTGAAACAGAAATGACACGGTACAGGGGCCTAATACCAAAGAACACGTGTCAACTTGTTATTCCTCGTTCACGTTGGCCACTTTATGTTATACCGCTAGGATAAGAAATTAACTGTAGAGGTGTTCTCATTGTAATGCCGCCAAGGTTCAAGAAAATTACAAAAAAATGTTTATCCTCTGGAAATAACAGACACGAGTAATTTTTGACTTATAAGAGATTCTTGAATCATAGGAAACGCTGCATGGGGTACGAATGCCAATAGGATAACGATAAGTTCAAATGCAATTGAAATTATCCCCCTTTTTAATGTTTTACGGATAAATTAAAGGCAGGCGAGTAAAAGAATTTTCATTTTTTTGACATCCTAGGAAATCTGCTTATCCCCCTACAGAGAGAAGTAATAGATCCTTTCCACGATGGCCCCGTTTTTGATGAGATTCCACGTCTCGTCTTCGAAACCGTGAGAGCCCGTCGATTGCCGAATCCCCCGTCTCCCCCGGCTGGCGGCGGCCGTCTATCTCTCTCCCGCGACGTATTGCGACGATTCAACGACTTCAGCCACCCCGACGACGCGTCATCCCCCATCCTCCCCTGGATTTCGCTTTATTTTTAGAGAAAAGCGTCATCTTGCCCCCACACCATCTGTTTTTCATGTAACGGTGCTTCATCGTCGTTCGTTGCTTTTCCCCCAAAATCGAATCAGATCTCTGTTTTTGATTTTTCTTATTCCACTTTCTCCTCCCTCCCCTCCCCCATTATCCCCTCCCTGACCGAAATGAGAGGCATAATTGGTTCATATAGATTCCCCCCTCTCTCCTGGCATCACTATGTAGTGAGAAGAAGGAGGAGGTCGAGCACGAATTGATCTCTGCTTCCACATTTCAGAAGATTAGAAACGGGAGAGAGAGAGAGGCAGTTCTCCGAGAGATAAACAGAGGCCCCTACAAAGTCACGCCAGATTTCAATCCCCCTCCCTCGAGTCGGGAGTTGGAGGAGGCGGCTCAGACCCCACCTATTGTTATTTTTTTGTTATGGGGGATTTACTAAAAGCGGCGGCTCTTATTATATTGTTTGGAAGCAGAGTACGACATCTCAATTTAGTATTTTTAGTTTCGGGGATTTACTAAAGCGGGTAGATAATATTCTTGGCGCTTCCATTGGGCTATCCTCATTTCCTTCTGTGCAGTATTTGCCATAATTTTACAGTATTTGGAGCAAAAATGGAGAGGATAAACTTTACTTTAGAAAAAGGATTTTCTGTTTCGGGGAATTTGCTTGCTATAGTAAATGTTGGAAGACACACCCTTCATCTCAACTTATCATTTTCCGTGTTTTGGATATTTTACAAAAACAGGAAAACAGCATTCTACATACTTACTCTCAACGTTAGCGTAGTATTAGAAGGAAATTCCCCCGTATTTGGAGCAAAAAACGACAAGAGACAGCCAAGGTCTTGTTCCAGAAAAATGATGTTTTTTATTTATTTCGAGGGGTCTACTATAACGTACAAATGAAGTCTTTGTGTTTGGCATTGGTCGCTTGTATTGAAAATCGAAAGCTTAGTTTTTTTTAGTCCAAAAAAAGAGAACCGCCGTGTTTCGGTCGCTCCTTTTATTTTTCAAAATTGGGAAGAAGTGACCTAGTAAATACTCTCGGAGTTAGGAAAAGAGAGTTCTATCCAGTAACTTTCAGATCCCAAAAAAGTGTCGATCCCTCGAGCTTCCCCGAATTTTGTGTCCAGCTGTGAGGCGGTGGTCGATCGTTCCCCCAGCCCGCCACTTGTCCCCGTCGGTGTCCTTCATCGTTCCGTTCTCCCGCCGCTCCCTGGCCGTCTATCTCTCAGCCCATCGCCCCCCGTTGCCCTTTCTGCTGTGAATCTCTTCTCCCCCTCGTTCCCGCGTCGCTCGATCCATTGATGTGATTCAATCGACGGGGGGACAGGGCGACTGACTGAGAGAGAGAGAGACAACCCCGCGCGTTTTTCTCCGAGACGCGCCCCAACGGAGAAGGCCAGGTGGCGTCCTCGAATCTCCCCCTGCCTGCCCCAGTCGGCCGGCCATCTATTGTGACCTCCATCGGGGTGGCGTCGGGTCCAACGCGACGCCATTTGTCGCCCTCTCCTCGCTGCCTCGGCTGCCCGCTTCTGTGTCCCTCCTGATTCAATCGATACTTTTCAGCAGCCCACCACCGACGCGGAGAGTGAGTTTTGAGTGACGACGGGTCAATTGGAACACAGCCAAGAGATACCACGGCCAGAACGACCGGCACCGGACCATGGAGAAACACTTCAAACATATTCTCAATCAAAAGGTGGGACACCCTTTTATAAATGGAAAGGGGGAGAATTTTGAGGGGAAAATGCTTCGACCATATCATAAAATTCCGTCTTTTGTGACTCTATATGTGCTCGACTAACTCTGCATGGAAAAACAGCATTCCGGTCTACTTTTCCCCTTTTGGCTGTTTCCTTCCAGATCAAGTAATTTCCAAGCTCTCTGAAGAATTCCTCTCGCTTCCTCAAATGTTCCAAAAATCAATTAAATAGCCCTTCAATCACCCAGGGTTCAATGTCTCCCCTAGATATGTAATAAGAACTATCTGCTCGTTTTCCAAACGGTCTATCTATCCCGCTCCACCAGGCGCTCTTCCCCTTGCCTCGCTCAAAAAGAACGGCACTATTTGTCTACTCGCCTCAGCGTTTCTTTGCTCTTCTGTGCGCCCTGTCTGTTGCACTTCACCAAAAGGTCATAAAGAAGCTGGGGGTTCGTTTTGGGAGAGAGAAGGGGCTGGTGGTAAAGTTCAGTGAGAGAAATTATGAGACACTCTCATATTACGATTGTAATACTCCAAATTTTCTGACTTTAGAAGATTCACCAAAACATTAAAACAAAAGTTGACCAGATTAGAATGTTACGCCTTCTTTCATGGATTCCACAATCATCAAAAAGTTGTCTGGAACAGTATTTTTTTTGTTGATTTGAGCCCGTTCCCGGTCAATATTGTCTCGGTTGTCGAGTCATTCACGTGCATCATAATCTGGCCTAATTACGCCGGTAACTGCCATTGTCACAGAGAAAATATGAAAGCGATACCGGGCGACGAAAGCTTTTGATTTTTTGGAGTATCGCAGATGGGACAAAAGGCGAACATCTGCGAGGATGATAGTACGAAGAAATAGCTTCTAATTTTCAGCCGCTGGAACTGTCCCTAGGCAACAATTCGCCGATCCTGACGCTGACATGTCACGAGTGCGGCCTGGTGAAGAAGTCTTCCGAGGAGATGGAGATTCACATCAAGATAGAGCACATCGACTGGCTGCCCTACAAGTGTCCTCACTGCAAGACCCACCGGGCGTCGGACGGCCAGATGAGGGAACACATCCACGCCAGCCATAAGACCAATCCCAAGGAGGTGGGCTACCCCTTGACTATCTAAAGAGAGCCGTTTCAGTTTATCTACGTCGACAACATGGAGGCGAAGAGGACCCTGATGAGGCTAATGGACCAGGCACTCTACGCGACGGTGGCCAAGAAAATGGGGGCCGCCGCCGATGACGGCTACGACCACGTCATGAGTCCGGAGGTAGGGGAAGATTTAGAATTCCGGATAAAAAGAGAATCTAGGCATCGACTGCTGCCCACTCGACGACGTCGTCGGATTCTCCCCCGGGAGAACCTTCTTCCCCGACAGCCATGGAGTCCGAAGCCATTGTCAAGACAGAAATAGCCCCGGGAGATTCGAATACAGAAGCCCTACTGGCCAGTATCACTAGGGCAGCTTCGTCGGCCACGGCTGGGGAAGGACTCGACGCCCTGGCAATGCTGTTGGAAAGTTGTAAAGCACCGGAAAAGGTCGAGGAAGAGTCACTCCAGGATATTAGCTTGTAAGTTTTGGCGAGGTTTATTAAAGAAAAATTGATCTTCGCTCTTGATTTTCCCTCCGTATTTAATTTCTTCCAGGTCATTTTTCGACTCGCTCTTCGGGAACAAGAGCCTTTCCGAGTCGACATTTGAAGTGACCCCGAATAAGAGAGCAACAGTCCAGTGAGTTTTGTTTTTTTTATGTTCTATCGTCTGAATAAGACTATCCTAACTAATTGCTAATGTTTTTGTGTATTTTCAGACAAAGTAAGAAGAAAGTGGTGGGAATGTGTAAGGCGTGCAATAAACCGGTGACCGCAGGAGCTCGTCAGATGCATTTATTCTTCCATATGGCTAAAGATCTTCGGGTGAGTTACTTATTTTCCTTTTTTGAGAAACATGAGCCATTTTTAGGTATTCCGATTCTTCTGTAAGCATGAAGGCTGTGATATCGAACACTACCGGAAGGATCAGATGGAACACCACATGACCAAGGTCCACGGAGCAATTAATCCGGAACTCATTGGGGACAGGACGGAGGAATTGTACCAGAAGAGCAAGGTGGGTAAAGGGGGCATTACTCACACTCCGATTAGTGCTTGGCTTGTATAGAGCGAATACATAACTGATCCAAAACATATTAAAATTTTCGTTTAGGAGCTTCAACATGAACTTCTCGGGGAGATGAGCGTCATCAGCAATACCGATTCGCCCACCTCGATTCACAAGAGGCCAGCCCCCGCGCCCCCATCCCATCCTCCAGATGACAAACAGACTCTTCAGTGCAATATGTGCAAAAAGTTCATGGAAAATAGGGTAAGCTTTCATTGTTCAAATCAAAATTCATCATTACTTCAATATTAGAAGCAGCGCCGAAACATTTCATGACCCCATCTATTTTCAGGTGAAAGGCTTCCACATCCTGCATCATTTGGCTCGAGACAAAGGCATCCTCCGCTACACGTGTAAACTTTGTGACTTTGCCCACGACCGGTCACAGTCTGTTCTGGGACACGGGAAGAAGGAACACGGGCGGGAGGATGTCGTCTTGGACAGGATAGGCGACTACGAGGAAGAGGTCCAGGAAATGTCACAGAAGTGCTTCGCAATCGATACGAACTTCGAGACATCGAAGAAGAAGACCAAGGGAAGTCCGTACATTATGAAGAAGCCAAAAATGGAAGAAGAAACCGAAGAACAGGTAATTCTGAATGACGTGTAACAAAACATATTAGACTGATATGGGTGGAATTTAATGGGAATTTAAAACATTAAAAACACTTTTAGATCTAAAAGTTGCCTAAAAAACTTCTGCTGTTTTTTTACTTTTAAAGGAAGGGTAGCGCAGATTTTGAATTTGTTGAAAATTCCAATAAATTTAGATTACGCGTAAATGTCTTGCACGAAATTTTTCGAAAATTTCATGATTTTTGAAGTAAGATAGTTCTCTTCTCTTCTTGCTGGCATTTATATCATTTACTTTTTACTACAATAAAATAAGCACGTCGAGAAGATCATTTTGATATATGAACGATCAAATAGTTCGTCAAAAAATAATTTTTGACTCAAAATCGTCAGTTTTGATGTATTTTTGGAAACTCATATATGCAGCTCGATTCTTGTTATTTTTTCTTTTGCCCTATAGTAATTCGATGATAATAAAACACGGGAAAGCATCAGAAATGGAAAATTATGCATAAAAACGGTTTTGGTAATAGCTACAGTAATCCAATGGTGTCGGCGCACTTTATTTCAAAACCTGCGCTACTCTCCCTTTAACCAGTCCATAATTGGTCACCTCCATATTATTCACACTTATCTCTGCAAGAGTTACAACATAATAATTTTAAACATTTACAGAGTGACCCCGACGAGAACCAAGAAGATCCCTTTCAGACGACGATCCTCAGCCAGGAAATGGAAGAGGACGAAGAAGAAGAAGTCTAGCCCCCTCCTCCCATCCCTCTCTACCTCCCGATCTCCCCGCATATCCAGCATTTCCCTTTTAATTTGATCCAGTACAGGTTGCCTCCCCCCTTACCGGTCACATGTTTCAATGTGATTACTTAAGAGATTCGTCAATAAATATACGAGAAATACACCAACCTGAAATGGGTCGAGCATGGTCACGTATCCTTCTTCTCTCATCCGTTTGGCGAACAGAAAGCCGCCGACGATGAGTGACATGGCGTAGCCGAACGGGGCCTGGCAGCCAAGAAGACCGCCATTGTAGAGGGCCTCCGCCGTACCGTTGATGTACGCTCCGCCGACCCAAGTGGCTAGAAAATTGAATGCTCAAACAAAAATTGATTTGCAACAATATAAACGCTCTATTATCTCTGGAGCGAAATGAAAAGAAATGGCTATTTTTCAGTTTTACGAATTCTATTTCTATCGGGGAACGATTCTGATAACGTTAGGTGTCGGTATGAGCGCATACAAAAAGTTTAGCAATACGAATTCGCCATTTCCTACCGTATCCTCTCTTCGAAAAGATCAAAAACCGACCAGTCATTGTGAATATTCCGACGAGGGTTCCGATGTTTCTCCCCGCTAACATCACTTCTTCCGTATGGGCCCCTTCCTGGTCGATGAGATCTTTCGCATTCTGAACAAGAGAATTTTGAAGGGTTTATGGATGGGTTATAAGGATTTTTTCGTTTGGGAGTTACTAGTAATTACATAAGAACAATCTCACCTTTGTTTTTCTGCCAGCCCATACTCCAACGATGAGGATGACGATGTAGAAGAAGACAATCGCCACAATCCCAAGGAGATCTGCTGCCATTTCTGAAGGAATACTGTAGCGGTTAGTCACAACGGAGAGAGAAATACGGGCCGTAGAACAGAAGAATAATACAAATGGGTGGTCGCCCCCCTCGGGGGAAGCTCCCCGTCGTAACGACGACGTGCCGAGTGGGATAATTTATTCCAAAAAGTGCGTGAATGACCCCCGATTCGGGTGGCGTTCTTGCCGGGCCTCGGGGGCTCAACTTCCCAATAATTCATCGGAGTCGCCGGCTGAGAACAATGGAAGAAAAGTCGAAAACGGGGGATATGGCCAGCCAGGCGGAGCAGAGGAAGACGTTGCAAGCGATATGAAGGAGAGGGGAAGAGACCGTTCACCACACCCACACCTAGAGAATTACGGAAACCGGGGTTGGCTTGAAAATACGATAGAAGCTGGCTTTTCTTTTATGCTTTGTTCATTGAAAGTCAGATTACAAGAGGGGAGTAACAGGACCGAATTTTTGAACAATAATCATCATCATTTGGCCATTTTTGTAAATAAAACGCATAAATGCTCACAATGTCAGAAGCCACCGATTGGAAAAGTGTAGCAGCTGTCAAATTCTAATAATCGACTGGAAACATTATTATTTTTTGACTAACATGCTGTAAAGCCTCTTCCAACGAATATGTCTACAGGGAAAGAACGTTTGAACATTGAAATTCGGCTATCACTCGAGTAATGAATCCAGTGATCTCACCCTAAGACTTTAGTAGTTCCGATAAAACGGAGAAATTGCTATAGAAATGATTCATCTCCAAAAGTTACAGTAAAGTTTTGGAATCGTTGACTGTATTATAACAGAATCGTAACATTTCGGTTTTCCAATTTGAATATGAAAAGTCATTGAACCTCAATGAGGATCACAGTAAGTTACGATTCTTATAGTTCAAGTAAAACAGCAAAAGACAATTCTACAGTCGATTGTATTCCGTTTATCGAATAACTATTGAATGGCACGTGGCGATAATATTATAGCCGAATAGAAACGGTAGTTATTTCACTTTTTTAGCCTAACCTCGAGAAGTAATAGCTTATTGATTCAAGCAAGAAATCGTTGAATTCTAATAGCCCAGACAAAACATAGAAGAAGTAAGAATCCGGCCGGATGGAGGATCAGAGAATTTCGAAGAATTATGCAAGAAGCTCGCATGAGAATCTCTAACAAGGTCTCCAGACACGCGGCTGACGTCCTCTCGCCTTTAGTTTTTCCAGACCACATCATACAAGTACGGCTAGAGAACAATCGAGATAATATGAAGGACAAGTGGAGCAGATGAGTATTTCATATAATTTTTTGTTGTTTGGAAAGGAAGATCGAGTCGGAAAAGGCGTTGGGAGGAGTGGATTCGTCACTTGAAATATAAGAAACGGACGTGTGAATCCGTGAGAAATCTGAGTGTTTGGCTGATGAGACGGGGGCCGGGGGGCGGCTGGAAGGAGGCAGAAGAAGCGATAATTGAGAGTTGGAGTTTTATTTGAGGGAGGGAGGAGGATGGTCAGAACGAAAGCAATCCATCACGGACAACCCCCAGTGGGTCGAAAGAGGGGGCAAAAGACAATAAGGAAATTGACGCCTCGTTACAGACACCGAAAGTGGCCATGTTTCGGGGTGGCTATTTATAAATGAGAGATATTCGAATCTAGTAACATCAGGCGAACTAAGAGACAATATTTCGGGTTTCCGGGTGTCGGGAGGCTGTCGAAGTGTGCCGTCGAAGTGAATTGAATTTCCTGTCCACTTCAGAATTGACGAAAGAAATCAAAATGTTTCAGACGTCTAATAAATTCACTGCAGATGGAAAGTTTTCACTTTTTCCTGTTTCCAAAGTGTTCACAAACTAGTATTTTCCTCAGGTATGTTTTTTTTTCTAACGTTCCGTTTCAGAATTACCTTAAAATTGACAAACAGGAAGTTCTGCAGTTAGACGGTCATATAAGCTGCAAAAACAAATGAAATAGAGTTGGAAACAGAATGTGTTAGAGGTTCATTGGGGGTGGGGTGAATGGGTGGTGGGAGAACGTTGATTGCGGGAGAGGCTCTGCCATATAATTTGAAAGAGAAGAATCTGATACTACAACCCAATTAACGCCTGCCATGTCAGACGGCAGGCAAACGGATTCCCTCTTTTTTTTTGACTGGTGTGTATTCTGTAGTAGGGAAAGGATTGCTATCAAGTAGGTATTGCTGAATGTCGAACGAGTTGAGCAACAGAATAGTTTTTGTTTTTAGAGTATGATTAAAACATTCTGTTTCCTCAATAGAAATAGTTTTCCTTTGAATTGTGATTACCCTGGCAAAAAGGAAATGATTCAAATGGAAAGGACGTGCCAGTATTGCCTTCTCTCTATTTTTTAAAGGAACATTCAAGGATGGGAAAAACAAAAAGAAACGACCCCATTGCTGGTGAAGACAACACACTCATTTTACTCAAAAATTAAAGAAGATGCCGTTTATGTGCTTATCAAAGTAGGGAGGAGTTGTCTAGGTTTTAGAGATCGGTTAAAACATTGGATATTGTGTAACCATCAATCATACCTATATATCGGAATGGAGTTTTCGAAAATGGATTTTCTTCAAATGAATCAGAGTGGTGTCTCCAGTCTTTGATGTAAGCTTTAGACGAGAAAACGTAAAAAATGGCCTAATCTCGAACCAAGACAATAGATAGACTCATTTCACTCGAAGTAGGGGAGTATGATATGGAACTTACTCCGTTGGTTCAAAATTATCCGGAAATGGGATGACTTATCGATGTCATGTAATTCTATTTGTTTTAAATTCTTTTTAAAACTTTGAAATATTTGAAGTTCATCAGTCGGTCGTGCTGTGGGCGAAAAAATGAAAATGAACCGTTCCAAGTGGGAGATATCAGGCAGGGAGTGGGCAGCTTCTCTAGTAGTATAGCATCGACCGATTCGAGAAATAGACAAAAGAAATTTGGAACAATGAGAGCCAGAGGACGAGTTTGCGACAGTAACGCGGGTGGTCTTCCTCTTCCCCCTCTAATCAAGTGGAGAGCCCTTCTTGCCCGATCCTCAACCAAAGCGAAAGAGAGCTGCCTCCCGGCTCACTCCCGCGTCTAATTGGTCCACTTTCCGGACTCAAAATACGGCAATCAGTCCTCTTCCCTCAAAGCTGAGCAGTCCTGGAAAATCTCGGGTCCCCCCGCTCACTCTAGCCGTGAGCTTTTTATTGGCCGCCTGAAGCCGGCAATGTCATGGGAAAAGAGAAATTTAGATGTCAATCGGAAACAGAAAAAAAGAAGACTATAGGGGCCACGAAGCCAAGAGGACATCGATTACGTTCCCAGGGGACCGCCAGAAAGGCGTATACGCTAAATACGGAAACAAAACACTGAGGGTTGCTGAGATTCCTAACTCGACTTCTTTGATAGTTTAGTCTTTACGACCATCAAGTTCATCGAATTGAAGCGGTGTATCTAATTAATAAGGACTCCTCAAAACGTCAAAGGAGATAAGTTTTCTGTAGGGGCGACGACGTGGGCGGGAAGAGGCTGCTCCTCGTCTTGTGAGTAAAGGAACCAACAAAGGAACTTTGCGCGTCGATGCGAAATCTGATTTGTCGCGTCAAAGACAACATCAGAAAGGCGCAAAATCACAGGTGAAACAGCCATTTTTTAGACTTTTTGAAGGAGGCGAGACTTTAGAAGAAGTTGTTATGCAGCATAACTTATGCTTCAGGTCCTCTGTAAAAGTTGCCTTTTTCTCATTTTTTTCATTACATCTTGTATAATTTGAATGCGACTACGAAAGTCGCCGCATTCCTATCCTCACTAGTGTAAGTAGAAGAATTATATGACTTTAGAACTGGCTCCGAGTTAGAATAAGAAAGTAGGATACACTACGGGGTTTACATTCCAACCACAACTCTTTTATTGCTTCGTATCCGAGTGAAATATTCAAAATGGGAACACATGAATAATGATTTGTGTATGACGACTACTCTCTAGTATTTTGCAGTGGAATCCACTGGTAAATATTAGGAAATGTGAACATATTGATGAGCTTCTAACGTAGTTTGTTGTGCATTGCCGTCGTAATACAATTTGAAATGTTTCTCAATTTGTATGTGACCTTTCTCTGTTCCGTGTGGCAATCGCTGTAGAGTAAATAACCCGGTCAAAATAAAGAAATGCCAAAATGTTTGTAAAATTTTTTTTTGTGACCACCATTTTTGTGACTCTTGGTTGATTGAAATATTCCAAGTTCGAGTCCAGAAGCAGTGACACTAGCTTTGACACTAGCTTATTACTAAACTCAGTTTCAAGTTCCTGCTAAATAACAAAGAATATCACCAGGGTAATGCTTCCAACAGTATTGTCCATTTCTCTCTTCCCCCAATACCAAGTCATTTTAGAAGTCGAAGGAACAGTCTCGCATGGTTTTGCGCGCGTCCTATGTCTTATGTTATGGTATCGGCGCGCGCGCTGTTTGAATTCGGGGGCTTGATCGGCATTTTTACTTTTTTTTCATTATTTTCATTTTTCTTTTGAAAATCATTGCAACACTTCAAAATCATCATATAAGTGCTTGGGAATTGTTATGTAACGCTCAATGGAGCGCGAGTACCAAAAGCGTTCAAAACGCTTTACACAAAAACAATCGTTGGGTCTAATACCCAACAGGAATTTTAAAAAAATAATACAAATTCTTCAGTGACAGCCATCCTACTGGCTTTAGAACTATTGCTTTTACTTCCGTTACATCTATGGGTCGAACGGTATAGAAAACCCAGCGAAAATAAGGTGAAATGATATAAAAATAGAAAAAAACGTCAATAAAGGTGTTTTCGAATCTAAATATTCAAACTGCGCGCGATCCCCGGGCCACGCTGGACCAAGTGCGAGACTGTTCTTTTGAGTAAGGCCCTTAGGTCCAGGTCCGGATCGGATCTCCTCTGATATGCTGAAGACGATCAAAGGCACCATCCCTTCTCACATTCTTGTTCTTAAGGAGATGATTCAACGAGCCGAAGAGTACGACGGGCCGCTGTACATGATCTTCGTCGATTTCGAGAAGGCCTTCGACACCATGGAACACGCCGCCGTCTGGAGATCCCTCTGCGAGCAAGGAGTACCGACCAAGCTGATTAGAGTCCTTGATACCATCTACAGAAGATCCGAAGTCAAAGTCATGGCGTGTGGCGGTAACATCGACATCAATGTCCAACGAGGTGTCCGTCAAGGAGATACTGTCTCGCCAGCCCTATTCGCAGCCGTCCTGGAGAGTGTCTTCCGAAGGCTCGACTGGGAGCAGAAAGGCATCAACGTCAACGGCTCCAGACTGTCCAACCTCCACTATGCCGACGACATCGTCCTAATGTCCCAATCTGCCCAGGAACTCCAGGAGATGCTGCAATCTATGTCCGCCGAGTGTAGTACCGTAGGCCTGAAAGTGAACCAGAGGAAGACCTTCGCCCTCACAAACCGAAGGGAATCGCCTCTCCAAGTCGACGGGCACCTGATAGTCTACGCGAAGAACTTCATCTACCTCGGAACAGGATCTCCTTCGACAGGAACGAGTCACTAAAGCTAACAAGACGAGTGCAAGCTGGATGGTACGCCTTCAACCTCTACCACCAGCTGATGATCAATAAGAGGATCCCAGTCCAGTTGAAGACACGAGTCTACATCTCCTGCGTCGAGCCAGCCTTCCTCTACGGCTGCGAGACATGGACTCTGCGACAGAGGGACGTCTCCAAACTGGCCATAGCACAACGACGGATGATGAGGAAGATGCTGAAAGCCAGCCTTCTGGAACGCTGGACTAACGAATGGCTCTACCAGGATTGCCATCTTCCCGACATCAGAAGACGCTGTGCTGAACGAAAGTGGAAATGGGCGAGAAGACTGGCCGAAGGAGGCATTAGCCGATGGGAAAGGCGGATCGTGGAATGGAGACCATGGGAAAGAGGAAGAACACGAGGACGTCCGAAAGCGAGATAGGCAGACAGTTTCGTCGAGTTCGCGAGCCCTAACTGGATTCGACACGCTGCTGACCGTGATCGGTGGAGAAGAAGCACGCTGCGACATGTAAATACATTGATATCGCAATGGAAATTGAAATTGAATATATTAGGGTGGGATGAAAGAAATTGGTAGACAACAATTTCAGCGGTTTCAGAAACGGATTGGTTCACAAAATTGTGAAGGAGTGGTGGGAATACTTTGGCTGGCTTATGTAAACTGCTGAAATAGGTGTCACAGTCAAAATAGTCAAATTAAAGCAAAATTAGAAAGAGAAAGGGAGAAGAGACGGATTATGCCCCGGTGGTGGAGGTGATGTAGACTTCGGTGCTCTTGTCTCCGATCCGATCCTTCAACCAAAACGTCGTCATCATTCCCTTTCCCTGAATTATCCCCCTTTAAAATAAGAGAATTCCCCCACTTTGATGTCAACTTCTCCCCGTTCGATGACGTCGAAGAGGGGGTGATAGTTACAGAGGTGACGCTTCGACTCCTCCGACATCTGGATCAATCCAGGTTTGCCGCTGGACTCCATTCGAGAAGATGTGTTCACCTATTTTTACTCTTTTTCAATGACATTAAATGGGGGTTACCGTGTCCCCGAAGAGACAGTACCGAGGAGCAGAGAGACCGACAACTCCAGCGGCGACAGAGCCAGTGTGAAATCCCCAACGACAACGGATACGGTGACTGATACGGTGGGGAATCTCGTACGTTGTCAGGTACTGAAATGGTTAATTTTGTGTTTAGGCCAGTACTGAAATAGGGAGAACTGCTTCGTAAGCAATGATCTGACATAACATCTTCAAGTATTCCCCACCTGTCTCATATCCAGGGCACAGTTGGCTATATTCTTGGAGTGGAGGTTTCCATTCTCTTCGGGGATTCCGGACACGACCATGTAGGCGTCGCCGATGGTTTCTACCTAAAATGCACACAGTAAGAACAAGGAGGACAGAATAGATTGTTTGCGCATTTATTTTCGTGAATCGCATAAAATACCTAGAAAACTATTGTAGCATTATGTCTAGTCTATAATTTGTAAGATATATTGAAAACTTCTGGTTTCATGTATTCCATAAAGAAACTCGTATCGCATAAAACTTGCTAAACGTAAACCTTTCGCCTACCTTATAGCTCTGATTCTTCGTGATGCACTCATCAAATCCGGTGTAGAGTCCATTCAGCATGTTGACTACCTAAAATTACCCAATTTACATGTTTCCATACGACAAGAGCGCCTCAATGGGGGTGGAAGACGAGCAAATTGTCGTAAATCCCACAATATCCGAGAAGAGAACAGTGGCCGAGGAGAAGAGCTTCGGCGGCACGCTTCTGCCCATCTTCAACTCATTTGCCACATATCTGGAAGGATTTTTTAATGCATTGAGTAGGCTACTAAATATTTCGCTGATTTCAAAAATTGTTCAGTCTTGGCGTGAAGACATTTTTTCTGTTAGATTTGTATATCTCCCTTAAAATAGTCCCCCGAGCTCAAAACAAACTCACGGCGGCAGTAGCTGGGACAGCAGTTTATCCGCCCGAACATTGGCGTCTTCCAGCAATCCCGTCCTCTCCGCCACCAATTTCTCGAGATTATTCGCGTATTGTTCCATCAACCGGAGCATTTGATCCACCAGCGATCCCTTTCTAAACCCATTTCTCTCCTCTATTTCCCATATTCCTCACGTTTTCAGGACCATTTCCGTGTTTAGTCGGACTCGTCGGATACTCGGTCGAATTTCGGGATTCTCACTCCAACAGTCGCGAAGAAGGGCCTGAATACGATATATACAACAGGAGAATAGTTCACCTGAAGGTCTGGATTGCATTTCATCGGGTCCTGAATCTCTGGAGAGACAACTTTTGATCCATCAGTCAGATAATCACACAACTCTGTAGGTTACAACTTATTTATATAAAGAGTATTCGAAACCTTGGATATTGGTGTTCTCACGAAACGGTAGACTTCGAAAGAGAATCTCGTACATAACCATTCCGAAGGCGTAGATATCTCCGGCCTGTCTCCGATTCTAGACATCCCTCTTCCCCAGTCACGGCTACCGTAACCTACCACCGTCTGTTTAATCCATTTCTGATCCATCCGTCGTTTTCTATTCGATTCTCGGTTCTTCAACATCTCCGGGGCGCAGTACAGAACACCTGGAAGAGAAAATTAAATAGAAAGGGGGAGCTGTACTTGTTTTCTGAGCCGCCTGGCTCTTGTCGTCGTCGTCCTTCACCACCTCGATATTTATGGCCCCTTGTTTCTCCCAGCGCTCCAGTGGACTGGCTGAAGAGGGGAAATCTCGAATAAAAGAAAAGGGGACGGACCAATTCCGTAATCGGACAATTTGACCATCCAATTCCGGTCGATGAGACAAGCCCACGGGGTCAGGGAGCCATGGTAGCCAAGGGAAGAGGCGTGGAGATATTCCAAACCCTGGAATTAGTCAAACCTTATTGTGCTATCGTCTATACACAGTAAAGCTAATGTTTCTCAGTCTTTACTTATTCCCAAAGTGAAACATTTTTTGTTAGGGTAGAGCAAAACTGACTAGAGTAATATCTCGAACAAAAGCAGCGTGGAACTTCTCATCCAGGGAGACTTTTTGATTGTAGATTATGTCCTAAAATTAATAATTTCAGTAGATTTCCCCTCAAGAACCTGAACAGTTCCCCGGCTGCAGAATTTCCACAAGATGAGCATCTCTTCCTTCTCGTTGAAAGCCATACCGAGGAACGGGTTCAAATTGTCGTGAATCGCTTGTTTCATCTGAAATACGTATCATTCTTACAACATTTGGTTGTGTTATATTCTTAGGAACGTAAATATACCTGTGTTAGCATTTTCATGTCCTGCCGTCCGAATTTGATGGGTCGTCGTTGAGGATATCTGAAAGAAAGAGAATAGAGAGAGAGAGAGGGGAAGAGCTACCGGTGATAAGTGGCATGAGTGTTGACTCCAATGATGGCGTGTCGCTTTTGTCCCGTTGAAACGTTGCTTAATTTTGTTGTGGTTGAATTTATTGAAAGCTGAAAGGATTATAATTAGCACTGTTTTATGGATAGTTCTAATATTTTAGTTTAGAGGCATAATTTGTTTCACAGTACCAGAGGCAAAATGTGAGAAACTAACCATGGATCGGGCCTGTTCCTCGTCGATGAACTGCAAATCGTCGTGGTAGAGTCGCCACGGCATCTTATTCAACGCCTGATTCTCGCTGAAATGCATGAATAAATATCGGCGATAAGTTTCTGTTTCGGATCCCCTACCATTAAAGTGCTATGGTGTTTGTCTGTTTGTTTGTTTGTTTGTTTGTTTGTCTATCCGATGGGAAAGTGTCCGACGGTAAAAGGGAGTATTAAATTTCTTAATCCCGGAAGCCGCCGCAGGCGGTCGTCGGCAAGAAGCGGAAAGGTTGCCACAGGTCGAAACGGATAATTCTAGAATTCAACAGCCGTAGGCTGCCGAAGGCCCGCTGGTAATATACTAATAGCGCAGCAATAAGAAAAGACGGTCTGTATCGACATCAACTTACCAAACTTTATAAGCTCCGTATCCAATTCCGGCAGCTACGAAGGCACACAAGACTAATCCGGTGATGGATATCTCCAAGAAATAGGAACATTTCTGTCCCCGGTAGCCACAAACGGGCTCATCCAAGGGCATCCGCCCGTTCTCCGATGGCCAGAAACCTGTTATCAGGTCCGTTAGCTTCTGAAATATTTTTATATTTAGGTTGGGAGGTAAATAGTCGATGCGACACTGTTGAGTGCTTTTCTTATGTCAGGAAATGGAAAATCTGACCAGAATGAAGCAGCCGCTCCTGTTCTTGATGCCGTCGCAATTGGAGACTAGTTCACTCTCCATCGAGACCATCTTCATCACCCGTTCCCTGTAGTTTTCCCCAATTAATCACCTAGTCGGACATGTTTTCAACCTCGTCGGAGAGATGTAGAACGCGGCAAAAATAGGCGCCCTATCGGCCAAGTCGTCCATCAAAACGGTGCCCACCGCGGCGGCGGTCGAGGAGGAGTTGTTACTGGTCGCGTTTGAGGCAACCACCCCTGAAACAGGGAAATAACCATCGTTTCTCGTCCCCTGCCTACCGTCAAAACTCAATCTTCTCATTTTATTCCAAATATAGGCGCCGTTCGAGACGAAGGCTTCGTTTTGCGTCTCGCTGAGAGCCTTCCTGATGGCCAGGGCATAGAGGCGGAGGGAATCGTACAGATGGATGTAGCCGTAGATATTGGTCTACAAAAAACACGTTATACTATTGGTTTCCTTGGCTACCAGGTCCAGATCTTTTTTTCGAATTCCGTGCTTCTCCACCCGATTGACAAAGCTCGTCGCAATGGAGTCGTCGAAGCCGTTGACATCGTCTATCTGAAGCTCGTGTCTATTATAGAGAAAGAAGAGAGACAAATAAGAAAGAGTAGTGAAACCGTACGATGATAGCATTGGCAAAGTGGTCCTTGACGCGTTGAAGCATCTCTCCGTCGGCTCCGATCCAGGGAGACGTGTCCTAAAATATAGAATGTATTGAGAGAAGTACTAGTAGCAAGGAGTGCTGTGTAACATATGATGCATTGTAAAAAATACTTATTCGAGTGGTCTGATAGTAGCGCATTTTCATTCGAGGAGCTTATCTACGATCGCGATGTTTTATGGAAACCCTTTATGCAAAGATTTACTTTGCCGAGCAATGAATCCATTCTGAATGTCTCTCACCATCGGTCCACTTTGAATCCACGGCAGAATGAAGGCGTACTCGGCGTTGCTCATCTCCGACATAAACGTGGCTTGCATGAACTCCTTCGAAATTTCCCTTGTTGACGAGAATAAGCAGATCACAACTGAATTCTCCGCTTCACTTTCAACCATAACTGAAACCTACTTCTGGCGTTGTTTTTGATCTCGTCCAAATAGCCCGACTTGGCCATCTCATTCGCTCCCCAAGATTCTTCAAACATTATCTAAAATATTGTTGTCTGTTTATAGAATTCGTAAAGCATGAAACCTTTTTGACTACTGCAATTCCCTTCCGGTGGAGGACCTCTTCGAAGACTTGGACCCGCTCGTAAGCAGTGGCTCCTGTGTTGGTGACAATCGCTATCTGGAAAGGACCCCTATTTTGCTGTATCAAGAAAAAAATGTCATTGCTATAATTGCCAGTGAGGAAGTAAATACCAAAAAGAAAACATTATGGATTCCCAAATGCCCTTATAACCACACCACTGAATGATCTAACAAGTTGTTTTATGGTCAATTTCCTGATCGTAAATTCTGATTCTTTCCTCTCAAACTGTATATAAAACGGCTAGATAACACCGGTTTGATGTATTTCGTACCTTCTGAATATTTCATAATGAATGACCGGTAATTTCAATAATGATAAAGTAAAAAAGCAGAGTACATTGTATACAGCGAATAGTACTTTTTAGTGCAAAACTGGTCATCAAACATGTCTTCGAGAATCTCATCAGATACAGATTATTTCATATCTTTCTGCATGGACCATTGGGATATTCACATTATCATGCTTCTTTACGACTACTTCGAAACACACCAATCGCGAAATTATGACTAATCATGGCTATTTCTCAACATCTACAAAATGGCAATGATCACGAGCTCGTATTAGGATCGCTTTTTTCCCTTGATGATTCTTTGAAACATGGTATTATACAAGTCAGCTAGAAAACGGACTAATGATTTTTTTCTTTCGAAATATGTACAAAACAACAAAAATTAGTAGTACTTTGTTTGTTTTTTTCCTTCTATGCGTTTCCCATTTCTTGTGTTGAACAAAAGAATGCCTAGAACTTCGTCAAATACTTGGTGCTCCATCTATATATCCATAGACTATTAGCTTATGATTGTTTGGGCTCTACTATTAGCTTATGATTATTTGGGCTCTACTATTAGCTTATGATTGTTTGGGCTTTATGACTACTTTGAAATATAACAAATATCATTCTCAAAAGTATGGATCAAGTTTCTTTCAATATATTTTCCCGTAGTTTCTTTCCCCTACTTGATCTCTAATTCCCATAACCTCTCCGTACCTTTGACCATTTGAAGTGTTGAAGAAGTGCTACCGTAGCCTCGGCGATGGAGTTGGTATTTTTAGAGCTAATCCGGGCTAAAGTCTTGTAAATCCCCCGATCTGTGAGAGCATTCGACGCGGAGGAATACGAAATGATCGGAACATTCCAGAACGTGGACATTTTCACGACGGGCTCCAGTTCGGCGGTACAATAGGGGCCGATGAAGGCCCGCACCTGGTGCACGTGGTACAGTTCCGCCGCTACCGCCACACCCTCCAAGCTCTCGCTACACGTCTGCCGGGAAATTATCCTATAATCACAGCGTTTCAACTATTATTGAACAGAAGAAACTCACTCGAAATCGACGTCCTCTCCGATTATTCCGTCCTGGATCAGTTGCTCCTTGCTGATGTCGAGGATCTTCGCGTCGTTCGGCATTACCCCTACAAAAATATGCTACTAGTTGTTTCAAGAGATACATTTAAAGTGTTCAAGAAACCTCTAACAGTTATTCTCTTTGGACATTTGGAAAATAAATTTATGGAGTAGAACTATTTCTTTAAAACTTCGGAGACTAGGTTTTCAAAAAGTCCTCGCAAAAGACTGGATTACGATAGGAAAATAACGACATTTATGGCACTAAATGGATAAACTAAAATGAATTTCCAAATTTTTAATGATTTTATCGCTTGACTAAAACACAAAGGCCCCCATTTTCAATTACAGTACTTCCTGCCCTCTCCCTTCCCAGTTTACTGACCAACCGCTCCGAGATGCCCGATCTTGATGACTCTCTTGTTTTCCTTGTTCACTTCCAGCTTTGCTCCGGCGTCGAATTGGACATACGACGTCTTTGTCTCCCGTCGAACACGCCAGTTGACAATCGGCTGATCCTCCGAGAAGGAGATCGGTACAAACAGCAACAAAAACAGAAACAGTTGAGGCATCTTACTGAAACATAGATATTTATTCATAGAACATATAGACGCCGCGTGGAGCATTAGAAGAAATGGGGATGGATATGTCTGGCTGTAATCTGTCCGTCTTCATTTCCCAAATGGAGGAATTATCCGATCCATTGACGCAAAACGACGGCTCAGCCGGGATCGGATTGCTGATGCGGCGTCTCATTAGCGATCGCGATGATCGACGGAAGACGAGGAAAGACCACTGGAATCTGAAATTATTTTCAACACACTGAAAAATGTAACTCTGTTCTTCCGTCTTTCTTCTATCGTCGGTAAAGCATAAAACTTCCTCATAAAGTGTTCCTCTCGCCGTCGGCCGAAGTATGGTCTCCTTCCCCCGCGTTCTCCCTCCAGATATCGGTCGTAATGGGGTCTCTCCCACCCGCCTAAGATATAAAATAGACGGCGTTCTATTCTCCCTGGTGAGACTATGCGGACCTTCTCCTTTCTTCTTCTTCTTCTTTTCGCTACGGTCATTTTAGAAAAATTTCTCTTTTCCATTGATGATATTAGGTGATCAACCGGGTCAATGCAAATGCGGATGCGGCTTCGAATATCTGTTCCCAAGCTTGTGTCCGCCTCATCGTGCCGAAGGAGAATATGACGAAAGAGGAGGAGGAACGGTTCCATGTGGCCAGTAATAACGGATACAAATGCGCGTGAGTTGTAATTCGATTGCTCTGAACAACTAACTACAACAATGAGCAGATTTTGAAGGAATTCCAAAACCAAAAAAACTTGTAATTTCCCCAATTTCAGTGCCAAATGTCACGATCTCTTCGTTACCGGAGACAGTGAGGCCAATGTAATCACCAAGCTCCAGAAGATCTCCTTCGATGATATCTACCTGAAACCGAGCAACGTCCAGGCCACCGTGGCCCTCGACGAACAGATCAGACAACTGACCAAGAGGATCGAACAACTGGAGAAGTTCGTCGTCCGACTGGGAGCCATTGCTAGAATCCACACGGAAGAACAGAACCGACCTGGTTACCGCCCCCTCTGGAGGAAGAATCGCCAGAACAAGCACAATGAGAAGACTACGGTAGCTACAGCCGGAGCCTCAACAACGAAGAAGGTCGTGGCTTCCTCGAACCAGGAAGGAGGCCCTCAGATTCAACATTCTCCCGTGGTTGGCGGACCTCAATTGATCGACAGCCCTCCGGGGCCACAAATTCTGCCCATCTTCAACCCCAGACCAGCTCTTGCTAACGCTAATCTAAAGAAGATAGTTTGATCGTGAGGGTAATGAATATGGGACAATGTTTGCCTTTTCTTGTGTTTTTTCCCAGTCTATGAATATTTCTGTCGTGTAGAATTGACGATTCAAGGAAGGCTCTCATTGCTAGACACCGGATCATACATGGGCAAAACGCCCAAAAACGGGCGCGCCCGAAATTGGCCGTAGACGGGAGTGTCGCGCGTTTGTGTCCGTATCTCGGTCATTTCTTGGTCGATTTAAAAAATTTCAAGACCTAGTTAGAGAGCACGTCAAGACGATTCTAATGAACCCAGTCACATCTCAGCCGCCCCGACAAAAAATCTGTAGCCTCACAAACTTTGGCAGATGATATGTTACGTAACGTGGTGCGCCCAAAATCGGACGTTTGCCCATGCATACATCGGATAGACTTCCACTTTATTCGAATTATCCAAATCTATTGGTTTTGTCGAATCGTCAATTACGCTACGCAGACATTACGGAGCTACAAGTCCCAAAAATCGCTATTATCCTGCACATCCCGTGACTAAATGATGAAATTGTCCAATAGAGGTAAGAAAAACGTATTGTCATTGAATTATCCTTGTTTCACCAAGAATATGTAAGGCTGAAATACTAATCGTTTTCATTAGATGAAGCGAACTCAGAGGCTGACTAATTCTCGTTAACAAACCAGAAACAGTTTATTTCAGGAGAGATTTTTGGCTGTTTACCGGCCGGCATGTGACCTTCGTCGAACTTTTTTCAGTCGCCCCGCTGCCGACCGATTCCTTCTCCCCGAAATGACCCCTTCCCTCTAGATTCTAGTTTGATCAACAACTGGCACTTTTCGCCGTTTTACCTTCCCTTTATAGATCGTCTCTCAAATCATGGCAATGAGAGTTACTGTTGACCAGGACCAGGCTTTCGAAGTTCAGAAATGTTCGAAATTTTCTTCCTATTCCAAAAACCACGTTTAGATGGCGGTTCCGCTCATGAACAGACGCGTATGGAGATATTTTTGATGGTAATTTCATACATTTTGGTCATTTTGACCTTCCCAATTACGTTCTTCGTGTGTTTCAAGGTAGGAAACGGTCATTAGGGGAGGAAGAAATCATTTTAGACGGTACAAGAATATGAACGGGCTGTTATCTTCCGACTGGGGAGATTGGTATCCGGCGAGGCGAAAGGACCAGGTAACGGATACTATGAATGCGAAATTATTGAATATTTGACGTTTTCTTAGTTTTAAAATCATTTTATACCATTTTTCATTGAAATGTCGTTATTACTGCACGGTTGTATGTCTCACAATTTAGGTCTTTTCTTCATTGTTCCGTGCATCGACGAGTACAGGAAGGTTGACCTCCGTCTGGTCTCTTTCGACGTTCCTCCACAAGAAGTACTTTTCCCCTATTTGTAACCCCAAATAATAAGCCCAGATTCTCTCAAAAGACTCGGTAACAGTCAGTGTCGATGCCGTGGTCTACTTCCGCATTGTGGACGCGTATCTGGCGGTCAGACTGGTTCCCAAAGGGCGAAACAGCTAAACTTTTAGGTAACACAAGTGGAAAATGCTCAAGGATCAACGAGATTACTCGCGGCGACGACGTTGAGGAATATCCTGGGAACAAAGACGCTGGCTGAAATGCTATCGGATAGGGCTGGGATTGCTAAAACTATGCAGGTAAAGATACCGTAACAAGAGACACACGATCGTAGGTAGTGTAATTACTGGCATTTTATTGATTTCATGAAAGACATATAAGTTTTTGAAACTGATCAGATTCAGTTATATAAAAGCTCGTATTCCAAAAAGGAAATAGGGGAATCATATGAACGACTGCTCTTCTTGTACCTGCTCTCATGTTCCGCCGGACCCTTTTATAATTTTTTGCAATTTACAAGCGTGTTCAGGTGACATTAGACGACGCAACGGAGCCGTGGGGTGTAAAAGTGGAACGCGTAGAGGTCAAAGATGTCCGTCTACCACCCCAGCTTCAAAGAGCAATGGCAGCCGAGGCTGAAGCTACGAGGGAAGCCAGAGCTAAGGTAGAGTTAAAGAGAGAAACCCTCTGAGTAATCGAATAAGATACTCAAGTGAAAAGACAACGACGAATTTCAAAACGTCTAATATTTCCTAATTTCGATAAAAGGACTATGCTCACAAAACAGGAAGACGACTAGCCTTCTTATTGAAATAAAGCGACGAACCCAAATTTCAGTTGATAACGGCCGAGGGAGAGCATCGAGCCTCACAGGCGTTGAAGGAGGCCAGTGACATTATCAGCCAGTCCCCCGCCGCCCTCCATCTCCGTTTCCTTCAGACTATGAACAATATCGCGTATGTTTTCTCTCTCTTCTTGGTAAAGTTCCCCATTTTAGAGCAGAGAAGAACAGCACGATCATATTCCCCTTCCCTATCGACTTGGTCAAGGCATTCCTCGGTCACCAACAGTAATTTCCATGTTTCGTAAGCATGACATAATAAAGAGTTTACTTCTTCTATATTGGAATGCGTTATTTTTTTGAGTCTAAAATGACTAAACTTTGACCGTATTCTGTTCTCCAAAAAGAGGTTTATCCACCGCGGATAATGGACCTATCTGGGATTAGCGGACCTCGGATATAAAATGTTGGTTGGAGAGAGACCAAACTCGAATCACTGTCAGGGCAGTTCACTTCCTTCTTCTCTTTGAATTATATCCTCCAATTGAAGATATCTAAATTTCACTATTTCAGATAATGCGTCTTCTATTTGTCCTCGTCTTGCTGCTCTGCGTGGTGGCCGTTATTTCTGCTGGTAAGTAAAAATATCGAACTGGAAAATCTCTTCAGCAACGACGAAGAAAGCTACAACAAAGAAAGTTACAACCAAAAAGGCCACAACAAAAAAGGCGACGACCAAAAAAGTCACAACGAAGAAGCCCGCAACGACGAAGAAGACAACAACCACACAGCCACCTCCTCCGCCGACTGTTCGCCTTGGATCATCTAATCCTCTGCATCGCGGTCTTCCCATCCGGCCACCTCCTCAAACGACGACAGAAGCGCCAGCCGGTAACAAGAATCATGGAATCTTCGGGCCTCCTCCTTCCCATGGAAAATAGACTGTTGTTTTTGTATTGGAACTGTTTCAATGAAAGTAAATATACTGGCTCACTCCATTCTGCTTCAATGGTTCACTAGTCGATTTCGCAAAGAAAATTCCTGCTCCGTTTAGAATAACGTGCAAGTTTTGCCCTTATTGCCCTCAAAAAGAACTTGAAATTTTGCAACTAAAACGAGTAAAAACTTTTGGTTTCAATAGTCCTATAAGCTTCTCCTATTCTAATTGTTGCAGTTCCATGTTTTCTATATGAGCACATTTTTTTGTAAAAGTTTTTGTAGCCATTTTTGATACAATAAGGGAGGTGTGTTCTTTTTTCGAGAGCTGGAGGTTCTGAATAGCTTCCAATAAAGTAATATGAAACTGTCAACTCTCTTCATTCTCAACGGCGACAACATTTTCTAATATTATTGAAGAATTCAACACGAAGAGCATTACAGAAGGTGAGAAGGATGTATGGGGGAATGATGGTTCCAATCTCGAAAAAGTAGCTGTATGCCTCGACGAAACTCGTTCCATCGACATTTATGAAACCTGAAAATATGACAATAAGAATTGAATTTGTAATGTTTTGGGGTTCATATAATTTTATGTGTCACTATTAGTAGCAATATCTGATCATTATAAGAAGCACCGCTCATTTTTGATCGTATCTATTGGTCCCGGAGCCCGAATCCCCTTCGAAAAGTTGTTTACTCGATGGATAATGACGATCCAAACAGGGTTACAGCCGATCATCCGGCACCAATATATAGCCAGCCTGGAGATCTCTCCTGCTCTCTCGATCCATTCTCTCCACTCTATTCTTCCCAATTCTTGAGAGACGCGTCTACTGTTTCTAATTTTCCTGTTGCTGTGTATTTCTGTAGCTATTTCAACCGATAAGACCACAAAAAAGGCAACAACGGTGAAGAAAGCGCCTACTACGAAACGGCCTACAACCACTAAGAACGTGACGACGAAGAAGGCCACAACTAAAAAAGCCACGGCAAAAAGGGCTACCACAAAGAAGACGACAACGAAGAAGCCATCAACGACTACCTATCATCCTCCCCTTTATTACATCATCCTCTCCGCAGCCACAACTACCTTGACTACAACGACAGTCTCAGTAGCTACAATAAATCCAACGGCCACAATGGCGACGACTATTCCATATATTGGTAACGAAACGTATCACGGAATCTTTGGAGCGCCTGCAGCAACATAAGCGAGTATGAATCGAGTTTTTTCCAATAATAAAATTTATCATCTGGCGCCGAAACATAAATTGGGTTTTACTTTCATAAAACTCAGAGTTTCAATTTTTCATACTGGTTTTTAGATGAAAATAGTTGTAGTAAGGGAAAACATTGGAAATCTCCCCTATAATTGGATCGGAATTCGATTACAAGCCGAATTGATTCGAATAAAGCAGGAACGACGAAATCGATGTAAGAGGACACAATAAGAATGAGGCAAGCCACACTTTATCAACTAGGGACAAAACATAAATAGAAATGCCCTTCCAAGAAAGCGAATCAAATGTTTACTGACAGATGGAGTGCTTTTCTTATGCTGACTGTTGGCGGAAAAGGCGTTGCCTGGAACCATTCCAAATAGCGGCCAGATGTGAACCGTGTTTTATTTGAGCTCCACAATCACCGAGACAGCGATAAGAAGGACGTTTTCAAAGGGAACTTTGGTACTCTCGTCACATCTTTCGATTTCCCCCCTACAGTAGTGCTTCCCTTCTCACCCAGAAGGACAGACAAACTTCTTGTCGAGGTTCCCCGTGGTAGGTCTTTGTCCCCTTCTTCTGTGGCCGTAAGAAATTAACTACCCGGGTGCCACCAGGGTGGAAAGCCTCCCGGGCGAAGCTCTACCCGGCCGGGTAGGAAGCTTCCCGGCTTGTAAACAGCGTATAAAGTGGTCTTCCTTTTGTATATTTTACTCGTTTTTAAAGAATTTTTGGCGTAATTTTGTAGAGAATTTTCTGGCGATCAAGACATATTTTCGAGATTTTGCTCTAACGCCTCCGTTACAGAGAAAAACGCCAAATAAAATTCCAATGCTAAAAGCGTTTTTGGACTTATCTATTTTCCTTTCTCCTTCTAAAACTGTGATGCGGGGTGGATAGTGCACTCGACTACAAATCTTTTGTCTTTTTTCCAACTTGGGTTCGAATCCTCCATGGACGAACATTATTGTGCAATTTTTTTTGGGTTGATTAGCACCCTTGACACCTCTGTAACACTCAAAATAACGTCGAAAGCGAAAAACTTCTTCAGACAGGGAATTCCGCGGAGGTACGATATCCGCTGTACACTATCCAAATCACTCAAACTATGGCTTAACTTGTTCGCCATAATCTGCTGAACAACTTTGCAATAAAACTTTTTTCACGAGAACGTAGGCGGAGCGAGTTACAGCAACCGGGAGGTCTTCTACCCGAGCTTTTAGTCCGGGTTAAATTTTGCCACCCGGGTATTTAATTTCTTACCAAATTTTTACCCGGGCGGTTAATTTCTTACGGCCAATGATAACTCATTATAGAATGCCCAGGCCCTCTCGGCTTTCGTGGGCCTTCGCCGCCTCCTGCTGTATTATCCTCTTCCTTCTACTGAGGAAACCACCATGTCAGAAAAAAATACAACAGTCTGATTCTTTTCGCTTTCAAAGACACCTGCCCCCTTTCCAGGTATCCAATCCATCCAAAAATCAGCCGACCGAACAGGACAACGGCGCCAATCTTGTCCAAGTCCATTTTTGTCTATAAGGGGTACTTGGACCGCCGGATGGAGCTCAGTTTTATACGAATCCTAGCCTTGAACAGATGCAAAAAGAGCACTGAAACGTGAGTTCTCCTGTACTTAGGACGCCATAATTCCTTGTCAGTGTCCGCCGGGGTGAAGTACTCCCCTTATCAAAATCGCAAATGTAATTCTGTAATTCTCCCGTTTGCTGCTGCATTCCAAGAGCAAAGGCAAATAGAAGTACAATTCAGGTTTCTGTCCGTTTTGGTGGACAATAAATGGCTGAAGCTGAATAGTCTAACCATCGAGAGCGGCTGCCCGTGGGGTTGGGCCCGTGGCTGTTCCCTCGTTCCTCACTACCACGAGGTGGCCGTTCCCAAGGATTTCAAAGGAACGGAGGTATGGTTCTCTCTTCAGAATCTAATCAAATGAGAAGGTTCAGGTCTTGATAAAAAGTTCCACTGGAACCCAAAAATTGGAATTGTTCGAGGTCCTCATTGAAAAGAAGGAAGGTCTCACTGTCTGTATCCCGCCCATCTTTTGGTACTCCATTTTCAGTCAAATTTTAAGAATTCCAGGTACACAGACTGGATGAAATTGTTGGTATTTATTGAATATTGGCGTCTAAACGGGGCCACCCAGTTCTTTTTCTACCATCATTCTTCCTCCCCGGATGTCCAAAAGGTCTTCAATTACTATGCTCAAGAAGTTAGTGTTTGACGTTCTTTTTCATAAAATATCCAGGATTGGATGACTGTCATCCCGTGGCCTCTTCTCCCCGGATCCGATGGCTACGATCCGAACTTCTATGTCTACCGGATCGGGCATTCCCTGGCTCATAATGACTGTATGTTGAGGAGTAGGACGAATCGCGCCGTCCTTCTGGACGTGGACGAGCTGATCTACTCCAAGTTGGTGATATTTTCGCCCTCTAATCTTCCTTTCTCTCTCAGGAACGGTTCCCTCCCCTCGTTAATAAAGGCCGTCTTCAATGGAACTAAAATTGGCGGAGTGGTTTTCGACCACCACACCCTCCAGTATGATCCATCTATCAATCCGAGTCCTTTTGACTTCTCTGCCGTTGATTTCAAAGGGGTTATGAGTCCCAGTTTCGCGGCAGTCAAAGGTCCAAAGAAGGTTATCTTCAATCCGGCTACTGTGAAACGGTTGGGAGTCCACGGGGTGACACAATATCTGAGAAATAGCTTGAAGACTGTACAGGTAGCAAATCCCTTTCTCTGGAAGACGAACACCCTATAGGCCAGCCCTGAGAAGGGTATCCTCCTCCACAACCGGTTCAATCATAAGGAGATGACTGGCAACACGACCCAGGTGAAGTTCTCCCTCGTCCCCGGAGCCGGGAACACCTTCCAACGGGTGCTCCTTAAAAGGAAGGAGCAGATATTCCCGAACGGAGCCAGCTACAACGAAGAGGCACAGGCGGCACAGGCTGCCTGTATTGCCAAGTTCGTCTCAGCCTGATAGCCGTTCGATATGACCCATTTTAGCTGGAGGAATACTCAAAACAACTGCAAGAATCCGGTGGAAGGATGTCGCCACGTGATGCAGCCAATGGAACAATGGGTCGAAGCAATCGACGATCTCTACGCAGTCTTTTAGATGAAATGTTACGGGTATTTTCGATTACTTTCTGTGTTCAATAAAGGTAAAAGATTTTTGCTTGAAGTAGGCAGTAAGGCAATTCCAACAGTGGATTTGAGTAGCAACATCCACGAAACTCGTTCTACCATCACTCTAGGAATAGTGAACATGGGCAAAATTAGTAATCCTGATCTTATTAATGTGTGAGGTTTTATGGTACATATAAGTTTCCAAGACAAGGCGCAACTATGCTGTTCACATTATTTTGTTTTTCAATAGCCTATAAAGCATTGTTTTCTCTACTGATAATGGGCCTCATACAGTCGGCCATATACTGCCTCCAGAAATCGACACGCTGATCCACTACTCATTCTTGTGAGCTAACAAAACAATCAAAAAGTCCTATTCGACTAGACAAATGCAATGGGACGTGAACGACTATCAAAAGCGTGGCGAACAATACTAGTAACCAGTAACCAGGTACGTCCCCGACCTCGGTAACCAGGTGAGGTAACCATCCCGACCGGTTACTAACTGAACTTAGTAACCAAGGTACCTGGTGAAGTAACCAAATCTAGAAGATGGGATTTCTTTGATTTTGATGACAACTCACCTTGTTTGTGTTACTATTCGATCGTGTTTTTATCCTTTTTGATAATTTCTACTACTAAGAATGTCTAGAGATCACGGGGAATCCGATGCCGTAACTTTTATTTCATAAGGATGCATGCCAGAAAAGTTATAAGGCAAATTATTGCAATAGTGAATTTTTTCCAATGCAAAAAATCAAACTTGCGATACATCTATTAGGTTCTTATACGTCGCTTCTACTCTTCGATAGCAGATTTTATTTATATCTTATATTTTCCTCTAGAGATTGAATTCTGAACTCTAGAGACTGAAAAATGAACAGTAATTTTACGAAAACTTGACATCGCTTTCTAATCTGCTTCTCACTCGTTCAATAGCAGTCTGTCTGTAAAACTCGGTAAAATTACCGTAACCCTGATATGCATACCGAAATTTGGGATTAAAATAGGTATATAAGAAGAACTAGAGCCTCTGCTTATTAGCGGACAAAAGAATGGAGACAAGCTGGAGCTGCTTATTATTTTTTCTTCGCCTACTGTATACACTATGATAACATCTCGGTTGCCTAATGGAACAACCGTCACCGTTGAAAACCGCCGACTACAAGACATTCTCAAAGGACTGGTTGGAAGTATCCTGTTAAGGAAAGCTGGTCCACCTGCCAAATAATCTGGACAACATAATTTCGAACTACATGATGCAGGCTGTGAAGGAAGGAGTGGATCCAAGAACACTTTCCTTTGTTGACGGGCGAGTCTTCAACAGAAACGAGAATATGATCCGAAGAATCTATGAGGACAAGGCGCAAGATATCCACCAAAGGCAAAATATGGTGGGTTTTTATACGATCTACTTTTAAAAATATACTCTAGGTCTGCTACTACTTTACAGGACCCCCGGGTTCGGGAAAATCCAGTCTAGCGCGCCTTCTAGGCCGGAAAGGAGAAGTGGCAACATGCATCTGGGCCCGCAGTAACTTCGTAAAATACAGCAACGAAACTGTCTACGTAATTGACGAAGTCTCGAGGGACCTCACTAACGATACAAGCTCGATGGGTGTAACTTCCTTACTAGAAGTCGCACAACCCGGACCCGCCCTTGTAAATGTGAAAGGAAAGACACTATACAGCTGCGCAACGACTGTCATCATAATAAGCAACCATCATCCAAACGATCTCAGGTTTAGCGTCGATCGGGCCACAAACGACGCCCAAAGGTTGGCCCTCCTCAGAAGAATCACCTTTCTCGTGAAGTTTGAAGGCGGACGGATGCCGGTTGTTGAAAAGACTCGACAAAGAGAAGAGGAGGAAAGGAAGAACGGCAAAGCCGTAGCCGTATTTCCGGATATACCTGAAATCTGGAAGCTGTGGAATCTGAAGACGGAAGCAGAAAATTGAAGAAGCAGACGCAGAATAAGACCCGCTTCCTCTTCGGCTTACGCCAGTGTAGTCCCAAACTACGTATCATCAATCCTTTTGTGTTTCTGTATTTTTTTTAAATGAATAAACCGTCGTAAGAAATAATAGTTCTCTTATTAATCTAGAGATGTTTTTATTTTATCTGACATATGTTCGACGGCCGAGTCTTTAACCGAAACGAGAATATCATCCGAAGAATCTATGAGGACAAGCCGCAGGATATCCACCAAAGGCAAAATATGGTATGTTTTTATACCATCTGCTTTTAAAAATATACTCTAGGTCTGCTACTACTTTGTGGGTCCCCCGGGTTCGGGTAAATCCAGTCTAGCACGCCTTCTGAGCCGGAGAGGAGAAGTTGCAACATGCATCTGGGCCCGGAGTAACTTCGTCAAGTACAGCAACGAACGTGTATATGTAATTGATGAGATCTCGCGCGACCTGACTAACGACACAAACTCCATGGGTATCACCTCGTTATTGGAAGTCTCTCAACCGTTTCGTGTGATGTTATTTCTAATGTTTTCAATGTTTATCATGTTTAAATAAGCCTAGGATTATACTAGAACAGAAATGTACGCTATAAATTACTGTGATATCAATAAGTATATTACCGTCGATATATGATTTTTCATCTACTTCTTATCTTTATCACACTTGTTACTATTATGTTTATATATTTTCATATAATATAATAAATACCATAGAAATAACATCACACGAATTGATTTTAGAGATCAACACCAACAGTATGATATACAACTCATTTTATAAAAATATCTTTAGTTTTCTTACATCTAAAGCTTTATAACATAGCTTATCTTCTTTCCCACATTTTTCTGATCTAGAAACATATAAATAGTAATAAGGAAAATATAAGATATAAATAAAATCTGCAAAAAATAGATGTATCGCAAGTTTGATTTTTTGCATTGGAAAAAATTCACTATTGCAATAATTTGCCTTATAACTTTTCTGGCATGCATCCTTATGAAATAAAAGTTACGGCATCGGATTCCCCGTGATCTCTAGACATTCTTAGTAGTAGAAATTATCAAAAAGGATAAAAACACGATCGAATAGTAACACAAACAAGGTGAGTTGTCATCAAAATCAAAGAAATCCCATCTTCTAGATTTGGTTACTTCACCAGGTACCTTGGTTACTAAGTTCAGTTAGTAACCGGTCGGGATGGTTACCTCACCTGGTTACCGAGGTCGGGGAGGTACCTGGTTACTAGTATTGTTGGCCCAAAAGCATACATGGGCAAACGCCCGGGCGCGCCACGTTACGTAACATATCATCGGTCTAAGTTTGTGAGGCTACAGGTTTTTTTCTGGGGGCGGTTGAGATGTGACTAGGTTCACTAGAATCGCCTTGACGTGCTCTCTAACTAGGTCTTTGAATTTTTGAAATCGGCCAAGAAATGGCCGAGATACGGACACAAACAGCCGACACTCCCGTCATACATGGGCAAAACGAAAAAGTTCCGGTTACATAAGAGCTTTTTATATAAAAAGCTAACCAAAAGTAGAAAAAGTTGGTTTTAAATGATTATTAAAACATCGAGTATGCATTCCTTTCAATGGTAGAGGATCAGAAATCATTTCTAAATCTCAGCTAGAGCCCCCGTGATCTGCGTAAATGTCCCGGTCCAGCCAAAGGTCACCTCCCCCAATCCAAACAGTGCATTCAGTCTCTGTCTGTCCAGCTGCCAATTACACCCGTTTGTTCAATGTTTCATCCGGCTATAAAATAGGCGTCCCTCATCCCACAAATCACTTCCTACACAATGCGCTTCCTGGTCATCTTCCTCCTGTTCGTCCTCATCTCTACCGCCCTGGCTCAGAGCTCTTCGGGGCGTCCATCCAGCCTCCGACCCAGTACCCCTCGTCGTGGTGGATCTAGCAGCAACAGCGACAGCAGAAATTCCGACTCCGACAGTTCTGAGGAAGGAAAGGGAAAGAAGCGGAAGACAACTGCTCGTTCTTCTCCCCGTTCAACCACCCCGAGAGGATCCACCACTCCCAGAAGAACCACTGCCCCTCCAGCATAAGCGATCAGAGAGTGTTTCAAGTAAACATTATAATTGTCTCCTTCGTATGTGTCTAATTATGTCCTTTTCTTTTTTGGAGATGCTATGGATTACGGTAACGCACCTGAATAGCTGGCCCAGTAGAGAGTGTAGAACATGACGGCGAAGAAGTCGATCTGTTGGTCGATTATGCTGATCATACAGAACGACAACTCCAGATCGAGGCGCTCGAATCTCTTTCCTGCATATTTTCGGTTTTACCGGCCTCATAAAGCCAGTACTTTCTGCATATTTCCGGTCGACGCTTTGCCCTTTTGGGAAATAGTGCAAATCTTCCACGTCGAGACAGAGCTCCTTGATTCCACGGATATGGGGAATTTGTTGTTGTCCACTGGAGGCTGAAATAGACTGTGAAGAAGCGGGGGTGTTATTGCGCTTTGCTGACTGCCAGACTAATAAGGGGACAAGGGAACTTAAAATTTCATAAAGTTCCAAGTCTAATTTAATGAAAAGCTGTAAGAAAGTCTCTACTTTATTATAGGATCTAAATACGGCTAGAATACTCACAATGAATTTTTCTCTTTTTAGATAGCCGTACCCATTGGCTGAACAACATCAGGAGACTGAACCCGTTGAGCATACAGAGGACAGGAACGTAGAACAACGTCTCAAAGAGCATATCGATGGCATCGTAAGTAGAGTCAGCCTGAAGCCAATCAGAATGGAGCACGGATCATGGCAATCAGCTAAGCCGAAATTATAAAGAAATAGTAAAACATTCTCCTAATTTTTTAGCTCACCCTTCCTACATAAGAACTCAATAAAGCTTACGTATCCTTGTTTCATTTCGACCAGCTCGATTCGTCCTCCGAAATATTGAGACTGGCAACAGGAGTCGATCATGGGAAGGACCCAGGCCATCGGGAGAAGCCATGTCATCACGACCAAACAGATTTTGAAGACCGGGTTACAGAACTGAATAGTAACACTTGTGAGGTATTGCATTCTAGCAACATGGACAGATTGTTCAAAACTAATAAAGAGTTCATAAAACATTTTTTGACAATTTGAACAAGAAACAAAGCTCACCCAAGAGTATCCCTTCAACGAGACGGCCAACACCGCCCGGTCGATGCTAAAGACCAGGGCCGACAGAATAATCACGTAGTTCGAATACCACTCGGCACCGTTTGTGACCGTTGCCAGGGGCTAAAATACCATTTCAAAGTTGGGTAACATCTTTGAAAGAGAAAGAAAAATGCTCATAATTTTAAAGGGAGCCTCACCTCGTAAAAATCGCGCCTACAGTACGGCCTGCCGACATTTTACGGGTGCGGCGGCAGCTAGACGGGCTCCTTACGTAATAGCCAATTTCACCTATTTCTGCGTTTCTTTTCATATTTTCAACAATTTTTAGCGTTAGGTTTATTCAAAATATTACAATAAATGTAGACAAAGCAAAGTTCTTGAAAGCACCGGTGTCTTCTAATCCTTCTTCGTGCGATTCTGAAAGCAAAATAACCAAATAATGATTTTTAACAAATAAACTGACCTGAAAAATATTCTACATCGTTCTCCTGACCAAAGACAAGATTAGCCTAAAAAAGAAATATTAGAAAACACCAGGAGAAACAAAAACAGAAAAATAATAGAAGTCCTGAACGCAAAAAAATTTTGCGCAGAGCTTCGCCCTTATTTGATGAAATTCAACACATAAAAACACAGCAGAAGCTATAAACGAGCTTTACAACAATAAATACAATGTCTAAATAGAAGGATAATCATTGAAAACAAACTTACTTGAACTTTCGTCTAAAGTCCTGTGGAGAGCTCTTGCTGCTCAATCCGCTTGTTTCCTCTTGTGCTTGTGCATCTAAAAATAATGTATTACCAATTAGAAATAATAGAAAGCAAAATAAAAATGATAGAACAACAAGAGAAAGCAATACAACAAATAATGAAAATGAGATAATGATGAAATTCGAAAGCGACTTTCAATATGCTAATTAGGCTCAGTTTTCATCAATTTTCTTTCTGTCACAGTTATAATCTGTTGCTAACATGCTACTCTATGTGTAAAAAATAAGTAGAAGTAAAATCAATGCAAGAATCAAAAGAAATTCATCAAATTCTATTTCAGATTCATTTCTTGCGTTGATATTTATTTTTCGGCATTTGTATTGCATGCCACATGCTCAATGATACTGCAAAAGAAGCGCGATCGAATGTAGATATTTTTACAACAAAAATAATGCTGAGAAAACAAATACAAAAAGAGAAATCAATGAAAATAGGAATAAATCAAAAATGAAAAAAATCGAAGGCTTGAAAATCAGGGTTTGGCTCCTCACCATGTTCACAATTTTTTTCTACGAGGTGAGGCTCCCTTTAAACCCTTGGTTTGAAACAAAATGTAGTGGTTCTATCAGGTGCCTCGCCATAAAAGGCATCGATAAAACACCAAAAACTTACAAAAGTATGAGCATCGATCTCGATAACACCCGAATGGTTACGCAGAATAATAATGGGAGCATATTTGGTGAAGAGACGAAGAATGACAGCCACGATGTCGCCGACATTTTGGGAGAAGAAGAGCTGAATCCGAGTCAAACCTGTGTTTATTTTATTCCTTTTTTTTGTTGATAAACTGGTCTCAAAACATTCCATAAAATCTCTAACCTACCGCGTCAAAACTATGAGAATGGAGTGATTTTGTGCAGGAGATGGTGAGCAGGACGAGGGCATGGAGGGTGACGGAAAAGACATTGATCAACATCTTCAACAGGATCCACGAATCCATCACTGAATAGTTATCGTTACTGCTAGTTACCATTAGAGTTGATCTAGTTGTCACCACAAATAGTATGGGTAAAACATGTAAAAAGGACAGAATAATATTTGGCAGAAGATGATCAAACGGAAATGGTTGACGTAACCCGAGACGGCCCTCTACAAATAATGGTCTACGAGGGATGGCCACGGATTAGCAGCTGGGGGTGAAGAGGATGAAGCTGGGAGGAACATTTCTATTTTAGCCAGCAAACCTAAGAAGAAGGAGCAATGAATGGCGATTGTCTCCTATTTGGAGAACAGTTGATACATCCAGTTGTTGTCTTCAGATTATAATCCATTATTTGGAAATATCGCTTCAAGTAAAGCTGGCAATATTATGAACCGCTCCTGAAACTCTCTATACGCCAAAATATTCTACTTTTCCCCGAGCTTGACTATTACATATTTTCCTTTGCTTTGGTTGACTTATTTTATTTAGTCCAGGTCAAACCCTCAATTCGCTTTCCATCCACTCGTTTTGATCGTTTTGAATATTTTAGTTGGTATATTTACCCTACAGAAGGTTAGTGTGTGGTTGAGAAAGAAGCTGGAGTGGTTACTGTAAAGGGTTGCTGACTATCTCCTAGATTTTTATGTAGAGCATTAGTCAATGAAGTTGACCTTTACACCAGCATGTCAGATCAGATTCTAAAAAGCCAACCTTTACATCAAAATTGATGTACCAGTCCTGGTTATAAACAATCACTGAAAATTTCTAATACCAACAGTTCTATATATCTTTTTTGAGTCTTTTTATACTTTTCACATGTTAGGTCCGGAGGCTTTCCCGAACCAGCCAGAAATCAATAAATCAATAGATCCGTCGCTTTCTAGGAGGATGGCTTTGCTTTCGTGCTTTCCACAGGTCTATCACATTGTGTCTTCCTAATCCTCTCCTTATATATTTCAATTAATCCATAAAACATTTTCCTCGTTTCTGACAGCCAGTGCATGAAAATATTCGATAGCAGTATTACAAAAACAATGCCTCTCTCCTTCCAGAAATGTCCTTCAACTACGACTTTCATCCCTATCTAATGCGCCCCAGACGCCTCCGTGAGGCCAGTAGTGAAGACTCCAGTTTTCTCTCGACGACGCTCAGTTCCCTGTCGTCTAGAGGTTCTACTGTCTCTTGTATGAGCGGCCCCATGAGCGACTTCTTCAGGGATCACGCAAAGGAGGAACGATATGTACAGCCAGGACTCCGGGATATTCGAGTGGGTTTCCATTTCATACGGTTGAAAAAGATTGCCTTCAGATTATGGAGAAGTATCTCCTGGAAGAACTCGAAGTCCCGGAGGAGATTGTCTACACCTGGTTCCCTGGCTATGTTCCCCCGAAGAAGGAAGAACAGCCGACTCCGACGAAGCGAGCCAGTTATTACACTTCCCGTTGTATTCTTCACAATGTTCCAACTCCCAAATAAAGATCTTCCTCCTTACAAAACGTGTCAACTTGTCTATAAGCTTCGCAGAATGATAACATTTTATCTTCGGCCATTCAGCATAAAATCCCGGCTCGGGCAAACATTACTCGCCCCCAATCGGAGATAGCCTATCTTGACATTCCGTCGACACAGCAAAACTTTAGGCGTTTAAACGCTAGATAATAAGGACATTGGGATCAAAAAAGTAATGTAGCCCAGGGCGAATTGCTGTAAATGGCAATTAGACAACAAATAGAAGCATTTTGGGAACTCTGTGGATGTTCTTCTGAATTTTTATGCTTTACGGCTGGAATATATCAGATCCACTTTTCGGAATGAGCAACGTTTGCATTTGTTGGGTTGTAAATTGTCATTTGAATTTCATGAAGTAGGAAAAGGACAGCTAGTGATAATAGAAGAAACCAAAAAGATATGAGTGAACAGGCCTTTTCCAAAATTTTTATCATTAAAATTTTTTTCTTATTTTGCGGAGAAAATAAGAGTGAGCAGAGCCTCCAGCTCGCGCTGCTTTATTTGAAGTGTTTTCCAGAGAGTATAGATTCAAATGAAGTCGATGAATTTGCCGAGTCGCTGCCAAAGTCTCCAAAAGAGGAGTCTCTTCTCTTCTTCTTCAAAACCAAAACACTTCGTCTCACTCTCCTCTCCCCTTTTTCACATTTTGCAGAAATTGAAATCACGTGGTGAGTTGAGCGATAAGGTTGAAGCCAACAGCGTCGGTTGTAATGTTTTTGTCAAGGTGAATGGGCGACGGATCGGATGGTTGAAACATTTGTTATCTTAACTCTGGGAGACGGATGGAGAACTTGAACATTGGAAAATAAGTCACACCCAAGTGGACAAGCAAATAAGCATAGACAAAGAGAAACTTTATGAGGTTCGCGTAATCTGAGAACGAAAAATTCTGCTTAATCACTATCTTAAAAAGAGAAACTCAAAGAATATTTGTGGTTTGACAGGAATGTACAAAAAGAGGGCGATATTTTGAAGAGTCAACCCCCTGCTCTTTTTAAAGAAAACGTTTGATTCACACCCTCATTCTCCTTTATGCTCCATGAGTTTGGCATCTTGCCTTCAACAAATTTACCCGTTAATTCAAAGTAACCTGACATTTTACAGCAATATAAAAATGCTAAACAGATAATGCAAAAGATATTAGCCTAAAAAAGTAATCGAACAGTTCACTTCTGGATTTGGGGTCCCACCACGAACAGGGCCCGCAGCTAAAAATTTTTTAGATTAAAACAAAAATGCTAAATAGACAAAGCAAAAGAAGTTGACCGAAGGAGGAACCGAACCCTCGACTTCTGGACTGGGGTCCCACCACGATCGGGTCCTGCAGCGAAAAATTTTTTAGATTAAACAAAAATGCTAAATAGACAAAGCAAAAAAAGTTGACCGAAGGAGGAACCGAACCCTCGACCTCCCGATTAGGGTCACACCACGAACGGGTCCTGCAGCCAAAAACACTTTAAAAATATTTTGAAAGCATCCAGGACCTCACAACAAAAAAGCAAAAAGAGTTGCCCCCAGTGGGGGTCGAACCCCCGACCTCTCGAATGATAATACCGGACTCTTAGCCACTACACCACAAAAGTCGAACGCACGCCGGACGACGGACGGCGGACATTTTGCAAAACTTGTTGTGCTCGTCCTGATTTTATTTTATGGAATACATCCCTGAAAATTTGGGGATAGGGGTAATCGACCACCCTCAAAATTATGGTCAAAAAAGATTTTCACGAAACTTCAATTGAAAAGCTGGGCGCACCAAAGTTACCTCCCCCAGAGCCAGCCGTACCCCGATGTAGAGTCAAACCACGCGCGATTACCCCTGCGGAAAACATATCGAAGATCGAATAGCAGACATTTTCAATATGTTTTACTTCGCCTTTATACTGCTTCATAGAGTTCATTCATTTTCTTTCATTTTGATACGATGAAGTATTCACTCACATGTATTCACTTTTTAGAAGAGTGATCTTTGCCAGTTCTTCTCTCCTCTTCTGATGAAAATCTTTGTGCTTCACTATTCAATTTCACAATTGCCTTCTCAAGACTACCAAACGTAAGCAAAGACGACCTTTACCTTATAAGAAAATGAGAAAACTTTTAAAAATTCACAGTTTCAACCAGACTAGGAAGTGATTCGGCCAATAATTTTGGTATTCGACAGACTTTCCTTCAAATTTCCTTCCAAATCAAGTTATTTTTCCAGTAGCACATCATTATACCGTCTGCCCACAACAACAATTCATGTATCCCGTAAATAATTTATTGCTGGGTGGTTCTCCCTCGAAGGAGGGTTTCCCCATTGTGGGTATAGTCCCAAAGTATTCTTTGGTCCGTGTGACTGGTGTGTACAAACATAAAAATATTAGGGGGGCCGGCGGTTGATTACTCTTTATCAGACTCCGAAAGCCGGTTCTCCTTCTTCTGTTATCTTTTGTTTTTGAGTTTTAGGGGCACGTCCTCGAAAACGGTCTCGAGTTTCACGTAGTACGAGGGTTGCACGATTCGGAGACGGCGAGACTGCGAATCTGGAAACGATTTATTTGTGCTGTGAATTGAATTCCTCTTCTAATAAATTATAAATAACCAGGGCCCAAAACATTGGAGGGGATTCTTATCGTGTTCTGTTATTTTGGGTGGAATTGCACCCGATGTACCCAGCGGGTAAATATCGGTCAACTGATTGTTCGTTTGCGATAAAAATTAGCTCCTGCGGTCAATATTTCCCCTTCCAGTTCAAATTGACCAAATGAGCTACATTTTACTAACGATGATCAATACTGATTGAACAATGATGATCCTGTTCTCTATTTACGAGTTCCCCGAAGCACTTTGTGTCCCGGCTCACCTTGGTCCCTGCTCCTCGTCCTTTCAATAGGGTCATTGTATTCTTCTCCCACCCAGAAGAGTACAGGATTGGCTGATCTGGACATTGGGTCGTGGTCGTCGGCGGTGTGGTGGCTATTATCAGAGAGAGAGAGAGAGAGAGCGGAGAGCGTTCTCCCGGGCCGGTGGCACGCTTCTTTATAAAAGTCAGGGAGGCGGGGCCGAGTGGCCTTTTGGGCTGGTTGTCTTTTAAATGCGAGGAGAAGACGCGGCGGCACGTGGTGAAAAGTCAGGAGATGGAGAGAGGAGGGAGAGATTATGGTAAGCGGATTGGGAGGGGAGAGACTGAATGGAAACTGAGGATCAGGGCAGTATGCAAAGTGACGGATGATGGAAATAGACCCGGGCTGGACGAGGAAAGGTTGTTGTGCGGGGACAGGAACAGAGAACTGAAATACGACTGTGACCCTCTCGATTGAAACTTCCTCAATCTCTTTTCCATTGGTATATCAAGTGAAGTGATTTACAACTAATTAATGACAAAGCCAAAACATTATCGAAAGCGGACAAGAATGGGCTCTCTGCTTCTTCCCGATGAGCCTGGTACCGGTTAGAACTCCCTTGATACTAAATAACACAGCTGCAACCTACTCCTCTAACCATTCTTACTCTCTTTTATCCATTCCTTTTGGCTTGAAAGTGCCGTTTTTCTTGAAACAGTAAGCAAAGAGACGTCATATCCCTTCCACAGATTGAACAATCTGTCCGAAGTGTCCCTTTTTTTGTAGATTGCCCTCTTTGATAGATAATCATGTTCTGTTACGAGTTCACTTTATATCTATTCACAATAGGTCATCCTCGTTGCTGTCGACCTGCTGTAAGCCAAAAATATTCAGAGCAAATGTTTTATTTTTCTATTTCAAAGGGAGGAACTCAAATTGGAGCCCTGGAACTTTCAGGCTCGAATAAATGAAATTCTGTAACCAGGAATAAGTGAAAATTCCTATATTTCTGACTGCACACACAGAAAATACTAACCACTTTCCCAAGCTCGCCATTTTGTAGGAAGTCTGATACATGTTAGAAAATGCTTGGGTAAAGAAGAACGTCAATTTTCCCCAGTTTCGTGTTCCGCGTATCCAGTATGTCCAGTATGTCCACGTCACAACAAAATGTCTCATCTTTCCCTTTCAATCCAAAAAACTTCGTCACCAGGACAGTCTCCTGCAGTGTTAGTCTGTTTTTGACCCGAATTGTGCAATGCTCAGTGCGTAAGTTCCACGAGAGAAGAGGATCAAAACACATGACGTAGGGAGGGGACTGTATGCAGTTGAGTCAGAATAAATCGGCGCTACTTTCCAAACATCGAATATCCAATGGCAAAATGGGGGAATTTGAAAGGTGAACATAATAAAGGCACAGAGAAACACGGGGGAAATTTTGCTACTGGTAATTTGTTTTTTTTATCAACTTGACTACTAATTCTCAATAAGAGTGGCGAAAGTGATCCTTACAAGGGAACCTTTTCACCTTAGGTTGGACTCGTGAGACGAGACCTAGTGCATTCGAAAGAGCGTCAAAAACTATCCCAGGCACCGGGTTCTGTTTCCCCAAAATGACTCGCGTTACGGTGTAGCACGCCAATTCAGTTTTACATGTTAAATTTGTCAAAACTGGTTTTCGTCCTTGTATCATATATCCTTGGAATTGCAGCAGATAGAATGTGAAGCAGTGGTCGAGTGGATAGTGCACTCGCTTACAAATCTTTTGCGTCTTTCCGGGTCGAGTTCGAGTCCCTGTTAAAGCAATCGTCTTTTGCTTCTATATTTTCACGAAAAAAACGATGTTTGATGGATAACAGTTGTCAACTGATACCCAGGGTATCACACCAAAGCCAATAGGCTCTAGGCCATCTGTGGTGCTTGAAATGGAGTGCCAAAGCAATTAAACTCACCCTGTTGACAACTGTTATCCATCAAAAATCGTTTTGTTCGTGAAAATATAGAAGCAAAAGACGATTGGTCCAACAGGGACTCGAACTCGGCCAGAAAAAACGCAAAAATCCTGTAAGCGAGTGCACTATCCACTCGGCCACTGCTTCACATTTTATTAACTGCAATTCCAAGGATACAAGGACGAAAACCAGTTTTGACAAATTTAACATGTAAAACTGAATTGGCGTGCTACACCGTAACGCGAGTCATTTTAGGGAAACAGAACCCGGTGCCTGGGATAGTTTTCGACGCTCTTTCGAATGCACTAGGTCTCGTCTCACGAGTCCAACCTAAGGTGAAAAGGTTCCCTTGTTAGTGTCTCGAAATTTCTTGTTGTCCTCCTCTAACGCCCTCAATGTGACGATATAAATGTGTTTTGACTCGTACTGATAGAGTGAGTCTAAATCGAACTCCTCCTCGCCATCTCGAATAAGAAACACGACAGAGATCGGCGAGATTTTGTTTTTAGACGACCAAAACTGGTCTGATCTATTTTGAACCGATGAATGTTGACCGCTAAATATGACCGTTGAATGAGGAAAATTCTGCACTAAAAATACAAAATGTTTTGACTCGGGCTGAAAAGGGCGACAGGTGTACGCGGGATGGACTATTACAGAGGAAGTTTGGAGGGGCGACTAAATGTGGAAGTTCTTCCCATGGAAGAACACTTGAATTGAAAGCCGATCATAGACTGTGTGCAGTTTCTGTATATATCAAGCCACCTAGAAACATTTCCATTTGTTGCACCCAAAACATTTTTGTATTTACTTCGGTGCATGGACGAACTTGTAGATCGCTAAATTCATAAGGAAAAGAAGGTCAATGCACTTCCTCACCGGGTGATATCACCGAAAAACGTTCTCCCTCACCGAATCTAGAAAAACTCACCCAATCAAGAAAATAGTTTCTTTGATTTTTATGACATCTCACGTTGTTTGTTTCATTTTGCGATCGCATTTTTACCTTTTTATAATTTCTGCTACTAAACATATCTAGAGATCACGGGGAATCCGATGCCGTAACTTTTATTCCATGACGATGAATGCCAGAATAGTTATAAGCAAAAGTATAACAAAAGTGAATTTTTTCAAATGTAAAAAAATCAAATTTGCGATGTATCTACTAGGTTCTTTTAAGTCGCTGCTATTCTTTGATAGTAGATTTTATTTATTTCTTATATTTTTATGCATACTATTTATATGTTTCCGGGTCAGAAAAATGTGGGGAAGAAGATAGCATAGGTTATGAAGCTTGAAACGAAAGAAAACTTATGATATTTTTATAGAATGAATTACATCCCATAGTCTTGGTGATACTCTCTCAAATCAATTCGTGTGATGTTATTTCTATTATTTCCCATGTTTTTCACGTTGAAAATGGTGTGAACTTTTCCTTAAAGATAATTACAATTTCGAAGAACAGCTGAAGAATGGGGTTTATAGCTGATGCATGCCCGAACGACCACATTCCTATTTATTCTTTTTTCTTCGTTCTTTATTCATATTTTTATATATGGAATGCAAAACTAGTTAGCAAATAGCTTTATTTGTTTCTGAAAAACAAGTACACAAGAAGGAATGCAGAAAACGCGGACAACAACAAAAAATAACCGCAAAACAACCCGTAAACTAACAGAAACTATTAGTATGATTCGTTTAATCCCAAAGGGGTTAAGCTTCGGCTTCTTCGTATATAAGAAAGCGGACGTTCATCACCAGAACTATATAAAAGATCACGACAGTTTCCCGCCACTCGTTAAATTCAAATTTACTATTGAACCTTGCGTAGACAAACCTGCAAAATCTACACATTTTCGCAATTTTCTGACACTTGCAATCGACTGGGGAGTCGACTACATTTCCAGCAATTCTTTGGGATTACACGAATGTGAGATTACAAAGATATGCAATTTTTTGACCTTTTTAGCATCAAAGACCTCACGTCGTATCTCCAAAGAATTATCGGAAATAGTCATCGGTTTTCTGGATATTTTAAGCATAAAAACATGAGAAAATAATGAGGTGCCCATATTGTTTTCATCAACGCAATGATTATCGTTGCTTGGCGCGTTGTTTACAAGCCGTTCTACTGAACGCGAAAAATCAAACAACCGTTTCGAGACGTTTTCTAGTGGTGTTTGCCGTATTTTTATTTTTATTTTATCGTTATACTGCCATTCATTGTTGTCTTTTTATTGTTGTGTTATATTAGCAAGTGTTGCAGTTGCTATGCTTGGAACAAGCAACAAGAGATGTATTAGTTTACTCTGTCACTTGCCAGTTTTTCACCCAATATGATTTATTTTTATTTTCAGGCTCTTCTTCATCGTGTCAACGCCTAGCGATATCCGGAAGGGCTCTAGAAGACGCATTCAATCTAATTAACAGATTTTTTGTTTGCTTTTTTATAGATAAAAGATGTCGGAAACGTTTATTTGTGTTATTCATATTCTTCTTCATCTTCCGAATCACTCGCTTCGTCTACACAACTATCAAACAGAATCATTGATCTAATATTTGTAGTTTTCATTACGGCTGCTAATTTCCTGCTTCCATTCTTCATTCCGTGAATATTTTTCACTCTGTTCCACTGGACATGCCCCGATTCAACGTATTGTTCTGAAAAATTTCCCAGACTGCAAAATCAGCGAAATGGGCTGAAAAGCCTATTTAGATGTGAAAAAAGCGTTTACCTGATATGCCATGGATCTTTGGCGTCATCCTCATAGAGGGAAAGTAAGCAATATCGGTAGCGAACGTTGCAGTAAGCTCTTTTAAACTTACTTTTTCTTCTCGGTTTAATATTCCAGATTTTGTAAGCGATTGTATGCTAGATAATGTATTGCCGATCTTTAACGAATTGTGAAGGTGGAAACTTATATTACTTTGCAGTAACGCATGGTTAATACGGTCAGCATTTTTTCTTCTGTTTCATTTCGGGATTTAATTGTTAAGACTATTTCTGCAGCTTTGTGGATGGTTTTTAGGAACTTTTGCGAATGGTTTCCTGTGAGCGCTCCTTAAAAATGTTACATTTCGTATTGTGGAAAGGAAAACCTCCTTGATACTGCTGTATCTGAATATTCTCCTTTTTCAAATGATGCATGCAATAGAGAACAATGGATCTGCGCTTGACTAGTAATAATAGTTCAAAATGTTAGCCAGATTTCGATTTTTGCATTCATTTGGAGTTCATTACTCATAGAATATATGATCCTGTAATAAATAACAGATAACAAATAGGTAGAGAACTGGATAAAATCATATGAGTATGTAAGAATTGCTTTTATGCACTATCTTTCTTCCTTGGATTGTAGAATTGCTGAGTTTGTATCTTATAGATTGTACAATACATCATTTTGTTCCCCGTAATTTTCTGAGTCGGATAATAGTAGAGCTCATTAAAAAAGCTAGCAGCACGATCGAAATAAAAACGGAAGTAGGGGAGTCGACAACAAAATAAAAAAAAACCTCATTTTCTAGATACAATAAGCTTTCCCTACATTCTAACCTATCACATCAATTCCCCGTATTTTTCTGACCCGGAAACATATAAATAGTATGCATAAAAATATAAGAAATAAATAAAATCTACTATCAAAGAGTAGCAGCGACTTAAAAGAACCTAGTAGATACATCGCAAATTTGATTTTTTTAATTTGAAAAAATTCACTTTTGTTATACTTTTGCTTATAACTTCTCTGGCATCTGGCATTCATCGTCATGAAATAAAAGTTACGGCATCGGATTCCCCGTGATCTCTGGATATGTTTAGTAGCAGAAATTATAAAAAAAAAGATAAAAATGCGATCGCAGAATGAAACAAACAACGTGAGATGTCATAAAAATCAAGGAAACTATATTTTCTTGATTGGGTGAGTTTTTCTAGATTCGGTGAGGGAGAACGTTGGCCGGAAAAGAAAGTTCATCAACGCAAGAGTGACAGAAAACAAATTGTATACCTAGTTACTGTATTTCCAACGGACACTAAACATTTTGTAGTTAGCTTTTTTCCACTTTCCTAATTTTTCCCAATCTTTCCTTGTCTAACACAATTTTTCGTCTAATTCTCTAAATTCCACACTGGCTACAGGATACGGCTGCACCGACGATTCAATGCTCATATGTCGAGGTACTGTTAATAAAATCCGCGCGAAACATTTCGTAGGATTCTCCGAATTTCCCCCCAGGATTGCTCATTTCACCCTATTCCTCTTCAAGTTCTATTCTCCCCCTTGTCCACAAAACACAATTATTGTGTTCCTATTTTTTCCTGTTCTCCCATAATCTCCCTCATCCCATATTCTGTTTCAATAGGCCGAGTACGTCAATCTCATTTTTTCTGGAATGTCCTAATCCGGCGGCCTAAATATTTTGCTTTCTCCTGTTATATTCTGATACTGCTGCCCGACCAGGGAAAGTGTCCTGTCCTCCTATATATCGCCTCCCACGGCTACACATTCTTCTGTCCTTTTTGTTTTTATTGCATGGAATCATTCTCTCTCCTGAGTCCGGGAGGTGTCCCTAATTATTCCTATTCTTAGCTGTTCAGACTAAAAAAACTTCTTTTCCATACGGGGCATTGAAAGATAAGAATCTTTCGCCTTTTGTATATCTTTTTGAGGAGATCGCCTTTCAACAATTCAAGAATTGATTGATTATTTTGTTGTAAAAATTCAGTTTCGAGTAGCCTTCTTATTTCTCGCCTTTCACAATATTTTCAATTATTCACAAGGGAACCTTTTCACCTTAGGTTGGACTCGTAAGACGAGACCTAGTGCATTCGAAAGAGCGTCAAAAACTATCCCAGGCACCGGGTTCTGTTTCCTCAAAATGACTCGCGTTACGCAGTAGCACGCCAATTCAGTTTTACATGTTAAATTTGTCAAAACTGGTTTTCGTCCTTGTATCCTTGGAAGTGCAGCAGATAGAATGTGAAGCAGTGGTCGAGTGGATAGTGCACTCGCTTATAAGATTTTTGCGTTTTTTCTGGCCGAGTTCGAGTCCCTGTTGGAGCAATCGTCTTTTGCTTCTATATTTTCACGAAAAAAACGATGTTTGATGGATAACAGTTGTCAACTGATACCCAGGGTATCACACCAAAGCCAATAGGCTCTAGACCATCTGTGGTGCTTGAAATGGAGTGCCAAAGCAATTAAACTTACCCTGTTGACAACTATTATCCATCAAAAATCGTTTTGTTCGTGAAAATATAGAAGCAAAAGACGATTGCTTCAACAGGGACTCGAACTCGACCAGAAAAAACGCAAAAATCTTGTAAGCGAGTGCACTATCCACTCGGCCACTGCTTCACATTCTATCTACTGCAATTCCAAGGATATATGATACAAGGACGAAAACCAGTTTTGACAAATTTAACATGTAAAACTGAATTGGCGTGCTACACCGTAACGCGAGTCATTTTGGGGAAACAGAACCCGGTGCCTGGGATAGTTTTTCTTTCGAATGCACTAGGTCTCGTCTCACGAGTCCAACCTAAGGTGAAAAGGTTCCCTTGTCAGTGGAATATTCCCAAATCTTCCCCGTTTTTCAGCTCACCCCTCCTTATGTTGTGTCGCTTGTGTCGGGCCCAGCCCTTGGAGGACAAGACAAATGCCCAAAGGCAAGCGAGAAAAGGAGAAATACCCTTTAACGCAACAATAAGCATAGGAAAATATTATCGGCTAGAAATCTCCTAGAAAAGGGAAAAAGTTCAGGATATCGGTGCCGGATACGGAAGCCGCCTTGGCGGTGAGGAAGACCCACGAGATAGACAGACAACTGGAACAGGAACGGATAGCCATGAAGAAAATACACAAAATACTCATTCTGGGTATTGTAACTAAAAATGAGATAAAAGGATGTTTTAGGTGGGCCGGCATCAGGGAAGAGTACCATTTTCAAGCAGATGAGGTCTGTTGCCACTTTATTTTTCTAAAATGTTGAGTATTCCAGAATAATCCACATGAATGGGTTCACGGAGACGGATTACATCAACTTCCGGTACCTGATACAGGCGAATCTTCTCCAAGTCATCGCTCAAATCATACAGGCGGCTAGAAAATTGAACATTGACATCGACTCGGGGTTGGAGGTAAGGAATCAGCGGTAATTCTATTGTAGCCGAGCGGATCTTGAACAATTCAAATTCTATCTTTTCTGTTTTGAATATCCCTTATAACAAAGCAAATCAATTTATCACTCATTCGAACTTCGTAACCGTCCGCTCTACGATAATTCCAGGAAAGTTTCGTCTATTTCGAGAACCGCCTCTCGCTACAAGACGCCGAATTGACGAATCGCCTAACCGGAGTGATGAGGAATATCGCTGAATCGGAAATGGCCCAGAAAGTGTTGGAAAGGAAAGAAGAATTAGACCTGCTGGATTCAGCCTCATAGTTTGTTTCCTTCTTTTAGAGACAGGACAATATTTTCAGTTTAATAGAGCACCTGGAAAGGATCTGTGACCCCGAATACAAGCCAAATGAGGGAGACGCCTTGAGGGCGCGGATGCCCACCTCCGGAGTAACAGAAATTGAATTCCAATTCAAAAGCACATCGTTGAAGTGAGGGTTTCTTTATGTTTTGGGGAGACTACTTTATTTGAGTGAAAATCGTTGACTTCGCTGCTGCTTTTCGAGAATTGGATCTAAATATGTGTGACAATTTCTGCAAAATTACAGAATGATCGACGTTGGTGGCCAACGCTCCGAGCAACGGAAATGGATCCACTGCTTCAATAATTCTGCTGGTGTTCTCTTCGTGATAGACCTGGCCGCCTACAATATGTTGACGGATGAGGGAGACATCTTTGTAAGGAGAACAGTGGGAGACAATGTGGTGGTCAGGGAAGCCAAACTAGAGGTAGGGGAATGTTTCTGTATCCAAATGGAGGCAATATTATCAGAACAAGCTGAAATACAGTATGAAGCTGTTCAGAAGAACGGCCAAGAATCCGTGTTTCGGACCGAAGACGGCCATGATCCTTTTCCTGAACAAAGTGGACAAATTCAAGGAGAAGTTGAAGAAATGCCCGCTGAATGAATGCTTCAAAGATTATCAAGGTAACGGGGAAACTGATCAACATTATTTGGAGGTATGGGACAAAGTTGAGAACAGTTGGAAATGGAATCAGGACATTCGAATTTCTGTTTCATCGCAGAGTTATATTGGGGAGAAAATGTTGGTGGTACTAAAGAAAATGGCGGTTTATGAAATACAAAACTTTCCTCTCTGCTTTATGTAAAGAGTTTGCTAAATCTGAATATTTCGCTGAAGAATACGGCAAAAGTCAGACGAATGAAGAGGATAGAAATAGAAAAACAGGCTCTCTCAACGAATTAGTACTATTAGTACAAGCTCTTTTCAGTTTTATGGGTTATCTATAACATTTCTATGCAAAATACACACAATGGTCTCCTGCTTGTCATGCATACAATTTTTACCATTCTCGTTTTCGCTATTCTTCCCCAGATCTTTTGTAGCCATAAGAACCTTCCCAGTGCAGAAATAACTTCAAAAAACCAACAAAGATGTTGAATTTTCCAGGTGAAAACGACTACGAAGATTGTGCTTACTTCATCCAAGAAAAGTTCAAACTGCTCCTGCAACAGAAAGGCGACGAAGTGGAGCTTCCGCTCTACTTCCATTTCACAATAGCCACTGATACGAAGAACATCGACCGGGTATTCGAGAGTTGCCTCGACGTCGTCTTCAAAATGAGCATGGAGAAAGTCGGATTCTTATAGAACTATTTGATCTCTTTTGTGATTTGATAATACTATTAAAATTTAACTGGAAGATGGTCTTCAATTCTCGGTCCTTCAGGACCTTTCAATGTTGTTTCAGCTAGTCTATGTAGTTGTCTTTCTTCCTTTTATCCCAGTCGTTGTTCTGTCAACCGCGCATATCTCCCCAATTCTTAATTCCCCGTCTGATCTCCGACGTCTCTGTGACTTTTCGGCGTGTCTCTGCCCAAAACGGAAAGATGATCCGTACTTTCCCACGTGAGAAGTGCCACCTAAAGGATCGCATTATTCATGAAGCACAATTAGGACCACGGCGCCCGGTTAGGAGATCATCTCTTCTACTTTTGAAGGCTACTCGTCTATTGTTACTTGGAAATAACCTCTCCTTCTAAATGTCAGCCAAAACAGAAAACTGTCTTGTCTGTGGTGACAGAGCGTCAGGTACCCAGCCGGGTCTCTTCCCTTATTCCCCTTTCCAGGCCGCCATTATGGTGTTCTCAGCTGTGATGGATGTCGCGGATTCTTCAAAAGGTACCAATTTTCTAATGTATTGGACCAGCTCTATAAACTGGGATATTCGTTGGTGTCACTACTGGACCGTTGAACACAATAATGTTTCAGATCAATTCGCCGAAGTTTGGAGTACATCTGTAAGGAGGGAGGGAACTGTGTGGTGGATGTCGTCCGGAGGAATCAGTGTCAACATTGCCGTTTCAAGAAGTGCATAAAATCTAATATGAACCGACATGGTCAGTTTTATGTTTCTCATTTAGCAATTTGATGAAATTACGCCGAATATGTACAAATGAGAAGTTTTCAGCTGTACAACATGAGCGGAATTCGTCGGCCAAGGAGAAAGGAATGTAGGAAGGATATTTTATTGGAAAATAATATTGAACGTTGAATAAGCATCTTTTTCGAAACATTCGCATTAAGATCGCTAAAACATATAATAATCCAATTAGTCAATATAATTTTAGAGAACGGCATCCTACTTCCCTGCTCCTTTTCCCAACCTCATCTTCTCTACCGTATGCTCCAAAACTACCGACTCTCTTCCGAAAAGGTAGTTTTTCAAGACTCAGTGTGAAACAATAAACTTGTAGACTTCTCTGTAGCTCGTCTTGTAGAAACGGAGAAGATTGAAATGGTCAAGGAGCTCGAAGCTCTCTTTCGGCAGATGGCCTCTTTGGATGTCCCAGCACACATTCGAAAGGTTCTTTCTTTATTTCATCCTTCAAATTTTGGGATGTTTAGATTCTTTACAGCAATAATTGGTCCTCAATGTTCCTATTTCATATCGCTACGAAGCAAACGGTAGTTGAACATTCTGGTCAGTATTTTTTTGGCTTCAAGGCATATGAATACAGGTGTTGATACTTTCGATAATGTTCATCGTTTACAAATAATGTATACTTTTAGGAATCCTGTCAAGTGCTGTAGCCTCGTTGATGGACACGCTGAAAGCCATGAAATTGTCTCCCTTGGAAGTGTGGATGGTCCAGTTTTTTCTTCTCTACAGAATAAGTTAGCTTTCCGAAAAAATACACTACCGTAACAGAAACTCACTTCCACAAAATGTTATAACGTATCGCCGAAACATTTCAGACGCCTCCAATCTGCATCTACTACTCTTCCCTGAGATTTGTCTGGGTCAATGGCAGGCTACCTCAACGTTGACTCTCTGCCAATCGACTAGGAAGGATCTGATTGATGTGATCACTTCTCTCGGCCGGATTTCAGAAGACGAGGTCACGAAGTCCTTCTTTCCCTATTCTTCGGCTGAAGAAATTAGAAAAATGGTTGAAATATTGAGCATCATTCCAAAGGAGTAATGAATTCATAATAAAAACCTTAGGTTTTATGAAAGACATAAAATTAGCCCCGTTACGGCCATGATAGTTGGATTTTGATGAATGAATCAAAGTTGACGAGTAGATCTCTGATAGGCGAAAGAGCACAGCTGGTTATCAGCGGGTGAAGCGGCGTCCGACGTCTCTTGATGTCCCCGATAACGTTTCGAACCGCCGAAGATAACACATTTCCTATTGTTCTCCCTGGACTCCGTGTTATTTCCCAATTCCTTCAAGTTTTACCTTTTCAGGGTACAATGTTTGGTAACATCTATCAGAAATGGAGTTCCAAACGGGAATTGAAGCGGTTCTACAGGAGACAGGATGCCTTCAAAGCGGATCTTTTGGAAGATGAAGCGTGTTTGAAGGAGAGGGACGCCGAGTCGTTGAAGGACGCCAAGGACAAGAAACAGGGGGACAAGGTGTGGAATTCTTATTTTATAATGTATCAGGGCCGGATTATTTAGAACTTCTAAAGATCTTTCTCAAAAATGATATCTAGGTCTGGGACACGCGTCTCTCGATAATAACCATCCTCATCAACATTGTGATGATCCTGGCCAAATTGGTGGCCGCCTACCTCTCCCACTCACTGGCAGTTGTGGCCAGTATGGTCGACAGTGCTATGGACATCGTCGCGGGTCTCGTTATTTGGTAGGTTTTCTATAGTTCCAAGAAAAACATAAATAACGACACAGATAAAGAAAATTACTACCTCGAATTTGTGGTTGTGAAAATAAAACATTTCTAGGTACACCTGCCGAACAATAGAGAAAAGCAACCGGAACAAGTACCCAGTCGGCTTGGAGAGACTCGAACCACTTACTGTCCTCATCGTGGGGATGATTATGATCTTCGCGAACTTGATTGTGGTGGAAGAGGCCATTGTGGAAATGGCTGAAGATACGGTTGGTTATTTTACTCATCGTTACAAATATTTTCATCATAACTATCATCGAACAGAGCATATCCGTCATAAAAATAAAATGTCCGTCTTAAAACATCAAGAATTCCAGATGCATCCAATCTTCGACATTCCCACAATTGTCGTCCTCTGCTCGGGAACAGCCATAAAACTCGTCCTCTTCCTGATCTGCCGTGTCCGCGCCTCCACCTCCAGCCAGTGCTTGGCCATCGACCATCGAAACGACTGTATCACCAATATGGTAGCCCTAGCCGGAGCGTTGATCGGTTCCAAATGGTGGAAATATGCTGATCCTATCTTCGGAGGTTTCATCAGGTACTGTACTTTTCTAACGGGGAAAAGAGCTTCGATTCTAGTGGACTGATCATTTTCACATGGTTTAACGCCATCCGGGAGCAGATTCCCATGTTGGTCGGGAGAGCAGCCGATCCGGAGTTGATCAACCGAATCACGAAGATAGCCATCGCTCACGATGAAAGGATTCATTGTATCGACATGGTTCATGTCTACCACTTCGGGGCGAATCACCTGGTGGAGGTCCATGTGGTAGGGAAGAGTCTTGAGATTTATAAAAATTGAGAAATCCAGGTCCTGGCGAAAGACGTCTGTCTGGCTGATTCACACGACATTACCGAGGGGCTACAGAAGAAATTGGAACGGTTACCATTTGTACAAAGGGCATTCGTCCACGCAGACTATGAATTGGACGGGGATGAACATATCTGAATTAATAAAACTGAATTCTTATTCAAAAAGTCAAAGGGGCGCAGCCAACTATAATATAGTGCTTTTCCAACGGATAGGGTACAGTAATTTGCCACCGTTCGGGATCATTTTGGGATTGCGGAACAAAATCGCAAAGTTTGCCTGATTTTCAAGAAAAACCCGAATTACTGTATATCCGCTGGAAGAAGACTATATTCAAGCACTTCAAACTATATATATCGAGTACAGATTGTTCCAAGGTGCCCTCCCAGTTCTTGTTGTCTCCCTGAAAGAGTGCAGATTCTATTCTGGGATGACTGTCCCCTCCCTGCAATCGTTTCCGTCCTATCTCCTCCCATTTACCCGCTTGTTTATAACTCAGTTCGAAGCGGGGCAGCTGTTCTCCCGTCCACAACACCATGGGTCAAAGACTCCTTCTCCCGCTGCTGCTCTTTTTCCTTATCCATGACTCATCCGCCGGCAATTCGGCAAAGTTGAGGATACATCAAAATGGCATCAATTATGTGGCCGGTGTGGCTAAAGAAATCGTAAGTTTGGTAATAAACTCGACTGGAGTAAGGGGAACTTCTGGAAACAGTAAATAACCCGAGAGTAAAACATTTCAGTTGGAAGAGGAGCTGAAGGCGATGCAAATCCCGGAGCAGACCATCAAGATCCACGGAATACACGCGAGATTTTTCAACATCGCATTACATTCCTTAGGGCTTCCAAGGTCAGTTTATCTAATATTTCGGCGTTGAAATCTTAATTTTCCAAAATTTATATCGTTTTCAGTACAAACGTTGCTTTCCAAGACGGCGGCCTCGTCCTAACAACCGCTGGCGGCTTCGTAGACGGCAGATTCCGTTTCCAAGCCAGTAAAAAAGTAATATTCAAAAAGGTATCCACCTTTTTCATCTTGGAAAGGGGCGTATTTCAGGTGTCAACAAGTGGAAATGTCGACATCCACCTGAGTAATGTGATTAGTCGAATTGTATTGAAATGGAAGCAAGGAACGGACAAACCGCAGCTACAAGTCGTCGCCTGTGAAGGGAGGCTGGATCAGGCCAAATTAAAGCAAGTTTTTGTCTTTTTTCGTGTAAGAAAAGGTTCAGATTTCATGGGAATATCATCGTGGCTATTGTCAACGTGTTCAAGGGGAAAATTGGGAGGACACTGAGGGATAAGGTCTCAAAAATGGTGATAAAAACGGAGAAACGGGATTAATGTGAGGTCAGATCTGTCCAAAAGTGAATAAACTGGTAGAGGAACGGCTGAACAAGATTCTGGCCGATATTCCCAGCCTGTTCCCCGTGACGAAAGAGGGCAAGAGGATTTTCTCTATTGAATACGATAACCTGACGACAGCTGTAGGGCCGTGAGTTTCGCCTGACTTATTAGTCACGCTTCTTTTGATCCATCTTTGGATGAGTCTATTCCACAAAAAATGGCTTTAGTGACTTCCTCGATGTATCAGCCAACGCAATTTTCGACTTCAACGGCAAGAAATGTGTCGCCGTCATCCAGAAGACTTATCCAGGTCTTTCAGCTTGCTACTCAATCCATTGCTTCAGACGGTCCCGCCACGAACATGCTCTCCGCCTGGGGTTCTCAAGGCGTGCTGGATTGTCTGCTCCAAGCCTTCCACGAATCCAAACAAATCCAATACTTGATCACCAACAAAACGAAGGAAATTGCACCGTATTTGAGAACAAGGTACAGTCTGTACGGGGAGAGTCAATTGCCAGGAAGTGCACATGTTTCAACTATTATTGAAATAGAGTCGAATCTAATGTGCTTTGATTATTTGCAGATTTTTCATAAGTGGAAAAATAATCTTTCAGCTGCTCAACAGACGATGTCTTTCTTCCCAAGTGTATCGGCGCCCTTTTCCCCAAACTTGCCTCAGAATATCCTAACAGAACCGTGGATATCCTTGCCTTCAGTTCAACTGCCCCAAACGTGTCAGTTGATCCACAGGGAGTAAGGTAAAACGATTGAGAACTGGAATTATAGGAATTTTAGAATCCTGGGTTACTCTTCGCTAAATATAATCCTCGATCAAAAGGTCCTCGCTCAATTTCGTAGCATTTCTGTCTTTTTATAGGCAAATCCAAATTCCAGAACTCAATCTTACTGCTGTTTTTGTACCAAAACTCAAGGGAAGCCACTTTTTTGGAACTATAAACGTTGAACATGCTAATATTCGTCTTTCTGCTTCAACCATCGGTGAAATAGACGCCAAGTGATGAACTCGTTACTTCTTTCGATATAGAAGCTTCAGAATTCTCGAGTTAGCCGGGCCATTCATCGCCGTAGGAGCCAACTACATCCTTCAGCCGATAGCAGAGAAAGGAATGATGATTCCAGAGTTTCAAGGACTGAAAGTAGCAGGTAGACTCAAAAAGGAGGAGGAGCACATGAATTTTCTAGATTCTTCGTCAATTTCTCTCCTTGACGGGTATCTTCGTTCCGATGTAGACGTCGTCAAAAGCGCGAAAAATCAAGAGGAGCCGATTATTATTGAATAAAAATTTCTACTAATAAAACATTGATGAAACAATTTCTATTTTTGTTAATTTCATACTCTCTACTAATGGGAACGAAGAAGCTACAATCTGCTTTCTCTACTTTCGCAACTGCGAAATGTTGTAAATAGATTCAGCGGCATTTTCTCCCAGTCCACATTTTTCAAATTTGAGCTACAAACCATAAAACTATTCTCATCCATGCTGCATATGCTACTGGTGTCATGCCGTTTGTTTTGGTTCCATTCGCTAAGGTTCCCGCCGCGGAGAATCAGCTGCGTTTGAATAGTCCGTGGACACCTGGCACCTTCTTCTGTTATTCTGGCTTCCTCATCGAATTTTGAACTGGTGTTCGCCATGTTTTAAGCCACTTATTTGATTTCAGTTAGTGTCCTTTCGTTCGATTCGTCTATGGCAATAACAGTCATATCTTCACTTTGCCTCACCCGGGTCAGGGGGTAATCTGTCAAGACATAACTCCACTTCGTTTCAATTTCTCATTTGACAAAGCAACCTGTTAATTTCCCTTCCAACCTGTCAAACTTCAAATCGCTTCGCTTTCACATGTTCAAAAATGCCGACACGTCCTGAAAACTGACCAAAATCGCGTCGATTCTGGTGAACACGAGAGTAGTCAGTCTGTTTTCTCCTTACCAACGTTGCTCTCCTCTTTCCTCTTCCCTCTACAGTTCAATAAAAAGTGTTTCAGAGATGTCAGACAGCCGCGACCCGCCAGACCACGAGGCGTACCCGCCCGACCCGAGGGTTGAAGACCAACTGACAGAAGAAGACCTCTTCCGGATCAAGAACCTTCCAGCAAATCAAGGAGCCACATTCATGGGTTGGAAATATACTGCTTCTTTTATATTGTGCTCTCTATTTCAGGAGTATCTGAAACAGCCGACCAATCGGTGATCTCGTTGGCTGACTCGGCCAGCAACTTCGACGAACACGTCGGCGACGACTACGACGAGGTCGAGGCCGTCGACCCGGAAGACAACGACAATCAAGTACTTTTACTTCTTATTTGACTGATAGAACATTCCCTTTAGGACCGCGTCTTCAACGGGTGGCTATTTTCCCGGAAGAGAACAGAAGACCCCGCGTTGCCGCCAACCGTGACTCTTTTGAAATGGCCGTCGGATAAGGCCATCCCGCCGTGTCCGGAGAGCCTGGACGAGGAGCTATGGAACAAGGCATTCCTCGAGTCGACGGTCTACCTCATCGGAACTGCCCACTTTAGGTATTTCGACTCTTTTTTTGGCTAAAAAATAGAGGAATTCAGTAAAGAGTCACAAGAAGACGTGGCCAACACAATCCGGGCAGTGCAACCGGACGTGGTGATGGTCGAGCTGTGTCCCAGTAGGATTTCGATTCTCTCCCTCGATGAGAAGACCCTCCTCAAGGAAGCCAGCGAACTCAGCATCGAGAAGATGAGAACCATCGTCAAACAGGTACAGTTATCCTTCTTCCATTGTTATTACGGCGTGTACATCGTCTATTCATTTATATTATCTGTAAAACATATAATATTGGCAATTTCCAGAGCGGCGCAGTGCAGGGCGTTCTCCACGTGCTCCTCCTCTCGATGTCGGCCCACATAACCCGTCAACTGTCCATGGCCCCGGGAGGCGAATTCCGAGCTGCTCACAGAGCCGTTATGCAGACTCAGGTACTCCTCTTATTCCCTTTTTGAAATACAGACAATTCTTCCAGTTGTGCCGTCTTGTCCTGGGCGACCGTCCCATCCACATCACCCTCCAGCGGGCCCTCGGAGCCTTGACTCTCTGGCAGAAGATCAAGTTCTTCTTCCACGTCTGTTTCAGCCACTTTTCGACCATCACCCCGGAAGAAGTCGAGCGCTGTAAGAGGCAGGACCTCCTCGAGGAGCTGCTGGCCGAAATGGCCGGGGATTTCCCCAAATTGAGCGAGGTACCGTATCCCTTTTCGCTGTTTTCAATGGCCTATAATTTCTAGATCTTCGTCCAAGAGAGGGACCAGTACATGACGTATTCGTTGCAACATCTGCTGTCCACCAACACGGCCGACAAGTTCTGCTCCTGGACCCGGACACCCCACGCCGAATGGCAGCCGTTGAGGGTCAGTCTCTTCTCGTTCTTTTCCGCTTCGTAGAACCCGGGGATCCGTCCTTTCACCTGTGCTTATCAATAGAGAATTACCCGCCGGCGCCGTTTCTATGGAAATCCCGCAGCGCCTCCCTTCTACCCGGTGCCTCTGACTAATCCCCTGCCATTTGTCTCCATTCCATTAATCTCAACCTCCTTTTCAGGTAGTAAGCGTTGTGGGAATCGGTCACACGCCGGGAATCGTGGCCAATTGGAATAGTAAGATCGATATCGGCGAGCTGATCAAGGTGCCACCGCCGTCGAAGGCCGGAATCGTCGTCAAATATTCGATCAAATTCGCCTTCTATGGATCTCTTGCCTACCTCGTCTACCGCGGGGCCAACCGCGTCGCTCGCAGATTCGTCCATTAGGGTTCGCCTTTTCTTTTTCTTCTCCCAGTTTATCTAAATTATTCTACTTCTAATTAATTGTTTCGAGAGCCATATAACTTTCTCTTGTTACCTAGTCTCTTTTGATTATGGATTCGTTTATTCCCCTTTTATGGGCTAGAATATCCTCCTGCGGGGTAAATCTATTGGTGCGTGGGTTAGTGCGTTTCCTGATATTTATTCTCCTGGTCTTCTATTTAACATTCTCCCCCTCGGAGAACCGCTTCCATATCGTTATATTCACCCTAGACAGGTAGAAACAGTCGTCCTCTTTTATCCGAGCCCCAATTTGGCCGCGAAAGGAATCTCTTTGTCCTTCCTGTTGTGCTTGGTCACTGGTTAGTTTCACTATTGCAATAAATCTATCTCGTACTTATTCTTATGTTTCAATTTCCGGATAATACTCCTTTCTATCTTATAGTTCGTACCCATGTTTTATAGAGAGAAAAGTTTAGGCGAGAGATGACGGTAGAAGAGATATGGGACATAGACGCGGCGGCGATGTTCGCCAGCTACAAGAACTTCGTGTTGTGGCACAAGGACACGCCCGAGGTGGCCTACGCCGGGCTCGTCTGGGGCCGGCCGGACAAGAAGGAAATTGTTCAAGTTCTCTTCCTGACAGCCGAAAATATGACCATGGCCACGGCTGAATTCCTCGCCAGCAATATGTCTGCCGGTATATTCTTTCTTTCTTTTCATTTTGAATAATTTGGTAACGTAATTCTTCTAAGCAAAACTGGAATGAAAGATCATTCTTGTTTAGTACGGTCGGTAAAAACATTTAGTAAATTGGGAATTTGTAAGAAGGGAAGGAAAAACATTGGGGACGGGGTATTCTTTCGTTTGAGGGATTTATAAAAGGGAACCGAGCAAGTTCATAAATTCGAAAAACACCTTCCTTTTCTCCAATTGCTCTCTTTTTTATCAGATTTGGATCTCGTTGCAAATCTCACAGTCGACGGGTTATTGACTCCTCCGGTCAGTTTGGATCGTCCCATTTTCACTCTCACCGCTACCCAGGAGGTATTTGTCCAATCTCTTTTCCTCTTCAATTTCCCTTTCCAGATTCTTCAACGCGGTGATTTGGGCGGTTTTCTGGATAGAAACGGCCAGTTGAATGCGACGCAGTTCACGAACCAGGGACTGTCGCTGTTTGCCAAGATCGGGATCGAGCTGAACCTGAGAGTGGGCAACGAGGCCGAGGACATGAAAGCTAGTGCCAAGCGGTATTTCGACGACTTGGACAGGGTCGTCTTCATCAATCAGGTACCCTACCTTTTTTCTATATTCTATGGCAATCTATTTTCCAGGGAAAAGGAATAATTTTGAGTCGAAAAGGGGAGAAAGAAGTCGTGGCGAAGGTTCTGGACGAGCACGCCAAGGGGGCCATGCAATACAAGGACTCGATGGAATTCACCGCCTATCAGAATTTGACAAGGAACACGAAAAACGACTCAGAAGATCAGAAAATGGTACCGATTGCCAGGATTACACGAGGTTTTTCCTTCTTTCCCCCTGATTTTCAATGAAATATCTCAGATGGAACAAAGTATACGATCTATACTTCGACGTTTACCGTAGTGGTTCCTGTTTTTTGTGGCGACGACTCGAATAAAGTCTACGACCGGCTGTTGGAGGGCGTCCGGCGACGAGTTCAGAGCATCGTCTGGACGAATATTCCAAAATTACAGAAAAAGGTGAGGATTTCCGTGTTTCGGCGGGAGAATACGAGGAATTTCCAGCAGCCATTGGTCAAGACGACCTCCGCCGTCTTCTACCCTCCCGGATGGAGCACAATGCTCCATCTCCAGATCCCGGAATTGCCCCCAGCTGGCCAAAGTAGGCTCTCCAATAGTTTCACTCAACCCTTATAATTTCCAGAATCCTTCCGTGTCCGTCTTCACAAATTGCTCAATTTGAACGCCTTCACGCCGTGTCTCCGCCTGGCCCAGCAGATTCCCTTCGGCGGCGCCGCGAGCAGTCGACTCCTTCGAACACCACACGCCTCTATCAATAACTGTGGGTTAATTTTTTCTATGGAAATAGAGGATGTGTCTAGATAAGCCACTGGGCAAGGTCTCCCTGGTCAAGGGGTCCTACAACTACCACCACTACATGCAAGACAACTTCGACGACAACGGCTGGGGATGCGCCTACCGGAGTCTCCAGACCATTTGGAGTTGGTTCGTTTTGAATGGATTCTGTGACAAGCCGGTGCCCACTCACAGGGAAATTCAACAGGTGCGTAAAATGAACTTCAATTTTAAAAAAATGTTTCGGTTCGTCCTGAAAAACTGTCTAGTTAGTTACTTCCAGTTATTAGTTACCTTCGCAAAACAACAAATTTCAGTGTCTGGTGAAGATCGGCGACAAGGACGAGATGTTCATCGGCAGCCACCAGTGGATCGGCTCGACGGAGATCGGCTTCGTGTTGGACGAGCTGCTGGGCGTGGAGTCGAAGTTCATTACGACGAGTTCGGGCAGCGAGGTGGCCGAGAAGGGCCGCGAGCTGGGGCATCACTTCGACACCGCCGGCAGTCCCGTCATGATCGGTCCGTCCTAATTTTCTCTATGTTTAAAGGACTAATTTCAGGAGGAGGCCAGCTGGCTCACACGATCCTCGGGGTGGACTTCAACGAGGACACGGGCGACTGTCGCTTCCTGGTCCTGGATCCGCACTACACCGGCTCAGAGGACATCCGGACGGTGACGACCAAAGGCTGGTGCCAGTGGAAGCCGCCTAGCTTCTGGAAGCCCGACTACTTCTACAATATGGTCTGTCCCCAGCCGCCAGCCGATGCCATTTGAATCCTGATCTTTCGCCCGTATTTATCCCGCTGTCTCTGTGATTTTTCCGTTATAGTCTCTAATTTTTCCCCTTTTTCTTCCTGTTTGTATCTTGTGGTGTGTCTCGTCGAATTATTAAATATTTTTGGTTTTATTTTGCCAACACCGAGAGAAGCCGAGAATATCACTATTCTAAAAAGAGAAACTCAAAGAAACCCTGTGGTTTGACAGGAATGTACAAAAAGAGGGCGATAATGGAAGAATCAAACCACTGCATTTTTTAAAGAAAATGGTTGATTAAAAAGAAGAAGCCCCTCGTTTTAGTCATTCCTTTTTGGAGGTGGACACCTTCTGCCTCATACTTCAATGATATGGGTCTACGCTCTCCCGTCGCTTTCTAGCGAAGATCATGTGATTTTAGGCGATTGAAACAGATTCACATTTCCCAGTACACTTTTGTAAACGATTCTACCTTCCAAGGATCGTCGTTTCGAATAAGGGTTTCTATAAAACAATGGCCGAGTGGAAAGACGCTTGCATCGAATTCTTTAAAAGTGCAGTGGTTTGATTCTTCCATTACCGCCCTTCTTTTGTACATTCCTGTCAAACCACAGGGTTTCTTTGAGTTTCTCTTTTTAGGATAGTGATTTTCCTCTTTTTGTTAATTCGTTTACGAATTTTTATGGGAATTTTCCGATAAAAAGAGACTTTTTTGGCTAAAAGAGTGATTTCCCTCCAAAACAGGGGCTGACCACGAACGGTTCCTGCGGCGAAAACATTATACAGTAATTAAAAAATGCTAAATAGATAATGCAAAAGATATTAGCCTAAAAAAGTAATCGAACAGTTCACTTCTGTATTGGGGTCCCATCACGAACGGGTCCCGCAACGAAAAATATTTTTGAAACATGCAAAAATGCTAAATAGACAAAGCAAAAGAAGTTGACCGAAGGAGGAACCGAACCCTCGACCTCTGGACTGGGGTTCCATCACGATCGGGTCCTGCAGCAAAAAACACTTCAAAAATATTTTGGAAGTTTCCAGGACCCCACAACAAAAAGGCAAAAAGAATTGCCGGCAGTGGGGGTCGAACCCCCGATCTCTCCAATGATAATACCGGCCTCTTAGCCACTACACCACAAAAATCGGACTGCGGATGGCGGACATCATGATTCATTGGAGTGAGGATAAGCGATGGATTCTTATGTGGACTTCGAAACATTTCCCTAAATTGCCCCTCGTATAAGCCACAATATAGAGAAAGAGTCGCAACCGCCATTAAAATCTGAGATGTCGTCAAACATGGCCTCCATCACCAGTTCTCTAATCTCTGCTAACTTTTTCTCCGACCCCACTACCCTATGGATTTTCTGCTCCTTCCGCTGAAATTTAGACCAGAATATTGGATGTCACCCGCTTCAACTCGTTATCATAAGTGTTTGCCATCGGATTGCTTTTAGACTTCCTTGGTTTTGCCTGAAAGTCATAAATGAGAGGTGGAAAAGGATCTGCTATTCGCCATTTGTTCGTCAAGTTATCTTCAAACTCCACCTTTTGTATGATTCTATGAGAAATCATGTGATTTTTTGAATTTTCCTTGATAAATAAGAGTAGATAGGGAAGAATATGTACTTCCTGGAAACCATAGAGTGTTTTTCAACAATTACGAGTTTTACGAAGAATTTTCAAAGTAGAGTTCACAATGAAACGACTCAAGGTTAAAGAACAGATCCCGGTACAGTCTTATTTCTGAGTTCCTTAGGTTTTAAGTAGCAGCCATAAGGGGAAGTTTTACTAAATAACTGGTACATATATAGGACTCTGCATAATTCGCCATTTCCATGCCTAAATAGGCGGCCTCCTAATTGTCCCCCTCTCAATTGCTCTTCTTCCCTATTCATCCCCCGAACTCTCTCCAGTCCGTATTAACTGGTCTCTCTTGTCCTTTTTCTGCTCTCTCAGGCGGTAGTCCTTGTGATTAGCCGCGTCGGTCTGTGTTTGTTTGTATTCCTTCGGCTCTGTCCCCCTCCCTGTCCACCTCCTCCTCCTCCTGTTTCGTATATTTTTCATTTTCCTCCCCGGATTTATTACAGTCGTCCGTCATCCTCCGATATATGAGTCAGGACCGGGAACAATTGCTTCCCCTCGTTTGTTATGAAAATAGTAATTTGCGGCCGTCTCCCTCCGTGTCTTGTGAATTTCGTCTAAAAATTATTTTTTTTTCGGACATGGTTCGAGCATAAACACTTCGTAATCCTAGTTTACTCAATAGTGAGATAGAAATTTTGGAGAAAAAGGGCAGGTTCTTGTGTTTCAGCATCGGCAGCTGTCAGCCGCGGGAAGTCGCCCCCTATCGCGGACAAAGATCTTTATTTTTACCGTCCGGTGACATTTTTTCACGTCTCTTTTTGCCCCTCAAAATAGAATTCTCTTCAGTTTATTTCTATCTAGAAGCTAATAGTCTTTGGATGTTTTGAGAGAACTATAAAGGGAATATGAAAGATTGAAAACTGAATTGATAACGCTTCATTTTCATATTTCCTGCTCAGTTTTTAAGGTACTACTACTGTATTTCTTGCCCTAAAAACGAAAAGTAGCTAATGTTATGTGCTACTGAAACCACATAGATTGAAATTACATAGAAATAAACGGAATTATGGTGAAAACTGCTACATTTCGGAAGGGAAGCAGATGGCAATTCAATATGGGCAGCAAATGTTTCACGATAATTTTATAAATAATGGGTTGGCCCAGGAGATTAGTCAACATATCTACCTGCTCTTATAAGATGCAATTGAACCAACAAAAAAAGTGAAATAAGAACCAGAAAAATGCTTCACTTTGATGGAATTCGTGGATGGGTGGGAGAAAGACGTTTCGGTGTTCCTGGGCGGTGTGGGGTCGGCGGCCCCCGTGTCTCTCTCCTCGCTCTCTGTGTGACATACCAGCCCCGCTATCGATTTGTCACCGCCGCTCCCGTACGAAATAGTCGAATATTAATATGTAGATGGCAGTTTCAGCCCGGCCCGGACCACACCCCGCCGTGTCCTTTTCCCTTTTCCGTCTCTCTCTGTCTCCCGCCTTCTCCCCTTCCCCATTCACGTGTTTTTCTCTCTCCTCTACACGAAAAAAAGGGAGGGGTTCCGGCATTTATGACTAACACACGCTGGCGGACTCGGCGACTTTTGTTTTCAAATGAATCAGCCGAAAACTTGGATTGACCGCAACAAATTAGACTCGATTAGTACTCCCGGTTCTACGAATTTTGTCATTTCTCGTCAGAATTTCATGGAAACACAGAAAAACGACTAGCTTTGTGCTTTATGCCACATTTATAGAGTTCAATAAGCTTCCTAAATAATGGTTTGTTGATAATGCTTTGATTCTGCTTGTCGTAATTCACTGGATTCACCAATTTCTTCAGGTATTCTTAAAAAATATGAATTTTTCGGACAATTTTATGTTTTATCCCTCATTTTTAGTCTCTACCGTTACTTTTTCCTATTGGATGAATGCATCTTTCACAGAATGACCTAGTCTTCTGTCTAGTCTTTTTTTCTGTTATTCTCCAAGAATAAAATCTCAGAATTCCGCGGTTTACCCAGTTGGAAAGTGGTTTTCTGTTCGTGCCAAGTTTCATCTTCCAGATAAAAGTCTATCAGAACCGTTGCCATTTAGTTTTCGTTGAAGAACCCGTTCCACTATGTTCGTTTCCGTAATTCAACTCTCCCATATATAGCCTTTGATCCCCGGCGACAGTCTCTCTCTCTTCTCGTCGGCGACTCCTTTGTTTGCGCGACCCTCCGCCAATGAAAAACAATAGTCAGCCGCTATTTCTTTCCCTCATTTCCTAACCTTTTTTCTCCTCTAAACGGCCTCTCCTGTTCCATTTTTCGGTTCCAAACAGTCATTTTAAAGAGTTACTCGAACAGAAAAAGTTCGGAACACTCACCAATAGGATTATTCGATTGATCTGTCCTCTCTCTCCCTTTCAATTTGTCCTTTGTTCCAGTCAAGAGTACATTCCAGATGGGTGATGATCTGGAGCGGGTGAGGGCCGAAGTCGACCGGCTGACCAATGCCTTGGAGAAGGCGAATGCCGACAAGATCGAGGTTGGCTCTTCATCTTATTGTATCCAGTCAATGAAACTCTAGGCGGCCAAGGCCGGAATGCTGTTGTTGGACCAACAACGGGACTTGAAACTGCGACTGAAAGAATTAGAAGAACAGTACGAGACGGCCAAGTTGGAGGCAGATCGCGCCAATCAGGTAGATTTGTATTGATTTTGGGGAAGGAGACGGCGGTTTCAGATCTTGGAAGAGTTCAGGACACAGCACAAAGCAGCAGCGGCAAGTGAACTGGAAAATGAACGGTCTCTCCTCGACGTGAGTCTTTTCTTTCTTTCCGTTTCGGGTGCAATTTATTAGCTGCCGCCAAAACGGAAAATATTAGTAAACAAACACGAACTGACCTTGTTCATTTCTTAGTTTTTAGGAAGCGAATGCCAAAGAACAGGAGCTCCTGACGAGGATAAACACATTGGAATGCGAGCTCCGGTCGTCTGAAGCGGTAAACCTCATCAATTTTCTGAGGAAACGGCCTCTTTAGGAGCTAAAACGATCGAGAAGCGAGTTAGAACGACTCCAAGCAGAGCACTCCAATGCCGCCGAGTCGGGACAACAACTGGACGAGGAGAGGAGACGCCTCCGGTTGGAATTGAAGGTCAGTCTCGAATAATTCGGGTCGTATTCAAAGAAACAAGGAAGCAGAAAGAAGGCAAATATTTACAGGAGACAAAAGAACGAGAACAGAGGATGTTGGCAGAATACACGGAATTGGAAGAGGAAAACATCACTCTACAGAAGACGGTCAGTTTTATGATATTATTACGCAAATACTAGAGCTCAACTAGGCTCGAAACTTTTCATTAGGAGCCAAAACACTGAACTGTTTCAGGTAGCGAATCTACGAGGAGCTCAGGTGGAATACGAGGCTCTGAAAATGGATGTAACCCGTCATTTGGACGAGATTGAAGGCCTCAATATGGCTGTCCAAGAGATGCAGTCGCTGAAGAACATTGCCGATCGACAGGTAGAGGATTGAACTGTTTCGGGGATGATTGAAATGGAGACTTCTTATTCCATTACACTGAATCGCAATTATGTAAGAGAACAAAAATGAGATTTAGGTAGAAGAAGCCCTTCTGACAGCCCAACAGGAGAGAGAAATGAGACTGGCTCTGAAAAGGGAACTGGAAGCCGCCAGAAACGCCGAACATATGCACAGCTTGACGGATATGTTGGCCGGGTTGGAAAGGCTCGGAGAGGTGAGCAATCTTTCATTTTAGATATATAGTAACTAACTGGAACAGAAAGGGGATAAATAAAGTAATAATTTAGGAAGGAGAAGAGATCCAGCCACGGCCAAATGCCAATGACCTCTTTAGTGAGCTGTCTAACAGCAACAATGACGCCAAGGTATTCCAAATTTCAGATGATTGAAATACAGATGTTTTAGGTTCGAAATCTCGAATCGGCCAATGAAAACCTCTCGGAACAGTTGCAAGAAAGGGAGAAGACGGCCATCGACCTGGTGACGACCCTGATGAACAAGTTACACATCAACCACACCGGAGGTAAGCCTTATGTTTCAGTAATACTTTATTATTGGTACTTGAAGTGGTAGCTAATAATTAGACTTTAGATTACTCGGCGTATTTGCTAAAAATTCTTTTCAGAACTGGATTTTATGCATGCCAGGCAGCAGAAAGACGTCGTCTTGGAGAAAATCGACCACTTGATCAAGGTGAACCCTTTAGAATTTATTTTTCCTAGTTGTTACAAATACTGATCGATACGAAAAGCAGATACCTTTCTTATTGATGTTCTGAAACTAAAATCAAATGTTCAGAATGGTGCGAGTGATCCCCAGGCGGATAAGAAGTCCCACGCTCTTCGGAGCGACGTTCGAACTCTTCTTCTATTAGCAGGAGAGAAGACCGCCCAGATGGCTGCTGCTCAGGTATCCCTTCTGGAAATTGAAAGAAAAATCTGTTTAGGACGCCATGATCCAAGTATCCGATCAGTTGTACCAATTCTACCATCAGACAGCTCAAAGTCAGGGATTGAACACGGATAAAGCCATCATCGACGTGAGCAATCTTTTCCTTCTTTCCCTTTTGGAAAAATATGTTTCAGATAGTGAAAAAGCTCCGCCAGTTGGCAAAAGAGAATGCCGAAGATATTCCCAAGGTTTCCCTGGCCGAGGAGGGAGTGGAAAGCGGCACGGAGACGGACACCTCCGGTGGGAAGGGAATCCCCCTTCAGGCCGATAGAGTCGTACGTTTTTCTCCATGTTTTGGATGTACTATTAAAAAAATATGGAAAAATATGAGGGTAATACGAATTGTTCTAGGTACTAGCCCCTTCATTTATCAAAGACGTTGATACGAAGCTCAGCAGCGGGAGGGTCTCTGAAATCGCGACAGAATCCGATCTCCGGCAAAGAATTCTCTCTGGTAAGTATTTATTTTTCTCGTTTTAGGCTTGTTATAATTATTAGCTTTTACATTATTAGTAGTAACTTTAGCATTATTAGAAGCACTGGCTATTCAAAATACAATTTTGTTATTTGCAGACGGCAGTCCGATGACACAGACAATGGACAGTCTCAAAAAGTTGCTCTCTTCCGTGAAACGAGTCACGGAACAGGCCCTCAACCAGGCGGTAGCCAATACCGGCGCGGAAAATGACGACATCGCCATGCAAAACGTCAAATTGAGGAGTCTCCTCAGCACGAAGAGGTCCGTTTTGTCGTTTTGAAATGAAAGAAGACGGAATTCATTTCAGAGATCAGATTTCGACCCTTCGAACTGTGTTGAAGTCGAATAAAATGACGGCAGAAGCGGCGTTGGCGTCGTTGAGGGACAAGTACGAGGCGGAGAAACGGGCTAATCAGGTAAGGAACAAATTCTGGACCGTAGAATATAAACCAGTAGAATTACTAGTATATTAGTATTGGATAAAACATTTCATATTTAGGAACTGTCCGAAAGACAACGACGAGAATTGAAACAATTGAAAGAAGACGCCGCCACCTTCGCCAGCCACAGGGCAATGTTCACTGCCCGATGTGAGGAGCTCCAAGCTCAGGTTTTGACTGTTTCCTTCGATTTTTCAAATATCCAATTAGGTAGAAGAAATGCAGAATGAGCTGAGGAAGGCGGAAGAAGAGAAGAAGACACTGAACCAGCTGCTGAGGATGGCCATCCAACAGAAGTTGCAGGCTAATCAGGTAATTTTTATGTTTTGGAGCGGCAACTTATTCTATTGATACGGAGATTCTTTAGCGGATCTGATCCCCTACAAGAAAAAAAATATTGCAATTTTCAGAGACTGGAAGAAGTGGAGGTTGATCGAGACACGAGACAAGCCTATAAACGGAACAGTAACAAACAATCCGTCGGTAGAGGGGAGGTTAGTAGAGTTTGACTTTCAAATCTTCTTCGATGGATTGATGAGGCGCACTCTTTCCAATAATAAAGAAACCATAAAACCTAAAAGTATTTTTATAATCGTTTTGAGTAAACTATGAATGGAACGAACCGCAAAGATTTGCAATAATAATTTGGAGTGATGTACCAATTTTCAGACCTACCAACCACCACGAGCCGTCCGATATCCTCAGACAGCGCCGGGGGGCGGGAAGGGAGGGGTGAAGAGGGAGACCAACTAGGCGAGTTCTCCTTTTCCTTATTTTTTTAACTTTATCTCCCACTATAAATAAGTAAATGTGACCCGTTTCAGATGGCTGGTTGGATCTCGCTGAGCTGTCGGACTGGCTGCACACTTCAACATCTCCCGACAGTTCAACTCTTCCCCCCGATGACCCCTTACGGTACGTTTCTTTCTTTCTGTTTCAATGAGTCTTTTTATTCTCTTTTGCTCAACTCTTATTAGTCGAGCAATTCGAATACAGCAAAGTGATAAAATTATACGAATAATCTGATTTCAGACCAATTTGTGCATCCAGCGAAGAGTTGGATCGTCTGTTGTCAGCTGCGATTGCCGATCTCCGTGGCCAGCTCCGTCCGCGTCTCTTCGACGGTATTGAACTCGTAATTCTTGTCTTGTCCATTCCCGCCGTTCTTCTCTATCTGGTCAGCCTCTTCTTTCGTCTGTGATTATTCCCCTAGTTTCCCCTTTTCTATTTTGTTTCACTTCTGTCCAAATGGGTCGTTTAAACGAGCCTTATATTTATATTTTTCTTGTGTTTTTTAGTCATGTAAAGGACCAACTGCTACAGCCATGCGTGTACCCCTTCCCCCTGTCTCGTCACCCAAAACAAACAAAAAATTACAGAACTATTTCATTACACAGTGCCTTTATTTATTGTGTGGTATTCTTTTCGTTGTTGTTCTGAATTGATAGCTAAATATATAGAGAGAAATAAAACATGTTTCGAGTCGTCTATTTTATTCCAGTGGGGCAGGGCTATCCCCATTCTCTTTGGTATAAAAATCAAGCAGAATTGGATGCAGCAAGGACGGGTTGTGTTCAATAGAAAAAAAGAATGTTTCGAGACCAATAAAGGAAATGAAAAACTGTAGAATATAGCATATATTATATAGAAAAGTTTATGCACTAACTCCAGATCCGGCGATAATGTATGTAAGTAAAGCGGTCGCCCCCCTTGCTGATGGTGAGTTTACAAGAATCTCCCGGAGGGAAATATCCAGGCAAGACCACCAAAAATTGATATCTTTTCCGACGTCGGCCCAGATCGAAGATCGTGTTCCACTCCAATTCACAGCCCAGTAGCTCTTCTAGTCTCTCGATAGGAGGCAAACATCTCACTGGCCATTTTATGCAAAAGTGGAAACTATCAGCAGTAAACCAAGGATCAGAGAGGAGAATCTGGAATAGTACCCTGATTTAGCCTGTTTCTCTTTCTGCTCTCACCTCTAAAACTGTCCGGAGCACGGAGTATTGTTCTGTCTCATGACTTCCCGCGAAAATGCCGATCTTTGAAAAGTTGGAGGCAAAAAGTAATTTTGGAATGGTAATCGCTAAATATTCCAAATCGAGCGACACTTTGACATCATCCTGAAATATTGAAGGAAGTAAAGGCGAGTTTGGGAATTTTGAGCAGTCCTTCCGCTACAGAACCCCGTAAAACTTACAATAGTCTTCGATTGAAGAAGAGCTTCGAATCTGTTGGATTCAAAACTCCTCACGAGCATCGTCACGGGTTTTAGAATGTTAAAAATGGTCACGAGCTGTTCTTTGTCCAATTTCGGCGACTGTCCCCATGCGATCGTGTCAGAAGTTATCCGATATTCCCTGAGGAAGTCACAAAGCGTTTCAAATGAATATTCATCTAAAAAATAGCGTAAAACTATAGAGAAAGAGATCAACTGACCGGGTAGATGAAGACAATCAAATCGAACTGCGTACATTCCTTCTTTGTCGATATCAGACAGTTCATCCTCTCTATTGCCGTAGAACAGAGTTCGGTGAGACTTGACAGAGATATTCCGATTGTTCCGAATGATTTCAGCCAAATCGCGGCATGTCTGCTGTAGACGACAATAACTTTTATCGTTCATCTGGAACATTTTCTTATGATAAATTTGTGAAGAGCAAGAACACCTTGGTGATGACATTTTCCAGAAGGATGGGATTGAGAACAAGCAGAGGAAAATCGGCCATGACTATTTCTATTTCTCTGAAAATCATTTGTAAAACAATATGAAACGGAGAAAGAAGACAACAACAAAGAGAAAGAATTAGAACACAACCACTCGACACTGTAACATTGAATAGACTGGAGGGAAATGAGAACACGGTTTGGTCTTCAAACAAAAGGAAAATACTATGTTTCAAAGTTAAACAGGGCAAAAGAACAAGAGGAGTTCGCTGTGGACCTCAACCGACCAGCTTCTTCTGTTTTCAAAGACTGGGGACCGGCAGTCCTGATGGGAAATGCCTACAAATCAGTAGGGTGAGAAATTGAGAGCCCCGGTTGCCCAACCTTGTGACATCTCGCCGGCAGTTGACTTTCACTCGTATGAAACCGTCTTTCTTTGTTCAAATGGGTTTTCTTTCTTTTCTTGTTGGTTGTTTTCGAGTTTCTTTTCAGAAGATGCTCTTCGATTACTTCGTCTCCTAGTCGGGATGGCCGCGGTTCCTGTGTTCGCCCTCAGTCCCACCCATCTGGAAAAGGTCATCAATAAGGCTTCCTCCCGTATGTTCGAATTTAACCGGAACAGCCGAAATATATCTGTCAAATGTCAAAAAAACTTGTATTACGACGAAGGACGACAACTCCTTGTAATGCTTCGAGGTGCCTACTTTACGTTCCCTTCTCCGAAATTGAGTTATTTTGTGTCGAATCATGGTATACCAATTTTTGGAAACCCGGCATATTAGATTGATTCAAGTGGGAAGAATCAGGACCCGTTAGTTCATTCTTTGACGTCGCCCATGAATGGAAACCAGGACTCTGCAGAACTGGAGCCGCCAGCCTAGGTTATGGGAGCATTGCTGACCATCAAATATTCAATTATAATGGCTGAGCCGTTTCCGTTTCTGTGCTATGGGATGTAGTAGCGGTGCTGTATCAACGGAAGGGAGTTATTTACCTGCTTCTCCGTATTTCACCGTCCTCCGATCACTTCATCGGGTTTCCGTCTCAACTTTACTTTTTCCTGACGCTCGTCGCTCTTTTTCTCTCCAAAAACGGTCGTATTTTAATTAGGCTACACCCCCGCCGCCATCAGACGTTTCCCAGGTTTTTTTCTCGTCTAGAAAATAAAATGTCGTGTCGACTAATCAAATCGGCCGGGGGATGATGCTGTTGCGGTGTCTCCTCTTTCTACTTCCGCTTTTCCTCGACCTTTCCGACGGTTGTGCCCTCAAGAAGAGTTCTCCCCGCGTGGCCATGTTGGGTTCCAACATCCCGGTCCAGTTGATCGACCCCAAGTTTTTGACCATCCCCGACGAGGCCCTCGCAGTGGCTAAATCTGAACTCCGAGCAGAGGCCACCTACCCAGCTTTGTTCGTTTCTTTTGTATTTTCCTAGAAATATCGAGAATCTCAGTTTTGACCTGTCCCGGGAGTACCCGAAGTGCAACCTTCGCCGTTCCTTCTACCAGGGGCCGTGTGGTACAGTCTCCCATTTTTCAGTGAAAAGGGGAAGTTTCCAGGAACTTGCTGGGCCCTAGCCGCGGCTACAGTAATCTCCGATGCCATTTGTTCCAAGACGGGGATCCCTATCGACTATTCAGCGGGGGATCTGCTCGGTTGCTGCGGACCCCGCTGTGGAGACTATAACGGCGGGTATCCCTACTACGCTTTGGAGTACATCACACAGAAGGGAACCGTCACCGGCGGATATTATGGCCCAAATGTGGGTTGGAGAATATCCTACCCTAATAATGGGCAGATGTCTGTTTGTCTGTATGACGGATTTGACGGGTTGTATAGGAAAGTGAGAGAAGCAGAAAGTTTCGACCGTCTGACCTTATTCGACTATCAAAGTTTATTCGACAAGAAAATAACTAGAACAGCTCTTTGGGAAGGGGGAGCCGGCGCTGTCGACTGTTTTTTTTTGTTCACCCCAGCGCCGTCGAAGACGGCCATACTTGTTAACAAGAAAGGAAAGACTTTTAGGATGGTTGCTATCCATATCGTATCAACGACAACTACACCGACACGTGTCCATCGTCGCCGCTCTGTAAGAGAGGAACCTGTTCGCCTAATTTCTTACGTGAGTTGAGAAAGATAGACTGAGTTAGTCAGCCATGTATCCACAATCTCATTGAGACATTCCGTATAGTTTCCTAATTATATTCCTGGTAAAAAGCAGAATCCAATGTTTTAAAATCTCTATAATTAATTTTATTCTACTTTCATATTACTATCATAATTTGATTGCAGATCAATAATACTTACGATTTTGTGTAGGTCGAAAGAATCCGGCACGGTCTGTTTGTATCAAATGTTATAAGGGCAGAATAAGACTGCAATAAGACAGGAAATTTGGACTTTAAATTATTTCTTATCTTGGAGCTTTTCCTTTAGCAAAAGTGGTGAAAAGTGGCCAAGGAGAAGCCGGCCTCCAGCGACTGCTCTACGACTACCGTGCCCCGGTCGTCGTGGGAATCTATACCAACAGCGACTTCTACAACTACAAAAGCGGAACATTCATTGAGGTTACTGTATTCATCTCTAATAGTCTACCGTATTCTAGAAGCCGGTACCCGGGAAGAACCCGCCCGACCACGCGGTGAAAGTCATCGGCTGGGGAACGGACTACACGGACGGATCGAAGTATTGGATTGTCATCAACTCGTGGGGACCCGGCTGGGGAATAAATGGTACGAGATTATATAAGTAATTTGAGGAGGATTCTTAGGAACTGTTCATGTCCGACGAGGATTCAACGATTTGAATCTGGAATATGGAATGGGAGGAGTAACTGCTGCATTCAAATGATCCACAAGCGAGAACATTGTCAATAAACAAAGTTTCACATTGAGAATTTATATCTACTTTTGTAACTGTTGTGGAAGCGAAAAGTGAATAGAACTTTCTGACGGTTAGAGAAGGTCTTGTTGAGGTGGGAGAACATTCTGACAGGTAGTTAGTTCGCCCCCTACTGCCGCCTTCTCCTCTTAGTTTCGATTAGTTTCCTCAGCTTCTTTCAGTTAACCTGCTGATAATATAAATGAACTGATAGATATTGGAAACGCCCTGACATACGAGAAAGACCGCAGTCTCGCTTACTCATTGGAAATTTTCCCGGAGACTACTGTAACTAGAGCGTGGGAAAGAGATTTCTTCCTGTGATATATTTTTCCATTTCCAACGGAAAAGACTTCGATTCAAATTTCGAAAGCACATCTCCGCTGAGGGACCAACCTACGTTTCACCCGGTCCCGTACCGTTTTTTTTTTGCTTTGTTCCAGGAGTTTTTTACAAGGTACCAAGCGGTAGAAAAGTGTTGAGAAGGTTTCAAAAGGTTTTCCTACCGTTTGTTACCTTCTCAAGACACGTTTCTACCGCTTGTTGTCTTGAGAAGGGAACAAGCCGCAGAAAAGCAGAAGGAGGCGAACAGGCGGATGTTTTAGAATTTTTTGCCTTTCCTGTGGGCGAATGTGGCGTACTCATTTGTCTAACAAATTATTCTTATCACGCGGTTCCAACTCCAAGTCGTTGTGCCAACCAGTTTTGGCATTGCAGCTAACAATATTGTGTTGGTCACAATTGTCATTCACGACTTTTACTTGTTAGGTCATGGATCGTAACTGAAGGCTTTGTTGCTCTTATAAGCTATTTACAGTACATCAAAAATATTCAATAACTTCTAGAGAACTTTCAAAAAAAGCAATAGATCATGTACCAGTTATACAGAATAAGGATGGGGATAAGGAAGCGATAGTAGTACTCGACCAGGTTCATCTTCTGAAACACTTCCTTGTGTAGGGGCTGTCTCTGCTCAAAATTCATGTAGACGGCTTTCCAGATTATGAAAAGAAATGTCTGTACCATTGTTAATGTCAGGATCCAAACTGGAATGAATATTATCTAAGGGAGAACAGGAGACCCACCGACAGATGGCAGACTGTCATAGTCGACGGGGAGGGCCTCTTTAATGTTACAAGTGATGAGAACTTGGGCGATGAAGGCGATGACAAGCCAGGGAATGGCGTGGAGGGAATGGACCAGCGAGAATCCATAGATTAGGCTGGAAAATGAGCGATTCTTTATACAAGGATATACTGAACTGAACTGGAACCTGAAGAATATCAATCGCCCATGAACCATAAGCTAGAAAAGAACTCACAACGAGACGCTAAAGACGGGATGGGCCATCCTGACCGTGTAGAAGCTGTCAATCCGTTTGAAGATGAAATTATAGTAGCCAACGGAGCGGACAATCTGCGGCGGGTACCTGAACACAATCCTTGCTTTCTATTCTCCTCGAAAAGCTGACTTTTTCGGATCGTTAATTTTATAAGATCCCGGGAGCAAGTACATTGTCTTGGCCTCGACTCCAGCGAACAGGAACTGCCCCAGGTAGATGGGTTTCCCGCTTCCTGTCTTCGTGGGCGTCTTTCTCCCGTAGGATAATACAATCAGCTGGACTCTGAAGGGAACTGTCAAAAAACAAGAGGGTGAAACAGACTGGGACATGGGCATCGGGGTGTAGAGAGTGACGGAACAGTTCTGCTCGTCGTGAGGATACTTGTCGAACTTGAAATGACACGTGGTCCGGGTTTTAAACCTCGTCTGGAATATTCCCCTTATTATTGAGGCTTTACGGCTTACAGCGATGGCAACGAGTCCATTGCTCCGGATAGAGACCATCGTCGGCTCGCTGGACAACATATCCCCAAATTTTGTGAACCTAAACCCTTAATTATCCTTTTTTACTCTGCGGTCTTCTCACAATTCCGTCGCGTAGAGTTTAGGAATGAATGGCTCCGCATTGGCTATCTTCAGGTAGCTCCTAGTCTTCGAGATTTGATTTATCCCACCATAAGCGGTGGCATTCCATTTCAGTCGGGGGTCCTTCCAATTCTAACAAACTTCTCTCTTTATTTCTAAATAAAATCACTCACGAGTAAAAGTGTGCCGTGTATTGTCATAACCCCATGTTTCTCCTCCTAAAAGTTTCTCATTATCTTCAAATATTCCCCCGACTAACCAGCGCTTCGAGATGTTCCACCTGGATGATCGGAGTAATATTGATGGGAGCATTCGGACCGGGGTTGAAGTTTTCGTATTTATTCGGACCGGTGGGAGAGAAGACGTTGTTTATCAGAACGGTCTGAAGGAGTCAATCTATGAAATAAGAGCTGAGGTACCTCCCAATAGACTCGATGGGCGTAGTCGAATTTTGTCGGAGAGAAGAGAGCAATTTCCAACAGAGTCCAGAGCCCGATAGAGGGGCCATCCAGAGCGGACATGGCGAGCGAGACAGCACGGCGGGGACTGTCCCACTCGCAGTTTATTTGTAATTTGATACTTTCGCCGGGGGTTTATTACCGGCAATGCGGGGCAGAAACAGTTTTTGAATCCTGTAATAACGGGAAAAATAAGGAATTTTACAGGTCCAGTTTATTTTATGAAACTTTTACTGGCCAATTGAAAAATGACTAAAACCGTGGAAAATAAAGAAACAGAACTCAGTCGGTGCCGCATTCGAGGCCTTTCCAACGGTTCTATAATTATCCGAACCAACAATTATTCTCTTCATTATACTTGTCTTTAAAACGTTCTGTTTTACACATTAAATATCGAGCCCACGAAATTGAGTAGTCTGTAACCTTCCTGAGGAGGATAAATTTTATTACAAAACAGCTGTACTCGGAAATAGAAAATCATCCAGTCTTCCTCCATTCGTCTTCAATCACACAACTTCCTCGCGATGACTTCCATTGGGTACTGCCACAAGAAGCTATCCCAACCCGGCCGAACATCTCTCCTCCAGTCTGAGCGACTCCTGTTGTCTAAGAATGATCGCTGGAATTTTATCTAATCAAAACGGACTCGGGGGTTGGTTTTTACCGAGATGCAAGATGCAAGATAGCCGTATCCATTTGGAGGGATACTGTGATCGACGTCCCCCAATTGGACCCATCGCTTCCTTCCTGATCAAAGATACAGGAGAATTGCTCCCCAGCAGAGTTGGTCCACATTCCAGGCCAGTAATAGTCACTGGCAGCGGATCTGTTAGATTTTTCTGGATAAGGTGAAGGTGTACTTGCAGGAAAAACCAAACGAGGAGTTTCCTTTCCATCAGAATTTGACAAGTCAATGTATGTCATTGTTTTTCGTCTCGTTGAATTCGGAGAATAGGGCTTCTTTGTTTCTACCCGGGTGTTAAATTTTGATCGCCGCGCGTAGATGATCTTCGGTGTGTCCTTGGAGGCGTTGATAAACTATCCCGCAGCATTACCCAACAGTTACAAAATGTTGTCGTCAGCAAGCGGCCTCTTCTTCCTGCTAGGTAACGTTTTCCTGTATCAAGTACTTCTATTTAGCCATTCCTCGCTGTCTTTCTCAAATCACACTAACCCTGACCAAGGACAGCATGAGCCGTAAGCTCTTCCTTTCCCTCGCTACAATCCCTCTTTTTTTAGAAAGATACGGTACAGTTGAGCAGCAACACAGGATTTACGACGGCTGGGGAACTTACGGCTACACCTCCGGTTACAGTTACCAGGACGCGAGGAACAACAACCAGGGCACGGTCACCAGATGGGATCCCGCCTCACAGAGATGGATGCTACTTCAGAATTACGGCTGTCGTATATTTCTCTTCTCGAAATTAACTTCGCCTTCCCCTAGGAGGCCAGCTAGTCGACTATGTCAACGGCCAGCAGCGGTTCATCTGTGACTGTGGGGCGAATGGAGGAGTCACCTACCAGATGGGAAGCTGTCAAGCTAATGTTAGAGCCACTACCTTCGAGTTAGTTCCTCCTCTTCTTCCTCGAGGAATAGAGAATATTCAGGGAGGACGAGATGAAACCAAAGAGGGAAGGCTATCGCTACGTGTGGGACGCCGCCTCGGGGAAATACAAATTGGGAGTCGAGACGGACTGCAGTAGGATCTATCGGATACCAGAAACAGTAGAACTGTTTCAGATGGGAAGTGGATCGATTATGTCAACGGCGGGCAGATGAGATTCCTCTGCGACTGCGGGATGTTCGGAGGGGTGACATACCAGATCGGATTCTGTAACCCGACAATTCCGAAAGGCTACGGAACACCTCAGAGTATCGGAAAGAAGTAGTCTTCTGATGAAAATGTGTGTTTTTGTGGTACAAAACACGCCCCTCTAGACTATGTCAATGGGCAACGGTTATATACGATATTTTTGGCCCTTGTTAATCCTCTTGCACAACATTTTTTTTAAATCCACAACTAGCCACGTCTGCTTCAATTTCCAGCATGAAAATCCCAGTAGATGTCAGACGAGTCAGTCATTATCGTTACTTTAGCGACTCTAAAACTTTGTGTTTCATCCACCTATTATATAACTAGTATGCCTCCGGCGGCTTTTAGGCCCGTTTGGATTACAAATTTGACGGTCGAATAACTGTTGACCGTCAGATAAGGCCAGACGGTTGAAACTTCCGGCTCTTTTCAAGATTAGATGGTCAATCAACTTTTAGCCGGTCAATCCTACCCTAATAATAGGCAGATCTATGTGTGTGTGTGTCTGTCTGTCTGTAAGACCTGTCGTTTGTTCAGATTGACAGGTCAAATGAGAGAGAAGCAGAACGTTTCGATCGTTTGACCTTTTTCGACCGCCAAATTTTAATCCCAACGCCGCCAACGGCGGCCGGAGGCATACTAGTGAATTTATAACCGGCCAATGGAATTTTTCGCGTCGCGTTTGCAGTTATAACTTTTTAATGAAAGCAATCTGGTTAGAACCGCCTTGATGTGCTCTTCAAGATAGTCTTTGAATTACTGAAAATGGTCATGAAATTAAAATGTTACACCTGCAAACGCGAGGCGGAAACTTGTATTGACCGGCTATAAATTTCATTGACCGGCTAATCTTGAAAAGAGCCAAACTTTCTGCTTCTCTCCCATTTGACCTGCCGATATACACAGACGACAGGTCTTACAGACAGACGCACAGAGATCTGCCCCAGCAAATTACTCTACAAAGAAGAGTTTATGGTATTGTTCTTCTATGCCCGTTTTCCAGCCCTGTTTTCCTCTTGGGGAATGTTTTAGCTCTTGTTCATATTAAGAATTCAGTATCTCCGTATCTTGATATCTCCCCTCATCAGTTCGTATATTGATTTTTCAAATCATATTTATTTCAAAGCAATGTTGTTGAGGAACATGAGATCAGTTTATTTTATACCATGTTTCGACGATTCTTTCGGATGTCCCAATTTCCATCCATTGGATGACTCCACACGAGAATCTTCCACGCAATCCAAGCATCTCGATGTTGTTACAACTCATTCCGCTCACTCCGCCTCGTGTCATCTCCTGAAATAAATCAGTCACTAGATCTTGCCCCATTTTCGACTCACACCTGTGTTGAGGGCGGCACAGGAGAGACGGCTACACGACGGCGGTGCCATGCCGTACGTCGGTCTGTCTCGCAGCTGTATTGTGTGTTGAGGGAGCTCATCCACTTCCCCCTCTTGTTGCAGTCGCTCGTGTCGGGGCTATAAATGGCAGATGAAATGCAGAAGAACCGCTTACCGGCAACAGAAGGCCTTACTTCCAGTGAGACAAGTGTTTCCGAAAGTCGGGTCACTGTAGCGAGTCATCCCGTTGTCCAGGATGCGGTTGGAGGATCGGCGGGCCTCGAGCCAAGTGACCGGACAATAGCCATCACAAAACGGCGCGGTTCCTGTGAAGTTAAAGATAAACTGCTTTCAGAAAAAAAAAAAACCAAACCAATCGCATGTTGCTGAAGAATTTCTTAACTTTTCCGCTTCATTGCCTGAATAAATTTTCTTTAGCCAATAGAATCTTGCTAACTTACCAAGATAGGCAGATTCCGATAGTTGTGAGAAGACGAAAAGGAGAAGAGGGGAAAAGACTTGAGCAATCGGCATCATCTGGAGAAAAACGGTTTCAGTTGACAAACAACGAAGAAATACACAGAGATAGCAAAAAGATTATAAAGAGAACATTCAATTGACCAAATTTCAAGGAAACTTTTTTGGAGAAAAGCCAGTAAATTAACTGGATAGGAGAAGAGATTGCAAGAACTACGTGAAGAACGACGCGCTTTGACACCAAATCGTAATATAGGAAAAGCAAAACATGGCAAGCGCCGCCAACCGGAGGAGATCGCGTCGCTTGTCCATCTGAATTTAGCCAGCCAATAAGAGCGCCTCTTCTACCGTAATGGTCCATTATTACGATGAAAATGAATATAAGCGAAAAGAGCATGAACAGCGGGGAACGGAAAGCTGTGCTTTTCTCTCTGCAGCGCTTTCTGCCCTGGACAGCATGGAATAAAAGCGGATTGCTTGAAATTGAAGGTGAGCAAGTACGCAACTGGTGTAACTGACCAGATTACTTGACCGTTTCATGGTGGCGGGTCAATTGCCCTTCTCGAACAGTGCTTCAATAAGAAGGAATAAACAATGTTTATTTAACAATTTTATAAAAGGGGGATCGGATGGCAAAGGGAGCTAATCTTTACAACAGAAGGCTTTCTTCCCGACGAGACATGTGCGACCAAAATCTTTATCTTTGATGCGGAGATCGCCAATTCCCAGGTAACGCGAGTCATCGGCAGTGTATAACTTCGTATAGCCCCCGGGGCACTTACCCAAACAGACGGGGGCGGTGCCTGTATATTTATTGTAAGTTGGGACAGCTGGACGTCGACTCACCGAACCAGCCACATTTGGTGCCGAAGATGAAGGCTTCGGCTTGGGGAGCTGGACCCAGGAAGGTGAAGATGACAAGAATAATCAAGACACAGTGACGGAGCATCGTGACCTCTGGAAATAGTTGAATTGGAGAGGAGTATCTGCCCAAGTAGGACACTCGAAAGTGGGAGGAATGGGCTCATTCAATCCAATCGATTAAATAGAAAGGTCAGATGAGTTTTAAGCGTCGCGGCTCTCTCAAAGCGGCGCGACAAAGGGAATTTGCCCGTTTCTATAGTTCAAAAGAACAACAAGATATACGACTGCAGCTAAAAGTCAACGGACTGTCTCGTGTAAAGTGAATGGGAAAGGCAAGGAGGGAGGGGAGAACAAAAGAATTGGATGAGTTCCAACCAGGGTGATCAGACAGTACCTCCTATGAGCCGCCGCCTTTTTTGACCTTTTTCGTCAACCGCCCCATTTTGTTATGTTTAGCTATCAATAAACAAACGGGGCGAACTCTATGAGCTCTCCCTGGAATGGAAACCGGAGGGAATTCGTTCCGAGGAGGCAGAACAATTTTGGTAATCAGAAGACAGGGCAAGGAAGGTACCATCGGAGAGGAAGGGGGTCTGGGGCTGAGAATTGGAACTAATTAAAGTGATTGTCTTGTTCTCTCTGGCATTAAAGGTATTAGAAGACGGGGGAATAACTCTATGGGTTACAAAGCGGGCCATAGAGAACAAAAAGAGAACGGGACGAAGAGTGCAACGGTTGAGGGCAGGATAAGACTGAAGGGTCCAGTTTAACGTGATTCATTTGCGGGAGAGGGAGAGAGAAGGGAACAGCGGCAGAAAAATCGAGGACAAAATGATAAATAGTAGGGCAAATCAGTGAGAGGACTGAAGGAGGGAATCCGCTTGAAGAAAAGGAAGAGGTACTCGATCGGCTGATTCACGGGCCGTGTTGACTCAAATGCCAACGGGAAGATGGTTGCCTAATGCATCGTAGTGTTACACCCGGACAGGGGAAACCCGTCTTGATAACCAGATGGATGAATAAATGGTTCACATGGAATATTTATTATCAGAATAGATATGTACAGCAGAATGCTTTGGTTCCCATGGCACAGGGGCTTCCAAACGAGTAGTCATTGACGCGGAGAGTAGAAATGCCGAGATAAGATGAGTCGGAGGATCGGAAGAGCTGGGAGTAGCCTCGGGGGCAAGAACCCATACAGATGGGAGCGGTGCCTGGAAATATACTGTAGAGAGAAATAGCCTGGCGGGGACTTACCGAACCAACCGCATTCGTTGCCCCAGATGAGAGCCTGTGCTTCGGGAACAGAGCCTAGAATGTTGCTTTCTGTTAAACGGGATCTGGGTCGACTTACCGCCGATTGAAGCAGCCTCCGATGGATAGGCAAGGGCGGAGAGAAGAATTAGAAGAAGTGGGTAGCGCAACATGGAGTACTGGGAATGGGGAATACAAATAAATGGAATTATAAGTCTCACTAGTAACATAAAAAGTCAAAAAAAAGGAGATGTACCCTCACAACCGGATAAATTACGAGAATGCTCCTAGAATGAGTGGCAGGGGCACCGCCTCTACTTGACCTATATATTCCTGTATGAACATCTAATTTTTGTCGTGCTTATCGATCAAAAATGAAAGAATAGATCAAGTACTCTGAAAACCAGAAAGTGGAAAGCACTAACTATCCGATTCGTGGGTCTACCCGTTTTTCTTTTTATCGATTCCGTCACTTCGGGAAAAAACATAATTCCCTTTCATTTCGTAATGGATGCTGCCAAGTGAGATACTAGCCAATGTCTTGGAATTTCTCCCCTGGAGATACAGATTTTCCACAAGACAGATCTCCTTCAAGTTCGACCATATTATTTCCGCCAATCCCAATAAGCCTGCTCACTATGAAGCAAGGCACAATATACAGAAAGCTCTTGGAACAAAAAAGACGGCGGAAGAATGCGAGCCGAAAGAACTCCTCATAATCTGGGGCCGTCGATTATTATAATACAAGTAAAAAAGAGTAGAATAAAGACAAGAGATCCGTAAAGTGGTGACATTTTTGTATACTTTTACACTATGAAATCATACTGTAACAGGTTAATCATATAAATTTTTTTTGTGAAACATACAAAAAAAAACAACTTTGGGTGTCAGAAAAAAAGCTTTTACGCGACGAAAGGTCTTCATATCGTTCTCCTTTATGGAGATGACGAATTGCAACAGTAGACTTTGCTTCCCTTGATACACCGATGTCCAAATTCCGAGTCTTTGTAGTATATTCCTCCGAAATCGAGGGTTTGGGAAGAGGATCGACGACTCGCAAAGAGACCCTCGGGGCATTTTCCATTACAAATCGGCGCTGTTCCTAAGGATACTGTATTTGTAGGACTATAAGGGTAGACACACCGTGCCATGTGCATGAACCAGCTATCAGGGCCTGTACTTCGGGACGGCCACCTAGAATGGTTCATTTTTTTTTGGTTCTTTTTGGAACATTACCAATTGCAGCAGATGCCGAGAGGTGTATGGTAAGGAACAGGGTGAAGAAGAAGTAGATACTCATCGGAAGGAACAGATCCAGACAGACTACCAAGAAGAAATATGAACAGTCCTGAAAACATAGAAAATCGGGAAGAAGGAGAGGAGAGAGGAGGCTAGATACAGCTTGAGCCAGTAAGTGAGCCAGCTATTAGATGAGCAGATTAGATAAAGGGGTACGTACGTGCCGATCCGGGTATTCCCCGCCCTTATTACCTACATCTCGATCAACTTCTGTACGAGCAGTGTACATTACTTTATTATGGGCACGTACATCGGCCTGTCCAGCCAGATAATTAGCCATTCTGCCCCGAAAAATAGCCTGATTGATGTAACACTGTATCCAGGGGAAACATTTTATTCTTACAAAACACTCGAAGAAGACGGGCATGACTGAAAGGAGTGGAAATAGAGGGAATAAGTAGAGTGAATGAAACAAGCGAAGAGAAATTAACTGTCGAAACGAAAGCGAAGAACGAACGCGGAAAAGGAATGGAAACTTGAAATCACGCTTTCTATGTGGAAAACTGACTCCCGGCCGATTGCTCGCGGCTGATAGACTCGATTGTATAGTTGTGTGCAGAGAACTTTTATTCTCAAAACTTACACCCCCAAAGAGACCACCTAGCCGGGGATTCAGAAATCTTCTTCTCTGAATAAATGTGGAGCATATTTATTCTTACAAAACGACAATTGAAGAGGAGAATGGTAATTACAGGACCTTATACCATCGCTCGACAACGTCAGATGTGCGGTTCTGGCTCCAGAAGATTGACCCACAGGTCGCCCTTCCAAATAAGCCGAACATTTCCATTTCGTTGCACAAACCGCCAAGTAGAGTAGACTTCCCCGTTTTCTGCAAAAGCAAGACAACTATTTGATTCGATGTCTTGGCGTACCATATTGTCAGTGGCATGCGAATTACAGAGAAGAATTCCGCATTGTCCGACGCCGAAGTAAGAACAGGTGAACTTCTGGTTGAAGGAGTTGACCCACATCCCGTGCCAGTGACAGTTGTTCGTTTCTGGTCTACAAAATGGGGGAGTGATTGGGGGAGCAGCTGAAATCTTACCGACAGCACAGGGATTTGGTCCCCGTGATGCAGTTGTCCCCGAAGGTGGGGTCATTGTATCCCGTTGTTCCGTTGACAAGGAAGGCGGTAGAGGAACGGCGCACCTCGATGTAGTCGGTGGGGCAATAGCTGGAGCAGTTGGGAGCGATCCCTGAAATAAACAAATGAGGACGATTCTGAAAGTGACGAACCTTGCCATACACACGTGCCCAGTACGGCAGACGTGGAGCTGATAGAAATATCACTCATGTGTCCTGATAATCTGTCCACTTGAAAAGATACCCAGCTTACCGATAATTCCCGGTGCTAGCGCATCGACCAGAAAGACGAAAGAGAGAGATAAAATGTTGAAAATTATCATAGCTCAAAAGAATTTCGGGAAGATAAGAGAAAGGGGAAAGGGAAGAAGAAGAATGAAGGAGAGGATGTCAACAAGAGGGCATTCCCTCGTTCGAGCCCGTCAATAAAAGAAAACGGAAGATTTTGAGAGGAATTACACAGGATACGAGAAGTGAAGGCGTGGTTTCGAGGGCATAGCTTTTCGAGAAGAAGCGAGCAGTCTCCAAGAGTATCTATCGAATACGGTCATGACAAGGGGGAGAACACCAGGGGCTGAGCCGTTTATTTGTAATTGGAAACTTTTCCCGATTGTTTATTACGGATAGCATTGCTCAAAATGATGATGGTGGGTGGCATGGGTAAACAAGAGCAAAAAAACAAAATCAAAAGTTATCTTCTGGAAATTGGTTGGTTGCGACAACGAAAATCTAGTTTTTCAGCACATAAGAAAATGTTCCATCTTCTGAAGAAAAAAAAACAGGGCACATATATGATTTCTTTCCTAGGCGTACCATATTGTTAGGGGCATGTGAATTACAGAAGAAAAGGCCACATAGCCCCTCGTGCATGGTGAGAGAGCAGGTGTACTTCTGGTTGAAAGAGTTGACTCACATTCCGTGCCAATGGCAATTGTTCGTTTCTGGTCTGGAGAAAAGTAGGCGAAACAAATTGAAGACTTACTTGCAGCAGAACGCCTTAGTTCCGGAATAACATGCCTCTTCAAAGGATAGATCAGTGTGGTTGGCCGTTCCATTGGTCAGGAGAGAGGTGGAGGATCTACGCACTTCAATGTAGTCGACCGGACAACCACCATCACAATTGATCTTTCCTAAAAAGTACCAAATAGAGACAATCCATAAAAATACAACTACCGAACCAGTCGCATGAACCAGAAGCAGGTGTGAGCATGGCTGAAGAGGCGCCCATTTCGCCTGATTGTTTGTTTTTGTCAAAATATGGGCTACTTACCAATAGTGCCTGTTGTCTTTGCATCGGCCAGGAAGAAGACGAGAGTTGGCAAAAGGTAGATGGGCATCATAACTGGAAAGGATTTTTTCCACCGAAATAAATTTCATATAATTCTTCTTTGTAATCAAACAAAGATTGCCTTCTTCTTCGTCCCGATAATTTCTCCGAAGGTGTTGAAATATATTGTGTTCCATGGCCCGAATAAATCTTTCTACTTGTTCAGTTCCCCTTTCTTCAGGGCTACTGCAATTGATTCCCACGCCTTCATTTTGCAGAACACTTCTCTCGAGATATCTCCCACAAGTAATACCCACAGGAAAAGAACATTATCGTCTTTATAAGATTAGGCTGCTGTTTTCCACATATCACAGATTGGAAAGAGTGGGAAATAACTGTAAAATCCCTTCCTATTAAAGTGCTATGGTGTTTGTCTGTCTGTTTGTCTGTCCGATGGGAAAGTGTTCGACGGTAAAGGGATTATTAAATTTCTTAATCCCGGGGGCCGCCGCAGGCGGTCGTCGGCGGAAAAGCGGAAAGGTCGCCACAGGTCGAAGCGGATAACTTTGACAGATAGACGACAGCCGTAGGCTGCCGAAGGCCCGCTGGTTATAAAAGAAAACTGCTCTTCCCGTCTCTTCTTTGCCGAGGTCTTGCCCTATCCTCCCCATTACTTCGATTTTCTTTTCTTTCTTCTACAATAAGTCTAGATTTCCCATTTCCTCCTTGCTCCTATTCCCTTCAGATGTCTATTATTCCCCTCTGCCGCGATAATTTCTCCTCTAATACGTTCCACGAATCCAATAAATCTTTCGCTCTTGTTCTCCTTTGGCGACACCTTCCCCGAACAATCCCTGTTATACCCATAATAATTATTCTCAGCAGGTAGTGTCCCCGTTTCCAGTTACGCCTCCCTGTTGCAGTATTTTTCCGTCACCAGGCCCGTTTCAGCTGTCCGTTGTGCAGGAATTGATGGCTATTTTATACCACCGTCCTGCTCCCGTCGGTCTCGAAAGGAGATGTCTTCCGCCGCCCCTTTGAATTCCACAAATACTACCGTAACCCCCCGTCCAACGTATTGTTTCTTTCTAATTTCATCTAGTCTAGAAATCTTTGTAGTTGTCTCTGCGAGACGACCATCGTGCCCCCAATCAAGCCGGCAGCCTACGGAGAACATTTTGAACTGGCCGGGGAACTTCAAATGGCTTTTGATCTTCTTCTGCTTCTGGTTCAATTTTTATTCATCCGAGTGAGAGGCAGACAATCTTTTTCATATGAAATACCCCAGGGAGCTCGCCAGCTGTGTGGATGGAAGTCGGACTTTTCCTTCACCCTCCTGGTCTACCAGGCTGTCAGTGCCGCCCAGTGTTATACCACCGATATAATAGCCGTATTCTTCTCTATTCTTACCATTCAAGACGTCGTAAATTGGCAAAAGAGCCAACGAATCTTCCGGGTAGGTGTGAATTCCCGCTACAGTACCCCGCTCCCCTAAAATGACCCCCTTCTCCAGATCCTCGGTTCCGTCTACGGTGTCCCCCAATTCTCTATATTTTTTGTCAGTATCTGGCTCTCTCTTCACCGCTGTGTCTATATATTCTATCCGTTCAAAGCGACAAAGATTTTTACACCGAGAATAGCCAAGGTAGGGAGGGAGGAAAAGAAGAACAGAACAATGTTCTCCAGATCAGTTTTGGAGTAATTATTGTCGTTCATATTGCTACATGTATATTTTGGAGCACGGACTGGATGGGATTACGGTATTATCCTCCAGTTTATACGTTCTCCATCAAGGCTGGACTACCCTTCACGAATGCCATGATCGAGTGAGTCTTTTTGCAGATTTCGTAATGTTTTGTTGGGGGAATAAAAAGGAAAGGAAGTAAAGAGGGGCACTGTCCTTGTAGCATAGTAAAGCTGTGATGGTAAAATATTCTAAACAAGAATGGGAAGCTACAGTATGCTTACAAGAAAAGCAAATCATTGCCTGTTTTGTTTTATGTTCTATGGGAGGAATAATACCAGAACGAGCTAAGGACTGCACTAGTAAAAGATTGCTACCGTTTGAAGCATAACAAGAGAAACGAATCGCTTTCTGTTTTGCTATTTGTTCTTTTTGGGAATTTCGCAATGTTCTATGGGGATAATAATAATACAGGAAACCTAAAGATACGTCCACATTGAAACTTTCCGGTTGAAGATCACCGCATTTTTTTAGCTGCAGCACGCCTACAAGAGGAACAAATAGCTTTTTATCCTGTTTTTTTTGGTTGTGCTAGTCTGAGTTTTGTGGTGTTTCAAGAGGGAAATAAGAAAAGTAAAAATGTAGACGCGCACTAGTAAAGAGTTGGATTCAAACCCTTTTGTGTTTTCTCTACTACAGTATCAGTACAAGATGAGCAATGCAATCTACTTTTCTGTTTTCGAAATACATTTTGTATCTTTTGTAATATTCCATGGGCGGAATAAGGACGGAGAACTCGTAGAGCAGTCCTAATAAAAGAGTTATCAACATCTTCAAGTTTTCCCGTTACAGTAAGCTTACTAATGACTTTTCCATTTTTTTGGTGAACTCTGTAATCTTTCAAAGGTAGGATAAGAATAGAGACAACGTAAAAGTTATTCTTATTGTTCGTAGAAGAAGAACAATTCAATCTGTTTTTTGTTTGTTTTGTGGGATACCTTGTGGATTGTTCCATGGGTGGAATAAGATCAGAGCGAGCCTAGAAGCCCACTAACGTTTCTTCCATTTTTTCAAGGCTACAGTATCAATACAAGGACCACAAACCATTTGCTCATCTGATTCCTGTAAATTAGTTTTTCCAGAATAGCGGAACAGACGAATCTCCTGATCCCCGTGAATATGGTGCTATATTCCCTCCTGGTCAGCTACATCCTCCTAAGCAAACGCGTCAGAATCAGCGGAAATTACGAAGTTCGCTTCACGTTGCAGGTGGTCTTTTTAATCAGCCGCGAAAAGAAGAAAGGTTCCAGGCGTTTATAATAGTTCTCCTGGAGATGGGTCTGTTCGTCTTCAATTATTTCTCCGAGGCCGACTCGGGGGATCCCTGGCTGCTGATCCTGGCTCGGACCCTCACCCAACAGCTCTACGTCGCCTTTCCCAGTATTACGTATCTCCTGGTCAATAGGTTTGTTGTTCTCCGAGAGACTGGAACAGGTCAATTCCAGGGAGGTTCGACGGGGAGCTCTGGGGTTGAAGGAGGATTCCGTCTCGCGGATATCATCGACGCTTCATTAATTCAATAAATATAGGTTATTCCTCAATTACTGTTGGTTCGAACTTTTAGTTCCGAATAAAATATTTATCCAATTGATCAAATTGGTTTCGATTATATTCTTCAACCCGTGTATATCTCGTCGCATATGTCATGCCAAATAAATAGAATAGTTGAAATATGATAGAAATCTCCTCGTGGAGGAAGTCAGACCTCCGAGGCCGCGGTGGTGTGGGCCGGCAGCAGGGTGGTTCGATTGTTGCAGCTGAGGGTCGCCTTGTAGTCGGCTCGGCTGGTCTTGACGAACGGCAGGAAACGGAACGCGTACCGGAAACCGACTCGGAATCTGAAAATCGACTTCGTAACAACAATATTTCAATTACACATTACTCGCAGTCGGTTCTTTTTCTTTTCAATATTGACCAAAACATATTTTTTTGGAAAAATAGGGAATAAGACTAACTTCCTGTTCATGAAGTAGTAGATGACTGGATTGAAGAGAGTCGAGCTCATTCCCAGCCAGTAGATATTGATGTAGATGTACAGATCTGTCTAAATTGGCCCCTTGTTTCATTCGGGGATACGGTAACTGACCATGTGATTATCCGGTTTCGGGAGGAAGTCACTGAGGACGAAATACGTATTGTAGGGGAACCAGACGATCATGAAGATGAACACCACCAGGGCCAGCATGAAGGCTGCCTGAAATTTGTGAAGTTTATTTCGATTTTGGCCCTCGTTTTTACTCAAAAACCAAAGGATTGGATCGATTTCCGTATTTTTAATGTCGAAGAAACAATTTTTGATTTAATTAATATCGAAGAAACAATTTTTGATTTAATTAATATCGAAGAAACAATTTTTGATTTACCTTCTTTTTAGCCGCCAGTGACTTGACGTGCATCGAGTCCCCGACGCATTCTCCTCTTCGGAGGACAGTTCCCACCCGGAAATAAGCACAAGAGAGGATCAACAGCGGCAGGAAATACTGGACTATCACCAACCCTGTCGTGTACCTGAAGTATCTCTTGTTCTCTTTTCACAGCCTTGAACTTACGCCCTCCCGACGTGTTCATAACCCAGAGGATAGTCATCCGACAGGCAGATCACGTGTTCGTATGTTGTCTCTCCGTTGAAGAAATATCGTCGTTCTAGCTGGAATAAGTTCATTTTTTGGGAAGAAAGGAGAGGACAAACCTTTGCCAGAAGGAAGGATGGCACCCCGCAGAGGATAGCCAAGAGCCAGACCATGGCGATCACGGCGACGGTGGCTCGTTTACCGGGACGACGGCGGAGCGGGTGGACGATGGCCCAGTACCTGGAACTTTCTTATTTAATCGGAAATTAAAGTGTGTTACACGATATCAATGGTTCTAAAGTATCAGTCAAAATAATAAAGGAGAATTGAAAGACTACAGTACCTGTCGATGCTCATGACGATCATGGTGAAGACGGACGCGCAGATGGGAGTGATGCCCATCAGATTGTTGACCCGGCAATACCACAACCCGAATCTGAAATCTCCGTTCTTTCTCTCTCTAACCGGGAAAAGTCTCTCTCTCTCTCTCCCTGCCAGGAATTGTCCCGTCTTCCTCGTATGACTTTTCATTTATGCCCTTCTTTGCCTAATTGGATCTACGTCACCGAGATTGTTGTCGGTGTGCAGGGGACGGCAGAGGTGACCGGCCTCTGATTAGCTAACACACTCACACATAAATATGCAACTCATCAGAGACGACTACAAGGGGTCGGTCGGGGAATTGAACACTCACATCCACTGGTAGTAGAAGTTGTAGGTCCAGGAGAAGCCGGTGTTGAAGATGGAGATCGTGGCGTCGGCCACGGCCAGGTTCAACAGGTAGTAGTTGGTCACGGTTCTCATCGTCTTGTGGCGGAGAACTATCCTATAAAGTTGTTATCAACGACGCCACAGAATATAAGTAGAGATATACAAGGATGTTTCTTGGAACATAAAATAATCCCTATTTTGAAGAAGAAAAATCTCTGATAGGTGTCTAATTAGTATCTAGCGAACTGATTGAGAATATTTACTTCTCCCCCCAAAACAATACGAATCTCTTCCCTTTTATTTCTGCCCGAAAACCTTCCCGGCCCCCCTCGTGTTGCCTTTTCCACCCCTATCGCCCAATAACCGAATTAGCTGTTGCTGAATGCCCGGAGGCCATCTACACCGCAGACTTCCGCCACACTATAAGGGGAATTGGCCTATGCTCGATCATTTTGTGACCAGCGGAAGCTATTATTGGAGGAGTGGAGAAAACCAGGGACGGAGTCTTGGTCTCTGGCTCTTTGTTGGGTAATTATTCAATTCTCGGTTACGACGTCGGCTCATAAACGAATTGAGATCACAACAATGGTGATAGACAACTGAAGGAAACAAACTCGATATTTGGATAGGTGTTGTTTCAATGTGATTCGATAAGTCCTTTATGTTTTGGTTTCCAATCCGTGATCTAACTTTTTTCGAGAGTTTTACGAAAATTATAGAAAACAAGTTTTTTGGGGCATTTATAAACCAGGTGACGATCCAACCAGGTCTTCTGTCGCCATCAAAAAGTAGTCGTCCCAGATCAGTTCAAAACCACCGTCAGTTCTCCCTCTAGCACCTGCCCCCGACCCGAGGAAGGAATCACAAAAGTGCGGGGGCTGCGATTTGTGATTTGCCGTCGTGTTTGGCTTAGTACGTACGCGACATAAACAGTCTATATTAAAAATGTTATCTAAAAACAATAAGAACACGGCCGAACTTACCACATGACGGTGAAATTGCCGATCAGGGCCATGGCGATGGTGAGCGAGAAGAGACAGATGTAGAAGACTTGGATCCAGAGCTGAAGGGAGTTTATGATTTCTATGTTTTGTGGGGGATTTTAATTGGGAGTGGGAGACGTTGAAGAGATCGTATCATAGAAACCGTCGGTACCTCATGTTGAAAAGGAAAATCCATGCAGCTGACGGCGAACCGGTAAGTCTTGTGGGTGTAGTCGTCCAAACTGTCGCACATACACGGCGTCAGATTGGTATTCATCAACTGAAAAATTGACTGGGATCGTTTTACAGAATCTTCTTGTGCATCAAGGTGCATTCAAATGTTTCCAGCTCGCTAAAGTTTACTTCATATGTGCCATTGATGGTTTCAAGAAATGTCGGCGTCCCAATTTTCGCGTGAATCAAAACATGCCCCCGCGCGTGCTAAAAGAGCTGTAATCTGACCTCCATGGTATCCATTCCCATACCCTCCGCAATCGAAGACGCATTCTTGTGAAGTTCAACCAGGAAGCTGAAATTATGAATCATTAGCGGGGGCAGAGGGAGAAGAGTAGCTATTTCTGGGAATTTTCAATGTTTCGGCACCGATTCTAAAGGCTTTACCATTTGTGAAACAATACTAAATGCCACATATCTGTTGTTCAATACGTTGATTATTATGGAACAGGTATTATTGATATAATGAACGAATCAAGTGAAATGTATAATTTCTGTGTTTTGAGAAATCAATAAATTCACAGCAATCACAATTCAGCCTACATAGTCTTTTTCGAAAAAAATTCTTTCCTCCCAAGAAGTCCTCCCTCCTACAGCTTCTTTGCTGTCTCTGTTTTTATTCCCCTAATCCCTCCGTTTTCCACCTTTCTTACCCGGCTTCCCTGATCACTTTTCCCCCGACGGACAACATATTTGTGACCTCCCAATGATCATAGTATCAGTGGACACTTATTCGTTTTTGCCTGTCTTGTTTCTGTTTTTGTCCCCCCGGGGAAACAGGTGCACGGCAGGGCTTCTTCTTGGAAGAACCTTCTCGAAAGGGAGAGATTCCCTTATTTTGAATGGTACCACGGGAAAGGTCTGGCGGGGGAGGGCGAGGGGAAGGGCGCAGCAGATTTTCTATATGCTATCATGTTTGAATTATTTAGGGGCTGTAAATGGAAGAAGTCATTTAGAATCTGGGGGAACAAAGAGGAAAAGACATTAGCGGGATGAAGTTGTGCAGAGTAAAGAAGACACAGAGAACAGCTGCTATAAATGAGGAAAGAAGCAATTTTTATGTTTCGCTATGGTCTTTTATATACTTCTTGGGGCAATTTCAGTATTGAAAGCATGATATATCCCGGTTTGTAATGAACGTCTTCCATTCTTCTGTAACTTTTATCAAGCAAAGCCCCTAACTCTTTGAAATGTTCCACCCAAAGCTTTTATTCGCCACCAGATAATTTCAATTGGTCCGAGCTTGGGACGTAAAATTTTAAAAATTCAGAGAGAATGTTTCGTCCAATTCCATAGCACATAGATTGTATTCGTGGGAGTAGAACAGTCATTTGATTAAATAATCATTAGCGGGGAAGTAAGGGAAAAACAACAACAAATATCGGATGTTATAAATTCATTTTTCTAATAAAATACCAGGAAATTGGCTCCCTACACTAGGCGAATAAAAAGCTGACTCAGAAAGTTGTATTTCCTGTTTTAGACGACGAGCCCTAAAAGTAGAACACTTTATGTTCCACTCAAGGCATTTATGGTATGCTAGGAGTTATTTTTGATAGAGTATTGTCTCGTAAGTTTTGGAATGACTTCCGCTTCCCCGATAATTAATTAGTCCCCCTCTCCGATTATTACTTTTCCTCCCATTATATTCGGTAACTGACGCAACACAAAAAACAAGCTCCCTCCATCCCCGGGCAATTCTTTGTCTCTTTCTCTCTTTCATTTTCCCGCTTCCCAAATGAAGATTGCAAATGAGGATTATCCGCGGTTTATAGCAGCCGGGAACGGGAATGACCCGGGGGAGGGAGAGGCTCTGATCTACTCGCTCTATTCAGACGACGGGTCACCCCCCGAAAAAGGAGAGCCGATCCCTCAAATCTTTGTGATTTGTACGAGAAAAGACGACCGACAGCTGCTGCAGCTGGGAGCACCTGTGCCGCCAAATTCACTTCAGAAATTTTATGAAAAAATTATCAGCCGAGGACTGACGTGCTATGAGTCGGACGACGGGGGAAGGAGAGGGAGAAGGGGAGAGAAAAGGAAGGGGGCAATTGCTTCAAGCGGGAAATAAATGGGGAAAACGGAAGTCAGGAGGCACTTTTGGAGGTTACCGTGGAGGCTGTATGATAAGGAACACATTGTGTACGAAAATAGTCCGAGTATCACGCTTTCTCTTTCCCTGTTCAGTAAATAGAGAAGTCGAAACATAGGATGGAATAGTTTGGGGGGAAAGTACAACCGGGCAGGGCGCGGCACAGGGGGACGAGAATTACTGAATATGAAATGAGACGAGTAATTGTTTGCTGCTGGATACTCACTTGGAATTACTCCGAGGATGTCGGCCACAAAAAAAAAAGGTTGAAGAGATTGAAACAAGCATTTTTGACTTCAAATACAAGAAACAATGTAATGAAGAATTCCTGATATTTGAGGTGAGCATGAAACATAAACATTAGGACAGGTTTCGGTATTCATTCGCTTGTAAAAGAGGCAGTTACTGTAGCGTCAACATGTATATATAGACGACATAGTGAGGAGAAAAGCTCTTTTCATGTTTCATATGGAAAATGAAACATTTCGATGGATAGAACGGGAGACCTGGGAAGTTGAAGATCTACTCATATGCAGAAGATGAATGGTATAAGAAACAACACGGAAGATTGCAACGCTTTCCACGTTGGGAATCAGTAAAGTAATGACCATAAAACTGAAGAATGAGGAAAGAGAATTTGCTTCTTTTTTGAGTTTTTGAAGAACAAATGTAGGAGAGGAAGAAAAGTGGGGAGCATTGACTAAGAAAGGAAGAAATCGTGTCACCCTAATTCTGGGTAAAATAGAAGAGGAAAACACAATACAGGCAGGTGGAAACACAGTCCAAGAGGCGGATGAATGTACCAGAAAAGCAATCTAGTAATGGAAGGAGGTAGATGAATCCCTTTTTGGGGAGGGGAAGCGCCAATGTCTAATGTTTTGGTGGGTGGTCAAATCAATGCTCTCAAAAGAATTGTGGGAGATCTGACGAAAGCACCCTTTTTGAGAATGGATCAATTGAGCCGGGAAAATGAATTGGGACGGTATTTGATTTTAGGGAAAGTGATCATTTGTGTTTTCTGATAGTTAGATAATCTCTCCCTTTTCAGGACTGTACTGACTGTTTTTGTTTGTAGACTAACCTGTGTATATCTGAAGAGCTGGAACTTTGCGGAACCGGACAAACCATCTCGGAAGAAGAGAGCCAAGCGCCGCCCATTCTACGACGAAATGAAGAGAATAAGGGGCGGGGTCGAGGAGAGAACGAGAGGGAGCAACGGGGACAACAGGAGCCGGCAGGTGGAAATGGTCGGGCAGGGGGAGAATTTGATGGAGTGGATCTGACTGGAAGGACATAGAAGGGCCGAGGAAGAAAGACGGGAATTTGTAGAATTAGCGAAGTAGAAATAAAAAGGAGCAAGAAGAACGAGACGGACACTATTTGAGGGAAAGATGAAGCGGGAGAAATTAGCACTTCTCGGAATAGAGACGGCGGTGTGTTTGAGTGTCGCTGGGCGCTATAAACGTCGCTCCATTATGCACAATCCAGGTAGGAGGAATACCTCTCCTCTATTTACTGGCTCCCTCGGGAATTCGAAACATTCACACCGAAAAAGGAGTGAATTCTACAGATTTTCTAGATTTTATCGACATCCAAAAATATCACAAGCATCGAAGCTGAAGAAACGTGTTGTTATTTCTAGGGTAACCAAAACGTAGAAGATCTCATTTTTGACGAAGTCTAACTACTTTGAAGTTATGTATTTCCATTACTAAAACTGTATTTGTAATGTAGACAAAACAGAAAATACACAGTTTTCAGCTAGTTTGTAGAGAACAACAACAACGGGATGGCTTCCGATCATATGGAAAATGTTCGTCTTTTTCGTCTATCTGGGGCAGCCAAAACCTAAAAGAACAGGATAGCTGTGGTAATATTTTCACTTTCTCTTGATGGAATGTCTTCAACAGATTTTAGCTTTGAAAGGAGGAGTAACATAAACATTTGTGACCGATACGATGCTTGGAGGATCCGAACGGTGAAAAAGATTGGTAGAAGAATTTGTAAGATCATCAAAACCTAAAGCAAAACAACGAGACCTTATTGGAACTCCTTCAGAAATATGTGCTGATTGTTCATTGCTGGAATAACGAAGTAATAGAACAATTTCTACTCTCCGCAAAGCATAAAACAAGTACCGACAACCGTGAAAAAATGCGAGTACACCTCAAGGAAACGTTATTATTTCAGTGCTTGTCAAAACAAATAAACTAGACTTTTTATCAATTAAACGATCCTAACAACGTCGAGCCAGTCGTGGCCCCATTTCTAGGGAAATCGACACTTGAAGAATTACTCGCTTCTACAGAACCGGCTAACCGTAATCCATAGAACAGCCCGCTCTGCCCGTTGCCCACATCACTCGGTACGTTCACGAGCCATTTAAAATGGAAAAATAGGTCAGAACCGTGACGCCGAACCCGCCGGCGAGCTGCTGCCGACGTCAATCAGATACTGAAATTTTAATCAGTCGACGGAATTCCGTTGTTTCTCCGGGGAAAACACATAAACCCCCGGATATCCTCAAGGAATCGCTTCCTTAGAATCCGGATCGCCGTGTTTTTAGTTCCTGTTTCTTCCTTTATTTGGAGTGCTGTTTCCTCATCGCAGCTGACAAAACACGAGTTTTTCGCGAGTTCCTCGCATGGCCCAAAATATAAAAACAGTTTTGTAGCTCTCCAATTCTAATTTCCGAGCTGATCTCCGGAAGAAAACAGTTTGTTCCTTCTTTTAGAGATGATGATGGCTGACCCGGGTTTTGTCCTTTTTTGATGACTTGGAATTTATCGAACACGCTCACGATTGACGGGATTAAAACGTCAGACAGGTGGTCGGGAATAAACAAAAAAGGGTAAGCGCTGCCTCATACTGGCCAATAATTATTCGAAGAAAGAAATGCCAGCCAGGGAGGGGACTTCCATGTTTTAGAAACTGGCTATAAGAGAAGTATAAGAGCCAGTCTTTGTAAGACTCGAGAGACCGAGTGCGGTGGTGGATCTTAGAATGACTTCTAACCTAGTCTATCTGACTCAGTTTTTCATGCTGATCACGAATATGGCAATGAAAATTCTTGAAAATGCGATTTTGGGCTCGAAAATTCACATGCAAAAATACAAAAACCGGTGAAGTAAAAAGGCTTCACAGCTCTGAAGCCGCGCGTTCTGTCGCAAAAGAGTCATTTTTTGTCCCCGTTAATTTTGATTAGACTTTCTAAGTTTAGAAAGAAAAAAAATTTTCATAGGACGTTTAAAAAGTGTGGTTTTATCATTTTACAGCTTTATAAAAAAAGCAAAAAAAAATTTCATCCGCGGGGATCGAACCCTCGACCTCTTATTGGATCTCTGGTCGCGCGCATTCGCACTGCGCTTTTGTGTCCACGCTTCGTGAAAATCGGGGAAATTTCGGGTAAAAAGGTGCATATCTCAAGAATTCTTGATTCGATCTCCAAACAATTTACAAATTCGAAACCGGCGTCGAAAGTTGAACAGGTCATAACAAGAAAACTCAACAAGGCCTTTTAGGCGGTTTATTTCGGTAACAAAGACGACGATGGTTGAAATGGAGCAGGCAGACCGCGCGCCTTCAGAGCTGTGTAGCCTTTTTACTTCACCGGTTTTTGTGTTAATTTAGTGGTGTTCCTGGATGCAAAAAAGACGAGGATTACGAATTTATGTATGGCTAAGTAGGTTCGTGCGATTTTTTGGCCGAAAACCATGAATTTCAGTAAAAAAAGTGATGCTTTTGGCATAAAATCGGGATTTTCTTCATTAAAATTAGGTCAAACCAAAAATTCTTGTACCATTAAACTCAGCTCACCGAGGCGGTTCAGATAAGCAATAGAAATATGGCGGTCTAATGGAAAATAAAAAAGTTAATTTTTGGCGCATCCGATTTTTAAATGTGGAATTTCGCGGCCACTCGCATTTTCAAGAATTTTCATTGCCAGCATGAAAAACCGAGTCAGATAGACGAGGTTAGAAGTCATTCTAAGATCCGTCACCGCACTGCCCCCCGCGGGGTTGCTCGATTCTTACAGAGACTGGCTCATAAGCCTATGGAAATTGCACTCGCCCAGTTAGAAGCTCAATTTTTCTAAGTTCCGGGATATGATGGAGGTCGAAATGTTTCTAACGTTGGCCTTTTCGTGGTTATCGTACGTGTTATAGTCGCGATCTTTTTGATATTGCCCGGCTCAAATAGAAAAGGTCAGTCGTGTTGACCATCATTATAACTTGTCAAAAAGCTATGCGTACTGTAACTCTAATTGTTCTAAAGACAAGAGTGGACCTTCTAATGAGTTTGTATGAAAGTGTCGGGTAGAAAAAGTATTAGTAGAACATTGGAAACTATTAGGAGTATCAAGCTGAACTGCTTCAATGACACCCTTTATAAAATTTAGAACAATCAAGCTGATAAATAATGAATAAAATAAGGAAAACTAGGTAATACCAATCAGGGCAAGTTGGAACAAGCAGCTATCCAGGTCCTTCTATATTTCAACTTTAGTATATTGTTTCATTTTATGGTGAGAAAGTACTTCAACGGAAAACGTAATGATTCTTCTTCACTTATTTGAATGGAAAGAGTTTTTGCTTGTGTTTCCGGGAAGTTTTAAAATCCAATTAAAATTTCTCTCCAAAACCTTCCCAACAAAGAAACTATTCCGTTCAGAAAGCTCAAATGTCGTGGGAAGCAAAGAATAATATAAAAATGACGATACTTATAGCAGCCGTCGATTATCCAATTAGTCTCTCATTTACGCGGAAATGATTTCCTCCATGCTTCAGTTATTCCTTTTATACAAAGGGAGAGACGTATTATATGGCATGAATTCCTTGTTCTCTGTAAGTCGAGAAGAGTGTCCGTGTCCCGGACCAATGAGCATGATAATCTCTCGCTCCTTTCCCTGACGTTCCTTCTCCCACCTCTCGTAGCTATGCAAATCTATCCATTAGCCAGACGAGGAGCGTGTCTACGGCACATCCAGCCAAGAGGTCAAAAACTACAGGAAATGAGAGATGATGCAAAAAGATGGGATCAAATAAAATACAGGGGGATATTTTTATTCTTTCTACTCTTATGGCCTCCTTTCCAACAACCTACTCGGGGGATACGGTAGCGGCTCTCTTCTACAGTAGTCGTGGTCATAGAGATGCCACGGGATCGTCTCCTCCAACTCGACGTCGATCTTCTTCTGACTCCGTTGATCTTCGAGGACCCGCTCGCGGTGGCAGGTGATTTCAACCGGCTGAAAATAGAAAATCCATTAGGGGGAAATAAATGAGAAAACTAACAATATCTTCACGTGAATCAGAGGATGATCCAGGAGGAGTACTGATCGCCGGTGCCGTAGATCCAGAGGGTGTCGCTGTTCCCTCCAATGGGGCATTCCACGGCTGAAAAAAAAGGGAAAATAGAGAAAAGAGAGAAGAACATGAGCTACTGTACAATTTCACCGGTCTCATTGTTAGCCACACTCCTGGCTGCTACTAATCGTCTTTTTCCCCCCGATTACCAGAATGTACTTCCCCATTTTCATTACCAATCAATCCCGAAACATACAGTTCTGTTCAATTCCTCCCCAGATGGTGTGGTGTTCTCCTTATTCAAATCGCTCGTCAATAAATCCAAAAGAATAGAATGTGACTCTTCTTCGATCTCATTCGGTGACAGCCTAGCCATCTGTCCAGGATACCAGTGATGACTAGAAGGCTAAAATATTCTGGTTGCGTGAATCGAATATAAGTGTCTGACCATATTAGGAGTAGAATTAGTAGGAGGACCGAAACGTTGAGGTTGCGAATGATAAGAATATGGAGTCTGTCTCGGAGGAAAACCAGACATATGGTAGGGTGGATGAGGCCACATCCCATGAGGAAGAGGATGCACAAACGGGGGACTGTTCTGTTGTCCCAGGGGAGGGGATCGGTAATATTGTTGGCCGGGAAAGGGTTGAGGGTGGAAGTGGGGCGGACCCAGTGGCGGGGAAGAGTAGGATTGAGGGTGATAGGGAGGAAATCGAGGAGTTGGTGGCCGACTATCTGGATGGGGTGGAAGACAGTTGCTTGGAGGATATGATTGGGAAGGAGTGGAGACCGGACCTTGAGGAGGATAAGTATAAGAAGGAGACGGATTATTCCAGGTTCCGTTGTTCCGGAGGGACTGAAACGGTCATGTTTGAAGGAATTTGAAGGGGATCTTACAATAGATTGAGGATCATTCGAAGCGGAGGGAAGAGGAGGAGGAGGCTGGCTAGAAATCGACGGCTTGTTCAATATTTCAGAAATTGCTGAACAGGGCTCCTCCATCGGCTCTTGTTTTATCCTAATTGTCTTCATTGTCTCCTTCCGGGGAGTTTCTTCGACGACTGGAGGAGTATTCTGAAATTCAACTGTTTTTTTTCCTAGGGGAATATCCCTACCGGTTCATTTTGAACCGTGTCACCGTAATCCAAATCAATTGGCTCCGGCTTGATCTTAATATTCTTCGGATAGTCGCGAAGATCCACCTCGATGTCAATATCCAATAGACCCAATTCTCCCTTGATCAGACGTGGCCAGTCGGCTAAAGGTTACTGTAATTTGGAGAAAGGCAGTTATAACATACTCGAATCAGCCATTCCGTATGTTTCTTCATTTGGGTACGTCTTTCTAAATTCCTCGACGCTCGCCCAAAACCGGTGCATTTTTGCGGGTATGATATCCCAGTGGTAGGAGTACGCTGCACCGAGATCTGGCTGAAATTGAGCAGTTATATGAAGTTTATTATGTTTTGATGGTAGTTGAAATTATTCACAGAACTAGCATTTCATTTCATTGCCTTTTGTTTTTTTGCTCCTAATAGATTTTTCTCGTATTTTCCCTCGAACTCACTCGATCCTTGACGAAATAATCCTGTGTGCAGAGAATGTGCCGAATGCTGTTCTTCCAGTAGGTTCCCACCACGCAGCCAGGGAAGTAATGCCTTGAAATCAAAATTCTCTTGAGAAATTCTAGGACAAACTTGGCGAAACGGTAGATTTCCTTGCTGGGAATGGCTCGTTTCGCGTTGAAAATGGCCAGCCCGGCGATTAGTCCATACGGAACACAGCCTTTCCGATCCAGCGGATTCCTCTTCGGCGCGGGGACTGTTTTCACAATCTGCACCTCCGGAGCTTTGACTATTTTGACTTTTGGTTTTGACTGAACTGATTGTGGAGCCGGGAAGGAGAGAGACTAACCTTGGTTCCACGAGGACGGCCGCGAGGCTTCTTCGCCGGGGGTCCCTCCATATCGGCTGTTATCTCCGCCTGTTTCATTATCCGGGTGACGAACTCGTCAATCTCCTTCGGGTTAGCCTGGGTCTTTGCTCCTCTGGCTATTTGCATTTGGATTGTTTCGGGTGATGCCTAAATATTTTATTTCTAATGCTCTCATTGTAACATTGACAGACCTCTTGGCATTGTTCTTCACTTCCCGTTCGTTTCATTTTTCTTCTTTTGGCTGCTGTCCGTGGCGATAACGGCAGCTTCTGAATCTCCCCGTCCTCCTGAAGATCCGTCTCCTTCTGTCTCAAACAGCCCGAATAGTTCCATTTCATTTGGAATTTACAGCAGTCACATCCCTCCAAAACAATTCCATACGGTGCCAGCTGAAAAGGTTGATTATTTTCGTGTCGAAGATATTCCCTACCCAGCTCCGGACGAGGTCGGGATCCGTCGGCTTGTAGACGTGGCCATTCGAACAAGGCAGAGCCCTCTGGAACAGGCTCCTCGCATTCTGTAGCTGACTCTTCTGGCGTTCCTTTTCGGGAGACGGGGTCGGATAGTTGTAAAGGGAGTTGGCATCTCTGGAAGGGGGAATTTGTCTATTTCGGGAGGGGCCTACTCAAGTGTTCCTAGCAACGATACCGGAGGGGAGTTGATGGGAAGGAAGGGGTCGGACAGGGCCATCATCTTTACCGTATTCTACAAAAGGAGGAGGAGTGGGTCTGCGGAAAGCGATAGTGGCGGAAGCTGGATAACGAAGAGACGCGAGGGGAGGATGCCAGACGGGTGTGCGTCTCTTGGAAGCCTGGCCTTGATAGTGGACGGGACGAAGTGTATATTCCTCTTTGGACATTTCAAAAACTGCGTTTTAGAGAAGATGGAGAAGCAGATTCGGAAAGAAACAAATTGATAAAAAAAAGGACGGAAAAAGAGGAACACCCTAATACTGTTGAAATTAGTTCCAATGAGTCACACAAACGTTGTACTTTGTCTTTGCTCTATAAAAGAACCACTCTTCTCTCATAACGTCGATCTGAATTTGGCAAATGCTTTTCTCACACATGTCTCTATTGGATCACAGGGTGAATAGTGAATAAATTTAACCTTTAGTATAAAACCTATTTATTACAATAAAATCTACACTGTTTACAACAATTCCGTAAGTTATAGTCTCCTAGGAAGAGCTCTACAGTTCGATCTTTTTGGTGTGAACAAGGCTGTGGGTTCCGCCTTCTTCGGAGAGGATGTCTTCGGTCCTTGCTGAACTCTTTCATTTCTCAATAAAGAACAAATAAACCTACCATATGGCTTCTAACAGGAGCTATGATACTCTCCTCCAGTCCTAATGACATTCTTGGACGTTTCTCCGAGATGTTCGCCGGGGTTGCTGGTGTTCGAATGCCGGCTTTGATTTTGATCGGAGTTCGGAGGATGTCTTGTCTCGATATCTGCTTCCTTTCCGCCGTCTAAACCCATATTATTACTTTAACTAGTCTTCTTCCTACCCTTGTGGCCTTCTGTCTCTCCTTGTTCAGATTGTATTCCGCCTCCATCCATTCGACCATCTCCAACGGCTCGTATCCATCCACCCGGATCCTGTCCATCGGATGGTTCTTCTTATAGTCTTCGTAGACCCTGGTCAGAGACTTCTTCAGTGTCGGTAGTCGAACTTCGTTGAGGTGTCTCTCCGTCTGGGCGTCTCTCATCAGATTGTGGCCTCTCTCCCGGGATCGGTAGTAGTCGGCCTCCTTCTTCCTCTCCCCCAGATTCATCTTCTGTCTCCAGGCATCTTTCCAACTGAAGTAATTCATTTATGATTAGTTTGAAGGGGAAAAGACTCACTCTTCGAGTAGTTTATAGACCGGCTGTCGAGCTGCGTAGACGGTGGTCAGTCGAACGATCTCCGTCACCATCTGGTCGACGTTCTCCTGGGAATGGCGGCGGGGATCGAATCTCGGCGGGAAGGTCTGCTCTCCCGGTCCGATGTGGCACTTCTCCCAGAGCTCTTTCAGTTCCTCGTAGCAGCTGGCCCATTCCATATCTATTTCTTCCATCCAGGACTCATACATTCCGGATAACTGAAAGGGGCGATTAGAAGACTAGGGAAGACGGCTTACCTCGTGCCAGAATTGTTCCAATCGGTCCATAACAGACAGCGTTAGTGGGAAATCATTGGAAGAGAGGTTCTCCTTGAGGTAGTCTTCGAGATCTGGCTCCTTGTGGTCGCCGTAGACTTTTCCCAAGACTCGACACCAGACGCGAAGGTCCTTCTGCATCCGGGTGGCTTTTTGAAGACGGCTGGACAGCTCCGACTCGAAATCAGAGATGTGGTTCTGGAGATTTTGTAATTCCAGCTGGGGAAGAAGCTGAAAATTAGAATTGAACACATCTTGGGCGAATTGTGGGTTGAAACCCGGCCGACCACTGACCAAAACATAAAGAAAAAACGTACTGTTCTGGTCGTGGGAAGATATTTCCAAGCATTTTTACCCAGCCGGAAACAGAGAAGATGCATCCGTTGCTCGAATTTCTCCTGTTCCACCATCAAGGCGTCGAACTTCTCCCTCAGGACTTCTTCTTCTTTCTCGGCTGATCTCAACAGGGCAATCGACGGGTAGACGAATTGCCTCTGCCATTCCTCCATCTTCAGTTCTCTTCGGAACTTCTTGATCTCGTCTTCTTTCTCCTGGATTCCGGTCTTGACTCTCTCCACCATCTCCGTCTCTCCGTTGATCATATCATCCACCAGGTTTCGGAGATGTTGATGAGCTGCTTGCACTCGAGTAAGCCTGAATAAAAGGACTGGCTGAAACAAAGAATGGAATTAACCTGGCCTCCTGCTGCATGTGAACTTCGTCCCAGAGACGGGCCAACTTGTCCATTCCCTTCTGGATAGACTCTTGTGTCTTTTCTGTTTCGTCTAGAATACATCTCCTCAAATGACCGTCTTCTACTGGACGAGGCGGGGTCATCGAACTAAACACACGGCTATAGATAAGCAAAATAATCGATAACGACTTACTCCATGGTATCGGATCCGTAGAGGGGGGTTTCGGGTGGGTTAGGGGTGTTAGAAGACATGGGGACGAGTACGAGTACGACTAGTAGACGAGTAGAGTGAGAATCATAAGGTAGAAAGTAGCCGGAGGAGAGAGAAGCGGCTCCTTGAACGCAGCAGGTGGGCGGAAATCGCTTTGCTTCAACCGAGGGAGAAAAGGAAAGGCTTGATGGGATCATCAATGTATATGTAAGGTGTCCCTCGGTTCACAAATACAAGAAGTTATGAACCGACCGAAAGCTCGAGAGAGTTGAGCAGCAGAATTAGAAGGTTCACGAGGAAAATAGCCGAGAAGAGAACGGAAAAGCACCCCCCGCCCCGTCTGCTCAAGTCTTCTATTTATTCTCCTATATATCCTATCGTCGTGTCTTCTCTTTATTTTTCGGATGACGAGGTGGTCGTCGTCGTCGACGTCTTGCCGAGCCCCTTGCTCTGCTGTTCCTCGACGAAGAGAAGTCGCTTCTGTTCCATTTCCTTGTGGATCATCTGCTGCCAGTCGCGGAGATACTGGGCTCGTCCTTCTCGGCGATCCTTCTAAACATGTTTCCATTTTACTCTATAAGAAGAAGTGACAAACCTCAAAGTAGGCATAGATGAAGGGAGTGATGGCCATGGCCAAGAGGGAGCAGAACAAGCCGATACAGGACGAGATCTGGAATATATTAGTCTACAAAATGCTACAAAATATAAGAACAGTACCAGAATAAAGAATCTCAGCTTTCCGGGGACGGCTTGGCCACATCCGAGGAATTTCCCGTGTTTATGGGGGCATTTGCTCTTCTCGGGACAGAAGACCGTCGTGTTGGCGGCTTTCGTCTGGTAGTCGGCCTGGTTATTCAGTCCGCAACAGCAGTTGTCATCCTGGAGAGAGGCCAACTCCTCCGGCAAGGCGGTACCATTCTGGAAATTGGAGAATAAATGAAGAAGGCGAAAGATACAGGAGAGATGAAGAAGTCGTTGAAGCTGTTTTGTAAGCCGACCGAGACGGAGACCCGATTGGCCGGGAGCGTCGAAAAATACAACACAAATCCTAGAATATACCATGTTTTGGACTAGAAGGAAAGTGAACCGAACCGGAGATTTGAAGAGGCAAGACGGCGATGAAATTGACGGCGAAGACAATGACTACGAAGATTTTCTTGAGATTGAACCATTTGACAGTCGACGAGATGACAATTACCGCGGCTCCGAGCATCGCGACCACGTCCGACGCCAGCGAACAATAGAGGAAGATGCCGTACTGCTGGTCCTGACCGACCACGTGGCTCTTGTCGCCCCTGTTCCACATGAAACGCGTCTTCTGATCCACCACTGAAGGGGGAATTAGAAGAGGAGAAGGGGAGAAACTGACGACAGAAGAGGAGACACAGCTCCACGGCCACCATCATCAGCAGAGCCGTACGAGCCGTACACTTGCGAGCCATTCTTGAAAATGACCCGAGAAAAGCGAAAAACTCGACATTTCTTCTGTTCCGGCCATGATTTAACTGGTCAAGTTACTGGCTATTTCTAATTCTTGACGTGCTGATCACTTCCAAAAATTCCGTGTAAATTTGTGTCCCAAGGGTCATCCTCCCTCTGCCATTTCCAATTCTGAATGCCCTCGGCTACGTGACTTCGCCCCTTCCTTCCCTTCGGTGCCCTTTGATATATCCACCTAATCTCCATTTTCACTGCGTCATTTCTTTGTGAGCTTTGGGCCGATGACATTTTCCCTCGTTTGCGTGCCTTTATAAAACTCTGATTTAGAAATGAGAGCGATCTCTGCTGCCGATTTCCTACCGTACCCCTTATAGCGTGTTCTTTGATCCCTAATTGAGGAAAATCACTTTTCTTCTATGGTTTAATTTGGTCAAAACTTTTTAGTGTTATGAGGATGGGATAAAAAGTGGAAGAGTTCGTTGTACTTGGTAAACGATTTAGAGTGAGTTCTTCTGAAAATCAACTCTCTCGATACTTCTTCATTATTGCTTGTGTTCCGGGAAAACGATAAATATTCCGAAGAAGAGCTCGCTTTGTTTTTGTTCTCTTTTCTTTTTTTTCCTGGAATACCATATTTCGATGTCCATTCATTTTTCCCGGGGATATCGTGATGAGCACTCTACGTCCGCCTCAAATGAGGAGCCATTGCCTTTTGGGTCTTAGATTTTTGTCTGAATTCTTTGTGCTCTGAGGTAGCGATAAAGAGTAGAAAACGCAAGGATCTAGTATTCTATCCTGTAAAAATCAAATTTCTACTATCCAATCGTTTGTTTTGTTGAAATTATTTGTGTTCCGGTTAAATAATAAAGATCCGGTAGAAGTGACTTTCTCGGAAATCACATTGATGACTATTACCCTCCCCCCTCATCACATATTTATATTCCCTACTCAAGTAAAACACACGTAAATACACCTGTCTCCGTGATATCCACCACCTGTCCATTTCTCACGCTCATCCCGCCTCCTCATCATTCCTCTCACCGGAAGCACGGGGAATTCTCCAATTATCCAACAATTCTTCCCCTTCGAAGTCACCGTTTTCCTCTCAAGAGATATGTGATTACAGCGAGGATATTTCAGGAAAAGGAAGAGAGAGGTCCCCGCCCATTCATTTCAGTCGTCTGAGTAATGGAGGCCTACTTCCGAGCCGGTGGACTTCCTCCATTTTATCAATGTAACGAGTAAGTCCTAAATACTCTCTACTTTACTTCTTCCTACACACTTTTTAAATAAATTAAAATTTAGAGTAATGAATTGGACCTACGACGAGTGGCTCCTCCAGGGAGAGCCTCATCTCGGTTTAGGAATCGGGTGCCTTGTCTATGGCGTCGCCTGTATTGTAAGTGGGTCCCATACGAAATAAAATAGATCGACTTCTAGGTACTGTACCTTCCCTGCTGTTGGGTCCTGCTCCACAAGGACCTCTTCTCCATCACTGCGTACAAGTTGCTCTTCCTCTTGTCCCTCCTCGAAATGGGCAATCTCTGTCTCAATTCCATCTGCGCCGGAGTCTTCTTCATCCAGGGGATCGTCTTCTGTAACCACCCCCATCTGATATACTTCCTCGGCTGTGTTGTCATGAGTCTGTTCCCCTATTCCCCCCTAAAATAGCCAATTCCAGCCTTCTGGACGGGTGTCTGTGTCACCTGTTTCATCCTCGGTCTGTCTCGTCTCGTCGACTTATGGAATCCCCTCTGGCATGATGCCCTTTTTGGAGGTAACCTCCCGCTCTTCTATTCCTGTCTCTCAACATAAATACCCGCCTCATTATGGGGATAATAGGTTTTTCCTGGCTTGTACCTTGAACAACTTTCTCCCTTGGTGATAAACGAGAGGGCATGTGGACTACCACTCTCCCCGGGGGATAAACTCCTGTCTGCCCAGGCATCATCGGCAGACACGAAATAGATAAAACAGGATAATTCTATACAATTCAGGGAGGGGGACACCCTGTCAAACATTCCATTAATTTAGAAGATTTCTGCTTTCCAGTACGGCATAAACCAGCTAAGCGCCAGTGAGGGTCATTTGCTGGGGACGGCTGCCAAATTTGCGGGGTTTTCAACGGAAGAGGTACCGAATATAACATTTGGAATACTCTAACCAATAGTTTATTGGTACTGTGTCACGTCGAGAAAGCAACGTTCCCCCGAAAATGGGTCTTACTGCTCCGAATCTGATTCTCCCCTCTTCCAGGCGTCCGTCTGTCCGTCTCCCTCTGTTTCATCTTCTTCTACATGTCCTACATGTTTTTCTACACCAAACCGGCCGTCTTCAACTCTCGCGAACTCACCTGGCACTTTGACCCGTTGGTCTACCCGGACGGGAAGATGTACACGGTACAGTCTCTACAGTATGCAGTATAGAAAAACAAATTCAGGCCTACGCTTCTCTCCCAACGGTGGTCAATAATATGGGAACAGTCACTGGCACCCTCCTGATTACCGTAACCTTCATCGTCTCCTTCGTCTACAAATACACCACCCATAACTTCCAGATGTCTACTTTCCAGAAACAGGTCCGGCCCCCTTTTGAATCCGGATCAAAACAGCTTAATTTTAATTCCAGCTCTTCCTCCAGAGCACAGTGGCCTGTTTCAACAGCCTGATCTCTGCCCTAATCTACGTGTCCTATGCCTACCTCCCCATCAGCCGCTTCGTCAACTATCTCGGCCTCCTCACCTGGCAGCTGTCCAGCGGTACGGATCTCTGTTTCATGTCCAGAATAGAAAACCTTTCAGCTGGTGAACTGATTGTCTTCCTCTTCCTCAATCAAACCATTCGACGACGGGTTTTTCGCATCTTCCGAATGACCGTCAAGCCATCTAGCTACGCGGGAAGCAGCCACCAACACGCGGGACACACCTTCCCCATACAGAAAAACGACTCCCACCACCAGTCGGGGCCCACCCTCAGCCGCTCGACTCCCCATTCTAGAGGAGGGGAAGAGTAATTGATTGTAAAATAACTGATGTCTCTAAATTATTGCTAAATTGATATTCAGCTGATGTCCATTTCCAGAAACCGAAAAAGAAGAAGTAAATACTTGTGAGCAATTTGTCTACCTGAACAGGAAGAAAAAGTGTTTTTGTGAACTGGCTAACATCACGATCGAAATTAACGTCTATTCTGTAGTTCAGAAAGCCAATGAAGGCACATTATTGTTTGTTTACGCTAATGACCGGATGTTATCCATGTTCTTCCCATTTATAGATAATGTACTGAGAATTTGAGTGTCAAGGATGGCTGGTAGAAGTATTCCTTCTTCATAAAGTAGGGAAAAGAAAGCAGGAAACAATGAATTTGGATAGACCAGGGAGAGTAAAATAGGAAGGAGATGCGAATTATGATGAAGTAGAACATCTGAGCGAACTCTTCATGTCATAGCCAATATAAGAGTGACCCGTGATGCAATAAATAAAAAGTGCCGATTTTCCGAATAGTTGAACGAAGAGGATAGACGGCCAAGGGATTATAGGAACGGAAGGAGGTTTGGCGGTAGAGATCACCCGAGAAGGCAGCAAAATAGAAAGATATACCGGAAACTGCGTGTCGTAATGAATATAGGGCTGCGGTGATACAAAAAACTAAAACTCTGACTAGAAGTCGTAGAGTTGAGACAAGAAAGGAAGTTCGTCACAGATGGGAGACTATCGAGGAAAACCAGGGAAAAAACGCACGAACAGTCTCACGCTCTATTCAATATAAGAGAAACGCTAGATTGCAGTCATTATAAAAAGTGAATTTGATATTTGATGAACATTCTGATAGTTATTCTAACTATTGGGAACGGGGGTCTACCAAACTACACCCGTGCCTGCCTCCCCCGACCTAGTCCCCTCGTCTGTCTTCTTTTCGTGTTTCTCTCCTTCTTTCCTTTCCTTTCTCTTCTCTTTTCAGGTTCCCTTTTTGCCGTGGTTGCATTCGCATAGCTCAACCAATAATGGCTGTATGGTGGCCGGCGGCCGCGCGCCTCACGCATGTTTCCGGTCTTACCGGGTCCGGGCCGTCTTGGGTGAGCTCCTCCCGTGTTGACAAACAAAGCAGCCCGGCAAAAGTGTGAATCCGGTGCCGACGGGTAAGAAAAAGAGTCTCCTTGGTGACTACTTAAACCGCCTCCGGCCGCAGACTGAAGGACACGTCTCCCGTGACAGTCTCGCTCCAATGAATCCTCTCCTCTCGTGAGTTCTCCCCCGTATTTTCTCATTTCCCGTCTCCTTCAGCCTCCTCGCCGTCTGTGCCGTTGCCAGTGGGCAAATCGCCATCAATGGGCCTTTCCTCGGCCGCTACTATGTCCCGGCCAAGCCCGTCCTCACCCCCGGAATGGCTCCTCTCGGTGCCCCCGTCATGGCAGCTGCCCCAGGTACATCCTCCTCCCTCTTCCTAACCTCGTTCCCCTTTTAGCTATTCCATTGGCTGCTCCTCCCTGTGGTCCGGCATGTGCCCCTCCTCCTCCTCCTCCTCCTCCTCCCCCGATGGCTGCTCCTCCATGTGCCGTCCCTGCGTGTGGAATGCCCCTGGCCGCTCCTCCACCACCTCCTCCTCCGGTCTTCGCCTCCGTGCCTCCAGTGGCCCCGATGGTCCCAGCCTTCGCCCCAGCTCCCGTCATCTTCTCCCCTGCCGTTCCCGTAGCCAGGCCAGTCCTTGCCGCTCCTCCCTGTGCCCCTCCTGCCTGTGCAGCTGCCCCTCCTCCCCCACCACCCCCGGCTGTCTTTGCCCCTGCTCTTCCGGCCTATGCCCCGGCTATGCCAGCATTCGCCCCGGCTCCCATGCCCCTGGCCGTCCCGGCCTATGCTCCCTTCGCCCGTGCCGCTTTCTTCATCGGAAGCAACAAGTCCAAGAAGAACTTGTAAGAGAGCCCAGCGAAGATCAACGACGACGACTCGAACCGGTCTTGTTTGTAATTATTTTGACTGTTAAACTAAATAAACTATGATCTTCCAACGGAGGGTACTGTAGTCTGAAATGGAAACAATCATGTTTTATGGATAACAACTAGCGATTGAAAATTAATTATAGACTGCCAGCCTCTGAATTTAGATGGTGACCGAAACATGGACGGGACTGTAATTGGTAACACTACCACCGGCTCCTTCTCCTTGTCTATATCAACATTTCCTGAAACCAGATCAGAACAGAGCATCTGCGTCCCCCGCGACCTGCTATCTTCTGCTCGGAGAACACGGAACGGTCCGCCGAATAGAAAAACACTGAACAAACAGACCTGCTCAAGCTTCGAAGCCGCCGATAATTCCGACGGGAAAAGGGAACAAAGATCACCGAAAATACCAAAACGAGAGCAATTAGCACAAGAGGGACACATATTTCGTAAAGTCACAAAGTTTGTGCCTCCGCGTCCTTGTTCACTCTGTGACTTGTCCTATTTATAGGGCGGAGTGGACAAGTATGACGGCCTCAACACGCGTCGTCTAATGTTTCACACTTGATCTATTTGATATTTTTGTTGATAAAGGGTACTTTAGTTGTATTCCTAAGTAATTTGTTGTTTTCCTCGAGTTCAGTCCTTATCTTTGGCCGAAAACACTCCGGAACCAAGAAGCATTTCCTGGTTACATTGACTTTGCTTCACTCCGGAAACATAAGAATTGCCCCTAACTCTATTTCGCTCAACTCGTTGATAGATAAATAGAAACAGTTTCCGAGTTTCAATTCCGTTTTAAAAGAAAGTCTTCGGCTATATTTCGGTTGACGTTTTCTGCGGGTTGTCGGTCGTTTGGTCAATGATTCACAGTGACTGGTACAAAGGTCAACTCCCGTTCTCATTTTTGGACTACAGATTGAATTTTAACTAGAAATTTAGAATTGTTTCGGGATAATACTATATATTCATTTTAGAAGATGTATGTGATACTTTTTACTCTCTTCCTAGCCTGGATCTTCTACGAAATGTATTGGAAACGAAGAAATCTTCCTCCTGGTTGGGAATTTCCCCCATCCTCCTTATTCACCAAATTTCAGGCCCCACTCCTCTGCCCCTGATGGGGAATCTCCATCAATTTTTCTGGCACCAGCCGGGGTATGAGTTCTTTGCCCAGAATAAGGAACAATTCGGTCCGATCTACACCTGGTGGATGGGTAGGAACCTTGTCTTTTGAAGAGAACAAGAGTTTAGGGCCGACTGTTCCCGTGGTCAATATCTGTGACTACGACCTACTGAAGGAGACATTCGTCCGGGACGGGGACTCCTACACGGATAAATTCGAATTCAGTGGATTGAACGAGGTGTTCAGAGGTGGGATAGATTACAGTATACTGAAGAGATGTATAACATTTAGGAGGAAATTATGGGATTGCGGAGTCGGTTGGGGAGAGATGGAGGGAACACAGACGATTCGCACTCCATCAGATGAGAGATCTCGGATTGGGGAAGATGAAAATGGAAGAACGGGTCAGTATCTTTATTCTCCGGTTGTTTATTCCAAAAATCGTGTAATCGGAAAGTTTTACGGCCTCTATAATTTGAACAAAAGACAATACCTTTTCTCCTTGCGAACCTGAAAGAATATTTCCATGTTCCATTGCAGACTTATTTAGCTACTTCTGTACAAACATTCGGTTCATACAACGTCATTCATTCCAGATTCTTCATGAAGTCGATGAGCTGACAGCCAAATTCATCGAGAATCCAAAAGTCGATATCCAAATAGAGATACAGTATGCCATAGCTAATGTCATCAACCAACTACTCTTCGGATACCGATTCTCTGGGGTGAATTTTTTCCGTTTAAAGGCAGTTTTTAGGATAAAAAGAAGGAGTGTGACGTGTTGATGAAGATGTTGGACAAGCAACAAGACTCCGGTCAGGGAGCCATGATCATCGTCATGCTGTTCACCTGGGCGAGGAAGTTACCGTATCTGAAGGAGCATTGGAAGGGGTTGGGATGGAGAGTAGTTTGAAATGGAGACGAATTCAGGTTGTTGGAGTTTAGCGAGGAATTCTTCGGATTCTTTGAGAAACAGATAGAACAGCATAAAAATGAGGTACGAGCTGATTTCTATTGAGATTCCAGATGTTTCAGTTTGACTATGAAGTGGAGGATTCCACTGACTATGTGGAAGCGTATTTGAAGGAGAAGAGAAAGCGAGAAGCGGCGGGAGATATCGACTCCTTTAGGTTATTTTAGGAGAATATGAGGGAAAGAACAGGGTGTTCAGCGATATACAGTTGAAAAACATGTGTTTCGATCTCTGGATAGCCGGGCTGAACACGACGACCACGACACTACAGTGGGGAATTGTCTATCTGCTCAACCATCCCGCTGTACAGGTGGGTATTCTTCTCCTTTAGTCGGGTGGAGTAATAGCCGTCGATGTTGGAACAATATGTTACGCAGACGGCTGCACTAAATTAGCGCCGCGAAAACAAAAAGTCTTTATTCTGAGTACGTTTCAACTTCTCTATGAATATTGTACTGAAAATGATATGTAATCAAAGTTCACTTTACCATAATTTAGCCAACTTTATTCAGGAGGAGATGCACAAAGAAATGGATCGAGTCATCGGCTCTTCGCGGTTAATCACCATGAATGACAAGAACAGCCTCCACTACACCCATGCCGTTGTCCTGGTCAGTTTCATCAGACGAAACATTTACATGTTACTGTTTCAGGAAGTCCAGCGAGCTCTAAACCTGGTCCCGAACAATTTGCCCCACGCTACCACTAAAGACGTCGTGGTCAACGGGTATTTGGTGAGAAAATGTTCATTTCAATGCAACAGGAAACCTACTTCAGCTGCCCAAGGGAACAACGGTGACAGCAGACATCGGGGTCCAACTCTACGACCCGAAACTGTTCCCGAACCCGGAGAAATTCGATCCGGAGAGATTCCTCGAAAATGGAAAGGTCAAGATGGTAATGAACTTCGGGTTAAATAGAGAGAAAGGGGTTTACAGTACCCGGAAGTGATGCCATTCTCCGTCGGGAAGAGACAATGCCCGGGAGAGGGTCTCGCCCGGATGGAGCTCTTCCTCTTCATTGCCAATATCTGTAACCGGTTCAAGGTAAGAGAATATGTTTCAGAGAACACTCGAGATTTCCAGCTGTCGTCCCCCAATCCTCCCTCCCTGAAAAAGACCTTCGCCAATCTCCAGAAGCCAGTGACCGCTATTGATCTCACGACAGAATATCGTTTCAAATAAAATGGTTTATCTTTCTGTGTCCAATTATGTGAATGGCAATCGCCAGAGATTTATTGCCCAAGAGAAACACAGAAATTGCAAAGTCACACCCACAAAGTCATATTTCTGATTCTGTTATCTTGTTTCTGGTGTGACTGTGTCTGCTTGTCAATACCGCGGGGTGGGCGTAGTGCCTCGAACTCTTGTCCTCATATCCCCCGCTTGATACATTCAACAGTCTGCCAGAAGAAGACGGTCGTTCTCTTCCATTGTTCTCTCTGTTTATCTCCCTAAGAGTTTAGTCCTTATCTTTCTCTCCTAAACAATCGACGACCTTTTCACATTCGCTTTTTCTTGTTTGATTCGTTCAAGAGACATAAACTTTCATCTAGGACGGCATTTATTTTCTTCGATCATTTGAGAAAAAGACAAGTATTTACCAACCGGTGGGCCCATTGTTTACCCACCTTTGCTCTCTCCCGAGTTTCAATTCCTCTTTTAAAAGAATAGCTATCTCTAATTTTATCGCTTCAAATGTCGTATTATCGTTTTATCGTTTTGTCGTTTTGTCGGTCGTTTGGTCGATGATTCACGCCGGCTGGCACAAGGTCAGCTGCCATTTCCCGGTCTCGTTCGCTCTCAATTTACACTTCCATTGAAAATTTCTCTTATCAGGGTAATCTAGCCATTTTAGAAGATGTATTTTATACTTTTTACTCTATTCCTAGCCTGGATCTTCTATGAAATGTATTGGAAACGGAGAAATCTTCCTCCAGGTTCGAAATTCGATCAAATTCGTGTAAACAGACTTCCAGGTCCCACTCCCCTTCCCCTGATTGGGAATATTCATCAATTTTTCTGGCACCAGCCGGGGTATAATTTCTTTGCAAATAATAAAGAACAATTCGGCGCGATCTATACTTGGTGGATGGGTGAGTCCGTTCTTTTCTGTTCCTCCTACAGAATAAATGTTTAGGACCGACTCCAATAGTCAATATTAGCGACTACGATCTAATAAAAGAGACATTTGTCCGGGATGGGGACACCTACACGGATAAATACCACTTTGGGCTGAACGACGAGTTCAGAGGTTTTGGAGGCTATAAATAAAAGAAAAGGAACATTTAGGAGGGAATTATGGGATAATTGAATCAGTGGGGGAGAGATGGAGGGAACACAGACGATTCGCACTCCATCAGATGAGAGATCTCGGATTGGGGAAGATGAAAATGGAAGAACGGGTCAGTATCTTTATTTTTTGCGTTTATTCGAATAGCTAAAAACAGTGAAATTGATAGTTTGACTAATCGAGTTTCTTTGTTTTCAAACAAATCATAAAAAAGTGTTCCCGGGAAATTCTCATTCTCTGCGTCTTTTTGTTGAATTTCCACCGTAATGGCCATTTTACCACGGCAAAAGGTGAAAAATGGCCAAAATGGATAGCGGCTAGATACATTTGAGCTCTTTTTCAAGTTTTACGTTTTTATAGTAAAGTCGACTAGAAGAGCCCAGTATTTATGAGGGGCGCCTTGGCCAGCCAGCGGCCGGTCGACGCCCCCGTTTTCTGTTGGCGGAGGCTCCGCGCTTGGGGTTTCTCCACGTTGAGAACTTCGGTCGAAATCTCCAGCTTTGACAAAACGACAAGAAGTGTCGTCGAATGAGCCTACTCCCATCGCGCTAGCTCAAAAAACTTGTGCCATTTTTCGAAACTTTGAGGCTCGCTTCCTCCCGACGCCCTCAACCTAACGCTACCAAAAGTACCAGGCCGTAAAGAGCAAAAATTATCGGTTCGAATGAGCCTACTCTCAACTCCTCAGCTCAAAAAAAATATTCCGGTTACACATCATCTTTTACAATAAAAATTCCTCATTCGAACCGATAATTTTTGCTGAGTCGAACTGCACTTTTAGAATTTTTTGAAAGTGAGGGAGGGAGGAGGAAGCGAGCTTTCAAATTTCGAACATGGCACGATCGTTTTTTGAGCTAGCGTGACGAGAGTAGTGTTATTCGATGGCGCTTCTTGGCGTATTGGTGGTTTATTTTTTGCTAAGCTCTGGCACGTCACAGTGACGAATCGACAACACTTTACCAAAGTTAAGCCTTTTCCTATAAGCGGCCTGCTTCGGTCTGCTAACTGTCAAAAGCGGTTTCGCTTTTCGTTTTGTCAAAGTCGGAGATTTCGACCGAAATTCCCAACGTGGAGAAACCCCAAGCGCGGAGCCTCCGCCAACAGAAAACGGGGGCGTTGGCCGGCCGTTGGCCGGTCAAGGCGCCCCTCATAAATACTGGGCTCTTCTAGTCTGTATAAGCTTTTCCGAAACAATCCGATACTATTGATATTGCCCATATGCTAGTTGATCCACTTCTACGTTCCGCCGCCTACTTATTTATTTGGCTGTGCTCTAGCTTTCAGTTCGTTGAAGCAATTTTTTATTGTAGATTCTCCATGAAGTTGAGGAATTGACGGCCAAATTCATCGAGATCCCCAAAGTCGATATCCAGGCGGAAGTCCAGCTCGCCGTGGCCAATGTTATCAACCAACTGACCTTCGGATACCGTTTCGCTGGGGTGAAATTCTTCTTTTTTTCGAGAACAGAGGCATTTCCAGGAGAAGAAGAACGATTTTGATGTGTTGATGAATTTATTGGACAAACAACAAGACTCCGGGCAGGGAATGGCTCTGGTTCTGTTCGTATTCCCCTGGGCAAGGAAGCTACCGTATTTCAAGGCCTGGTGGGACAAGTAGGAGACAATCGAAAGGGGAAAACATGAATAGAATGGTTTAGATTTATGGTATTCCGGGATGAATTCTTTGGATTCTTCGAAAAACAGATAGAACATCATAAAAATGAAGTAAGGACAATTTTGAGCGAATTCAGAAGTTTCAGTTCGACTATGAAGCGGAGGATTCGACTGATTATGTCGAGGCATACTTGAAAGAGAAGAAGAAACGGGAAGCCGAAGGGGATTTCGATTCTTTTAGGTTATTTTGGGAGAATACGAGGGAAAGAACAGGGTTTTCAGCGATATTCAGTTGAAAAATACGTGTTTCGATCTGTGGGGAGCTGGCTTGAATACAACGACGACGACCCTTCAGTGGGGAATTGTCTATCTGCTCAACCATCCCGCTGTACAGGTTAGTTCCCCTTATTTTTCTATGTTTCGGGTAGCCTATGAATATTGGATTGAGAATACTAAACATTCGTTTGTTTTCCCAATTTTCCCTTATGCTTTCAGAAGCGATTTGAAATAATCTTTCTAAAATTTGGTTCATTGTGAATTTCTCCAGAAATTGTATGTCGTCTTTCCTCTCAGAGTAGTGTTGTTCGAATCGTGTCTAGCGGAAAGAAAAGCACTAAATGGGCCACTAGAAACAAGAAAAACGTAATATTATGCGTTTGTTTCAAACAGCCTTTGTATATTGCGCTGAAACGGCTTTCTAATAATCCTAAATTATGAAAAATCTCTCATCTAACAGATTCCCGTATTGTTTTTCCCCGGGAAACTTCTATCCAAACGACAGCCCCCAGTACCGAAAGAATAAAAAACTGTACAAGGTCTGACTAGACTATTATATTCAGGAAGAGATGCACAAAGAAATGGATCGAGTTATTGGTTCGTCGAGGCCCATCACTATGAATGACAAGAACAATCTCCCCTACACTCATGCCGTTGTCTTGGTCAGTTTCCTCCAGTCCCAGAACAAATACCCGACGATTTCAGGAAATGCAACGGGCTCTTAATCTGATTCCGGTCAATCTGCCCCACGCTACCACTAAAGACGTCGTCGTCAACGGGCATTTGGTAAGGAAACGCTTCAAATCAAAAAGAAGAAGGGTATTTAGCTGCCCAAGGGAACAACGGTGACAGCAGACATCGGGGTCCAACTCTACGACCCGAAACTGTTCCCGAACCCGGAGAAATTCGATCCGGAGAGATTCCTCGAAAATGGAAAGGTCAAGATGGTAATGAACTTCGGGTTAAATAGAGAGAAAGGGGTTTACAGTACCCGGAAGTGATGCCATTCTCCGTCGGGAAGAGACAATGCCCGGGAGAGGGTCTCGCCCGGATGGAGCTCTTCCTCTTCATTGCCAATATCTGTAACCGGTTCAAGGTTGGGCTACTTTCTCCCTCTCGAATAATGACTTCAGCTCTCGTCTGCCAATCCCCCTACCCTGAAGAAGACCTTCGCCAATCTCCAGAAGAAGGTAGTCATCGACGATCTCACCACGGAATATCGTTTCAAATAAATTGTTTGCACCCTGCTTCCCGCTGTCTCGGTCCTTGATCTTCCACTCCCTTCCTCCTGTCCGCTTCTATTTGAACTGGTTGTTTTCCCTCCGTCATTTCGTTAACTTTCGAAACTATTCCTGGTTAGAATGTTTCAGGTCCGCCTTATTTGATCCAGCTGCTCCTTTTCATCAATTTGTCTATGTTAGATAGTAGCATGAATAGATATTGTGCAATTCGCCGTCTTTTTTGTTTATTTTTGGCCGGATAATATAAAAATCGCCGTGATAAAGAACCCCCAGTTGACTTTTCTTCCAATTCGACCCAACTCGGTCCATGTTTCAAGTCTGCCTTATTAGTTCCGGAGTTCGTTTTTCTTCAATACTTCCTATAAGCTGTCATTCTATTTTCTCTTCCAATTGACCCAATGTTTGTTCGACCAAGTTGATCGATGCTCTTCTAGCAGTCACCCACCTGATGGCCCGGCAACTGATCTCCGCTTTTTCTATCTGTACTTATTTCTCCTTTGAAAACCAAAAAGAATCCCCTTCAGGATAAGGAAAAAGAACTGGTTGACCTGATAGAAATGTTGGAGAGGCAGTAGAATGCCGGGAATGGGGTGATGTTGATCCTTTTCCTATTTGACTGGGCCAGGCAGCTGCCATTCTTCAAGGGATACTGGGACAGGCGGGGATCTTCTCCCTTTTTGAAGAGAGAATCTTCAGATTTCTGCAGTTCCGAGATGACTTCTTTAGCTTCTTCAAGAGACAAATAGAATAACACAAAAATGAGGTTATATAAAAAATGGAAAAGTAGAGAAGAGGGAATTTAGTTCGACTACTCGGCGGAGGACTCAACGAACTATGTGGAGGCCTATTTGAAGGAACAGAAGAGGCGGGAAGCCGAGGGAGACTACGATAGTTTCAGGTTGAAGCTGTTGACAGATACCGTAACCCAGATAAAGTGAGATCCAGCTGAAGAATATGGTATTCGACCTGTGGTCGGCGGGGCTGGGCACGACGACGTCGACCCTCGGCTGGGGCATCGTTTACCTCCTACACCATCTAGAAGTTCAGGTATTTTGGACGGAAAAATACCGTAACCCAGAGGATATACTCTAGGAGAAGATGCACGAGGAAATGGACAGGGTCATCGGATCAGCCCGCCCGATAAAGATGACCGACAAGCCTGCCCTGCCCTATACCAGCGCCGTCGTCATGGAAATCCAGAGGGTCCTCAATCTGGTGGTCACCAACCTTCCTCATGCTACAACAAAAGACGTTGACATTGCTGGCTATCATGTGGGAAAAGGGGAATGTTAGGAAAATACAGTAATCCAGATAAAAAAGGGGGCAATTGTCCTAGCCAACGTAGGAATCTACCTCCACGACCAGAAACTCTTCCCCGAACCGGAGCGCGTCGATCCGGAGAGATTCATGGAAAATGGGAAATTGAAGACGGTAAAGAACGGGTAAATAAGATGAAGAATAGGAAGTTACAGTACCCGGAAGTGATGCCGTTCTCCTTGGGGAAGAGACAGTGCCCCGGACAGGGACTGGCCCGAATGGAACTGTTCCTCATCCTGGCTAATGTCTGTAACCGTTTCAAGATTTCTTTATTCTTTCTAAAATAGACGATAGTTTCAGTTCTCCTCATCTAATCCGCCAACTTTAAAGAAGACCTTCAAGAATCTGATGAAACCGGCGGATTTCATTGAATTGAAGGCGACATACCGTTTTTGAAAATAACATTCAATGATTGATTATAAATGTCAATGACTAGCAATATAATTTCTACCTCAGGGACACCAATCTTTTTCATTTGTATCCGTGTTTACATAATTGTTCCAGTTCATTTTATCGTACCGACTTTAATTCTTTCACAATGTTAGCCATCCCGAAATAAAATTATCTACGTCCAATCAGTTCGTTGTTTTACCCTCTCCCTTTATAAGATGAAACTTACTCTAACCACTTGTATAATTCTACAAGCAATTTGATCGTAAACCGTCCAAAAGGCAACCCCGTCCTATGCATAGGTGTGTCATTTGCCCGTTGATGTTGTCAAATATTCAATAAACTTTATTTTTTCTCCGTTTTCTGCTGCTTTTCTCTCTTGCATTTTGTACAGGCTCGTTCTGTCATCATTTTCTCTGTAACCTAATGCATGCGATTTCTAAAATTACGAAATGCTGTTCTAACAAGCGTGCGCAGTCTGCTGTATTTTCTATTAAAAAAACAGATTGCAAGATGTTGATAATTGATATTCAAGAAAATATACTAAAAATGCAGTCGCTTACTTTAGTTTTTCTTATTTTCATTGTTTTGTTTACGAATTATGGAAGAATTGTAATAACCAACACATTTGTTTCAGGAAGATGCTTGCTCTTCTTCTGCTTCCTTTTTTTCTTCTGCTTGCATGTGGTTTTAGCGAAGCCAACAGAACAAGTGCCAGTGAGAATAGGTATGATTTTCTTATCCAGTGCTCAATTTTTCATAATTTTTGATCCCTGATGGCAAGCTTTGTTCCCGGCTTTCAAAACTTTAGTCAAATCGTGGATGTACAGAATCTGGGAAATATGGCAGCTGGAGTACCGATTCTCCACACAATAACACAAGCCATTCCATCACTTCGCGCTCTTCCAGGAATGAATGTGCCTGCAGGCTCAGGTCCGCAAACACCGAATAGAAATCTGAACAGTGCCATTGAACAGGTAGCAGTGTTTTTTTAAATTGTTACTTTTCTGCATAATTTTAGTTTACTGCACCAATTGTTCGTTTCGCCACTGGTGGTCGGCCTGTTGCTAGTGATATTCAACAGTTTATTCAGTCGATTCCCAATTTCGTCGTCAACATGCCCGGAGCAGGAGACATTGATTTGAGCAAGATTGATCCTAATCTGATAGACCACGTGCTCAAAGGAAGACAAATACCAGGAATTCCCAAAGAATCAATGGATACTGTAATCCAGAACGTCATGAAAAAAGTGTATGAAGCTGCTGCAGCTGCGAAAAACGGTACATTGCAAAAGGAACAAGAAAAGGTTGGCTTTAGAATTATTGAAAGTAATTATTTATTTGTAGTTCCTCATTCCCATGGATAAACTGCCTAAAGAAATGGTTGCCAATGTAGTTGGAGGCCGATCTCTTCCTGGTTTAACACAAGCTGAAACTGAAACTATTAAGGTTTTTTCTAGCCTTCTTACCATTTCATATTTAGGAATATTACACAAAAAGCTTTATAGCTCCTATTGAAAAACCTACGGCAAATGCCACATTGCAAGATATTTTGGCCAAAATTCCCAAGTTTGAAAAGCCAGTACGGACACCTTTCTCGCCCTATGATATCAACCAGCTGTCCACGGCCATGATCGACAAAAAAGCAGTCGAAGCAAGAGCCGACAGAATGAGGATGATTACAGCTATTTCACTGGGTATAATTGGAGGAATTACGCTTTTTGTCGTGGGCATCTTCATCGTCATTTTGAAGAAAAAACGTGCTAACAGGGCACAGTGAGTTTTTTTAAAATTTTTTTCTTCGTATTTATGCAGTAAGCTAGAGTGTAATACATAGCGTTTGTATTATGACTATTCAAATAAGCCGAAGCTGCTAGAGCAAACGTAGGTTGCGTGTGCTGTCCACCTAAAATGGTTTTTGGTTCCTAAAATGCCTACAACAGTTTTCTCTAATAATCTACTCGTCCTTTCAGGCTACTTCAGACAGCCGTCCAGCTTTCTCCTGGCCCACCGCTGACTAACTCAACATAATTAGAAACTAACAAATTTTGTTTGTAGATTTTTCTTTCTTTATATTTTGTATATTGCGTGTAAATAAAGATAGCATCTTGTATTTTGCTGCTTGGATTCTATGGCAGGGTGCTCCACCCGACCAAGCCTTTTTTTCTGCAACGGCTCTTTTAGTGTCGGCTAGAAATATCGGAAAAAAACAGCGATGTCCAAAACCGTCTGACTGATGTTGTCAAGCCGACCGGTCAAATTTTGTCGAAGGGGAAAATCTTCCCCCGCAGTCAGTCTTCCTTCTTCGTCGGCAGTAGGCGGTCGTCTCGTTCATTATTCAGGTCACCTTTGCTACATTTTTTTTAAAATTTGTCTCTTTGAAAACTAAACCCTCGCCTTGACGAAAGAGTTGCCTTTTGATTGAAATTCGGGAAAAATGAGACAGTCAATGGGACTGCTGGAAGCGAATCCGCCGCTTTCAGCAGCCTAACCTTCGACCTCCGGGTCGGAGAAGGTGTCCTGACTCAGTTTTCTGATGTCTGTGGTGTCATTTGTGTCTATAGCGGTGTTTGGTTCAGCACACGGCCCCAGATATCGAAAGGGAAAACTGGAAGTGCTCTATTCTTCCTATAACAGTATTTTTCTATCAAAACATTAAAACAATTAGATTTTACTAATTTTGTTGTAGTTGTCCTGCTGTCTCTTTTATTTTCAGTTCTGGATGATGATGGGTGGACTTCGAAATTGGAATCGAGATGCAGATGATGAGAGGAAAGAAGAAAAGGAGCCGAGAACATGAAAACCAAGAGGGAGCGGCTGTTGCTTTTTCCTCTACCGGCCTACCACTCCGTCCCTCTGCTCTACCTCGTTCACAGGAGTTTGTTCCCACTTCGAAATAATTGTTTAGTGCATACATGGATATTTCACAGTTTTGCGGCCCGTTTCGAGGGAGATCTTCGGAAGTAACGCATCCCACAGGCCCCGAGTTGTCGTGCATTGCTCTTTTGAGCCAGGCAGTCTGTGAACTCCTCCGCAATACTGAAAATGCGGCAGAATCTCGTCCCGGCAGCATGAATGTCTTGTAGTAGAAATTCAACTCGAAACGGACCGCATACCAGGGCTAGGCTACATGCTGCTTCATGAAAGAATTATTTAATAAGAATGTCGAGCATGTCGCTCAGCCCTGTTACATTCTTCCGAGCAATAAACTCCCCAGCCAGCGGGCCGAGTCCCCAGCCAGCGGGCCGAGTCCCCAGCCAGCGGGCCGAGTCCCCAGCCAGCGGGCCGAGTCCCCAGCCAGCGGGCCGAGTCCCCAGCCAGCGGGGCCAAGACCCGGCCCTGGGGCCGAGTCCCCAGCCAGCGGGCCGAGTCCCAGCCCTCGGGGCCAAGACCCGGCCCTGGGGCCGAGTCCCAGCCCTCGGGGCCAAGACCCGGCCCTGGGGCCGAGTCCCAGCCCTCGGGGCCAAGACCCGGCCCTGGGGCCAAGACCCGGCCCTGGGGCCGAGTCCCCAGCCAGCGGGCCGAGTCCCCAGCCAGCGGGCCGAGTCCCAGCCCTCGGGGCCAAGACCCGGCCCTGGGGCCAAGACCCGGCCCTGGGGCCGAGTCCCCAGCCAGCGGGCCGAGTCCCCAGCCAGCGGGCCGAGTCCCCAGCCAGCGGGCCGAGTCCCCAGCCAGCGGGCCGAGTCCCAGCCCTCGGGGCCAAGACCCGGCCCTGGGGCCAAGACCCGGCCCTGGGGCCGAGTCCCCAGCCAGCGGGCCGAGTCCCAGCCCTCGGGGCCAAGACCCGGCCCTGGGGCCGAGTCCCCCAGCCAGCGGGCCGAGTCCCCAGCCAGCGGGCCGAGTCCCCAGCCAGCGGGCCGAGTCCCCAGCCAGCGGGCCGAGTCCCAGCCCTCGGGGCCAAGACCCGGCCCTGGGGCCGAGTCCCCCAGCCAGCGGGCCGAGTCCCAGCCCTCGGGGCCGAGTCCCCAGCCAGCGGGCCGAGTCCCCAGCCAGCGGGCCGAGTCCCAGCCCTCGGGGCCAAGACCCGGCCCTGGGGCCGAGTCCCAGCCCTCGGGGCCAAGACCCGGCCCTGGGGCCGACAAAAAAAGAAGCTGAACTTGCCATCTGCGGGAAAACGAAGGAAGCCTCTTGTGTGCCACTCGTTCTGTTCGACGAGGAGGGCGGACGGCTGACAGAGAAGGGAACACCTGAAAGTATCGTCTTTGTATAAGTTATTTTTCGGAGCAATTGGAGCCGAGCCTCAACTATGTGAGCTACTAACAACAGCAAGGAGCAGACAAATTGTAATGTTTTGTACATGGCCACAGCACACTCCGGCGAAAAAATAGATGATCCCGCGCTGAGCAAACCAACCCGAATGAGGGAACCGAGGTGAATGAATGGAAATTTGACAAAGTGGGGATTCAAATGCATCTCGACATTGGTTCGGCTCGTCCAGATTAATCAATTGTTTTGGCAATTCTCTGGCAACGTTCGGCTGCGTTGTTTTGCAAATTTGGCTACTATTTAGTCAGCTCTTTCTGTCATTTAGTTCGCTTCCCGTCGTCAAACAAAAAAAAAGAGTTGAAGGTGAACCTTTGGCTTTGGCCAGCTCGGTATGGGCCCTCCTCCTTCTTCCGTCTCTTCCTCATCCGCCGATCAGTTCCATCTCCTCTTCCTACTGCCGGAGAGATCTGCCCATTCCTAAAAGTATTCGATACAACAGGTGCATCGCTAACTCACCTTGCTTCTCTTTCCGTTGTTTTGGAGATGTAATTCGAGTAGCTGTACTGCGAAGAGGAAAAGGCCAGCCTGAAAAAGTAGAGCCAGAACAGAAAAAAAAGCGAAAAATTTCAAGTTTTTAGTTTGGAACGGTCAAAAGCGCGCATGAGGCCGTCGAGCACTTCCAGTTCTCCCCGTATGATGTCTCGGATCCATTCGCAGTATCCAAACACCGCTGTGGCCGCGGAGGACACCAAGACATCGGGATTACCGGGTCGAGACGCCCTCTTCGACTGTCAAAGTCAAAGTTTAGGCTGGTAGAAACGGCGGATTCGCTTTTCCCTGTCTCATTGACCGTCTCGCCGAGTCTCAATTTACGCCAAAAGAACCTAACAGAAGGTGTGCGGGTTTTGATTACGAGTAAACGAAAGTTAGCAAAGTCTTTTTGGGTAGCAACATTTTGATAAAAAGTAGCAAAGACAACCTGGAAATGGAGAGACGACTGCCGGCTGCCGGGGAAGGGAGAAGAATGACTGGGGGAGACGGAGAAGACACGGTCAAACCCGGACAACGGGTTATGACACGATTTGGACAAGATGAGATTGAAGCGGGAAAGGAGATAAATTGAGAAATTCAATTATTAATTTTATTAGTTACACCAGATTGTACCCTGTATCGTCTTGCAGATGCCCGCCGCCGGGGGGTTAGGACTGCCTATTCTGGAGGACCAGCTGTTTGAGGTTCTGGATCTCCTCCTCCATATGATCTACCGTATTCTTTAGAATGTCGTTCTTTTGACTCAGCAGATGGAGTTCTTCCTCTGCCCGGAGACGAGCCGCCCTCTGGCGTTTACGGTACCTCGCGGCGGCCTCGTTGTTCTGAAAATCCCTCTTCACAGATTATCGAAAGGGTGTCTGCCTGGTTCCTCTTCCTTCGGAGGATCTCCTCGGGACTGTCCTCTCCCCCGGTCAGGGACGACTGCTTCATCGCGGAGACGACCATTTTGACGACCTCTTCCAGTAGGACGGCATTGGGCAGGCCCTGCTGCTCGGGGGCCATCATCATCTGCGGCAGCTGGTGGTATTCGGGGCCCTGGAGGTAGCTGTCCTTGGTCGGGTAGGGAGGAGGGGCATAGTGTTGATGGTGGTGAGGGTGGAGCATTGGTTCGTAGCACTGAGGGTACATCATCGGAGGAGGGGGCAGCTGGGGCGGAGGGGAGATCATCATGGGCGAGGGGCAGGGGGCCATCAACGAAACCGGCGAGGTCGGCCCCTCGGAGAATGGAGTCGTCTGAAACGTAGCCCTCGAGCTCTGATTTCCTCGAAAGGGGGCCCCCGGTTGTCCCCGATAAATTTGCTGATAATACCTAGAACCGGGGCCGAATGTGCCGACTGGCACATTTCGCCCGCTAATCATAAACTTTTTCGGTGGATGCGGCGTCATCCTCCCCGAAGGGTTACGGTATCTTCTCTGCCCCCGAACTGACCGTGGTGCTCCTCTCAATATGGGCACACTCGGAGACGATCTCCTGGAAGATGTCCTGCTGGCTTCGCTCTTCGGCATACGGTAGAGGATGGTGGTATTCCTCCCGGGGAAGAGAATGGACGACGACCTCCGGGATGGGGATCGGAGGCGGCCGTTGGAGGACAGGAGGATGGTGGATCGGAGGAAGTTGGACAGGAGCTGAGAAGGGAGAATGTTTTAGAGGGTATTTTAAACAAGACAAACGGATTTGTTCTCGAGTGGGACGAGTCGTCTTCCTCCTAAATGGCATGAGGGAGGAGAAGAGTCCCCTCCGGACCATGTCGTCGGCATCGAGTCCCGGGTACATGGCTTCTTTACCTGGAGAGGGAACTGATTCGTTTATGGAGAGATCATAGCAGTTGTATATTGAAAAGGGGAGATATAAAGCGGGAGAGTGAAGCCGAAATGAGTGAACTCAGTGAAATTGATAAGCGGGAGACGAGCAAAATGTCAATTATCACATCGGGGGCAGGGTGCGAAGAACAAGAACAACCCAAACTAATTTTTAATTTAAAAGGAAATAATTGGGATAAAAAATAAAAATAAGACGCTAAAGAACATGGAAAAGTATGGGCCTTGTTGTCAAGATAGGGCACAAACAGCGCCACAAGAAACGGCCAAACAGCCAAATAGAGAGGAACAGGAGCAGAATTGTAAAGGGAAGACACCGGGAAACCCATAAATTATAGAGAAAAGGCGGCCCTTATCTGACAGACAGTTTCTTCTTCTTCTCCTCAAAATTATGCTGAGCTAATGGACAAAATCAATCGGACGGGCCGGGTGATAAGGGACCGAGTGTAGTCGTCGGCTGGACGCACAAAGAGCACACAGGAAAACAACAGATAACACGGAGGAGGAAGGTTTTTGGAGGAGAATCTACACTTTTTGATTTATTTGTGGAAATCGCTTTGCGTCTCGATGCGCAGTATGTTTGGAGACCGTGGCGCCCTTTTCAGTCTGCCATAAAACAGTAAAAATTTCATTTTTCGGATAATCAACAACGAACTATTTGTTTGCCTGATTCGAAGAAAGCTCAAAGATCTATTAGTATGAAGAATGCCCTTTTCAGATAGCCGGAAAACAGTAAAAAGTTCATTTTTTCGGATAATAAGCAGAGCAAGGAAGAGTAATAAATAGTCACAACCGGATGAGATGAACTAGAACGAAGTGCAGGTAGGATCTCCTTCTATTATTTACAGACAGTCACCTCATAGAGGTCCGGTATATTGGAAATTATAGGAATGGGTCATCTGGTCGAGGGGCTTCTTCTCGGTCTGTTGATGGGAACTGGTGAGGGTGGCCGGCAGGGGCTGGCTCCTGGAATTGGGGGATTCTCTGGACCCGTACAATCTCGGCCGAGACAGTTTCTAATAATAGAAGAATACTTACGCGGTGTGAAGGGAGGAAGTTAGGGGGGAGACGGTGCTCGCCCCGAACCTGGCCGAACTGCTCATCATCTGGGGGAGACTGGCCGACGGCAGCTAGAACAGAGCATAGAGCTCCTCCCCTTATTGTTAATGTCCCTACCGGTGCCTTCAAGTTCCAGTTGAATGTCGGTGTCCGCTGCTGGCAGGCGGCCGTCTGCTGCCACGTATTACTGTAGCCGTAGAAGGAGGACTCGTCGAACTGGAATGCCCGCCTATTTAAAACCGAAATATGGGAGACGAACCCCCGTCTGTGGATGGAGAAGACTCTGATGGAATCCTCCCTGTAGTCCGCCGATCCCCAGTCCCGGTTGAATTCCCATGGACATCGAGCCGAGGCCGCCCATCCCCGGCGGGCCGAGGCTCTTCGGGTCGGCGTAGTTCCTCTCCCTCTTCCGCCACTTGGCTCGTCGATTCTTGAACCAGACCTAGAAATCTTCATTCTATTCTCAGACACCGTAAGATGGCCACTCCCCGGGGAGGCGGCGCCTAATCATCTCTCAATGGCGAGGACATAATGTCCGTGATGTAGACGGCTAATTGAAACCACACGGAATCATGTCGGGAGGGGCTCATTTAGGGGAGGACAATCAACGCCTTGTCATTTAGGGGAAGGGCGAGAAGACGGGGGTTTAATCGGGGAGGATGGCTAGGTAGACTGCCAGCCAGCACCCGTACAGCCTCGGCAGTCCAGCTGTTTGACTTCCACAATTAGAGTCTCCTCCTGCCGAGACGTTACGGGGGCAGGGACGCCGACATCCCGAGGAGACTCACCCTGACTCGCGGCTCTGTCAGACTGATCCAAATGGCGATCTCCTCCCTGGTAGCCATGTCCGGGTAACGGTTCCTCGCGAACCAATTCTCCAATTCCGTCAACTGAAATCCAACATTGAAGTGGGAGATGTTCTGGGTGGCTGGGTATAAATCTCTTTTGTTTTGATTGCTATAGAATAGGAGAACACCCCATCCAGCTATCACTTTTCGGGAAATAATGGTCTTTTCCAGTCTCGTGGTCTACCTGATGGCTAGTGAAATGTGTCCTCTGCCGTCGTGGCTTGGTGGCCTTCGTCGAACTGCTTGGCGACCCCGCCGGGCTCTGTTCTCCCAGCGGCTCGGAGTCCTCCTTATCCAATTCGACTAAAATGTTTGTCTTTCAAGGAATCCTTATAAATCCAACTTTTTGGGAGTTTGGTTCCCAAGAGGCCATCGCTGGCCGGGAGGGGAATGGAATAGTCAAAGGCCGATCCATAGACGAGGCTGTCTGTCGACGGATTCGACAATCCTGAACGGGATTTTAGTTAGAGATTTGAGAGGCTCTTGGATGGAAATTACGGTAGGGAGGCTATAGTCCTAGGCCACTGAGCCTCCGTTCAAGACTAGAATAAGTGGAAAAGTTGTCACGTGGAGGTGAGAACAAGGGAAGGGTGACTGACCTCCGTCGAGGGCGGCGCAAACCAACTGCGAAGGAAAAGCTCCTTGATCCATAAGCCTGTTGAGCCCTGGGCAGCTTATGAGTGTTAGGATTAATTGTAGGAATTTGATCCCGACGGGGATACAAGCAGCACTCCGAGGCTTACTGGCAGCTTAGAAGAAGCAAGGAGGGGACAGGGGGAGAAGGCGGGGGGAGCCGGTGGCCTACGGTAGGAGAGAGATGGATCCCCGCCCCGGAGAGAGGGAGACACAAATGGCACGGCTGGAAGCAAAACAGAGCGGGCAGGGATTAGGGAGAAGGAGAAGAAAATGATGAGAATGTGAGATGGAATGGTGGAGAGTAACGGCAGCCAGGAAGCACGACGAAAATAACAATTCCTCTTGTTGCGCTATCTTCTTCAACTTTTTTTTATATAGACATACTGCTTCTTCAATTGTTCTTTTGCTTCTAAAAATATAGATAAGTAAAAAAAGAAGTACAGAGAGTTGCAAATAAAAAAAGTGAGAAAGTACACAATGAATTCGAATGAAAATGTAAAATACTAATTTCAAAAATGCAAACCTCGTTACCATTTGATTTCCATTTTATAAATTATAGAATTGTCCAAGTTTTATATGTTTTGCTTCATTAGAGCCGAGAAGAAATGTTTAGGTGTCTAATGTCTAGTGTTTATCTTGAAGAGGGTCGCCCGCTGTGACCCATGTATGGCTGTGCTGGCTGCGGACCAGCAGCAGCAGTTGAAATACAAGAAGTGGCAAGATAATACATATAACAGACACAGCTCATAATTCATTCCTAAAGACAGACTTTAGGCTTACCTTATCTCTCATCTCCGCCTCGGCCACTTTGCGGTATTTTAGTGTGTTCATTGTGGCGTAAGGCGGCATCTGTTATTTCAAGCCGTGCCGCTGACAAATCGCATCGTCCAGCCATCTGCCAGACGGCCGATCTTATGCAATACGGGTACTGTAAAGCGGCTGTCTATCTGAAGAGAGAACGGGAAAATAAGAGAAAGAGTATTGGAGAAGAAGAGCAAGAAAAGAAGACAAAATAACGAGAGCGAATAATTTAAAGGGCTACGGCGTGTCCCAACACGAAGACGATTTTCGTTTTTGAATTCTCGATTTCTTTTCATTTTTTGGCCTACTTTTTTTTGTTTTTTGATTGGTTGTCTGTTTCTATTTCCTTCGCATTTTTGTACACATGCAAAATATAAGAGTAACACTTAAGTGTACGGCATTAGCTGAAATTATATCAAAATGGAATATATTATAATTTCGATTTCAACATGTTACAATTCGCAGCAAAATATATAATTCTTTTTCATACGGGTCTCTAGTGATTTGCATTTACTGTTCTATTTTCAGGTACAAAATGAAAGAAGAAAACCCACCAATGACTCCACAAACTCCAGCAAGAAGCAGAAAGCGCAGTGCAGTTGGAGGAGCTATGAATTCGGCTAAGAGGCCTGCTCCATCTGATTATACTGTTAGTCTGACGATTTGTTTTAAGCCTGGAAATCTATTTAGTCAGCCGTTGAAGCTCAACCAACACGCTCTCCTAAAACTCCTCAACCGGTAAAAATTCCTACTTATTCTGATCCGTGTTCTGATGATCCCAACGATGAAACTGCAGTATGTGTTATTTTTCTAACTAACCAACTCCATTTATATAGGTTCCGGATAAGAGTGTATTGGATCACAACATTGATATCGGTCCGGTTCAAATGAGAGAAATAACAGAGGTAACCATTATATTCTTAAGTACTTTAAATCTTAAAGCACTTCTTCAAATATCTGGAAGACAATGATTTAATGGCCAATCGAGCTACAAATTATAAACGACTAATCAAGCTGTTTGTGGAAAAGGAGGACTACCCAGTTACCGCCGAGTGAGAACTATTGTAGATCAGTATATACGTTTTTGCAGGCAGATCATTAACGCCTACAAAGTTTATTCGCATGAAGCTTTAAAGAAGATCGATTTCGAGGCAGAATGCCTTTTACTAAAAAATTATCTGAACAGCGCAGATGCAGTCACATTGTTTCCGGATTATCCCAAGAAAATTCCATCAGTCCTTGACCAATATAGAATGCTGAAAAATTTCGATTTCGATATAGGAAAACGCACGGTATGTTACCTTGTTTTTATTGGCTACAGTGAGTTTTTAGGAATTAAATAAACAAATGAAAGCTGACCATGAAGGACATGCGGAAGCTGAACAAGCCGTACTGGATTTGCGGGTAATTCAACTGTTGAATTATCAAATGTCGTATTAAGACCGAATGCCTCAACAAACTTCAGGATTTCATGGAAACGCACAAAAAGGAGATCAATGGCGAGCAAATGAAGTTTGTGGAAAGAAAGATTAAACTCCTACAGAAAAAGGTATTATTCCTTCAATATCAGGCATATAATCTTTTAGCTTTTTCCAAGTACAACTCCGAAGCGCAACAAAGAAAAGCTCGTGCCGGAAGAACCATTGGAGGAGGAAGAAGAGCCAAAACCGATACCAACGAGTGTTTTTGAACTGTTCGTTCAACTTGAGGGCGCTGACCCAAAGTGAGCCGTTCAATTGCTAAAAAAATACAAGTCATTGTTTAAGGTTTGAAGGTAAACCGCAGGAGAAGATCGAAAAAAAGCTGAGAAAGCAGTTCGACAATCTTTCTGAAGAAGCAATGGGTGTCTATGTGAAGTGGTTCAACAGAGAGTGCAATAAATGCTGAATCTAAAACGCACTTAAACCATTGTTACTGTTAAATTTTGCATGTATTGTTGTTATAATGAAATAACTATTACTATGCTGTACTTGCACTATGTATTTGGTTGCACCATGATGCCATCTTATCTGCTTTCATGTGACATTATTCTATTGTTTCAGAATATGTCTATGGACAAAATTTTCATGTGTGATGAGCAGAAATTTTGCTCAAAGGTTGTCAGCCCAAGGTAGCTCTTCAAATGTATTTATCAAGAGTTGCAGTGAATTTCTTCATCATTCCATTGAGGCTCGAAACATTTTGGAGAGAACAATGCAGCTTAAACGCGATAATGTGTCTCCAATCAATCACTTCGCTGGCTTGGTCGGCTCATCAACTGATGTCAGTGCTACCATTTTTGAACTATGCGAGTGAGTAACTTGGTATAATTGGTGTGATGTAAATTCTTAGGTCAGAGATTTCCACATTGAAAGACCCCGATATTAACTTTAATTTTGATGTTGAGAGCGGCTTCGACGATGCGGTGGTTCCCAGATATCCCTTAAAGATTTTTGAGTAAGTTTTTTTTTCTCGTATTTACAATTGACTTGCAGACATCTTCAAAATGAACGAGAGCGCCGATTAAATCCACAGAATAAGTCGATTGCTTTACGCGCAATGCGCTACGATGTAATAGATCCAAGATTGATTTCTAACAAAGGCTTCAATACTAAAGGAATTCCAGAAAAATGGAAAGGAGAAATGAAAATTGGCAGAACAACAAATATAGAAAACGGTATTGCATTTAACAAATTTTTGTCATTGTTCTCGTATCGTTGCAGATGCTCCACCAATTGAAAGAATAAATAATGAGCTTGGCATGAAACCGACTACACTAAGAAGCCAGAATCTTCCATGGGGGCAGGACGATGTACTGATCAATGTCAGCATTTACCTCGGTTACAGCAGAACATTAGAATACCATGAAATTCGTCTTGGACGTCTAGTGAGTCCTTTTTCAACTGGCATAGTTGACTCTAGATGAAAGTAACTGATCGCCTTGTTCTTCGTGGGGACCAAACACTTTACGACTTGAAGAAAAGCTTTCATTGTTTGCAAGACTATATGTGCCTAGAAGACGTATCTCACAGGAACCCAACTCCCGATGATTTGACTCTGGTTGGTTCGCAATAGATTTTATACCTTAAATTGTAGAACCTTTTCCCATCGTCGTACTTCTTCATTCATGATACATTTTATCTTGACGATCATAAAGAAGGAGCTAAGGATACGTCAGAATGCGTTCGTAGTTGGGCCCAAGGCCGTACAAATATTGACGAAATGTATGTAGGAAAAATGGGCATCAAGTAAGTAATTCGTTTTTTGCCTCGAGCATTACTAGGCTGATTGATCTCAAATTTCGTCTTGGACAACCATATCTTTACCAACATCAAGGAATTTGCGAGCATACAATTGTTTTTACAGACTACCACCTGAGGTTTTAAAAAAAAATTATAAAAATGTTTTTGCAGAGACTATAATGATCAAGTTGGACCATATCCACTTCGTCTGTTAGAGAGACAATTTAGGCGGATTGCATGTATTGGATGCCGTACAGAAAATGCTGAGTATTGATTGTAATTTTATTGGCACTTTTCATTATTTTCAGTTGGGCTGTTATGAGTTGTGAAATTTTGCCTACAACACCAGCTTATCTTTGTCGCAACTGCTACAGAGAACATCTGTTTCATATGGATGGTACTAAAAGATGCAATTTCCAGGCTGTTCCTTACTTTGATCGAAAGGTTTGCATTTTGTATTAGTTACTTGTAAGATTATTGTTTTAGGCTATGGATGATTATGGAGTTTTCCTCGAGATGTTACGAAAAAATGTACTTCCCGTAAAGAAAGAAGAAGCTGTTGATAATGAGGAAGGATTTGGAGTGCAACCACGTTCTCCAACAGCAAAACGTCGTCGTATACACGAGGTGGACGATGAAGACGACGACATGAGTTCGTATGTTGGAACCGGCTCAACGGGAAGCGACAGCTCTAATAGCGGTCTGTAAATATATTTCTGAGATGATGTTGTAGTTTTTTTCTTTTTTAGCTTTTACAGTAAAATGTTTTTCGTATTATTTAGATCTTAAAAAATTGAATCAACAAATGCAGACGAAAGCATCGGTTCTTCCTTCATTTTAGTGGACCGCATAATTTGTCTCAAATTGAGTCATAATTTATAACTTCAGAAAATCAACAAAAACGTAGAAAAATCGAGACGTATTCGTGCTTTTCCTTGAAATAATCGCGTCTTGTGATTCTTCGATAGTTACTCATCTTCATACTCCACATATTGCTGGTTCTATACTGTATCTCAGGTCTTCCATTTGAAATTCTATCTTATGTCAGCTCTATCTGCCTCTGCCAGGCGCATACAGTGTACTGCGGGTAATTCGTGGCGGGAGCCCGTCTGCAAATCGACAGCGGACCGCTCGCGACACATCGCTTTTCTCATTCGTTTTCGCGTCGCCCCACGTGCCAGATCCATTTTTATTTTAATATATCGCTTCCAAAGCAGTGTTTTCTTTTTCAATCACCTTTTATTTCCTTCATTTTGAATTAATTTCCAACGTTCAGTGTCGATGGAACGAACAACTACGTACCTCAATGCGCGCCCAGACGCAAGTGGATACCGCACGTAAGTTTAGCCAATTCCCTTGATATTTCACACGAAATAACTTGAAAATAGAAGAAATAATAAATTTCAGAGGGAATCCCGTGCCCATGGCCAATGGCCGTCATATGTTCTACCATGTTATCATCACCGAGGAGCAGAAAATGGCTGTCGACGCCAGTTTAGTGAGTAAATGGTCAAAATAGAAGACGTTCTGTTATTTTTAGAGGAAATTAGGAATACCTTTCGGCAGAGAACAGACCCCGATGAAATTTGACATCACGAAGAAGACTATCGACAATCTACAGCGAACCATCAATAGGGAACAATGTATTTTTTGGGGGAATAGATTAAAAAGACAGTTTTTAGCTGACCAGGGGCATACGAGACGACTTCGTCAGATGGAAAAAGAAACATTGGAGGGAATCTACGATACCTGTATGTACAAAATGGAACTTCTTCAGAAAACGGTAAGTTGGAGAGTTTTCAACTACGCGCACTACTATTTTTACACCTTGTAAACGTCGTACATATCACATCTAAGGAAATATTGAAAATAACTCATTGTTTCGTATTTTGAATATTTTAGAAAACATTGAAAATGTTATTTTTAGGCACAGAGAGAACATCCAAACGATCCTTCGGTTTTCCTGAACAAGAACAGTATGTTCACGAATTTCCTGACGTCGACGATGGCTGCCATCGAGGGAGTCCAGAATAAAGTCCGACAGGAACACGACGAATACATGAGAGTTGGTTATTGTTGGAAAAAGAAGAAGAAATACAATTTATAGAATAAAAAACTGGCACTAGACGAGGAAAAGAAGAGGACGTATTTAAGTGGCGGACGGCGGTACACGACCATCCTCCCGGGGAGATCCATGGGGGCGACGGCGACCGCGACGGTGATTGTCAAGCCGAAGGACGAGGGGGCCATCAGTGCTTTGGATCTGTTGGGGGAGGACGACGACGGGGAGAAGGAGGACGAGGACACCAAGGACCTGCCACTGATGGAGGGGGACCAGCTGGCCGAGGGGGAGGCTGGCGACGAACAGGAGTCGGCCACCACCAGTGCTCAGGTACATATTATTCTAATAATAAGGTTACTTGATATATTTTAGAAGAGTTTCCGAGAGGCGCTGGCTAAAAGTTTCCAGGAGAGTGACAACGGGGCGGACGGCGACGGCTCGGGAGCACCGGAACTCGAAAAATTCATTGATGGTAAACCGATAATAAATCAGAAATTTTACTGAATTCCTAAAATTATAGACGACATGAAACCGCCGAAATTGGAGGCGGAAGTAGACGATGCGGGCGAGCTGCCCCCTCCGATCCGAATCCCCTTCCTGGCCAGACGGCCCCTCGACGGTCCTCTGTCGAAGCGACCCCGTATCCTCGGCCACAACGGCGTCACCTATAAAGTCGTCCAGCCGTCGGGCAGTATGGCCCGCTTCACCCCCGGCTACAGGGGCCATATCAAGATCCGAGAACAGGGCGAAGGCCGGATGACCGTGGCCGACCTCAACCTGAACAAGGTCCACTCCATCAATACCATCGCCGGCCTGCCCGTCACGTTGAGGCCGACTTCGAGTACCATCCTCCCCAACGATGTCCGAGATAGACTGATAGCCGACGGGTTGACTAAGCACCAGGGAGGCGGCAGCCGGCCCATTGTCCCCCGGGTCAACAGCATCGTGAGTAGTCCTCTTCCTTCTTCCACCAGAAGCTATTTCCAGATCTATCGAAAGGATTACAAGAACCCGCCGACTCCTCTCCCGGCAGACGACGGTACCCACGTTTTGTGCCATCTCTGTGACAACCGGATCATGTGCACCCGGCTCTCAAATTTGACAAACCACGTCAGGAGACACTCGGCCGCCAAACAGTATCAGTGTGCTCATTGCACCTATCAACATAATGAACAGGCTAAGGTGAGTGCATTCCTTCTTTATATTAGTCATGAACCACAGCCCAGTCCGATCCCCAAAACATAAAATCATATGTTTCGGTGGCAGGATTAAATGACTCTGTTTTTCACAAATTCTGATAAAGTAGGATTGGCAGCTGCAAAAAAGGTCAAAAGAGGGTTTTTCGATTGTTTCGGGTAGAACCTAAAAGCAGTGTGTTTCCACTTGTCTTCGATAGAAAGTAAAAATTCCTATAGGTCCGTCTGCACATGGCCAACAACCACGACGACGAGACGAGTGGGCCGGTCGACAATCTGACTAAGGACATGCAGAAAGTATGGGAATATCTGATGGACGAATGCTTCCCCGGCTACTTGGACCAACTGAAACAGACACAGGTACTATTTACTCGATCTACTCTCATGGGACGAATGACTTTTTTATTCCAAATTACTTTATTATGCCCCCAAAACACAAACAAATCCCATTTCTAGCCCCATTCGTCTGCATTGAATTGGGATAGATCTGGTTCCATGAGAAGTCGAGGAGAGGCCGGCCCCATCACCCTGGATGATATCCATACGTGTCTGGAATGTGGAGAGGCCATTTCTATCAATTCCCAGCTACAGAAAAACTTGATGGTTTGTTCTTTTCTCCGTTTTATTGAATTTTGTCCCTTTAGATTACGGAACCCCTTGTTGATCATTTGAAAAACGAGCACAAAGACCTCTGTATCGCCCAAGTTTGTGGAGAATGTGGATATGCCAATGTAGACGAGGTGAGGCTGTTATATTTCGGCTAGAACAATCAAAAATTCCAGTGGAAGGTTCGCTGGCACATTTCGGCCCGTCACGATAAGGCGGCCTCGGATATCCCGGTGAATACGGCTGCCGAGGGCGAGCACATGGAAATATTCCTCTATAAATTCTTCCCCAGTATCGAGAACGGTTCGTTTTCCCCTTGGGACCCAATAAATTCAAATTTTGTAGTTGTCGGCCCACGAGAGGATTCGGACGAGGCCGAGTTGAAGGACGCCATGGGCGGGAATGACACCAACGCCACTCCGACGGCCTCCGTCTCCCGGCCTTCTCGAATCTCCCCCGCTCCGGAGGGATTGATCTGTAAAATGGAAGAGGACAGTTCGGGCAGCGAGGAGGGCTTCGACAAGTCCCTTCTGAAGAACAGTTTCCCCCCGCCGACCAATAAAATCGATGTTTCGCAGCTGACTGAAAAGGAGGTCCTTTGCGAGGTAGAGTTGATGGTCTTCCTCCACATAATACAATTTCAGTTGTGTAATAAGATTCTGATTTGGGAGAACAAGAACACCCTGTGTACCCTGCTGGCCCACGCGAAGAGACACTTCAAGATCAAGCAGTTCCAGTGCCAGATCTGTAGCTACGCGAGCAGTGAGAGCCAACACGTCAAACAACACATGCTACAGAGACACAACGAGGTCGGCCGTCCCAAGGAACACAAGTCAGCCATCCTCCCTTTTTAGTAGACTAAAAACACATTTCAGTAATGAATTCATGCAAAACTCGTGGCTGAGTGTGATGAGGAAGTGTTTCCCCCTGCTGAGGGACCGGATCGACAGCTTCAAGTTCAAGACGGCCAAGTCGCAGGCGAGACAGGAGAGGGAGGAGAGGGAGCGGGAGAAGCAGGGCGACACGAGGGAGAGGACCCCGCCAAGCCACGGGTACGCCACCCGGAGGAAGAGGACATTCCAGTCGTAGACATAGACAGCTACCGGTAGATTATCATTCCATGCTTTGTTTTGTTTTTGTTGCTTTAATTTCCGTGACAATAAATAGTAGTCGAAGGGTAGTTTCTATGTTCCGACGCATCTTTGAAAGGAGAGACAAGAGCGGTCATTACTAATACGTGTAATAGGCGGATGTTTTCTAGGAATATGCTTCTGAGATTCTGCTTGAATAGGGTGCCACGGGTGGTTACAATTCTAAATGTTTCGGAACATACTTGTAAAGGACTTCAAGAAGGGATTCTCAATTCTTTGAATCGATTTTAGTATGTTCGTTTAGCCTAGGTAAATGAAACGGTGATGACCAAATCCCCACCTTCTCTTATTTCTTTCTTCAGCACTTCTTTTTCATTTGAAATGTTTCAACACGCATTTATAGAAATATTTAAGCGGAAAAGTCACTTGTTACAATACAAGATTTTGCTAGCCTTTACCCTCCGCTTTTCCACGTTATAATGTTTAGGTATGAGTTGATAAGGGTAGTCAAGCGAAATGATCAGTTCCATTGTCCCCCATAAATTTTCAAGTAGACTACTCTTATTTGAAGAACCAAAAAGGTATTCTACGTATTGTTTTTTAACTATTTCGGTCTGAGTTTGTAATGGCATTCAAGGACAACGGTCACTTTTTCCTTTCTATTTATGTATTTATTACCCGATCTTGTGATTATGCTTATAAGAGTGCCGTGATTTCTAACAAATCTTTACTCTAAACTGTTCCGTCAGACATTTATATAGAGATGTGAATTGGCAATATCATTCGACCAGTAAATTTTTCCCAAGGAAGCCAAGATATGTTTGGCTTTGTCGTCGATTCCTACAGGCGGGAAAAATGAATCAAGCTAGGCTAGAGAAGAGCAAAAATGAGCTTTTCCAATGTTCCGGCGTCAGATTGTATAGAGATTCGAGACGGAGAGCAGTGTTATGTCCGTTTCATCCAATTCATGCCTCTTATTTGGTTCTCGAATGTTCTGGCACAGGTTTGTATAAAGATACTTGGCGGCAGTTCACTTCTGGGCCGACTAGACATTGAAAAGAATGACGGATAGTTTTGGATCGTCACTGGCTACAGACAAAAAAATTTCGAATAAGAAATATTCGGGGAACAAATTCAGGGAGCAAAAAAGATTCATTTAAACTGGCAGTGAAGTGACAAAAAAAGCAGTGTGAAAGTGCTGGTGAATACTCGTATTTCTCACCACAGGTGCGATTTTTAATGAAAAATCGTATCACGGAATAAATTATTTCTTTCCTAATTGTAAGTAGGACGCCGAGCCGGACGAGGTGGGATCGGTCTTGGCCACGACGGGGCGGGGGGTACAGTAGCCACAGGAGAGGGAACAGAACTCCTGAAGGGAAAGGATCAGGAGGAAGAGAGCGGAAAAACCTTCATGATCTTTTCGAAGAAGAACGAACGGCAACGGTCTAGCCAACGCCAACAGAGATTCGTACGGTCGCGACAGTCTGGAAAAACATTTTTGGGGTTTCGGGAGGGATACTTGAATTCGAATGGATTTTGGTTAGACTGGTAGTCGGCGATTCTTTAGAAAAGCATCTATCTACCTTCTTCGACATTATTGACGACGACGACCGATGACGGATTGCTTGAGACTACCGGCTGAGGCAGGATGACGGGCTTGACTCCTAGATTCGAGGTCACGACCCCGGCCGGCCCGTTCTGATCCCCACACTGATACATCAGATTCATTTTGAGCACGTCCACCTGGAATCCGTCTTATTCATTCTCTCTAAAATAAAGCAGACCGGACTGAAATCTATAGCCGCCCCGATGACGGAGGTCATCTCCGGTCTCTTGGCCACCATCGTCTCGAAACCATTCTTCGAAAAGGCCAGACTGTCGTAGTGCATTACTGGAAAAGAGAGGGGGATGCTTAGGAAAAGAAGAGATAACTCACTGGAGTAGTAGTCGTATCCCTGTCCGTAGTAGCTGCTCTCCGACAAATCCACCTTTCCAAACTGGTCATATGCTTCTGGAAATGTTTCGCTGTCTATTCATTACTCGACGAAATTGCATTATTCATTGTCTCATCCAGGAAAACTAAATTTTCATACCTCTATCGATATTGTGCCAGAGGACAGAAATGTGCTGGTCGCGGTCCCATCTCTCGTGTTCGTGGTAGAATCCGACAGAGTGCATCAGTTCGTGGATTGCTGTGTCGTACTGAATAGGGAACTTCAATTTTGATTGATTGAGTTGGACCAATTGTAATTCTCTTTATTGTTTCGGTAAAACATCATAAACTTGGGAAATAGACCAATTTCAATAATATCGACATAAAAACAAAAGTACCTGCATGCATCCATCGTCGAGGGACAGCTCCTGCCGGCCACCGGCTCGTCCGACATCTGAATAACACCTGAAAACTGGGAATTGCCGAAGGGATACGGTAGTTTTTATCTATATTTCTGATATTGAAGTTTTGTGTAATTTGGCAGACCTAGAGTAAACAAAGCCATAAAATGCCATATTTAGCAAGCAATTGAAACCTTACCCATCAATTTTTCCGATATAGAGATAGTCCGAGTCGAAGGCCGTCCTCGGCTCAAATCGTATACACGTTCTTTTGTGGTATTCCTAAAAGACGAAAACTATCATTTCCAGTTGAACAGACCATCAAAAATCTCAATTTTCGGATAAAATTAGCTGACCTGAAAGCTCCTGGCCAAGACGGCTCGTTCCCTCTCGTTGTACTGGGAGCTTATGACATATGGGATCCGTCCATTCGGCCATTTCTTGACCCCAGAGACGACTCCGTTCCTCCTGGTCCCGATCCGTTTTGTCTTCTAAAACACTGCCGTTTCATATGGAGAATATATTGAGTTATATTCATATATTCCCCTTCCGTATCTATATCACGGAAACCGGTGTTGAGGGAGGAAGGGGAACAGGGCACGATACTAGTTTGTGTTGCGCAATAACGAGAGGATTTATTCTCGATATTCTGGGCAATTACCTACTGGTACCGGAAAAGGAGGGAAATTTGTTGTTTTTTGGCAGGACGGGGAAAGTCGGCGAGTTTTACGACTCTATGTTATTTTCTGTTTTCATACAGCGAAAGAATAATCGCGGAATTCGGACCAGAACAACTAAAATGGATTGGCGAAGCAATGAGAAATGAGGATGTTGCCCATGTTTTGTCGTTCTCATAAAACGGAAGACATAGAGCTACAGATGCTAACAATGCTAGATGCTAAAAAATAAATAAGTAACAGGCTCATTTTGGAAAAGACAACAGGGGAAAGAACTATTTTTCTATATTCCAACATTTCAAGTTTACGAATACACGACAACACACTGATAGTAACGAATTGAAGTGTGCAGAAGGAAGGAATAAAACAGTTGGCAATCAGGAGATCAGATTTCAATTGTTACTTCATCTGAACATTCGCAGTTTCGCCCTTCCTCCAAATAGAAGTCAAGGAGCATCTCAATGTTTATACATTTTGTTCTACTCCTAACAGTTGGTCTAATTTTAGAAAGACAGCAGTTTCCAGAATTTGTAGCCAGTCCCAACGACAAGAAATGCCAGACTTTCCCGAGTGAAAAGAAAAGGAACATTGGTGCCCGGAACCGAGCCAAAGACAATAGGTGCCATGTTTGTTTATTGTCTGCTTCACCCTTCCGCTAAATAGAAGACAAACAACAAGCTGCCAATAGTTGTCTCCTTGATAGTCCTATTCACCCCTTACAGATGCCCCGCTTCCCGGTAGTATCTATACCGGTTTGTGTCCCGTAACGGTATTTGACTATTGCACGGCGCTGAGCCGATTAGGTTTATTTTGACGGCCAAAAACGACATCAGGGTAACTGGTTCGAAAAAAGTGAAACCGGGCAATGTTGGCCAAGTAAAAAGAGAAGAAGAGGACTCACCAGTCGCCAGGCGGCCTTTCCCCGGATGTCTCCCCGGCTCCATTGTTGGTGGGAGAGTACCACCGCCCCGGAAGACGTCTCATTCATCAGCAAAGCAGCATTCCGAAAATCCGAATCCGTCAGAACTGTGGCGTCATCTGAAAAGAAGAGCGGGAATTTGAAGTTGCCCTGTTTTCTCGGGGTGCCAGTGGTTATTTTCCGCCAAGTCAGACAAGCGACGACGGCTGCAGCTGCCGGTTTTCCGGTTCAAGGCAGCATTGCGGAAGCGGCAGGACCGGCCGGGAGCACTCGAAAAGCGCTAACGATACAGAGTGTGGACACTCTCGCATAACGGATCAGGGAGACGCGTGCTCGGCAAGAGGAACAAGCAGGAAGAAGACGACGGGCCGTGTAGCAGAAATCAACGGCAAACAGAAAGACACATTTCAGTTAGGCTAGTGAAGACACGATACCGTTTGATGTTGGTTAAAAAAGGTTTTAAGGTTATCATAAAGCCGAGAGAATCCGTTTTGTTCACTATAGTCTTTCTTAGTTGTAATTATTCCTTCTCGTCAAGAAAAGCGCAGAAATATTTGAAGACATCAGAATTTATGGAATTCTCCGCGTGCCAGCTCTTCTCCTCAATTGGAGTGATTCGGTTGAAGATATCGCTTTTGGTAACCAAGATCAGTGTTGTTGTTCTGTGGTCATCGAATTCTACTTCTGGAGTTTGTGGCCTTTTCTTGAAACCGCAACAGAACTGTCCAGAAATATGCTCCGATTATTAGCTTTGCTCCCTGCATGATCTGTCACCAGCATCAGTACTCCTTCCGAAGGTTAATAGTCACCCCAAAACATTAAAAATAGAAATAAGCGACTCACCATCGAGGGGCCTGAGAAAGTCGTCGTCCGTCAGAAATGTCTCCGTAGATAATTTGGCAAGAACTGAAATTATTCTGTCTCTCTTATGTTATATCTGCCATTCACAAGTATTGTATTCCAGGAAATATGTCCGCCGAGGCCCGTTCTCCCCGGATAAGGACCAGCTGCGACTGTTTGTGCAATCATTCAAACAAATCTTCATTCGGGAGGCCCTTGTACTTTTTTTGAGAAAAGGACCAACCAAGATAAATAGATGTCAAAAAATCGAGGGGGGCAGAAAGGAGGGGACTCGCAGAACGGCGGATATTTGTTGAATTTTTCATGTTAGAGGATTCCCTTATAAAACCCGGGAGAACACAAAGAACTAATCGGTTTGCCCTTTTATGACGTTTGCTTTATTGAATGCTTGTTTTTTGGTGGTAAAGGTTATTTGGCAAACTCTACAAAGACAGGCCAACTATGAAATGCTCCAGGAAAGAGTATAAAGGCCCTGTAAAACGAGAAAAATAATGTATAAACGAGCAGCTTTTTGGAATTTTTCCTCTTTTACGGCCTGTTTGTTCAGTTTTAGAGGAAATTTCAGCGAGCGATTATTTTAGGAAAACACCGGAGACAACAAAGAGCAGCCGTGTTCCCCCGGACCGGCAGGCGGCTTTTGGCTCTTTTTAGGGTTCGAGAATACTAGAAAATGGATAACTTCTAGTGAAAGCCGATTGAATCGTACTGCTCACCTGTATGTGTTTGAGTGATAAGAATAAGAGGAAATAGAATAAAATGTGTGCATAATATTGGAAGGGGCGCACTCCTCATTCTATCCGCATTTTATCCGCGGTCGGTCCTCGTCTGCCCGTAGAAAAGAGAAAAGATCTCCGTTAGGGGAGAGACAGCCAGAAGAAATATAGGCGACGCTTCCTCCTCGATGATGATGTTTGGGCCGGCTGGCAACGCAGAAAACGAGGGTTTTTTCCTCTCGGAAGGGGGAGAGAGAGGCGGAGCCGACGACGGAAGACCAGGGAAAACCGGGGAGGCGGGGCTGCCGGGAGCGACGGAGGGACAGGAAATGTGTCTGACGTGGAAGCGAAAGCGACTCACAATGGCAGGGAAAAGGGAGGGAGGGAGGATAAAGAGGGGATAAGTCACACTGTGCACCCCCAGGGGGTTCACCCGGGGAGAGAAGCTGCCATCGAGGAGGAGGAGGGGACGGCGGGGAGACGGGGGATTTCCTGGGGTTTGGGGGAGATTGAAAAGAAAGAAGCCAGCCAGGATTCGATCCATTCCAGTTCAAGAATTGGCAATTCCAGTATTTTATAACTGTAGCCCAATTTTCCCCGTCTTCCAATTATGAAATTGTTCCCTCTTTCTATTCTGTTCCATGCTGAATATTTGAATTTTCTCTTTGAACTATAAGACCATTATGTCCAAAGCTCAGTGTCTCCCTTTCCACTCAATTAGCCTCCCAGAAAAGGAAAGAAGACGCGGCGGCGGCTGCTGCTTCTGCCGCCGGCAAAAACGACATGCCTGTTGACCGTAGAAAGGAAAACAAACAGGGATGCTCAGGTGCGAAAAACGCGTCCGAGAAATTGGAAACCGGGCAGATGGGACCGGACCTTTTCTTCTTCTTTTCTGAAACATCATCGGGGACTCCCGCCACTTTATGCTTTTGTCTGGGAGGAGCAGAGCGAAGGGAGACAGAGAGGCGAAAAGTACATACTACTTTAGGTGGAATGGAATCGGGGGAAAGGAATGGATCACGGTAAAAGGTGGGTATTGTCTTGGGGATGGGTCATTTGATACAGTAAGGTTGTCTTGAAACCAGCAATATATCAAGGGAGATTGCAACATGAAGGATATTCTGGATAAGCTAGGACACTGACTGAACAAGGGTCATCCTCCTGGACGAGGCCGTCTCAGTTTGGAACTTGGAGAATGGGTAAGACATAAGAGTGAAGAGCTATTGTAAAAAGTGTTTTATTATTCCAGTTTACAAATCATTGTTCGCCAGGTTAAGAAGAGTCGCCGGTCAAGCGTTGAGCATCTGAGCTGCGACCAGCTTGGCGTACCTGCCGTCCCGTTTCAACAGTTTCCGATGAGAGCCGCTCTCCACCACGGTTCCCCTCTCGATCACATGAATCCTGAATCGCCTCGTTAGACCTCGCCCTCCCTCTATAACACTCACACATCACACTTCTGTATACTGCTTAGTCGGTGGGCAACGGTGATGGATGTCCTCCCCAGGCTGGCGTCGTTGATCGCCTTCTGGACAATCTTCTCCGTCTCCAAGTCCAGCGCCGAGGTGGCCTCGTCCAGGAGAATGATCCTGGGATCCCTGACCAGTGCCCTCGCGATGGCTATCCTCTGCTTCTGTCCTCCCGAGAGGGCCTTTCCCTTCTCGCCCACGTCTGTCTCATATCCTTCGGGGAAGGCCTCAATAAAGTTGCAGGCATTGGCCGTCTGACAGGCGGCGACCACCTTGGAGAGAGGCACGGGGCCAGCTCCCATGGTAATGTTCTCAATTATGCTGCCTTTGAACAGGACCGGCTCCTGGGAGACCAGGGCCACGTGGCTCCGGAGATGACGCAGATTGATGGAGCAGACATTGTGGTCGTCCAGGAGCTGAAAAGGGTGGTGAATAGATTGAGGGATTCGGATAAGAGCCCACCACCATTCCACTCGTCGTAGTGTAGAACCTCTCCAGCAGATTGATGACCGTACTCTTGCCACTGCCCGAGGTGCCCACCAAGGCGACGCTCTTCCCCGGCTCCACCTCCAAGGACAACTGTCTGGAGACCAACAGATCCGGCCTCGACGGGTAGGCAAAGTCGACGTTCTTCAGTGTCACCTGTCCGGTGATCTCCTACAGTTTGTGGAGTCTATTTGTGAGAGGATAAAGAATACCGGATAATGGCCGGCGTCAATGGTCTCCCGTATCATGGCTTCGTCGTCGATGACCTGGAAGAGTTGTTGAGCAGCACTGCCGGCCTTGACATAGTCCGGGATATACGGGGCAGAGTAGAGGATGGACCACAGGGCGACGGAGGTATAGCTGACGGCTCGGAACAGCTCGCCCATCTGGTGGCTGCCCCCGTAGCCCAGCCGGGACAGTAACAGCCAGGCGGAGAAATCTCCCAGGATGGGGAAGATCTGCGACGTGGCGAAGTGGATCGACTCGACCATCATTATGCCCTTGTCGTAGGGCAGGGTCTCCTCCTGGTGGCTCGCGTATCTCTCGAGGAAGTGGTCCTCCACCGTCAGCAGTTGGATTGTCCGGGCCTGTTCGACAATCTCAATCGAGAGCTCGGCTGTCCGATCGTTTTCGGCCTTGTGACTGTGGGCACTGTTGCCGATCATCTGGTTTACCACGAGGATGAGGAGGAGGACGAGGCACAGGCCGAAGGACAACGTCCCCACCTCCCAGCTGTAGTAGTAGCAACCAATCTCCGCCACGATGACAGCAAAGAAATTCGAAATATTGTAGGCGAAATTGTAGTTGAACGCCTATGAAAAAGAGAAAGTATGGAGGAGAACGGCCCGACTCACCCCAAGACACGGTTGGGCATATTTGGCGATGGTCGTCACACAAGCCGCCGGCGACCGCGCCTCCTCGTCGAAGCTCTCCATCGGCCGGTAGAGAAGAGACCTCAATGCGCGAACTCGCAGCCGGCCCACGACATTCTCCGCCGTCCACCCGGAGAAGAGATGCAGCAACGGCTCGAAGACCACTTGTATTGCTCCACAAAAGATGAAGACGGCCATGGCCAGACCGGCGTAGAAGTGGTAAGAGTTACGGTATTGCTGAACGAGGAAGATGAGGACAACGGGAGGACAGAGTTACCGGGCTGAGGGCATCAAACGCGATGGAATTGGCTACCACGACGAGGATCATCTCGAAGCATCTCAGGAAAGCGAACAGAATGGCCAGCAGGAATTTGTTCCAATCACCCGTCACATTCGCGTAGAGCCGGCCCAGACCCGAGCAGCTTCTTTCCTCCTCTTCTCGACTGCTCAACGGCTCCAAAAGGCTGGCTGTCTCCGTCTGCCGGCTGCTGGCCACCGCGGGACGGCCACTAGGCCACTGGGTGGAGTCGGGAGTCACGGCGCCGGCCACTTCAATTTCTTGAGCACGGGCCAATTGGGCGTAGACACCATCAGCTGCTATCAGGCCGTCGTGGCTTCCTTGCTCGACTATCTGGCCCTTCTCCACGACATAGATCGTGTCAACGTCTTTCAGAGTACTGAGTCGGTGGGCGACGATGATTGTTGTTCGGCCTTCCGCTGCTCTGTTTAGAGCGGCCTGGACCACCTTCTCACTCTCCGAATCCAGAGCCGAGGTGGCCTCGTCCAGCAGCAGAATCTTCGGATCGGTGGCAATGGCCCGGGCGATGGCCAGCCGCTGCTTTTGTCCTCCCGACAGAGCCACTCCTCCCACTCCGAGGACCGTGTCGTATCCCTAAAAATTTGAATATCTTCTCGAGACAACGGGTCGACGTGCCTCTTTCAGCTGTAAGATGAAATCATCCGCTTTGGCTACGACGGCTGCTTGTCGGGCTGCTTCTTCCGTGATCTTCCTTCCTATGATAATGTTCTCCATGACAGTGCCGTTGAAGAGGCAGAGGTCCTGTTCGACGAGGCCGATCCGCTGCCGGAGAGCCTTGATGTCTATTTGGTTGATCGGCACTCCGTCAATGGCTATGCTCCCCTCTAAAGGCTCGTAGAGACGTGTCAACAGGCCAATCTAAACTTCTTCAATAATGCCCACAGGTTGTCCTGACCGATGTGCTCTTGCCACTGCCGCTCTTTCCCACGAGAGCCACCGCTGTCCCGGACTTGGCCGACCAGCTGATTCCATTCAGGACCATCGTCTCTCTCCCAGGATAGGCAAACTTCACATCGCGGATCTCAATGTCCCCTTGGATATTTCTCAGGACTAGGTCGTCCTCCGACTGGCCGGGCACCTCTCTGTCAATCGTTTCATAAACGGCAGCAGCGGCCACCCGTGCCTTGAGCATCGACATCATGTGTGGCCCGAGGACTGCCAACTGGTACGAGGTCATGGCCATCGCATTCCCGACCAGGAGAGCGTCTGCCGGCTTGGAAATGACCCCCTCGAAATACCACTTGATACCGAACCTGGAAATAGAGGAGAGTCTCAACCGACGGCCAGTGGCCTACCACATATTGAGACCCATAACGAGATAGCAGAGCAGCAAATTCACCCCTTCGAAGAATCCGGACAACACTTCGAATTTGAGCACGTTGGGCAGGTTCTTCTTCAGGTATCCCGAGTATTTCTAAACTTTTGTCTACCAGAGGACGGTATCCTCCTCACCTGAACCATATGCTCTTGGGCATTGCAGGCGGCCACCGTCTTGACGTTCATAACGGCCTCTTCGACAACAATCGACGCATCTGTAGAGAGTTGAAGGCCTTGGATACTGTACTTGGCAGTGACCCTGCCCATAATTCCAAGGGTCCAAGCGGCCAGTGGACCGGAGATGAGGCAGATGAGAGCGAGGCGCCAACTGACGAAGAGGGAGAAGACAAAGGCGGCAAAGTACATGGAGAAGCCGCGGATCAACATGCCCAGCTTGTTCCCGAGTCCCTCTTCAATCTTCTGGATACTACTAAATGACCGGCCGTTAGCCGTCGCCGCGAAAAAGAACTGACGTGTTCAATTGGGAGGTAATGGCTCCCGAGCTGGTCCGGGCAAACCACGCCGCGTCCTGTCGCAGTACCGCCGTCAAATATTCCTGTCGGGTCGTCCGAACCATGTGATTACAACCTCGTAGCAGCAGGTACGACTAAACTGAGACAGTCGTTGGAATAAAGAAGAGGATCACCCCGAGGAGGGTGAAGACGAATCCCAGCAGGCCGATGATCAGGAAGGCCACAAGATAGGGTGTCATATCCGCCAGGAAGGAGTCGTTTCCCACTAGCTGGAAATGTTCGCTAGTCTATTTCTGTAGAGAATGGGTTACTGTATCATGTTCCAGGAGAACCGACGTCAAGAGGCCGGAGATGATGATGCCCCCGGGCTGGAGGATACCTCCGCCTGCTGTGAGCAGACAGCCGGCGATGATCAGGACGATGTCACGCTTCGAAGCGAAACGGAACTGAAAATAACAAGTAGACAGAAAAACGGAAGCATACCAGTTCTGTGAAGGAGACGGCCCTCTGCTCGGCGCCTTCCCCTACGAGGTCGCCTCTACACAGAAGAACTCCAACGACATTTGACCAGATCTTGGAGAGGAGGCCGCCTGTAGTCTTTGAGCCTTCATCTGAAAAAGGAACTTATTCTCACGTACAAAAGAGCCAACATACCTTGGAGTTCTTCTTCTCTGATTGTAGTCGCCTGCTCCGTAGTTGATCTGCTCGACATACCAACAGCACACGGAGTCGCGTCTCAACCTTCTGACCATTTTTACTCTATCAGGTATTTACTTGCTTGTCATTTCTTGTCATTACAGTGTCATTTCTGGATAACAGTTCATCCTCTTCCCATTCTCCTGCTCACATCTCGTTTTACCGGTTGGTTTGATGTGGGTCGCTTTTTCGGTGGTCGTCGTCGTCGGCCAACTGCTCGGACTGGTATACCGATCTCCGGGACCCGAAACTCTCGTCTTTCAGTTAAGCATGTTACTGACGACAGTTGTATACTGTAAAAAGATGAAAAGTAGCAGAAAGGAGGAGAAGCATTCGGCGACGATGAAGGAGGAGAAGCATGCGGCGGCGGTGAAGGAGGACGACGCGGAGAGCGCCTACGAGAATGTCCAGCTGGCGACCTGCGATAGTTCGGATAGACGACCCGTTTTTGGAGGAGAAGAGCTGGTAAAGGCGGAGGAGAAGAAGAATCTTCCGGTTGAAGCCGTCGACGGGCCGAGGACCAAGAGGACCAAGAAGTCGGATGCGTCAAAAATTATGAAGACGCTAGAAGTGAAGTCGGCCGAGAGGTCAAAAGGCTCCAACGAGATAGCCGGCGTCCCTCCGGCACACGTCTCGTCCCGTTCTTGTGTGCAGCCGATGCCGCTGCCACCGCCGTTGGCAGGGGGGCCACCGGAGAAGAGGACGTCCTCCAACTCGGACGAGAGGCCGACTTCGCAATATCTTGCTTACTGAAAAGTATACGAAGAAAATCAATAAATAGAATAATGAGAACACGACTGTGTAGTTTTGTATTTCCAGTCCGATTTAAGAAGCTGCTTTGCTTGACGGGTTAGCTGTTCGGTTATAAACTTTTCTTGATGCTAAAAACTGAGAATGTTTCAGATAATGTATTTCTGTTTTTTGATTGTTTACCAAGTTACTCCTACACGAACAGTGGCTTTGTACTCTACACTATAGAGTCTACTAAAGTCAATCCCATAAAGACTGGAACACAAGAAGAAGAGTGAAGGCCCTGTTCCTCTAGGTTATATACCGATATTTCTAAATAAGATATTCCGACGACTATATAGACTCTCGGCAGCCTCATATAAGCTGACCTTGATGCATAAACAAAATATTCCAAAGATAGAGTAGAAAGACATCGATCACATACAGATTTCCTCGTTTTACGGTTGCTATATTGAAATAAACAACAGCCGCCCTTCTATAAGAGGCGCCCGATACATGTTTCGGAGAAAGTATTTCTTCATTTTTAGTTGTGAGTCATGTTGATCATGGATTATAAAGAGCTACACTAAAGAAAAGAGCTCGAAAGAGAGGCCTGTAGACCTGTCGATCACCCTCAACCATCCGACTTCGACCCTTTTTGAGCTGTTTCTGCCTTCCTTTTGATTCGTTTCTCCTGTGAAACAAACAGATAGTTGTTGAATTAGCCAAGCTGATGGAAATATCTTTATATGTATCACTTTTACAAACACAAAAATACACAAAAAAAGGAGATAACAAGAAGAAGAAAAAGAAGAAGAAGATAAATTTATATAAATCAATATTTCAATAGAAATCATAGGTCGTCTTTTCGATAATTATTAGACGTGACATGGGGCGGGGGACGGGGGAGTGGGGAGGGCACTGTATACTCTATCGCTTATTGAACTGGGAGGGCACTAGGCGGACGGAAAGAGGAGAGGAGGACGGAGGAGGGGAGGGGACACCGGACGACGGCTGCCGAACACAAGCTGTGGATTGTGAGCGAGAGATAAATAGAATATATTTATATTTATATGTATAGGGCCGGGGAGGATATTGCCCGGGGGAGGGCAAAGAGAGGGAAGGAAAAGAATAAAAACCTATAAAATTCATCTGGGACGGCGGACACTAGGCACCCGGGCCGTTGCGGCGCGGCTGGGGCGACGAGGACGGCGACTGGCCCGGCGGTGTCGACATTGTCGGCGGCATACGCTCGTTCATCTGATCCAGACGCTTGGCCTCCTCGAAAGACTGTATCTTGTGGCCGGGCTGGAAGCCGGACAGCGCTGAAAATGACAGGTTTGACGAGGAAATGGCATATGTTTCAAAGCAGTTATAAGTTTAGAGGATCTATCTAATTCATGATATATCATTCACTCTAGAAACTACCAATTTTCCTATATGAAAAATCCCAACATTTATACAACGTTCAGATTTCGTCATCATGTTATAAATGTTTTACCCATTCTAGATAGAATAGCCCTAAGGAGACTGTTTAGTGAAACTAGATTATCCTCCCCGGCTAATTATGTACTCTTTTTGCCATTTGCTCACTACTTTACTTTTTGTTCCTTGTTTATTTTCCAGCGAAGTTTCCTTGAAAGTTGTCTATGTTCTAGTTTCATCTGGTGCAAAAAACCTTATCTAGTAGCTTGTGAGAGGTACTATAGAAGACTATTAGTTTTCTTGCATCATGTGTTCAAATAGACAGAATTTTCAAATGTTTTGCCGGATCTAAAAATACAAAATGCTCCTTGATAGACACTCACCTCGCTACTACTACTTCGTGTCCTCGTTTTCTTGTTTTTTTTACCCCTTTCTCAATCCAGTTTCCATGTCTTTACAACCCATCCCAGTTTACCTTTATATTCCCCCGGAAACTGAATAAATACCAAGATTCCCCTCGGAAATGGTAACTTACTCTCGTTGAGTGACTGGCTTCCACCGGACAAGACTCCGGGAGGGAGTTTCCCGCCGGGATTGAGACCCTTCAGTTGTACTACTGTCTCGCTCTCATGCCTGTATTTGTATTTTCGATGAAATTGTTTGAAATCCACAAAAGAGCACAAAGAAAGAGTTCAATTCTTTTCTTCTTCCTTTTTTTTGGCTACAGTAATCTTTTATAAGTTGCCTAGCTATAGTATTGGTTAGTTCGAAGAACCCTCGTGATAGTTCAACCGTCAGTGTTTCAATCCAAGCAATCACCCAACTCGAGTTATTTCCACATAAAACCCAAAAAAAGAAATAGAAGCGGTCCTACCTTCCCGAACTCCTCGTTTTCCTTCCTGTAGTGTGCCGAGGGGCAGTGTTCCCGACGGGGTAAGCCCTTTGAGGGCCACCACGGCCTCGCTCTCTTCCCTGAAACACACGGTGGTTAGACGGAAAAAGAAGACACGGCAACCGAAAATATACAAGGCAATCTCTGTTAGCAGAAGGAGCAGAAAGCTATTCGAGTTGAGGAAATGTGCACAATATCCTAATTGGAACGACAAGTTCAACAAAGAGTAACCACAAAACATCAAGAATTCGGACTTTTGACTTTTTACAGTATTAGAGCATAGCTATAAGTTCTGTCGAATGTTTTGCCCACCGTAGTTATTTGAATAAATTCAAGAAGTTTTCAATGATACTTCGTGATACCCTCAAATGGCTCTCGCTATATTTCCAAATTTGGCAATATCTTCAAAAAGACAAAAGGATCCAGAACTTATGGTTTTATGGTTAGGGAGTAGGGGACCGCAAGTATAAAGATATACAAGCCATACGTGCAATAAAGAGTAGCCTCAAAACACCAAAAGTTCAAAATTTGACTTTTTGGAATTCTAGAGGAGTGCTATAAGAATTGTTTTCATCAAGTTGATGTTATTATCATCCTGCTAGTAGGGATTTTCAAATTTTTCTTCAATATTGATAAACAGAACAAATTTGCCTTGGAATAGTAGGCGCAAACATTTGATGTTTCATGGAAAACTTAAATTCCGCTTCCAATTATGTGTCATAATCAAATCCATGTTTCGTCAATTGGAAAAAACCCAAAAAAGAAGTGGGATGACAAAACTTATAGCTCTCTCTTTATCTTTTGGTGGATATTAGATATTTTCAACTTTGTGTATGTATAGGAAGTGCTCTTTCGTTGTGCTCTTTTTGGTGGTGTTCCAAAAGAAAAAATTACCTGAGGACAGAGAACGCCCTGGCCATTTTGCCGATGGCTCGGATCTTGTGTCGGATGACTTCTTTCCTGGCCGAGGGGACGCCGCCTGAAAATGAGAAGATCTAACGGAGGCCGGCGGTTTCAAGGGACCGGTGGCAAGCGGAGTGAAAAAAGCACACTTCAAACCGAGAGGGCAGGGGAAGGAGGCCGGCTGTTATATAGGGTTACTGTACTTTTTTTTGTGTTATTGGCAATTAGACCAGTCGGAGACTATAAGTCGGCTGATTGAAATAGATAAAAAGAGAGAGAAAAGGGCTCCTCCTTCCCCGGCCCCGTTGATTCTTTTTCCTGCAACAGAAGAGTGCTGCCTGGGTAAAAAAAGGAGAAAATAAAGGAAAGAGAGAGAGAGACGCCACCACCGACCCCAAGCCACAAAAAGTAGAAAAATAAATAAATATATATATAAATAAACATCCGGCATCAACAGAAATCAACGAACACCGCATATATATCGAGAGAGAGAGAAAAGACGAAAAACAGTCGGACACACGCTTTTTTTTGCCACTTTGGGAGACTTTTTCGGTGGAGTTTTTGATATTTTTGACATTTGAATAAAACACGATACACAGAGACTTTCCGGGGGAGAAAGAGGGCAGAGACACGACGACGGCGGGTTAGTTGAGTTAGAGAGAAAGAGAAAGAGAAGGGAACGATAGCCAGGTGCTGGGGGCCGGGGAAAAGACGGAGAACACCACAGGACGGCAAGTATTGGGTTATTTTGGAGTCAAAAAATTAGAGACTATGGACTATGCCAAATTGGAAAGGCCTTTCTTATTGGTAGGGTAAAACAAAAATGTTTCGACGCGCGTCTAAATATAGTCAATTTCCAACGGATATGTCACGGGATTTAAAGGTCTGTCGCGCCTCCGCTGCGAGACCAGCCTTCTTCCGACTTGGTATCGCAACGGAGATGTGCCGCCAAATTTGAACTCGTGACATATCCGTTGGAAACGGACTATAAAGTCGAATTTCAATATTACTGTTACTACACGCGTTACTGGATAAATTGATGAATCGTAAATACTAGAATTCAATGTCTCAAAAGCTTTCGGCTATTTTGAAACGAAATCAGATGGTGAAAGTTACATTATTTCCAAAAAAATAGGGCATTTCTTGTAGTGAGAACGAAACAGTACTGTTTCGATGTGAGCTCAAATAAAGGGAATTTCCATATTCGAGTAATTCTATTATGCGCTTCACTATCCTTTTAGGAAACATGCATCGAGTAGATTTTACCCGGTTTATTGACAAAGAACGAGATGAATTCACTGTGTTTAGAATGAGGATCTTATATGACCTGGTTGAAACAATCTTGTTTCAGGGCCAGTTTAAATTACGGCGGTTTTGTTTTCAATGTTCTTCGGGGTCAATCCAAATAGGGATGGCTTTCTCTACATCTGATATTCTAGATTCATCGGTTCCTCTCTTCTCTTACTTTTCAAAATACAAAACAGACAAATTCCCAACTGGCCCGCCCCCGTAATGTGTCCCGCGTCTCTTCCCGTACCCCCAAAAAGTGCAGTCAAAGCCCACACCCGTGCGTGATAAAAGAGGTGTTAGCTAGTGTGAAGGCGGTAGGGACGGGGCCGTGGCTGTCTAACTGTGGCTTTCTCTCTTTCTCTGGCCACGGCCTCGCCCCTTCTAAGCGAACAAAGTGTTAAAAGCAAAGGACGAAAGACAGAAGGCGTCTCGAACGAAGCGAGTTTAGCACAACTTACCCTCGCCGCCTGCACATGAAAAAGTGAAATTAGATACACGTGAAAAGAATATTTTTTTAATCTATTATCTAACAGTTTTTTCGAAATATTAGCAAGGAACTGGGGACAGGAAAGGGTTTTGAATGGAAAGTGAAACAAAAAGAGTCATCTGCCCACAATTCCTTGTTTCTTATTTGATTCGGGTTCAAAATGGCATTTTATACGCGACGACATCGAAATTACCACGAATATGACGGTTTTCGGGAGAGATTGTCAACTTTTTTAAAACTTTTAACAAAAGCTGAAGACCGACGGCCAGGGAGAGGGCAACCCCCGTGGAAATTACACGATTTCAGTCAAGACCGGGTTATAGAATAATTCTTTTGGTTTCAGGTAAACCTTAAATCGAAATCGAAACATTGGAAAAGTACTGAAAAGTTAGCAAATTCCACGAGAAGCCCCCTTGCTGATCCGGCGGTTCGGGGCCGTTCGGTTACGCGTAGAGCCGTGCACAAAAGAAAACTCCAAACGTTGGCTGTTGTCCGTGGCCGGTGGCCTCCGGTCCGGCCCGTCTCCGGCTCTCTCCCGGCGTGCCTTCTTCTCTCACAACAAAACTCGGTCTTTCCATGCGCTCACGAAGAGAAAAGGGAAGGTTTCTCTCTCTGGTGCGAACATGCGAAAAGGGACAACGGACGTCGAGAAAAGAGAGAGCAGCCGGGGTCGACGACGGAACACAGGAGAGCGCCGGGGGCAGTGTCGTCTTTTTCTCGCCTTTTTGTTATCTCACAATCTCACAAATTCGTTGTTTTAGAGAGAGAAAAAGAAAAAAAAGTAGTCACAACATGGTTACGCGGGACTCTTTTCCCCGGCGGAAGGAAAACACCGAAAAATGGAAGAAGAGAGCAAGGGAGACGGTGTCATCCGACCCGGGAAAAGGCCATAATTTGATATATTTTAATGTTAGACAAGGGAAAGGGAACGTACCTTCGAACGTGTCATCCGAGTCGGCCATCAGCTCGTCGTCCGAACAGATATTCAGAATATGCACCAACATCTCCGTCACTGAAAATTTGAGGTTCTAGTATTGAATAATGAGATATTGAATGTGTAGCATGGCTGGTAGAAAATGGATTTCTTTGTTTGTAATTTATTTTCGAGAGAGACTGTCAGCTTTTTGGCTCCACTGGAAAATAAAAGACTAGGAATCCGACCTAATAGGAAAGTGTGAAAGTGACCGGCAAAATCGGTGAGACAATCATTGAAATTACAGAAAAAGGGAAACGCTAACTATATCAAAGGAAATCAGAACAGGGAAAATAGGAAAGAACTGATTTGGATAACCATTTTAGGCGGCTTTTGAATAGGGTAAAAGAGTCTAGAATATCCGCAATTTCCCTCGAGTAGGGATAGTACAACACCCCGGTTCTAGAATAGGAGCCAATTTACTCAAACTATCTTCCAATGTAATGGATGCTCTCTTGACAATATTTCACAAAACGATGAAATAATTGCTGAATTACCATTTCCTTTTTCTCTACAGTCAAATTGAACCGCCGTACGCAAAGCAACTCTTGTGGTCACCCTCTAATTTCAATTCCAACCAAAACCAAAAAAAGAAGAAGAAAATAATAGAAGAGAACTGACCTTTCTCTCCGACAAAAGGCAGCGACCAGGTGAATACATCCATGAAGTTGGGAAGCCAGTAGGGGTGTGGACTGCAGTTGAACTGCCGAATGTTCATCACGTTATTCTCGTATTTAAGGATGGCCGCTGAAGGGAGGAAGGGGATTACTGTAGCCATAAAGAGGGGGAATACCTTTGTTGTTATATACATCAAGATAATTTGGAGCACTAAAAATGGTAATGAGTGAAGGAAAGCCCGTAGCCTGCGATTTTCGGTACATTCGATACCTGAAGGGATTACTGTAATTGAAAAGGGTCCCAGGCGGAAACTGACCCAGCATCCTGTGCCTCGTGAGCACGGATAATTGAGAGGAGATTATTATGCTGTAGGAAGTCACAGCAAGCAGCGTAACTGAAACGGGTTTCGAAGGGAAGGGAGGCGGGTTACTGTACCTATAGAAGTAGGAACATCCTCTGACGGAGTTGTGACTGAATTGTTCGGCATTCCGTTCGTTTCCGAAGTCCTCGAGGGGGTCGGACCAGAGTAGGTCACACATCGGACCGAAGGCCGGCGGCTCCTTGAAACGGTCCAACTGAAAAGAGAACCTGGGTTACTGTAGGATGGGAGACGGACCTTTTTAATATCATCGAGGGTATGAATTTCTGGGGAGAGACCGCCGTGGACACAGAGGAATTGCTGATTCATGAGAGCCGCCAGCGGCAGAGCGTCGAACGACTCCATACACACGTCATATACCCGCTCGCTATATTTAATCTTGCCTGAAAACGACACATATTCCAATAATTCTATGTGTGTTTCGGGGAATAATAGACGGCCATCCCTTACACAATGATTCGTATTCTTTGAGTCGAAATAGGGGCAAAATAAAAAATGGATCGTGTTTTGTTTCGGGGACTAGAACATTAAAAAATGGATCAAAAACCTATGAATTGAGTTTTGTTTCGGGGACTTCCTATAGAGAAAAGGTAAGGACATTGTATTGATTGTATTTCAACATAAAAACTCACATTCAGTTTTAAAAGTAAAATATTCGGTGAGATGGCGGCATTCGTGGTTGCCGCGCAATAAAAACAACGTATTTGGGTAGCAGATCTTGAGGGCCCACAGATAGAGGACACACTCGATGGAGAAGTAGCCCCGGTCCACGTAGTCCCCCAGGAAGAGGTACTTCGTCGTGGCCGGAGAGCCGCCAACCTGTAATTCTCGTTATTCAGCGGACGTTTCTCGTTATTAAACGGAATCCGAACTATCACTTTCCTAATAAGTAAACGATAAAACATTAGGAAAAGACAAACCTCGAATAATTTCATGAGATCGTAGAATTGTCCGTGGATGTCGCCGCAGACGGTGACGGGTGCCTCGATATCGAGCATCGTCTTCTCCTGCTTGAAGAGGGCCGTGCATTCCTGGATTATTTTGATGGCCACCTCCTCTTCTATCCTTCCTTCCTGAAAAACGGGCCGTTATTCGTTTCAAGACCCAGTTATAACAGAGATCTCCTTCTCTAGAAAAAAAAGAAAAGACAAACCTTGATAAAATGCTCCCTGAGGACTTCATGCCGTGGTTTGGATGTCCGTCTGTCGTAGACCTGGTCTATCGAGAGCCGTTCCGACACCGGGAAGTGAACACCTGGAATAGATTATTCTCTTCTGTTTCGGGGATTCTTTATCTTTGCTTCTATTCCCCGGGAAACTGTTCAGATTGTTTCCAGTGCATTGTTGTACCCAAATAATGCGAAGAGCCCTCTTGAATGGCCCTTTTATCTGTCTCTGCCCAAAAGTGAAATCCAAGAAGCGTGCGTGTGTGTAAGACGATGCTGCGCGGGTGTAAGAGGGCTCAATCAGATTTGGGGGCGAGGTTATCATTCTCTTATGTTTTACAGGCCCCTTAATAATCTCCTCCACTTCTTCTCCCCACTAGTGTCTGTTACCACTCACCAAGTTTCAATGTTCCCTCGGTAAGTAATCGTCCCCAGTCTTCTAACTTTTCTAATTAATTCCCCCAGCGGTCGTCGCCGTCGTGTCAGTGCCACCCCCACCGCCGGCGATTGACACCCCTCGCTGTCCTCTCCTGCCCTCTCTGCCCTTCTCCCGGGTAATTACAAAGGGAGATGAGTGAGACAGGAGAGGAGGAGAGGGTGGAGCCTGAAGGGGACGCGGGTGGTTAATTCGTTGGCCAACAAAAAGCAATCGATTCCCCGGGAAGAGAGAGAGAGACTACATCACATTTGTTGCTGGGCTGCTGCTGGTGGTGTGGGAGAGGAGAGGACCAGGAAGTGGCCCGGGTAAAAGGACAACTGCAGCCGCAGCGGGAGGAAAAAGAACGGGGCCCGTTCGGCGGGGGCATTACGGGTACGACCCGCGATTCCAAGAAACCAATTTCCCTTCCTCTTTTCTGGACCGATGACAAATTCGAACGACCCGAGACAAAGAGGTAATTACCAGCCAGCCGGCCTCATCTCTTTTAAAAGAGCCAAACTCACTTTTGACGACCCTCTCCGTGAACTGCCGGGTGTCCCTGATCTCCCTCGGAGCAGCCTGATTGTTCGAATTAGCCGCAGCATCTGGAATGGGGGAGGTGACACAGTGGAGAGGGAGAGGGAGTGTGTAAAAGAGGCTAAATAAACATCTTCTCGATTCTATTCTGGGAAAGATTTTTATGCTTTCTATCGAATCAGGGTATCAATTGAAAGTGTTGTTGGATATGGCATAATATGGGGGCGTTGAAACTTTAGCTAATTTTCCAAAATTAGGTAGAAAGGCAAGGCAATTATGATTACATAAATACGCCGTCTCGGTTATTTCAATTCCCCTCAAAACATAAGAAATTCCCCCTTTTAAAAATAGTCGAAAAATGGAGAGCAACGCGGAACGTACCTTGTCCGGCTGAGGTGGATGCCATTTATCTGGCTGGCACCGCTGTTGTCACTTGTTTGTGTTGTCCTTTTCGACGTCTTCTTCGTGATCTCGTCTTCTGTTTTATTTACCCGTTTAGCAGAGGCTCCCCTTCCTCACTGCATAACACAAGAACACAGATGGCCTCTGGAATTATTCGAGTTGGCAAATGATATCAATTAGTAAAGAAGAAGAGAGAAGAAGAGAATACGTAGAGAGAATAAAACTGTAAAAAAAAGAGAGAGGAGAGAGGTTGGAAATGGGCCCGAAGCTCGGCGATAGAAGCCATTAATCGGAGTCTCGTCGGCTTCAATCGAAGCCACCTGCGCCGGCACCAAAATCTGTTTCGCGACATGGGAAATTGTAACAAAATGAGAGGGGAGACGGGGAGGAAAGGAAGAAGAAAGTTGGTAGGGGAGAAGGGGACAGACGACGTTGTTTGTGCGATGGAGTGGATAATTTGATAGAAGAGGAGGAGGAGGACATCATTGTTGACGTTATGGCGGAGTTTCAATGTTTTGAGGCAGACTTATAAAACATTGTTCGCTTGAGATAATATTATGCCAGCTGTGTATATCCCCCTTTCAAAGGACATCGTCTGCGTTTTACTTGGGAAAATAAACAGTAAAAATGGAAACTTCGACAGGTTAGCAAGAGCACAAATATGCTATATGTATAGTTTATCAATTCCCTATGAAGCATACTTGGAAAAGGAGAGAGAGAAGCAGCTGCTCGTGGTCAGAAGAGCAGAATAATTCGATCAATTGGCCCGAAAAGAAGAGATAAAAATGGGGGAAGGGTGATAGCGACGAGGTTTGGGAGATATGGAGTGCAACAGAAGCCGGAGAGGGAGGTGATAAGGCCCGGATTGGACTCGGATTAGACGGGGGAGACGACGATGGGTTTCGGTGTAATTAGACTGGAGAGGGGCTGAGGAGGGAAGGGGGACGGGAGGTGTCGAGGAGGAGGAGGAAGACCAGGAAATGGGACGGACAACGCGTTCGATCAGAAGTAGTCAACCAGAGCTTTTTTGAACCCGCAAACGACATGGTGTCGACGGCAACGGGTTCGACTACTGATAGCACCCGGACCGAATCAATTCGACCGACGGGGAAGGCAAGAGAACAACAGCCGAACAAACCCGTGTCGCCCATTTCTATTGGCCGGTGGAAAAAAGGGCGAGGAGAAGGGGAAAAGGGGAGCAAAACATGCATCTGCAATGCAGTCGGCACCTGTTTTCAGCCGGGGGAAGTTCAATTGAGCAGAAGGGGAACGCAGAGGGAGGGAAGGCGAGCTAAAGGTGTGGGCCGGGTTCTGGAGGCTTTTTCAAAGGCAGGGAGCCATTAAAACCGCCGCTTTCTGGGGAGATTGCTGTTATTTCTTAGATGTTTACGTTGTTTACGGCTGGGAGAGCACCTGCCGGCTTCTATTTACCCAATTCGATAGTGTTTTCTATCCGCAAAATTGCGCAAAATTAAAATAGTGACTCCGGTACGAGGCGACGTACAAATAGGCGCCTTGAAGCAGCAAAAATCACAATATTTACACCCGGAGCGACCGGGGCGAGAGCTGGGTGACTTTGATTATGGGGAAGGAGACGGCTCTCTCTCTCTTTGAAATGGCGAGGGGCTAGGAGGTAGCAATTAAGGGAAAGTGCCTGGCGGGGGTGGATAAAGATGAGGGCAGAGCTCATATGAAGAGCCGTTGAATGCTGTGTGGCAGTCAATAGCGAACAGCGCGCCTCGGGGGCTGTAATAAGTTAATCGAAATCGATCCCCAGCCTGCCTCCTGCTCCCCCCTCCCCGGCACACCCACCGCCTGCCCCGAGAGCCGAGGGAGAAAAAAACGAGGGGCGACGGAGAGACAGAGAGCCGGGCACAGCCGAGAATATCCACCTGCCCTTCTAATTCTTCTAATTCTAATTTTTAACATTTACATAATGTCATAGAAAACAAGTAAAAAGAATAGAAGGGCGTCTTATGTCTCCGGTGAAACAAACAATCCGCCCTTTGGCTGCAGATTATCTATTGTTATGGAGCTCGGGGACATTTCTTCCACTTTCGAGCGTAGACAACAGGTTTTCACAATCTGAAACAGCTGATTCCTACTGAAAAACAACCAGATGTTTCACTATTGCCATATATAGAGAGGCTGAATAGACAGGGAATGTTACTCGTTTTCTGATTGGTGAAAAAATAAAAAGCGCCCCCTTATGAAGAAGGAAATTGTCCGTGAAGGACGTTTTTCTCACTTTTCTACGCGGCACCACGAATACTTGATGTGCGAAGAATTTTAGATGTCAATCGATGCCCATGGCAGGGAAACGAGGGGAAATTTGCACCTTTTCGCATATTGGAAACTCCTAAAGATCATTCGAGAACTAAAGAGTATTGAAGCCATAACTGATAAAGATATGTTGAAGCATGTGAAAGTTTACATTTTGAAGAAGGATGGGATAAAGCGAAAAGATAATGCGAACAGTATTACAAGCAACGAAGGTTCGAAACAATAAAGCTTCTCCGAAACATGTGATGGCACTCTTTTTTTGACATATGGATCAAACGCCATGGAAATAAGTGTCAGATTGATATAAACAAGACATAAAAATCTATACCCCTTTTAGAATTTTTCACTCACACTGAATGCTTGATGAATATTATCCCCAAAGAATGCCAAAGATGATAAAGGCTCTTTGAAATATCCATGTTATGATGATCAGACCAACACCGAACAAAGTATTGGAGAGAAGACTAGCCAAAAGTAATAAAGGTACTTTGAAGTATTGGAATTTTTTAAATTCAAATAATAATTGTAACCATATACGGCAGGCTTTACAGACCATTGCCAAAAAACGCAGCTCAAAATAATAAAGACTATACGAAACAGAATGAAATTTCCAAAAAGTAGGTACTTCGTTATTACCCTCCTCCCTACAATATTCTGCAAGTAATTTCTCCTCTCTCTCTCTCTCTGTGAGGGCAATGGGTGTAATAGAATCTTGTGACACTCTCCCAGCTGCAATTAGAAACTTGCACGCTTCATAAATGAGCAATGACTTCGCAATGGAACCAGGTGCCGGCGGCGGCCGCTGCCAGGGAGAGAGAGAGAAAGGACGCTTTTCATATCACATGGGGGAATGTTCGCGGGACGGATTCTATTGGGGAAATGGGGGAAAGTACGAAGGGAAGAGGAGGGAGCGGGGCCTCGTCCCGGATTTTGTTGCCATGACAGATGGCCGCCCGGCCGGAAAGCTCTATGCATAGGTGAATTCATCTCCCCCATGGATGGAATTATTCATTTTCGAATTAGGACCGGCACCCGGGGAGGGAGAGCTTGTAGTTGTAATCAGATGGGAAGACATAACCACACGACTTTGGCAGTACGATTTTTGAGGGCGGCCCGAAGCGTGAAAATATGGAGAGTGGGCAAATTCTGTTCATCTTTCTATGACAAGAAGCCGCCTCTAGCAGGGTTGATATTTCATGATGGTCCGGAACATGGGAAAATCGAGGGGCGCGAAATTTTTTTTTGCTATTTTCGCAAGAACTTTATACCAGTTCAGTCTTTTCTGCCCTAAACTGACTACAATTATCAAATCTCCTCGTATTCAACTTCCATCATTGTGAATATAGTGTCTATCAAATGAAGATAGCAGCAGGAATATTTGAGAGTCTATCGATACATAAGAAAAATGGGAGAAGCGCTTTGAAAACTTAGGATGGCCAAACTTAGCCCAAACGCTGTAAATTACAGTACACCCAATATAAAAACTCGGCCCTTCATACCAGCAATTAGAAGAGTTGGATAATTACTTACTATTTATATGTAACAATGGAGATATTTGAGAGTGGATCGAAACATGGGGAAAAAGAAGAGGGGCAACCCCCGATCTAATCGGGAGGATGTGTATGAATAAGGATCGCGCAAAACCGGCGACAGGCGACGACAATCGATAGCAACATTGACAAACAAATACTATCCGACGACAACGACGACAATTCGGGACAGATTAAAATTAGAGAGAGACGACAGCTGGAACAGCAGAAAATACAATTCGGATTACGAATAACCGACACCCGAAACACGTCAATTACCAACTTTTGACGTCTGACTTTAGATAAATGGATTACGGGACAGGGGGACGGACTGACGTATTCTGTGTTACCGGGAAATTGACGGTTTACTTGTAGTGGGAGAAACGAAAGAATACTTTTCTTTACTTTTTGTGGTCATAAAAGGGGCGGGGGAAACATACGAGGGAAATATTTCAAGTACACCGTATAAACATGCCCCTTACTTTGCAATGTTAGCTCTTCAGTCAGAATTTAAAATTGTTCAAAAGTCGAAGAGAGTATTGGAAGTAGCAAAAGGCTTAGTGCTCAACTTGAACTCGAAGAAATCTCAACCATCTCACCGTGAAGAAACATAGAAAAAGCCAAGGGGATAGTTATAATTTCATATTGAAACATAGCACAACAAATGGGTGACGTATTGCATTCATCCCAAGTTGTACAGTTTCCAGATAACCTTTTTATAATTTCCATTCAACAATTAGTAAGGTTATCACATCTTTTTGAATAAAGTAGGACCGGGAAAACATGAGAGAAAATATTTCAAGTAAACCATAAAAGGAGTTAGGGTTTGTATTCGATAATAGGACAGAGATTGTACCGTCTTCAAAAGTGCAAACCGTGTAAGTACCGTATATTGGCGGGAATTAGAAGGTTCCTTTTGAAAAAAAAAATCAAAGGAATTGGGAATAAGGCGACTTTTTCTCTTCTGTACTCTTTTTGAAACTTTTAGATGATATCGTATACAGACGGACGAACCCATAAAGCACCTGCGGAATAGTTGTAACGGCTGCCCGAAACACAACAAAACAGAACAGGTTCACTTAAACTTTCGTGTTTTTGGCATTTCCTCTGTCGCCATTCAGATGGTTTGAAGTGGACGGTCAAAAGAGACAAAAAGGAGATCGATGGGGTGGGTCGAGTCGAAGGAGACGAGTCGAGGGAAGACCCCCATTTGATAAGGATCGGCCACCAATATTTATGGCTATAGACGGGGTCTTTTTGGGGGAAGGGTCGCCTTTAATCTGAGAGAGAAGGAACAAATATATGCGAGACGACGACAAATGAGGCGAGAAGCCGGGGAAATGAAACGAGGGGACAGCCGTGACATGAGGACGACGAGGATGGGGAGGGGGAGAGGAGGGGATGCCAATGGGAAGGGGAAAGGGGAAGGGGGAGAAAAGGAGATGTGAGGAACGACCTGATCTGAGGAGATACAAACAGCAGTTTGATCACTTTGATTGAATAACATTCCGCGCCTGATACACTAAAACTACTATTGCACATCATTATTTCTCGCATCCACTATTACCAAGCCAAACAGCGGTATTATATGGAATTACTGAAACACTTTCACTCGAAAGTTAAAGGGAGCCTCCGGAAACAAAAAATCAGGTCAAAAATGTATTTGCCCCAAAATTAGCGTCCCCTCAAAACGCATTTTGACAATAATTGATTTATCGGCAGATTTATTTATTTTCCTTGTTTGTACTGGTTTTCTCTTTCATTTTTTTTGTTGTAAAAATATCTACATTCGATATCGCATCTTTTGCAGTATCACTGAACATGTGACATACGGTAAAAATAAATAACAAAGCAAAAAATGAAGCTAAAAATTTAATTTGATGAATTCCTTTTGATTTTCATATTGCTTTTGCTTCTACTTATTTTTTACACATAGCCTAGCATGTTAGCAACATATTATAACTGTTACAGAAAGAAAATTGAGGAAAAATGAGCCTAATTAGCATATTGCAAGTCGATTTCGAATTTCATCATTATTTAATTTTCATTATTTGTTGTATTGCTTTCTCTTGTTGTTCTATTATTTCTATTTTGTTGTTTATTATTTCTAAGTGGTAATACATTATTTTTAGATTTACAAAGAAGAAAACGCCGCCGCCGCACCCGTAACATCTCGGCAGAAGCACTGTAGCGCGCAATTTTGTTTCCGGAGGCTCCCTTTAAGTGTTTTACTCAAATAGCATCATACTTGCTCCGAAAATAGAACGTCCCGTGTTCAATTTGAGTAAAAAACGTAACTTTCGAGTGAAAAATTACTCCGTGCAAAAGAAGAGACCCCTCTCAAAGGAAGCAAAATTTACAAATTTTAGGATTTGGCTAATTTTTTGAGGTAACTTATAGTATTGAAAAGATGATATAGCAAAGATATAAGGGAGTAGCGAAACTTTCCATTTTGCCAATTATTCAAAAGAAGCGACTTTCTTTGTCAGCAGTGTACGCGTGATAATCGAACAATCAAAAAAATGAAAAATCCCCCGCCTCACCCCTTGAAAAGGTAGTGTGTAACCGGGAGGAGCATTGGTGGCAGTCTGTGTCGGATGAGCGGAGATGTTTCCAGGAAATGCGAGGATACGGGAAAGCTTAGCGAGAGAGATTGGAAGGGGATGGAAGGAGAGAGGGCGAGCCGGGGGGAGAGAGCCACGGCTAATGCGTCCCCTGGCGGGGCAGCGCCTTCATCAGGATATTCTGAGACGATAAATCGACTCCCGTTGCCCGGGAGACGATTTCTTGCGCCACGAACTACGGGGGGATTTAGAGGGAGCAGGGAGACCACCACTACGGGGGGATTCATTCTGGGAAATATCGGGGGGAGGGGGAGGAAAACAACGGGGAGAACTCATCACGTATTCTAGTCCATTTCTGGCTGTCACACGACATTTCATTCATTTTCATTGAGGGTGAAATAAGAAGAGAAACAGAGCAGGAAATAAGATGAACCCATTGATCGGTTAGACTAATTTTAATGTTTTGTGAATCCTAAAAATGAAACCCTTCCCCACGGAATAAGTAATAGAATAATTCGTTTTCTGGTTTACCAGCCATATAATTCCCCTCCCTCTAGCTACTAATCTGATTCCATGAATTCGTTGTCCCCCATATGTGGCAGAAGCAGGTGCTCTGTCTCTCCCGCTCTCTCTCCCCGATTCGACCTGATATGAGCAATCTGAGCTGTTTCGCCGACGACGCGGAGAGAGAAGATAGGGGGGAGACACGGGTAGGAAGCCATAAAAGAGGACAGAGATCAGGAGAGGATTGTGTACGAATTGCCGAATTTTATGGTATCAAACTCCGTTTTACGGGGGACTAGGAAGATGGTTTTTGCTTCTCACAAGGGAACCTTTTCAGCTTAGGTTGGACTCGTGAAACGAGACCTAGTGCATTCGAAAGAGCGTCAAAAACTATCCCAGGCACCGGGTTCTGTTTCCCCAAAATGACTCGCGTTACGGTGTAGCGCGCCAATTCAGTTTTACATGTTAAATTTGTCAAAACTGGTTTTCGTCCTTGTATCCTTGGAATTGCAGCAGATAGAATGTGAAGCAGTGGCCGAGTGGATAGTGCACTCGCTTACAAGATTTTTGCTATTTTTTGGCCGAGTTCGAGTCTGTTGGAGCAATCGTCTTTGGCTTCTATATTTTCATGAGAAAAACGATTTTTGATGGATAACAGTTGTCAACAGGGTAAGTTTAATTGCTTTGGCACTCCATTTCAAGCACCACAGATGGCCTAGAGCCTATTGGCTTTGGTGTGATTTTTAGTTTGGAACAGATGCACTAGGTCTCGTCTCACGAGTCCAACCTAAGGTGAAAAGGTTCCCTTGTCGGGCGGTGCAAGTACATCATCTCGTTACAAATACAATGAGTCGGCATTTTGCAGAGAGCTGTTCGAGAAGTCGGCTCATTTGCACGCAAACTACAAAAGAGCACGTTTCAGGGTAATTATGAGGATCGGGAAACAACATTTCAATTATTGAGACCACTCGATGTTGTTTTTAGTTTTTACTACAAAAATCATTTTCGAACTTCTGAAGCACTGGATTTTATCCCATTTCACTAGAGAGATAAATAGTTGCAGATTTAGAAAAGTAGTAATAAAACAAAAAGAATTTCTTTGGGTGAAAAATGGGTAAAACTTCTCTCGCTCTAGTTGGGATTGGTTCGTTCCGGTTCCAAAAATGGGAGAGGGAGAGCAATTTGCATAAAGAAGGGTACGCGTTCCCCTGTCGAGAGAGGGAGAAGATTCCGTGGGATTGGGAGATTTATCCGAATTGTGCCCGTCCCCGGTACAAAGTGTCAAGTGTCAGCGGCCGACGTGGACAAAAACAAGTGCGATGAGGGGGTCAAATTGGGGAGAAAGGGGCTCCCTCTCTCCCGGCTAGACTGTCTTCCCCCCTCTGCCCGGTCGAAGAATGATCGGAGAGCAGCGATCGATTGACAGGACTCTGGACGGGGTCCGGGAAGAGAGGGGAAGCTGTTTGTCAATAGGTGGCGTCGAGCAACGGGCAGCCGGCCAGGGAAGAGAGAGAGAGAGAGCGGGGCTGGCGAGCGATCGATCGGCTCACGGGGGAAGAGGGGCGAGAGGGGCCGGGAGCGGAGGGGACAGAGACCGAGGCCGGCCGAGTGACGAGGGCTCCCCTCGCCGGACAGAGATAATCAGACGGGCAACAAATTTGATTTGTGACGGCCCTGTCCTCCCCTTTTGTCCTATTCTGTCACTTTTCTACTTTTCTAGAAACATTCGAGGGGAAGAGAGACGGGACACTTTTTGGCGGCTGGCTGGCGTTCGGGGGAAAAACGTCCCGCCGGCTACCAAACATCGCCGCTCCTTGTAAATATCCTCCGTGAAGCCGAGAAATCAAAACGGAGAGGAGAGCAACGGCTAGACAGGGGCAGTGCTGAAATTATAACTGGCTGGAGGTCTCAATTTATATGCTACAAAGGGTTTGAACAAAATACGGGTGATAGATATCGAGCAAAAAAGGGGCTCGTCAACACATCCATTGTGAAAGAATGACCAGGAAATGTTTCAAATGGGGGATAAAATGGAGTATTTCTATTACTACCGCTTAGTTCGTTCCGAACGTAGTTGTCAGTCAATCTTCCGTGTTAGTTCTCCCAATTGCGACCCAAATGATACGGTATTTAGTTGCTCGTGGATGTTTACCCGAACTAATAAAGTCTCTTCGAAACATGCTAAACATCTGTGGTGCTCCTCCCTGCACAAAATGTTATTCTTCAAAATTTCACAGAACAATTATTCGCCCTAATATGCGAGTTGTTTCAAACGGTAGATAAGAAAGAAGCTGTTCCCCTTGCCCATTACTATCGTCTGTTTGTAACATATTGACTGCTGCCGGAATGGTAGAAGTTGTCTTCAACCCTATTAGATTGAAAAATGTTTTACGCTGAGAATAAGACAGAATAATTTTAGTCTTTGATAGTTAGTTAGCCAATACTTTTCTTTTTCTTTCCAGGCCATTGAAATGGTACCAGCTGTCTTTGTCCCCGATCGCTTCATCCAAAGATGCTTCAACCTGAATATAAGACAGATCGCTTTTGCTGCCTCTTACTGTGTTTAGGATAGATAAGTTCATCCCCAATATTACCCCAGTAACAATCACCGAAATCCCCTGCCATTTACATGAACGACTACTTTTTCAAGAAAAGTATAAGATGACGCTCTTTTGTCTTTTGTTACAGCGCTTACTTTTATTTTTACCGTCTAATAATAGTTGACACCCGTACTAGTACAGATCATTGGAAATTGCGCTTGGCTATTGCTAGAATCTCTCAACAACAGAAGCAAAAAAAGGAAAGAACCATCCGAAACGGTCAGTGACCAAAAACTGTTGCAAAAGCCAAATAAGAAAAAGACATCTCACTTCTTATTACTGTTCTTCTGTCTGTAGAAGGTGTCTGTGGAAGTTCAAATTGTCTTCATGGGGCGTTCGTTCTATTGGAAAATGCTTCATATCGGGAATAAAATGGACTATGTTTATTGTTTCCCACTGATCCAAAAATATACGCTCCATTTCATGACCACAAAAAGCAACAACAGGATGGATAGAGAGGTGCCGAGCATTCCTTTGTGTTTGGTAGTCCTCAAAATCTTCAAATTAGAAAAACGTTTGTGCCCGTATCTCGGGTATTTCTCGGTGAATTTTTAAAATTCAAAGACCGTCTTGTAGAGCACGTCAAGAAGATTCTAACGAGCCTGGTCGTAGCTCAAACGGACCGAAAGAAAAATCGCTAGCCTACCAAGCGTTGATAAAGGAGCATTACGTAACGCTTCCTGAGACCAATCTCGAACAAGTCAACGTTTGTGAGGCTAGCGATTGTTCTTTCTGTCTGATTGAGCTATGAGCAGGCTTTTTAGTATCGCCTTGACGTGCTCTACAAGATGCAGGTTGAAGGTTTGAAATTGACCAAGAAATGCCCGAGATACGAACACAAACATCCGACACTCCAGCTTAAGCCCGAAATTGGCCGTTTTGCCCATGTATGATTTTGATTCCCTGGCACAGAAAAGATCTAGGAAGAGAAATAGCCTTCAAACTTCAAGAACAATGACTGTGGCAGGAAGAACAGCAAATGTTTCAAGTGGCCAATAAGTAAAAAGAAGTAGAAAGAGATTCTCTACTTATCTCATTATTTTCAGTGCAGCCCCAAATATCTCCTGTTCTCCATCGGCTATGCTTCGTTTTCTCGTCTCCACGCCCCGTTCGTCAGCCTGGCAGTTTTGTAAATTCGAAAGGTCGCCAGCCGTTTCTGGTTGCTTTGTTCGCTGTTGGGGGAAACAGTCTGCGTGTGTCCTTTGCCCGAGGCGAGAAACATCATGAGTCAGTCTCCTTGAAATACCATTAAAGAGGAGGGGAGAAACAAAAAGAAGAGTAAGACGATGAACGGGACCGGCGGGGTGAGTCACGGAGCTTCTGGGTGGCAGGTCGGGCGGGAAGGCGAAGAGGTTAGTCGGAGTAGAACTGGGTACCATGAGGCATTGCGTCACGTCACTGTAGTACCCTTAGTTGATTGGGATACTTTTAGGCAACGGTTGGAATCTAAAGAAATGGCTACAAAATGGAACGGCAAGATGAGAAGACCTGAAAGTTAGAGGGAAGATGAACTGGCCCTAATCACCGGCGAGTGTTTTCTAATTATGGCGTTACATGGAAGCGTTAAATTTTAGGAAATGTTTCAATTCCTATTGAAAAGATCTCAGCTTTGGATTTATGTCACTGTCACCTCTGTCGCCTTTCCGCCAGCGATTTTCAGTTCCAGCCCTCTCGCACTCCCTGTTTTCCCCGCCGCCCTCCTCCCCGGGGAACCGAGAAAATCCCCCAACAAGAAGTGTGGATAATCCGAGGCAGTGACGCGTGGCACGGCTTGTAATTGTGACCCGAAGAAGCCTCTCCCCCTCTCCCTTTTCCCTGTCTGAGTCACGTTGCAACCCGTTCCGCCCGCCCTCTATAAAAGGCCGTTCTCCCCTCCGATGGCATGCCACATTTTGACAGCGAGAGATCATGCTTCTCCAGCTAGTTATTGGATTGTCTCTTTTACAAGCAGCCACCGCCAACTTTGGTTAGTTCTCGATCCTTATTCTTTATTGTTTGGGCGAGGCCATAAGTTGTCTGCAATAGCCAACAGTTACTTTCTCTGATACACAGTTGTCGTCGTAAAATGTATATTTCAAGCCAGCTTTATTATTTCTCCATTTGTAGCGAATACGGCTAATGTGCCTCTAGTATTTGTTTGTGAAACATTTCCTCCCAGAATGAGTCGAGTTCCTTTGTAGCTTCATCTCAATTGAGTTGACGACCTTGTACTGCAGTCTAAGTGGGTCCCAAGTGTCCATAGGTTGAGTCGAGATACAATGAGGTTACAAAAACGATTCAAAAACAAGTATACTGCCTAACAAATGATGGTTTTTTTCCTTATTTGTGTTAAAATAAAAGTAACGAATAATTTCAGGCGGCTGTTGCGGGATGGCTCTGCCTCCTCCGCCGTGTCCTCCCCCGGCCTGTGCTCCCATGCCTCCTCCCTGTCCACCGCCTCCTATCTGTCCTCCTATGGTAACCCTTTCTAGATAGTACTCAAAGTGTTTCAGTTCTGTCCCCCGCCGATTCCCTGTCCTCCTCCCCCTCCACCGCCACCTCCCCCGGCTTGCCCCCTTCCTCCTCCGCCCGCTCCCGTCTACCAGTCTCCTTGTCAGAGTTATGCTCCTGCTCCCGTCTTTGCTCAGGTTTGACTTCTTTTAGAAGCGGTCTAAAAAGGAAGATTTCAGTACATGCCACAGCCAGCCAATGACTGCTGTTGCCGGTGTGGTCAGCCTTGTCGATTCCGAGCTCGACACAGGACACATGGATCCAAGGTGGGACGGGATTTCCTTTTGTTTTAATTTCCATTTAAAGTATTCACTCTAGCCGTTTATTGCAGTTGATAGATGTGTTCCCATATTCCACCAATTATTCCAGATTTTCTCGACAGCTTCCGTCGAAGTCGAAGAGCAAGACGCCACTTGCAGTTCCAAGAAGCTGAAGACCGTAATGGAAGATGTAAGTTTCACTTTCCCTGTGAAATCAAAGTTCGCCTGGTTGAAAGATATGATAGCCTGCAAAAAAACTTCCGGTAAATTGCTATTACGTAACGCGAAAAACACCAATATCAGACCACTTTCGGTGATAAACAACGACGGGAGGGACCTTGAACCCAGTCGGGGCCCGTAGACGGATAACTGAAGCAAAACGGAAGATTGCGTAGATGAGAAATGTTTCGGCCCGGCAATAAGACTCCTTTTGCTTTGCCCATTCGCTACTTTGACCTATAATTGTTTTCAAACCATTAGAGTTTCTCCCTTTGGTGTTCCGTTATATGCGATGTTACCCGCAACCCGTCCCCCTTCCCCTGACATCAGAAGAGGGGCAAATCGGCATCGTTTCCGGTTTCTCGTTGTCGTTTTCGCCCCCTGGTAGAAAGTGATAGATTTGTGGTGGCAAGACGGCGAAGGTCGCTTGTTTTCAGTTTTCTTCATCTGGCTTCTTATCATAGTTTGTATCTCAATATTGAAATTCACACAGCGGGTTTCAGTAAAACTGCGACTGTCAAGGGAATAAGAATCCTATACAAAACATAAAAATAGTTCAGAACATGACCCACGACCCGACGATCTCGAAGAGGGCCATCCAGAAGGCGGCCGAGGAGAAACTGTTCGGGAAGTTCAACGTGATCTGTGCCAAGGGCGACTTCTCGTACGTCGCCTACACCGAGACATTCTGCCAGATGAGCAACGACGACGTCACCTGCTACGCATTCCGACCGATGTAAACTGACAGCGGGAATAGCCGGTGACAATCCAAAAAGCTTTTTGTACATATCGTTACCCGTTGTTGCGATTCCGATTCGAATAAATCATATCCTGATGCGATTGCGACTGAACTGTATTTGCAATATTATGGAGTTTTTAGAATACTGTTAAAACATTTGGAGACGGCCAAATGAACGAGATTTGGCTGTAGTTCAACGGCACACGACGGCTCTTCCCCATTCTTCAGATAAAACATCTAGAAGATCACGATATTCACCTAACCAACCATTCCTGGCGGCGGTCTTGATGACAAACTACGGATGCGACGATTTCCCCGGTTAGTTAAATAATATCTGGGTTTTCCTAATGTATTCGCGGTAAAAAACTTCATAACAGCGTCTATTTTTACAGATTGAAAATGCCCTACATAATGGATGGACGAATTGGAACGAGGGAAGCAGCGAATATATCAAGGCCCTATAAAACATCAAAAATATTTGCAGATAATCGACCTTTTTTGTAAATATTGTAGTCGACTTTAGTGATTTGAAGTCAAATAAATCGCGTGTGAAGAGGAGATTGTTTGTGCATTGTTCTCTGGATTATAAGATAGTAGTGAAATATTTATAGAGATAGTGAGATCGGATTCTCCGTCTTCTTATCCATATCCCTTTTTTGATGCTTACTTTTGTGGGTGATGCTTTGTCCGACCGAATGGAGTAACAGTGAAGCGGGAAACATATCAAGATTCCGTCAAACATTGGAAATATTCAGAAAAGTGCATGAAGCTATTTTGTTTCAACTCACTGAATTGGAACAAAGAACTAAAAACGGTGTTCGGAGAATCTGATCTGGCCTTTTTTCGCCTTTATGAAATTAACAATCATCGAAGCGCGGAGGTCATTTGTTGAAAATTATGCAATCAGTACCATATCTGGGACATGTAGTAACGCGTTCAATGAGAATATATAGGTAAATATATCAAGCTGTGTTGAAACATTACTTCAACCTGAAACTTTTCTTTGAAAGAATAACTGTCATATGGTAGCTATGAATCTTAAATTTTGTTCAGCATAAACTCGAGTGGCTGAAATAAAACTACTATTGAGAAGACAATAAGAACGCTCTTCGAAACAAAAACAATCTATTCTGGGCGACCATCTCAAACCTACCCAACCAAAGTTGCTCGCAATGTTCACTGTGGCTTGTCCCATGGGACACTGTGGTTGTTGCACCACGGAAAAGTTTTAACCCTTATTTTAGGGAGGCTGGGATCAACGCGTTGCTGTGTCAAGACTATTTCCCGAACTGTCCTTCTTCGAGATTTTTTCAATGTTCTACCGTCACTTGATATGGTCTGCGTTTCACTGTAATTCTATTGAGTCGAGTTGCCCGTCTGAAAAGAAGACATAGTAATCGAACTGGGAGGAATTTAACGGAAGGAAACCTTTTGAAAGTAACCCATTCAACTATTCGCAATGTTCCAAACGTACTTGTTATATTCGCTTGTTTATTGTACCTCTAATGAATCGAAACTGCGTAAAAACATAGCAAGTTTCAATCCCTTTTCCTCCCTTCCAGATCTTCCTGACCCTCATCCAAATATTTTCAATGTTCCGCCTACAACATATGTTCTACTATGTTCTACTCTTCATTGTAATGCTAATGGAATCAACTGACCATTGAGTTCGGAGTTCTACGGAGAGAAGACTTTCTGAAGAAGTTCATTCGGATATTTTCAATGTTCCGTTTCTACTTGTTATATGTGTTGCTCCACTGTAATTCTAATGAATCCATCTTACCGTCTCACAAATAATAGAAAGTTTCAAATCATTAGTTCTCCCTGTCAGATTTCTCTGATCGTCTTCCTCCACCCTGTTCCTTATTTTCCAGATCCCTCCCTCCTCTCAATCTCGAAAATACTTGTGCCTCAAGAAGCTTCTTCAGAAATTTTTGGTTTTCGGAACAACAAAGAGCGGGAGAAGATGCTTGCTTTGAGGGGTAACGACGCCCGGCTGGGAGATCATTCCCAGCCAGAAAAACGTCTGTCAGCCAATAACATTCATGGGCTGATGGGTCGGAGCCCCCTTTCCCCCGCTACTCTATCTCCCAGGTCTATGTCTTATCCAAGCAACCTCTCTTCCCACCATTCATTTTTTTCATTGGGATGTGTTATTCTCCAAATTTTATATGTTTCGATTTCTGAATAAAGAAAAGGAAAGAGGCATCTTGTAATTGATAGTCTCCATCCGTTGCTCATCAAATAAAGTGGGGGGAGATACTTAACCCCGAAAATGAATGTCACACTTTTCGTCCCAATCTCTCCTTTTTGCTTATTTTCTGTTATTTCGCCCGTCTAATTGCATTTTATGATGTCTTCTTGTGTATAAGTGGTACTATACTGAATATACCGATGTTCTATTAGTGATTCGCCGGACCCCGTACCCCCTCCCTGGTTGGGGTTCCGAAGGAGACATGCCGCAGGCATGTCGACGAGGAGCTGTTAAAGCAGGGGGTCCAGGGGCGCAGACCCCCCGGAATGCCTACCTAGGAGTAAACAATATATTTACTGAAGAAAAATACCATAAAATACAATAAGACGACTGAAATAACACAAAATAAGCAAAAAGGGGAGATTGGGACGAAAAGTGTGACTTAACCCCGAATTCATTTTCGGGGTTAAGTATACACACTCAATAAAGTACCAAAACGGTCAGTGGATTCCTGGGGAATCCATCTCCTCTCTTTCTCATCCAGTACCTATTCCACCCAGTTTTCAGTTTCCTAGATTCTTCATCGATAACGTAAATAGACGGCCATATACCTTACAAGAGTACATTTGATTTCACATAAAATTCTAAAATGTTTCCATCCCGCAATAAAGAGAATTGTCTGTCCCTCTGTTATTGGGTCCAATCCGTGGTTGGAAAAAGATTAAAAATAGCCAAGGTCATCTTCAGAGCTGTTCCCCAGTTTTCCAAATGGTCCCTCTTCTCTACTCCTCCTTTTCTCATATTTTTTATCGAAAACGTAAATAACTTCCAGCAATTTTCGAAATATTTCACTCCCTCAATAAAGTGATCCGACCGATTTTCAGTTACTAAAATCCTCTTTGTTAGATAAATGAAAATAAAGCGAACGTCACCTCCTAGCTCGATCCGTGTCCCCCTCATCATCTCCGTCCAGCCGGATCACCTGCCGCCTAATTCCCTATTCACCCGGTCAATTACTGTCTTTTTTCTACCCTTGAATGAGACGCATTCCCGCCGCCTACCCCGTACCCGCTCCCCCCTTCTCTCTATCTTTCTGCTCTATCTGCACCGTCTCCCTCCTTTTGTTCTCGCCCCCTGCATTCTGCTCCAAAAGTCATCCGTATTGTTGACTTTTTACCGGTGAAGTCGGTCCGCCGTTTGCCGTGCCCCATCTCAATGAATTGCCGTCTAATTCGCGGGCACTTCACCCGTCCGCCGTCTGGGTGGTCTTCTTATTATTATTCCCTCGAGTTCCTGCAAAAGGCAATCCTCAAAAGTAAAGGGGCCCAGCCGGCCGGATGAATGATTCATAAACGTTCTCTCTTCTCTCCGGGAAGAGACCAAATAACCCAGGAGGAGGAGTACCCCGTCGTGGGAACAAAGGAACCGTTTGATCCACTTGAATTCCTTGTGTTCCCGGGCCGTGTCAACAACCTCCTCCGCTTGTTAGAAGCCATTGACAGGACCATCTGTAGCTTCTACTCCGGGGGCCAAAGTACCTTATTTTCCATTATTTTTACTAACTTTGGCATGCGAGTAGTGAAAACAAGCATTCTTTTGAAAGTTTATAAGTTCCGTGAAATATTTATCAGCCAAGAATGTTGTCTTACCCAGTGAACATCATCCTCCGCTTATTAGACACCCCTATTCGATGAGCCGCACCATCTATAGTCTTTCTGCGGGGCAAGGGCCCAACTCCTCATTTCTTCTAGTTATTTCAAATACTTGCGACGCAATAATAAAACAAGCAGTAGTTGGGAATCTTATAAGTTCTACGAAATGTTTATCAGTCAAGAATGCTGTCTTACCCGCTACACACCCCTCCTTTCCAATGTACCACCAGTACTTCTCGCCTGGTTATTAGGACCGCCTTTATGGCCATACATGGGCACGCGCCCGTTTTCGGGTGTAAAACGGGCGTGTCGGATGTTTGTGCCCGTATTTGCCCAAGAATTTCATAAGTTCTATGATATATTTATAAGTCACGAATAATCCTTGAAACACTCAAGCCTTTACTGCTATCTTCAACATCCTTTTTCGCATGCTAAAATCAACAAGAAGGTCATATTTTCACACATCTCACCTTATTACATCAGTAAAGGTAAGGCAGCTGGCAGATAATGTTTAATGTTTCCTGAAACATTTATCAGTTTTTACTATTGTCATTCCCCCAATAATCCATCTGTAAGCTGTATTCCCCGAACATCAAGTTCCCCGTCTTCGTTCTCCCCAGCTCAAGTTTTTAATCTGTGGTTTCCTTTTGGTTAATCAAAAGTTCTTCCTGGTTATCTTTTTGCTCATATATTCTCATCAAAAGAGGAAGTAGAAATAATCTTTTCAACAAATTTAATAAATTTCGTGAAATTTGGTCCTCTGTAGTGCTTCAATATGAAGCCACCAGTGTGCTTATGTTTTCCGTGAATGTTATAAGTTCCACAAAAGGTTTATCAGTCTGTAATACTGGTTCCTCCACTCTTCTTTGTCGTCCTCTTCGAGCCCCTTGCATTCTGCCACCTTTCTGGGGTTATCGATAGTCTTTTTTTTCCAAGATCAACGAAGCCACTTTCCGCCTTTTCCGATTACACAGTAGTTCCTGTGTCTTTCTCTTTTTACCGCGGTATTCGAGTTGTCAGTAAAAATAAGTTCTTTTTCAGAAATTAAATAAGTTCTATGGAACATTTATTAGCCGGTTGTGTTCATCCTACTACTCATTTGGCGGTATTCTCATTCATTCGTCTCCTCCCGCATACACTACTACAGTAAAATCATCCGTTTTCGAAAGTTTATACGCTTCTCGAAACATTTATCAATAGTTACTCTTGTTCTCTTCACTCTGGCTGTTCTCTTGTGGTATCCCTTATGTGTTGCTCTTTCTCCCATCGTTCTCCTCACTTCCGTAATCATCATAACCTTTGAGATCGAAGAACTCAATTCCCATTTGAACATTTTAGTAATTATACCCATTTTTTTCTAATTTTATTAGTTCCATAGAGCATTTATCAGTGGTCACTATTTTTCTCCAATGTTTCTTTGTACTCGATACGAACCTTCTTCGACATTGGCTCCCCCGTTCCTCTTCTAATTTGCCAGTCAATTAGAAGTTCGCCCTCTAGAGGTTGCTATCCCCCGCTACAGTTTCACATTACACTGTAGTTCTTGTGTCCTTCTCTTTTTGCTGTCGCTAACAAGTCATTAGTAAAAATAAGTTCTTCCCCTGAAATTTAATAAGTTCCGCGAAGCATTTATCATTCGGTAGTACAGTCCCCAACAATATCTATCCATTTGTTTTAGTGGTATCCCCCGTCATTCCCCTTCCCGGCTCCCCCACCTCCTCCCTGTTGTCGTCGTCTCCGATTTCTATTTGTTTCGTTGTCTTTTCTCCAAAACTTCTGTGTTCCGCCAATCAAACAGAGCCACCTTTGCAGCTTCTGCAAACGGAGACTATTCTCTACCGGGTGGCATGGCTTTTTGATCTTCTCGCGGTCTTTCCCTGCCTCTTCAACCCGACCCGGGGAATCTAGGATCACCGTATAGTTTGTCCCGTCCATTTGATCCAGCTCATTACCCTAATGTTTCCCTCCCCGGCGTTCCTCCTTGATTTTCCCAAACAAAACCTATTTGTCTCGCGAGGCAGCGTCATTGGTCTCCTCTCCGCCTTGTCCTAGCATAATTTACAAGCTCAAATGGGCTTTTGATTTGGGATTTTCGCCTCTATTCACAGGCAATTGGGAGAAAATGGGCGAGAAGATCAATAGAGATAGAGGAGAACTACTGTTTGGGGAAGAATACTCTTCCCTTTCTCGCTACTGCACTCGTATAATCTCGGCAGCAGAAACTTCTTTTGTTCAGCTGCCACTTTCTTACTATTGCTTCTGCTGCCGAGATCTTACGGCTGCGGGGGGCGGACTATTCTGAACAGGGAGGCGGATCTACCGTATCCCTAGAACTTCTATTTTCCTCGTTTTCCTCCAGATCAAGTTTGTTCTAAAGAGAGTGCAATACGTGTATTTCCCATGTTCGTGCGCGCTGTTCTGTATTGCCCTCAACTGTGCCTCTCAAGAACTTTAAAGGAACACTCTCCTATATTATTGTTTTCGTTAAGAGCACACGTTATCCGGCAGTTGACGAGAGTCCCCCCTGTCCCCCTAGGGCCTGCTCCCTTGTTCTCTGCCCCTTCCTTTCTTCTGTTTTTCTCCAAATAAACGTCAGAACGGGGTGTGCCATCTAATTAGTTGTCCTAATTAAGAGCACCTATTTTGTCCGCGTTGCCGGGAACTTTCCCACGCCGCCGGCCTCTTCCTCGCCTCGGCCCGAACGGCTTCCTCCCTGGGTTTCTCACAGGCCTTCTTCTGCGAACGAGGGCAGCTCCTCCAACCGAAGGCAATCCTATAAAAAGCTCATTAAAGATCCTCTCACCGGAGGCTGTTTCGAATTTCCGGCCGGCCGTCGTCGGCTTGGTAGCTGTGGATCACGCGGGCATCTGTTTGCGGGCGGGAGCTGTTTGATTTAATCGAGGGCAGATTTGACAGTATGGCAGGGGCAGTCTCCCGGGGGCCTGCCCCTTTTCTTATACCCTCTCCGATACACAACCCGTACCTCTTCCGATCCGTCTCAATTACGGCCCATTTTCTGAATGTTTTGCCCCCTTCGTTAGGGGGGATAAGCCCCTTGCCCTTTATTGGACTTTCCAAAATTGTTCTTCCTTTTTTCCATGTCATTAACTGACTCGGCTGGATCCACGACAATATGAGGGGGCGCCTTTCTCTGTTTCTCCCCTTCCTTTTCCTAATTATGTCTTCTTCTCGTATTTTCTACCAGTCTAACTTCTCCCAGACGTTCCCGAGTCTTCTTTCCCCATTCTCCCATCCTCAAGCACCGACCCTTATGAATGAATAAGGATTTACGCTCTTCCTCCTCCACCTGACCAGTCCATTTCTAAAACCAGGAACATCTCTTTTCTTTCACTGCCTGGCTGTCTCCTTCCGAGCAAAACAGCCACGTTCATCATGGCTAGATCTGGCCGGATGATATGACCTCCCGGCAGTCGGAACTTGTATGTTTTGGCGCCGTCTTATAACATTAAACATACACGCATTGGTGTTAGGCGTTGTTTGATTACTGGCATCCTTTCCCTTGAGCTTCTCACTTTTCGAGATGTTATATTTTGTTTGTTCCCCAAAGCATCTGAATTCAGTCAAGCAAGAAGACAAACAGCTGGATGGAAGTACGACCAATTTCTTCTAGTTCTTCTAGTGTTTTGGCCTTTCTTGATAATGGTAAAACTAAGCCAAGTAGCGTAGCCTTGCCTTTCCTTTTCCGTAGCTGGTCAGTTGTCGTTTTTAGGTTTTGGCGTTATATTTGATTACCCCGAGCTATGACTAGTGACATTTGTACGTACGTCTGACTGGGTTCCACTACACATCTGATGTTCTTCCATTTTGCCTTCTATGTTTTCAAGTTCTTCTACTCGAATTGCCATCGTTCCTTCTAAAACTTATCCGGACTCCACCTATAAAATGAACAAAAACGTAGAACCTGTTCCATTGATATTTAGACTTTTCTAAGTTTTGACTCTCCTTGATTACTTCCACATTATAACAGACGGTATTACCTCGTTTATACCGTACGCCACTGTCACTTTTCGGTCCTTTTCTTTCTGCTCTTCTCTCATTTCTCCTTTTTCGGTTTTGGTGCTACTTGATCACTTCTAAACAGCGGTAGAGGCTTATTCGTTCTAGCGGAGTCGTTCTCTTAATCATCAATTCGTTCTTCTTGTATTCAGGAGACATTCGTCGGTTTTCTTTTCTGTTGTGTGTTTCGGCGCTGTTTGATAATCTGAAAATTTTAGTGACGGCATTACAACTGAGGAAAGCGTTTTACAGTAGAATTTCATCGTCCCACTTTTTCGTCTTCTACCTTTTTGCCATTTTATTTTGTTCGTAGCCTTCCCCCCCCCCCCCCCCCCTTTAGCACTATTTCGTTCCACTATTCCCCTCATCTCCACTTACCTTTATATGCTTTGCTGTAATTTGATAACCTGAAAGTTATACTCAATCGAACTCTTCATGTATCTTTCCACCGAAAATATCTGAAATCCTCCTCTTTACATTTCCTACTCGTCCTCTATTTGTCAGTTGTATTTGTTCTAGTGCTGTGTGATGATTAACCTTATAATTAAATCCTGAGACACTTCCTTCTGCCTGAATCTGGCACTCTGTTGACTCACCCTTCTCCGGTACTCCGTTCTCTGTTTTAGCGTTGTTTCATAACCTCCAAAGTATACCCAAAAACGCTAGTCCTCAAATCAGGCCTTCATCCTTTTCCCCTCCTTCCCATTTGTCTTCGAACTTTTCCAAATCTTCCCCATTTTTCATAAAATAACGACGGCGCAGTAATCAGAAGAGGAAGCCGAGCCGGCCCCATTCCGAGATTAGAAATTGCTCTCTCTCTGTCCTTTTTACGACTACAAATAACATTGAAAAGTGAATTTCCGCCTTTTTCAACAGAAAGAGAAGGAGAGGACAACTCGTCTCCGGAGTATTGTTGTCGACGGCGTCGTCGCTTACTCCCGCATCAATTTCCATTCTCAATTGTTTTCCACCTTCTCTCTATGTTTCTTCGATGATTCATATAATTCCCGGACCCGTCTGCTCTATTTATACTGCCGCCATAACATGAACTCCTTATATAAATTGAAGATATTCAAATTGGGCGGGAAGATGAGTAACTGCGTAGTCCTTTTCTTCTTCTTCTTTGCTTCATTTAACATAAATAAGTGAACGGGGAGAAATGTACGGGACAACGGGATCATTCCGATCTTCAGCTTCAAAATGGAATCGGCTCCCGTAGTAACTTCTCCTTTTCGGGTTCATTGAGAGTTTAAAAATTTCCAAAAACCCGGGAATTTTAAATGTACCCTGTCCAAGAAGACGAGTGGGAAGGGCTGTGTGTAATTCGAGGCGTTTCTTTGTCTTTGGCGCGAGAAAAATTTGAACCAAGAAGGGGTGGCGCGACAGGCGGGAAGGCGAGGACGACACACACATAACTTTACTTCCCCGGTCGCCGACAAGTTGCTCCTATTTTTAGCTCTCTTCATTTCGTAGTTGACACCTTGTAAACAGCGGGTACTGTTGACTTATAAAGAGTAGATCAAGCGGTGAGAATTCCCAGACGGCCGGAAACACTCGCCTGGCTCTCACGGGAGATCAGTCTCCCCTTTTGAGCAGTTGAACTTTCTCACCGGGTAATCCCCCGCCCGGCACGAAAATCCATAAATGGCACATCTCTCATGATCATTTTTTTCTTCGTCTCGGTCTATTCAATCGAATCCGTGGCTATTCCAGTCATTCTCTTATGTTTCTGGGTGCCTACAAGAATTCCATAGACTTGCTGCTCCTGTTTCTGTTCTTATAAACTATCCATTCTCAGTAAAGCTTACATGGGCAGTACGCTCGATTTTGGGCGCCCCCGGGCGTGCGCACTTTGCACATTACATAACGGAAAAATTACGTAACGCGCTCCTTTTCTGAGACGTTTGTGATCCTAAATCGATTATTTCTGAACCGTTTTCAAAAAATAAAAAGTTAGCTTGTAGCCGAGATCAACACGGTTTAAATGAGCCTAAGGCTGATAGCGTTCACTCGAGAGAAAATCCTGTAGCAGTGCAAATGAGCAAGAAAACGTCGAAAAGTCAACATTTGATGTCACAGAGAGTTTTATGTGAGGGCTATTGAGCTGAAACCTGATTTGTCAAAACCATCTTGATCTTGGCTACAAGCTAACTTTTTATTTTTTGAAAACGGTTCAGAAATAATCGAGTTAGGATCACAAACGTCTCAGAAAAGGAACGCGTTATGTAATTTTTCCGTTATGTAACGCGTAAAGTGCGCACGCCCGGGGACGCCCAAAATCGGGCGTACTGCCCATGTATGAAGCTCCCTCAAATATCACTTCGGTTGTATCCAGCTCCTCTTTGTTATAAACAAGATCCTTTCACCACCCATTTCTCCCTGAAAATGACACATTCCGTGGGAAAATTTACTCACAGAGAATAGCAGATGACTGTGGAAATGGCAGGCACAGAATGTTTCAACATTCGTTTATTTGTTAGTCATCTTTAGGGAAATGATGTAAAAGGGTTCTACCTATTTGAAAAAGTGAATATTGCCACGGAAATATTATCGAAAAAGCTCGTATTTGTTTTCTTCTAAAAGAAATTGGGAACTCTGTAGTTTTACCCCATTTTTTAGTATTTCGGTAGATTTTACCAAATGTTTTGAGCTAACCGTAAAAGATTAATTTTTCTTTTCATTTGTTCGAAATAGAGATCCATGTGCCCCCTAATTTTCCTGCTCTTCGTTGTGTGCACTGGATGAACACAGATTGTTTTTGTATTTTCTGCGAAAAGAGAGGTTCTTCCTGGTTGCTACTGTATACTGTACTCTCTCTCTCTCTCTCTCTTCTGCTGATCTGATAGTATTGTTTCCTTCAATTTCTACTTTAATGCCCCCCTCGATACATAGAAGTCTCTCTTCAGATGGATGAGTCGGCGACAGGTTCCGCCACGCCTTCTGCTCTGGATATGAATCTTCTGAAAGGGATCATGACCATTATCTACGTCTTCGTGTTCCTAATCGGGACACCGGGGAATCTCTGGATCATCTACAAACTCGTCCGAGCCAGGTGAATCTCTCTTTTTTGTTTGTTTTACGGTTTTCATAAAATCCATCGTTTCACCTTGATATGATTGGGTGAAATATTTCAGATTATGGAGTTCTTCTGCCGCCCATTTGACAGTTTCCCAGCGGTCGAGGATCTATATCTGCCTCCTGGCCTGTTCCGACCTGCTCCTTCTCCTGACCCTGCCCTTTACGGCCAGCTACAATTTCAAAGGAACGTGGATATTCGGAGAAATTGTGAGTTACAGTAGTCCTACAATTCAGAAATCCAGTTTTTACTCATAAAACAATCAACTTCTAGATGTGCTACGCTGCTCTGTCGATAGAAATCGTCACAAAGATTTTCTCCGTCGTTTTGTTGACCGTAATGAGTCTGGAGAGGTATTTCATCGTCTGTACTCGGTGAGTTTCTAATCTTCCAATTCTGCTTGATATATTCATTTTTTAAACATTATCATTGGTTTATGGTCCGTTCTAAATTTTTAGATTGCGAAATTCGTTCCAATCGTGGATGTCCTGTATCCCTCTGGCTCTGGGTACTCTCTTCTGTGCCGTTGCCCCCTCGGCCTACCATTATGCCCACATTACCCACCACCAGTTTCTTCTCCCCGGAATGGTGAGTTTATCCAGAATATTAGACAAGTATGCCTCCGGCCGCCGTTGGCGGTGTTGTTATTAAAATTTGACGGTCGAATTAATTTTGACCGTCAGCTTTTCTGCTTCCCTAACAGTCTGCTTTTGATCGTCGGAATAGAACAGACGACAGGTCTGACGGACAGACAGAGATCTGCCCAGGATAAATTGAGATTTTCTGTTTTGGACCAGTTATAAAACGAGCATTCCTCTATGGCGATGATTATTGCTTTCGAATTGATTTTGCTTCCATGAAAAACAGTACATTTCCCATTCCAGGAGCACATAACGGTGTGTATCGTGAACATGGACGACGACACGTTCAACATCTACGCCAGCTATACCTTTACCGTCGGTTTCGTCATCCCCTTCACCATTATGGCCTTCTGTTACATTATGTTGGTCCGCCACGTCCGACAGAAGTTCCGGAATAGGAAGAGTAAGTCCCAGAGTTACAGTAACCTCCCCCGTTCAGTAGCTGTCAATGCCCAGAAAGTATTAAAAGAGCCGCGGTACATGGCCGAGATGAGGAAGTCCATCTGGCGGATAGCCGTCTTCCATTTCATCTGCTGGGCCCCCTTCTGGTCCTTTACCATGATCCCTCATTATATACAATACTACCGGAGGGTCGAGGTGGAGAATGAGAATCAGGAAAGACCGCCGAATTGGTAAGGGTCCTGAGTAGATAACGAAGGGAATCTATTCCAGGTATGTCTACGGTCGGTTGTTCGCCAACTGTCTCCCGTATATCAATGCAGCAGGTGAGATATAATATAATAAATACAGTAATATTGCCAATTCTAGGTAATTGGGTACTGTATGCTGTGTTGAATTCGGACGTCCGGAAACATATCTACCACCAGCCGAGGAAGATCAACCGCCACGGGTTCCAGTCACTTTCGACCGTCTGATCTTCTTCTTCTTCTTTTCCCCCGGGTTTTCCGTTGTCTATTATTTCGCTTACGGGATAGATTTTAGGCTGTTGTTGTCTGTTTCTGCTCAAGTTTAAAACAAATGATCTCTGGTATTCTATAATAAATTATCTCTTTTTGTGTTAGTCAATATTCAGAGTTCCCCAGTCGAAGGCGTTTTCCGTTGTTTCGGTCCCGGGGCGTTATCTGCCTTTTACGGCGCCTAGCAGAGACCCCCTAAAGCCTTTGAAACGGTGATAAGACACGGCTCAACTATCGGCCGACGAGTACTCCCCCTCTGCCATTCTCTTCCTTTTCAATCTCTTTCGATTTATAGGTAACCACGGAAAGAAGAGACCGGATGAGTGGAGACATTATTGGCAGCGGGGTTCGGCTCGAGGAGGCACCTCCTATTTTGGTATTGATTGATCATTTATTATCTTCTGTTGCATAGTACCCATATAGCACCCGAGTGAAACATTTCCTTTACTTTGAGGCAATGTTTTTGTGGTGGAAATTGATCGCCAATAGATAAGAAGAGGAATTCCTGGCCCCCTCAATTGGGGCTTTTCTTCCCTTCCCGGGTACAACACAAAGCGGCCGACTCATTGTCTCTTATCGTTTTTACGTGTGGGCGAATCCTCTCATTTATTAGTCATTTAGCCGGGTATTCTGATAGAGCAAATGGGGTTCGCTATGTTTTGGGCCAGCTATGAAGAGGGGAGCTCAAAACTAAACTGAGTTTTTTCATATTATATTGAAGTCAAAGTGGAATGTTTCATTTGTCGTGGATTTTCCCATGCCATTTACAGCTTTTATTATGATCCGAGGGCCAAAACAAACACGGAAGAAGAGAGCAAATAAAGTATATTTTACAGAGCATGGACGATGCCCGCCGGGAACTCGACGCCGCTCTTCTCCAGGCGAAAAAACATTGCCTTGAACACGGAACACAACAGGTGAAATTGACACGATAATTAGAGGAAACGGGGGAAGATTTTAGGAGTCGGGACAGGAGGAACACATCAAACGGTATCTATACGCCGTGACCGTCATGAGGAATGATCGATTCTTCAGTTTGGTAAGTGGAATTATACGCTTCGGGAGGCTACATCAAGGAAAAGGGAACTTCCGGTCATTTCTAGAGAAATCATAAGAAATTTTGAGTTTTTGGGAAATGTTTTAGCTCTTGTTCATATGAAGGGGCCAATAATGGCAGGATTACATACAACCCACATATTATTCACAATTTTGAGTAATTTTCATCTGTGCAATTCAGTTTTTGCCATGATAATGAAATTTCTTGTTTTATGAAAATCTTTTAGCCCTAGCTCTCATATAGTGTAATCCGTTTCGGGCGCCGCTGGATGTTCTGGATACGATATGCGAATAGAATTCAAAGTTACTCTATGTTGTATCTAGAATGGATAACTTTTCGCTCGATTCCAGTTGAAAATGAGAGGATAATGAGGATAGTAAGCAACATGAAATGAAGGATAGAATGAGATCAGAGACGATACCTTCTTTTATTCTTTGACAGCAACCGAAATAATCTGGATAACTGTAGGGTCTGGGGTTTTGTGGAATGTGTTGGCTTCTATTCATATAATTGAGCCAGCTCGAACTGAAGGTATGTCTTGCGCTTTGGATTTTCTACTAAAAGAAGTATTACGGGCTGTGGATATACAGAAGGAATAAAATGAATGGGGAAGACATTGTACTCGAGAATGAATCAGTAGAAATGGTCCTTCTTTATTCTTTGGCTGCAACTCAGGGAAATTAATTAGAACTAACAGCCGTTTTGTAGCATTCCGGTCGCCGGAGCCGTTCGCTTACCCGAATCTACGTGGAACAACGAGAAGACAGAGCGGTCGGGTAGATAAAGTAAAGAAAAGAGGGGGAATTACAGAGATCGGCCCATCCGTCTCTTCCAAAGAAGACAGACTTCGCCGAGGAGGAAATAGAGTAAGTTGGGAAAATTATTCTAGAGGGAAATCTCTGTTCAGAGACTGTACAATCCGTCTGGAATGGCACGAGACGATCGAGGGAAGACGGGCAGATGTAGTCGAGGAGGACAGGAAGGCCGTCGACGAGTTGCAGAGCAGTCTCCCGGCAGAATATCACCAATGGGAACACGACGTTAGAATCCAGTCAGAGGTAGGAATTTCCCTATAAAGAGAGATTTGAACATTGAAAATAACAGAAAAGTGATTCCTTCTGAAAAGCAAACAATCCCTCAGCTGGGTGGTATCAATCCATTTTAACTGTCTGAGGGGCATTTTCTCAGAGAAAGAGACCTGGAATCGATACTATTCCTCAGGGAGAATCCCTCCTCTTTTTCTCCTTTTCCTTCCGTAATCTTTGACATTTTTATAGGAAACTATTTCAAAACATAGAAATCTTGATTTTAATTTTATCGCACTGGGCAAAGATCTTTCCCATGATTTAATATCACTATATTTTTTATAACCGTGCACGTGTTCATAGCATAGAGAGTAGAAGCCTGGTCTTATGCCCATCTATTGATACGAGAAATATTGGAAATTTCAGGATTCCTCGACAACTTGGCGAGTCGGTGATCATCTGTTCAGTTACGAGGAACCGCTCGATTTGTCCGTCGAACTACCGGATAAGGTGCACTACTTCTTCACTGGAGAACATCTTCCGGAAAGGTTGGTGCTCCTTTGCCAAGGAATGTCTTTGTGTTGGAGTTGATATGTATCGAAGCCAATTTATACAGGGCGGTTTACTGAAAAAGGAATACTCTCGTATCTAGCAGTACTTTTATAACTGGCAACTCATCAAGACTATTGAGAAGTTAGAAACTTGCCGAAATGAAATACAAAAACTAGGATGAAAGATGGCCATTTGGGCAACAAACGCGATGTTTCAAATTCGCTTTATAGCCCACAATATTGTGAAATTACAATCTAGCAATCTGGGTAGATTCTTGTTCAATAGACAACTATAGTCTGTTTCAAATGGAAATGTGTTTCGCGCGCCAGGACCCCCTTCAAATTTTTCAAAAGCAATTTCTTCAAAAAAGCTCGATATTCGGATTTGACATAGACTTCGATCGCTTTTATATTTTTTGAGTAGATAATAATTCAAGTAGGCAAATGCAATGATAAAAACAAGTAAAACATGTGCAAATGCGCAAAAAACTGCATGCAAAACTGTCGGGTTGGACCATCTAGACGGCCAAGTTGCCCCATCGACCACTTATTTATCCTTTAACCAAATACATTTCCATTTGAAATGGACTATAAGCAAGAAGCATATGCTATAGCCTATAGGCTCTTTTTTGTTTAAACAACTTTTCAATGGGCGTGGAGCGGAAAAATAAGACCAAAATGCTCGTTCCAGACGCCGTCGGTACAATTCCCTTCCCAATTTGACGACGGTCGGTCTCGAGTCCTCCCTCCTCAGCCAGGATCATTCCCACCACGATCTCTACGGCCACGGTTTTCGTCACATCGGACACACCTTCCTCTCGAGGACCATGGACGGCCTGGATGAGAGCCGTCTCCAAATGGGGGCAAGGCCTTCTCTCCATGAGGTGGGTTGGACTGGAACTGGGGAGATACAGACTATTCTAGGGCATCTACAGTAACATTCCAATTACCGTAATCGAGACAGGATCACATCAGAGTCTTCACGCTATCCAGACTGATTCCCTAGTGGTAATTTTTTGAATATATAAGCTCCACTTGGAATATAAATTTCAGACTTCTTCTCTGAGCCAAGAAGGGCATTACGCCGCCCGGGAAAGTAAGCACCAAGTAGAGGATACTGTAAGTTTGGAGAATCCCTCGGGAAAAGGAAACCATTTCAGCCGTCGACCAGTCTTGTCGACCACTACGCCGAGCCGGAAATAACCAGCACTATTGTGAGTTTCACTTTTCTTTTTTATGAACTGGATGAAACCAGGAACATGTCAATGAGTCGATGATAGTCGAGCCGCCCAGCCCGGAACACCATCACAGTGCGGATTCTTTCTCTTCAAAGTTCTCAGCCAATCTTGTCCACGTGGGAGAAGTCATCAAAGAGGCTGTCACTCATCACGGACACCATGAGAAGGTGAGACAACTGGGAATAGAGATTTTAATGTTTTGGGGGGACTAGATATAATGGGGCTTCACTCTGTTCTAATGCAAGGTGGAGATTTTGAGAAAACTTGAAAGAATGTCAAACAAACAATCCATCCCCTACTATTCAAACTATTTTTCAATGTTCTGCCTGCGATTCTTATGTATCCAGATGTATTGTCATTCATTGAATCGTACTGACCGTCCCCTAACATTAATCGAATGTTTCTTGTTTTGTTTCCACCTACCGGAGTTACCGTAGCTAGTCGAGAAATCAGCATACAAAGATATGGTTCGCCAATCAGGCTTGATAGAGACCGCGGGAAGATTTTCAATGTTGTGCCAGTGCTTGAAATGCTTGGAGCTTCCTCGTATTGTAATGCAAAAATACGGGGCTCATTTCTGCAGAAAAGTACAAATAGTCGGAGGTCCCGTACGGAAACCATGCGACTACACATCAGAATACTCAGGACAAAAAGCAAAAATGTTTGACCACTCCAGGGATCGAACCCCCGACCTTCGGATCCAAATGCTAACACACAGACAGACACCATAGCCTCATAAATTAAAGGGATAGACTTCTTTTGAAAATTAGACCGTCTTTCACGAAATGATGTCGGTTGGGAGAAAGTGTTGCGATGCTAGACAACTAGTCTCCGTGTAAATCTTCTAAAAACGCAGCTTTGAGGGTAGGAAGGTAGTACAAAGCAGTCAACGCTGCTATTGAAAGTTTCTTTCAATGTTTCACAGCTACTTCAAATATTTCTGAATATATCGTTCGTTGTTATATGAAACTCCGCTGCTGGTTATCAAACGATGATGAAATTTCAGCCTATCTATGATCATGTTCACGAGGACAGGATCTATGACAACGTAGCTCACGAGGTGGGTCAAGTTCTCTTCTCTCTTTTGGGCATTCAAAGTTTTCAATCGATTCTTTTATAATTAGGGAAACTCTAATGTGTACTCAAGAAAGATTTCCAGATTCATTATGCCGTTCCACCGATCCCCGCCAGTCCCGTTCCCACGTGAGTAATACTCCTTTTCTGAACTGAAGAAGATACTTCCAGAGAGACCCTCCACTATGCAGCCGTCGCCGTGGCTACCGGAGACGACGACGGACATCTGTATAAGGACGATGAGAATATTTACGAGGAGATTGACTCACACATTATTGGAAGTACGTTACTTTGAGTTTTACTGGGAATGTTAATGGGGGAACAACAGATTCGATCAGTTCTGAACGGATAGAGTTGTTATGTATCAAGGATTGTAGAAAAGAAGGATTGGGGCCTTCTGTTTAATAATTCTTAGTCTTCGAGAAAACGAGTGAATATTTTAGGTACTGGCTATTCTGAACCACACGTCTACGATATTCCGAATGACAGGAGAACTCACAAGGAACACGAATATTCAGAAGTGGCCAGGGAGGAACACAGTCACAGAGGTAATTTATCACATTTTTATGCTTTGTTGAAGCCCGAATATTGGGTACTTCGCATTGCTCAACCCAAAACCCATACTTGTGTTTCCAAATAAGTATTTTTCTAACCCTAATGTTTTGTCCCGCCCATAAAGTTTTCCGTAGAGCGTTAGAGTTGCTTGGAGGATCCAAAACTAGTCATCTCGTACCAATATCCCAGTCCCAGAATCATAGTAGTCCTCTCGAGTTTTTCTATTTTGCCATGCTTATAAAGAGAGGAGTAGAAACAGAGAGCATTCCCCCGAATATCCATTGTTGTCAGTTGCAATATTTTTCTTCCTACCGTTTTGTTCAGTTCATAAAGTCTCGCAACGTACGCAATGAGATTGCTCGGTTTATGTTTCTAGCCTTCCGTTTCAATATTCCAATCATCAATTCACCACGGTCGTGCACTTTTTTTGTTTTGTCCAGTTCATAAGATTAGGGGCAGGCGTGAGAGTTACTTCCCCGAATACTCCCCTCTATTTGCCCAAAAAGTTTTGTGTAGAGAGCGAGAATTGTTCACGTTCACCTTTTCGTTCCAATATACCAGCCACTTCCCCCGAAACGCTAAAGGGAGTTACAGTTTTATGTTTTGTCGAGATTATAAAGAAAGGAGCAGGTATTGGGATTAGTATGCCTCAATTCCAATATTTCTCCTTTTTACCGTTTTACCCAAGCCATAAACTTTCGGGAGAAGCTTGAGAATTGCTCCATCTATGATGTTGATTCTAATATTTCCAGCCACCGAGTCAGTGGATCAGTTCTCGTCTCTTCGCAGTAAATTTGAAGCCACTGAAACTGAAAACTACTATGAAAAGATCACGGCGCCGAAAAGGAAAGACTTTGGTATGTTTGAGAGATGTGAAAAGAAGAGAAACGGTTCAGATTACGACGAAAATGGCAACCATGACGAGGTTCTCGTAAGGACGCCGGGTAAGTCGAATACATGGATGGATTATCAATTGAACTATCGAACCCATTCCTTTATCCAACTGGCCAAACATTTTTTTGTTTTGTTCTACAAATTAAAACAGAATCATCTAATCTTTTTACTTCTATGAGCTTGTCTTTTCTAGAATTCTCCGAGTCCCCAACTTCTCGAGTGTCGCTCCGCGACGTCAAACCCTACGGTAGATTTACTGGTCTTCTACAAAAAAGGATAAATTCCAGTCGGTTCGCCCACTTTCAACAAACTCCAGAAGAAGTTCTTCCCCGAGGATTTGGCCGAGCGACAGGCTCAGAGGGAACGGGGAGAGATCGTCGACCCGGCCGTCTTACACTCCCCAACAACTATTCATATCAACGATGGACAGATCGAGACCGAATACAGAGGTACTGTTTTTGGATATTTTTAATGTTCTGGAGGAACCTTATTTATAAACAATTAGAGATTTCTCTAATCAACACAACTGTTTCAGCATACGACAAGAACCAGTATGACGACTCCTCGTCCACCCTGGTTATGGACGCCCCGCTGGACGAGGTCGCTGCCAGAAGAACCATAACAATCAGGAGAATGAGCAAGAATAATCGGTGGAGTGAGGATGAACTCGAAGCGGTATGTTTTTAGCCGGACCAATTTACTTCTTATGAATGATTTTTGAACAAAATCCAGCTTTTCTAGAGGTTATGAATCAAAAAACTGTTGTTTAGAATAAAATCTCTACTCGAATAAAGACCCACAACTTGGACGAGATCGTGCCGCCCAACTCTCCATTTGTAAAGGTTCGCTCTTTTTCTGAGCACATCAGCAGTTTTGAATGGCAGCTCCTTATTTTCTAAAATTATAAGGAATTGCCATAACAAACGAAATTTCAGGTTCCGTCGCCGCTGGCCTCGCCTCGTTCTCCCTCTCTTTCTCCTGTTCCACCCCGTTCTCAGGTTAGGTTTTTTCTTGTTTTCTTTTTGAAACTTCTATCAAATTGAGGGAAGTACTGTTCTTTCCAGGTGTCCCCACTTCCGAGTCAGCGCCCCTCGTCCATCTCTCCCGTCTCGCCTCGCCCACAGGAGAATAACAACGGTTCGCTTCTTTATCCCCACTACCACAGGGAGACAGCCACAATTAAACAGCCAGCCGGCCTCCTCCGAAACTATTTCCAACGGGAATTTACCATATTCGATGTGTTGCTTCTCCTCCCCGGGGCATTCCTCCTAGTCTCTTGTTTTGTCCCTTTCGTCCTTCTCGTTCTTCTCATCTGAACATGTTTCAGCTAGGAAATAAAGATTCGCAACCGTGCTTTTGTTTCAATCCGTCCGAAGATGTTTGCCTTTTTGGATAAATTAAAAAACTAAAACAGTCGAAAACTATGATCGGAATTTGAGGATTGACACAAAAGACGCGAATTGGGGTGTGATAAGAGGGGATTACTAGGGGTGTTTACGTATTTTGTGGTTGGAAAAGGGAGAGGAGGGAGGCGATGACGAACGGAGATAGATGGCGGCTACTGTAGGAAGATAAGAGAGACACAAATCGACCATATTCCCCCCTGTAAAGTTCAGTTTTCAGAACCGAAGTTTACCCGACCAGAGGAACTCAACTTCCGAGTCAGGGACAGTGAGTTTGCCTCCTATTCGATTTTCTAATTTTCTTATGTTCTCCGTGTAAAATATAGAAAACCTGATCGTTTCTATCTTATTGTTTGGATACATGTATTTTCAGAATCGCCTATTCCTCATGTCGAGCGTGTTGTCTCTTCCGAGATCAGGACTCCCCAGTCTCCCATCGAGCTCTACGAGTTTGGTTCGGTCAAGGAGAGGAGAAAACTCTTCGAGAATGGGACAGCTCCTCCCCTTCCCGGGTATATGTCGACCAGGACAATTGGAACCGGAGCAAAGCCCTATACCCGGGCGCCGGCTACCGTCCGACTGGAAACAGTCAGAGCCTCTCCGGTGACGATTCCAGCAAAGGTTAGGATTCTTCTTGTTTTGAAGTCGTTACTTATTACTGAATGATCTCATCTGCTCAATGCCTTCTCTAACCACTCGATTTTAGTCTCCCGAGCCCGTGTATACTCCGGTTGAGGTGAAACTTCGAAAGACGATAAAAGAAGATGCGCCAATTACGCAGAAACAAGAGGTAAGCACCATTTTCACTTTATTTTGTATTAGAAACAAAGAAAAAAGAAAGAACTAAGTTTTAGATGGACCAAAATCGACGAAAATCTGTCTTGGAAATGAGAAGGTAAGAAGTGTTTCGTCCAGTTGAATCCTAATGTTTTGTAGGGAGTATGAAGCGAGTGTACAGGGCTCCCAGCCGTCGACCACCACAACTTCCCCTCAAAGGAGCCGAACAAACAGCCGACGACGGACAGGAGAAGTTCAGATCGGAACCGGCGCGGCTCTGACCCAGACTCCTCCCGCCAAACAGACTGACGAGGAATCCTCCGTAGCCAGGAGGACCGTGTATCGGACAGTTGGCATTCCCGTGTATGTTCTGCTGTTTCTCGTGGAATATATAGAATTGTTTCAGGCATCAAGCGGCCAGCCCGAGCAGTGTGACAATTGGACAAGGGGCGACCGTCTCGGGATCAATTCGGGGATACTCTTCTGAAGCCAACGATGTCAGGAGACAGGAATCACACTCTTCTTCTTATTCTACAACCGTTACTATCGGAAAAGGAGCTCAGGCAGGGTAGGTTGAAGCCAATACTTTCATCATTAAATTTTGTATTATCCCGTATTATTTGATGGAGAAACGAAACAAAAAAGAAATTCATTGAAAAATATGAAGACAAAGAAAGGACACCATAGTTATTTTGGTTTTACCTGGGCCATTTATATTTTACAAAATACTCCACCGTTATTTCCTCTACTTCCCGATTTTCGCTGTTGATTTCTGAATATTTCGATAGGTATCAAACGTTTGCACAGCCATAGAAGGTGTTAGTCCTCGTATTCCACGACGGTTATTATCAGACGAGAAGCATAAGGCGCACTTTTCAAATTCATGGATAAACAATTCTAGTAGATCTTTTTTTTCCTCCGTTATTTTATCTGACGGCAGAACAAAAATAATTCGAGAAGAAATTAAAAATTAAAGGGGAGTTGTCGTAATTGTTTTCATTTTACCCGGGCCACTTATATTTTACAAGTTCTGATTCAATCTTTTTATGCGAGCAAGCGTATTACTGTGTAAAATCTTCGACTATCTCCTGCTCTTCCCTGTTCAAATTTCCCATATTTTCAGACCGTCCCCCGTGCCAGCAGTCCGCGTCAGTGCCGGCGCCGTGCCCACCAGGTAATCTCCTCCACCCCTCCTTTTTATAACTTCCCGTCTCGCTCTGTCAACCTCCAAAAATTGGAAACCCGAGGCATTCGTCAGCCAGAGCCGGCGTTGACTAGCCGACAGCCTCTTTCTCTCTCCCAAAAAAGCCGAGTCCCCTGCATAAATCTCGCCAGTTTATGTGTTTATTCTGTCCTCTTTCCGGCCGTCTCCTTCCCCCGAATGGCCCTAAAAGGAGCAGAGAACCCCCTCCCCCCGGCCAGTCCCTTTTTTACTTCCTACGACAATTGAATGAGAGTAGAAACGAGTGGATTAGAACAATTAGATAGTCTGCCGGTTGTGTGGCGTGGCCCGGGGGACTGGGGGATGTTTGGGCTGCGGGGATCGATCCGGGGCCGCTGGTCATCCCGAGTGGCCGGCGAGATGACCTCTTTAAGACGGGCAAACCCTGCCAGCCGGCTGGAACATGGCCCCCGTCGCAGTAAACTTCCTCCCCGACCAATTGACACACTCTCCCAGACGCCTTGTTTACTTTTTATCCCCTTCTTATATTGAAACTCCGAAATTAGAACGCCGTTTTGATTTCCAGTTACATATTGCCTCGATGAAGTGTTCCCATTTGATTAGGTGGTTTAATTAGGTAAAGTGCAGCCATTAAAAAAGTAGCCTACTTTATTTAGAACTCGAACTTTGCCCTATGAGCCGAACCCTCGAATAGCCACAAAACAAAGTGAAATCGTTTCGGTATGGACATAGATTTGTGAATTCTTCAATCCCTTTGCGTTGTAGTAGCAAAGCCAGTCTATAAACGATGTTCTCAAATAGGAATTATGAAATAGAAGAGAATTTTGGGTTTGGGTGAGCCGTTTGACATAAAACTGTTTAGCCAGATCATCGCAATTCATTCCAATTCATGCCAGTAAAGCCATAGGTCCAATAGAATTGTCAGGGCATAAAACTTCATATATCAGTATCTGAATCTTCAAATAGGAATGACGAAGCATTATTGAAATCTTTCTTCTCCAGTTCAAAATTTTTCTAACGCTTCTTTCTCTTGGTGAAATCATACTGTTGTACTACTAGCCCAGTCACACTAGAATTCAAGACTTCAAATAGGAGAGTCAAAACATCTCTGAATTCTCTGTTCCGCACAATGTCTCATTCCTTTTGACGAGTTCCCATAACAAACAACAATTTGCGTCTTTTACCTTTTGCGGTAATCATCGAAGGTCGTCGCCGGCGCCAGTTCCAGTTCGAAATTGCCGTCTATTGAATTGCGCCTTACGCATTCAACTGTCCACTATTGTACCCGACTATCCCATGTTTCGTCCCCATTTCATATACCTTCTGCTACGTATCTTGCTACTTATTGTTCTTTTCCCATTATTCCCACTCTTCTCCCCTCTCTCTCCGGTTGCTTTTGTTCGTAATCACTTGCGCCGGTTCATCGATCGAACGCCATTCCCCCCGTCATTTTTTCCTTCCTGTAGCTATAAAACTCCGTCTGCTTCTTCGTTGACAACTTCTTCTTATAGCTGCTAACTCCTCCAATATATTGGGGCAACTTTTCATACGATTCGTGACCAAACGGGGTAGAATCATCGCTGGCTAATCAGTTAAATTCCCGGTGAATCCAGCAAACAATGGAGCGCAGAAGGCAATGATGCGCCGCTGGGAATATTTCATTAGTCGCTGGGATGCTTGGAGAGGGGAGAGCAAGAAAGCCGGGGCACGACTCATTGCCCGCTCTCTCTCTTCCCTTTTTATTGTTTTTTCTCTGTTTTGTAGCCTCCTTATCATGTGAAACATCTCGAACAGTTAGTATATATGGCTGGGTAAAACAGTATTAATTTCCGGCGCGGCTCCTGTATTATTGGGTGTGTGTGAGGGAGTGTTGGTAGTATTTACCAGCAACCAGCCGGCTGTCTACCCCCTACCTGTGTGTCCTTTTATCGATCCTCGTCCACGGCTCCGAGAGTTATGCCGGCGATAATCTGCTCGCTTAGTAACTGCCGGCCGCCTCGTCTCGTCTCTGATAACACCTCCCCACCTCCAATCAGCACCTCTCACAGCATTACTCGAACATGGCAAGGCAGTGTATTCTGTAGAATTTCACTTATTAGCAATTCTCGGAACAGAAAAGACTCTTTTGAAAAGAGTGTTATTCACCGTTTGCCACCATACCACTGAGTAAAGCGCAATTGGCAATGAAGACTTTTCAAACTGTTCCAAAACACAAAAATGACAGATATCGGAAAGACTTACTTAGTAATTCCTACAGAATAGAATTAATACAAAAAAGGCGTTCGAAATATAAAAAGTTGGGGTTTCACCAGACTTATTTAGTCCTCCCCTTGTGCAAGGATATATTATTTCGTCAAATTCCAGATCAATTTCAATTATTCCATTGATGACGAAAATGACCCGCTCAAAAAAGCACAGTTCGGAGGTGTTCTTCACCCTTGCCTTTCTATTTTCCCCTCTCTCCCATTGAAGCATCCCTCGCCTAGCTCCAACTACCATATCCCTCTTATCTTGAGTTTTTCTGAAACATCACACAAGAAGGCACACGACTGAATGCACGACTCTTGTTTATTACTTACTAGTATGCCTCCGGCGGCCTTTGGCCGCGTTTGGATTAAAAATGTGACAGTCGAAAAAGATTAGACGGTCGAATAAAACCTGACCGGTCGGATCTTCCTGCTTCTCTAATTGTCTGCCTTTGACGGTCGGATTTGCACAAATGACAGGAGATCTGCCTATTATTAGGGTAGGATTACCATTTGCTGAAACATAGTGGTTCGTTCAAGTTTTATTCATCGATTTCCGCCATACCATTGAGTAAAGGCTATTAGTGAACGGCGACTTTTCAAACCTTTCCAAAACATAAAAAATAAAAGGTCTGTAATGGTTTTTAGAAAAATATGATTAAAGGTCGGATAACATACAATGTTCCATCCGTTTTATTTAATTCCTAGCTTTCATAGGCATATTAGTCTGTCCAATCCTTTCCTTTCATCCTTTCAAATCCTTTCAACAACAGTCAAAGATGGTCAGATGAGTACTCCTTACCTTGTTTTCTGTCCACTCATTCCTCTATTTTCCCCCTCTCCTCTTAAAATACTCCCTCTAATTACTGTGTCTGCTTGTTGTTCTGATTGTTGCTCTGCCCTGCCCTGCCGGCGTTTCGTGTTTCAGGAGAGGGCAGCCGCCCCCATTACAAACAACATCTGCCGAGTCTGCCTCCAGCCGGCGCAATTGTTTCCTGTCTTGCTCTTTTCAGTCAACTTCTTCTGTTTTTGGCTGCCGCCCTCCCCCCCACTTTACTCTTCTCGTCGTTACTCCTACTCCCCCTCCCAATTCTATTTTCCTCTACTTCAACCAGTCTTTATCTATTCTTTTCCTCTTTTTCTAGAAATGTCTCCCGTGTTTCATGCATGTCCAATGGGTTCTCCGTCTTTCTCCTCTGAATATCCACCCAAATTGCCTTTTCTCATTTTGATGCGTCACGGACTCCATCAGGGGACCGGAGAGGGTCTTGTTTTCTTTTCTTCTTCAATGGAACGGGAGGAAAAAAAACGGAAGCCCACCGACAAAACACTTTAGTCTTCGGAGAGGTCTATTCTAGGGGAAGTCTTCTTATTTTCTTCTACAAATGTTTTGAGTCTACATTAAAATCTGTCTTGGCTCTATTGTTCAGTTTTTGTATCCTTTTAATAAGTATTTCGTAAGGTCCAAATTATTCTGAATTTTCTGAAAAAAAAAATTCTTATTCTTTTCCTCTGGTGATTTCTTGGTATTTTTGTTCTTTCTAGAGTTGGTTTTTGGGTTTAGGGTTTTACCCATCGCACATACTGTGACTTCTCCCTATTTCCTTCTTCTAATGTACTGGTGCCACTCTAAAAGTTGTCTCCTTCTTTTGTCCACTATATTTATGAGTGCACAATAGTAGACAAACAGTTTTTCTAGCAAATAGAGCTATTCTCAATGTGTTTCGTTGACTTCATAAAGTTCTTCGTTTCCTGTAGTTCTTTTATTATATTGTTTCTCCAAATTTCCATAAATAGCCTTGGCTCTCTTCTTTTTTGCCACCGTCAATTGGAGCCGGCTCCTTGAGCAGTCCATTTCCATCGCTCTGTTTACATTTGCTCATTCGCATTGAGACAACATCTGTGGCGTTTCCGACACTTTGCCAGCTGTTTCCTCGATTGATCCTCGTTTTTTCTCGTCTATGCAAATGTTTCAACCTTCCCTTATTAGAATTATTCTATCAGTTGTCTTCAGTCAACCAAGGTGTATCTGGCTAGCCCTGAGTCTCTCCTTCCCCCAACTGCCACCTCCCCTTTTAACTCGGTGCTAATCTCTCCCCCATCGAGTGTTTAGTCATATGTTTCGAGTGTGTTGCCGCTCTTCCCCCGGCCCCCTGTCAATCGATAGATGTGTACTTGAGATGCTTTTGCTCGCTTCCCAATCCACCTCCTCTTCTGCTTATTCTGTCCTTTTCCCCGTTTCGTCGGGTAACATAGTCAGCCGCCATTCGACACGCGATCCATGCTCTGCCAATTAGAAACCACTCTCGATAAATCCCCGTCGTTTTGGAAGAAGAAAAAGAGCATAAAGTAATTATCTTAACATAAACCATCCAATGATCCTTTTTCGTCAACTTTTCAAAGCTGGAATATAACTCCATCTCGAAACATAAAATCTAATTCGAACACAAAATCTAACTATAAAATGTTTCGCCGCCCCTTCTAAAGCCACCAAATAGTGCCTCCCCATTGAACATCCTGGCAATCTATTATGATAGTCTGTTTTACAGCTGCGTGTTGCTTTTCCTCTTCCCCGACAGCCGCAATCCGTTTTGACACCGAAATCCGATGCCACAAAGAGACTTTTCGAGTGCATCTCTATCCATTACTCTTTCGAACTTTTCCTTTTCCTTTATGTACTATCCGTCCTTCTTATAGAGGGTCTTCTACTATTCAATTGGTATTTTTTTTCAGTGCCGCACCCCCTATCGAGCCATCCCTTCCTGAAGGATCTTCTCTTACTGTAGATTTCGATTTGGTCACTGCAAAACCGGCACAGGTAGGGCAAAGCTCCCCTAGAAGACAGAGAAATATATCCAGGTAGAAGACGTACGCGAGTCGACGGCTGTTGTTGAAGAGGAGCCGACCCCGCTGCAGAGAAACGGAAGTGGAAGGCGGTAAACTAAATATTCTCTAAACAGTGACTGGAAAGCTTCCTAATTGTTGATATCCCTCGCTCAAAACAGTTTGAAAATGCTGAAGTAATCTTTTGAAGAAAGAAGAGCGATACTTTTCAATATACCAAGGACAATTACCAGCGATTAGAAACTTTTCTGCTTATTGATATTCTCTAATTGAAACCCTTTGAATTCCTCTCTATTTTCAGATCCTGGACGGTGAAGACCTACGAGAATAATATCCGTTTCGATAATCAGAAATTGAAGGTATGTCCCCCCGAGGCTAATAGAAACAAGAATGTTGGCAGATGCCTGACGTGGACTTCGCGACGGCCAACGGCCACCTCCCGAATGGAATTGAGAAGATGAACGGCGAGGAGAACGCCGTCCTCAAGGAGTGGGACCCCCGGCCGCTGGTCAGGAATCTCTATGAGGTTTGTTCGATTGAAATACAAAAAATAGGGGAGAATAGGTCTCGTATGAACCCCGGGTAGAGACCAAGAGGAACCGTTTCTTCACGATGGAAGGACACGTGGAGGTGCCGTCGCAGGAGACGAACACCCTGGCCGAGCTGGAGCGAGAATGGAAGAGCCAGTACATGCGGACCAAGGAGGGACGGCTACAGATATTCGCTGTGAGACCTCGTTTTTAATATTAAACATGGGGGAATATTCAGTCGCATTGTTCGACCGATGCCCCGGCCGAGGAGGTCATCCTCTCGGGATGCGATGTCGACGCCAGCCGGGACGAGAGGACCCTCACGATCCACGGCGGCAAGGACAAAATTCGAATGTTGTTGAGGTGAGTCCGACAATCCTCCAATCCACTACATATCTCCCCCATCATTATTGTTTTTCGCCTGGTTTCTTTCGTATGCGTGAATCCAGCTGTTTTTCGGGAACTGGGAACCACTTCGGATAAACAATTGCTTTTCCCCAAAAATCAGGAAACATATTGTTGAGCCCTAAATTAGTAGAACTTTATGGGTACCACGAAGCGCATAAAATTCAATTCTTGCAAATGTGAGTACCACGATAAGAGTAGCTCTTTCAGGGTACCGTCAAATGTGTTCGACAAGTGGAGACAAGCCCTGCTCTCTCACGCGGCCTCCTCCCAAATTGATGCCTACGTGAAACCGGTACACCGGTCAATGGATCACTTGTCAGAGGTGGGAATTGTCTTTGTTTCAGTGCAGAGATATAGTTACCTTTTCTGGATTCTACTGATTCAACCTACTTATAGTGTCGGAAAGTGAATATTGCTCATTTTCAGCGAGTGGTGATAATCGAGATCGGGTCGTGTTCCGTCCGAGGCGGTCGCCTGACCCAGGAGCCGTCCCTCCCCCAGTCCTTCTTCCCCGCCATCGGGGTACGGACAGGAGACGGCAAGATCATCGTCGGAGAGGATGCCTACACTCCCCACGTACTCGTCTCTTCTATCCCAACAACAGAGAGATGTTCAGGTCCGGCACCAGGGAGAATTCGTCCGTCCCATCCAGGCTTCCGACCCCGCCGTCGAGAGGTACACAATGGACAAGGAGGTAGTCAAGGCCTGTATGAACAAGGTCGTCTCCGATCTGCAGATTGATCCCAAGAAATATAAGGTACGTACTAGCAATTATGTTTCCTATAAAAGACTGATAAAGCCTCGCCATACCATAAAATAATCTGAGTTTGCAGGTGCTTCTCTCGATTCCCCAGAATATCCCGATCGTTCTCATTAGCGAACTCCTCACCGTCGCCCTTCAAGACATCAAATTCCAGGTGCTTCACCGCTAATTTATTATGATCGTCTAATTTCTAGGGAGCGGCGATAACGAGACAGCCTTCCCTGATATTGTATGCCTACGATGTGACAACGGGAGTCGTCGTGGATATTGGAGACCGGCTGAACATTGTCCCGGTCATCGATGGTTGGTTATTTATGAAGAGACAGAGTAACGAGAGAGAATCTAGGGTACGTGGTCGACTCGGCCATCTGTTCCATCCCATACGGCGCCACTCAAGTCCGGGAAGCCCTGAGATCGGATCTCTGTGCCCACAACAAAGGACTCTACTCATTCCAGAGCCCGATCGAGAAACTGATCCTCAGATACGTCATGGAACAGGTATGGATAACACTATACAATCGAATGGTACCCCTCCCAGGGTCGAAATTTTATTTAATCAAAGAGACGAATTTCAGGTCTCCCATGCGAATGTAGGTAAAACGAGTGCTGCCCTTTTCCCTCTCACGTGGCGCTTACTCTAACATTTCTCTTCCGTTTTCTAATGGTTTTCGTAGCTTTTTTAATCGAAAGCGGTTGTGCTTTACAAGAGGCCTAAATTTATAACATTGCAAGGGCATTCCCCTGATTACAGAAATAACAGTCTTGTCCTTTAGAAGTGTCGATAAAGCAATAAAAATTCCAGGTCTGCTATGTTCCGGAAGACTACGCAAACGAGGAGAAATCCCACTCGAAGGATGTCCACGTCTCCTTGGATGAATTCAACCCGACTCACGGAATGCCCACCAAATTTAATGTAGCGCAGAAACGGGTAGAAACAAAGATACGGGTTTAGATCGACAGCTCGCGTTTCACCTGTACCGAGGGACTGTTTAGACCGAAGAAATGGGGTCTCGACACGAAGGGACTACACCAACTGGTACACGAAGCCGTTCAGAATAGCCCCATCGATGCCAGGAGGATTCTATACAGGTTAGAATATTAGAGGCAATTGATTTTGACTGATCCTTGTATCTTATATGGGGAAACTGAAACATTACAGGAATATCTACCTCGCCGGCGGGGCGTCGCTCCTCCCCGGTCTGGCCGAGAAATTAGAACAGGAACTGGCCAACATCGTCCCGAATACTATCCATACACAGGTATTATCCTCGCTTTTTTCCCTTAAACCCCCTAAAATCTATAGGTACACATCTCCCCGTGGCGGTATAACGCGGCCTTCCTCGGGGCCCAGGTGGTGGCCTCCTCGTCGACCTTCGAGGATCAGTGTGTCACGACCGAGGACCTTCCGAAATTCCTCTACAACTTGTCTACTTCCACCTTTTAATTCCATCCAATTTCTAGTTCCATTCTAGGCATTTATAGCTTTCTTTTTGTTGTTTCTAGCCTTTCCTTCCTTCCCGTACGGACTAAACAGAAAGCGGAGCTTCGTTCGCCCCCTTATATCACCCCCTCTCATTATTTATGCCGTGTACAGAACCAGTCGACCGTCTCTAGCTTCTCCCCCCAGTTATTTTCAACCGAATGTGATATCCCCGTCTGTCTATTCACACACAAACACGCTTATTATCCCCGTTTTGGAAAGACCCACAAATTATCGCAAATCTATCCGGATAGTCCAAATAAAGCTTTTATTCTACTCCGTTTCGGGCTTCGGTTGTAGCTGGCACCATATTCAAAGGACGGATGAAACCTTACAAGAAGTATAGATCCACCCCATTTTCAGGGAACTGGCTACAGGAACGCGTTTTTGAGAGGCCAGAACTAGACCATTCGATTCCCCTAGAACCCCCTAACAAATGAACATTAACTCCTCAAATCTTACAGAGGGAAATTCGCAAACAGGCGGTCAAGAAGTAAAGAGCCACCTCCGGAAACGCATCTGTTTCGCCACCTTTTATTCCAAATACCCAGGCAACGTCCTCTAGACGAACTATTTCAAATCTCGCACCATGGGTAGCTCTCTAGGGCCGTCTGGAAGAGTAGTCGACCAATTTTCTAAACTGTTACTTTATCGTCAGATTTTGGTGATTTTTCGGTCTATCGTGTGTTATGTACTTTCGTGTTTTAAACGTTGTGGGGTTTCAGCGTAGTGCGCTCGCTTGGTTTCATGATGATGACCGTGCCCGTGGATCCGTTGTTGGAGCTGGTAACGTCCTCGGCGACGTACGCCCTGATCCGAGGCTGCTGCTTCTGAAGGAGGACCTGTTAGTGATTTTTCGGTCTATTTGCAGGGGCAATTCCCTTTCTACGGCAAGCCGGCTACAAGGTATTTTTCGAAATTTTATGGGCTCGGTGACAGTTTATGGATACCGGAGCTTTTTATCTTTACGTCTTTATGAGAACCTCTTGAAAGTTTTGAAGAGAAATTTTTTTCAACTTTTTCTAAAGTAACTTCCTAAGAGTTTCTTCAACGGGTTACATTAATATTTTCTTTAGAAGGGGATGGTGGAGCTGAAAGATGTGGATAGACGCCCTTCTCCTGGTGTTGATCTTCCTCTCCACAACTTCTTTTCGGTCAACTTGAAGAATGTCAAGACTACTGTCGTCGATGTCGTGGTGGAAATCCGAAAGGAGTACGGCTTCTGTTTGGCTCTCAACAAGACAGTGGTACTGTTAGAAGGCGGCGAGGAGCATCCCTGGAAACGAGTACTACTTGAAGGGAGTAAGGTGTTTGCGGGTCCGGCGTGCTGCCGTTCTACTGGCTCTATTCTGATCAGGTTCCAGCCTGGCTGGCGCCACTCGGTGAAGAACAACTTCAGTAGGAGACTTTACAATGATCCAATAATGCGAATATTTTAGAGTATAGTCCTTTTCCGAAAAATAGGGTTACAGTACATTTTTCTCCTCGGGACCTTTTGAGCAGCATGCGACCGCCGCGGTTTCACATTTCAAATTTGTTCAATTTTTTCGTTGTTTTTCGATTTGATTCTCTTTTTCCTCTGTATTACTTGTATTCAGCTTATTTCTTTGTGTTTTTACTCAATTGAACTAGATTATCTTGCCGTTATTTCACTCCGTAGTACATTTATATTTCAGGTATTCCAAGCTCTCAACTTCAAAAGATGGTCATCATTGGAAAATTCGCCACCAAAAGAAATATTGTTAGTTATAGTTCTTTTTTTAGTGAATATTGTAAAAACACCCGGAATACGCGCTGACCGTGTGCAGCAGCACTGAGAACGATGGCATGAGCATTAGTAACATAGTTTCTTACTGCTGCATTTTTGTTTCTAATCTAAAATGTGCTTGGTTTATGCTCTCATGCTTCCGGTTGTTTACATTTCTATTCCTTTACACATATTTATTTCATTGTTTAGGATTGTAAAACAATAAATGAATATATAATTCGTTTTCTTGATGATATTCCATTTGCGAAAGCAAAAGGCAACAGTGTTTGTGATAAAACACGGGAAGTTGTCCGCCGCGTTCATTTCTTCTTTTCCAACCTCGCGGATGTCGTCGATCAAGATATTCCTGCTTTAAAAGATGCCCAAGAACTGACGACGTTCGCCACTGTATTATGTGCTAAAACGGTCAAAAAAGCTACAGCAGAACCATACAACCCATCTGACGACATGGAGACCCAGGAGTGGGCTATCGACTAGGAGCCGTCGACGAGTGATTTGGTAGTGGGCAAGCCGACGGATGTCAACAAGCTGGCCGTGGATGTCTCCCAGGTTCAGTTGCTCGAATGGACTGACAGTGAGCTTTTCGTATCGAAAAGTGTAACCACAAATTTAGCCAACGGCATTGTGAAAACTATGTTCTCCTGGTCGCCTTCGGAAGAGGAACTGGCCAAGTTTCACAAATTCAAGGATTCTGGAAATGTTCGTCGACTCTCTGCCACGAATCGGCTCGCAGGCGTCCCCTACGGCTACTACACCCAGACGGTCGCCGTTAGGCTCAAAAGCTGAAGAAGCGCTTCGGTCCGTAGAACGATACTAATAACTGACATCAAAATCCGAAATAAATGGCACAGCTGCCTGTAATCCTTGTGTTCTTTGTTTCCTTTCGTGATTAGAGTCTTTTTTCTTTCTCCTCCAGACATCCTCCAATCCGTCTCGATTCGCCTCGTCCAATTCGCTACCAACGGCTCTAGGACTATCTTTAGTCTGTCAAAATGAAGGAGATTCGAGATTGAGGCGATTGAGTCGTTCTCCTCACATTTGGCAGTGTAAATCAGTTATTTTCTGCAATATGCGCACGGAGGACCTTCAGAAATTTTTTTTAATATCCTTATGGGATCAAAAAGAAGCTGTAACCGGTATATTCTTTCTTTCGGCTTCCGTTCCCGAGGACATTGTGCATGTCAGAAGAATGCAATCTTCTTCCATAATCGCCAAATGTAGTCTATTTGAATCCCCCAAAGACATATCTCAAAACAAGACATCTCTTCATAACAGAAAAGAACATCTGTTCAAATATTGTGCCAATCCGTTTAGTATAAATCTCTCCTTCTCGTCTACGACAATGATCTTTTCAAATGCGTCTCGAAATCGTCTTCTTCCTCTCTTTTTTGGTATAAAGACTACGGTAACCGAGTATCTCCTTTCCAGACAATTGTCCATGGAGTGAGTAGACTGCCCTACAATGCCGATCAGATCAATGAATTGCAGAAAATATTCGGGTAATTTGATATTTTCATGCTTTTTGGGAACTTTTAATTAGTAAGGACAAAATGTCTCTGATATGACTGCGATCAATTGACCGTTTCAGTGTTCAGCTGTTGCCTGACGATGCCCGACGAGAGAAACTGATCAACTTCCTTCAACAGCCATTGACGGCGAATCAGAAACAGAAACTGTTGAATGTCTGGAGACACACCAACGACAAGAGGACGCCATTCCGGAGAAGGAGGAGCGCGGGAGAAGGAGACACTGGACTGGAGTCTTCAGAACGATTCGAAGCTAAATTTTAGAGGTTTCTCAGTCGGCATTCTCAATCCAAAATAAATCAGTTATGATTTGGAAATGAAGATATTACTGGCATCAATTCTAGAAATTAGAAAGGGGAACACCTCATATTATTTCCTGTTTCGGGGGCAACTTATAAAGAAAAATTGGCGTCGCTCTCTTGTTTAGTCCTTTTGAATTTCTACGATTGACAAACAGCTCTCTTGATCTCGGGAAAGTACTCTCCCCGGTTACTGTAGCCTGTTCGGAAGACGCCGGGCATAGTCTTCAAGACGATCCATAGCAAACTAAACACTAGAAGTTTTTGTTTCATTGAATAATATTGATATTGATAAAATGCTCAAAGACCCATTAGCCTGAAGTTGATAGTGAGAAGAATAAATGGTCTCCCCGAAACATTTCCTCCCCATTGAAGAACAATCTACCCGGACTAATATTTATTTTTGACTCCAAATGTCACCCGCCGTCAGTGTCCGGAATGTCTTGGAATGGCCCTTCTTCTTCTCCTCTCGCATCAGTCTGTCCAGCAACAGCTTCGGCTCCATATATTCCTATACTTCGAGTCTGACAAAAGGGAAAAGAGATCACCTCATAGGCCCCCATCTGGTAGGTGCCCCAGTGGACCCCGATGGTCATCTCCGACCGGACGTCTTTGTGGATCTCGACCGCCTCCACCGGACTGATGTGCTGGGCCTTCATGAACCATCTGAACTTATTTTAAGGGTGATAAAAGGGGGAAGAGGGACCTGGGCTCGAAGCATCCAATTGGAATGGCCGCCAAGTCGAAGGATCCGAACTTCCGACCGATTTTGATGAACTCGTCTCTACAGTAACCCGTGTCGCCGCTGTAGTAGAACTTCTTCGTCGGGCCGACCACTGCCCAGCCGGACCACAGTCTCTAAAACATATATTTTTTGTTTTAATGGTTACATAAAGACCCTCTTTCACTATGCCGCCTGCCTACCTCATTTCTGTCGAGCGGTCCTCGTTGTCCCCAGTGTTGGGCGGGTAGACACCAGATTTCGAATGGTTTCCCGTCGACGAAGGCCGTCACATTCTCTCCCCTAAATCCCTCTTCTCTCCTTCTTCCTCTAATCCAAAACAGACCAGTTCATTTCGACGACAGCCGCCTGGATGCCCTCTCCGTCCATCCACTTCTTCATTCCCAACGGCACGTACCATCTCATCTCCGGATTTTCCCGGTCGATCTTCTTCACCGTCTCCTTGTCCAAATGATCGTAGTGGTCGTGAGAAATTACAGCGAAATCAATCTGGAAGGGGTACTGTAGAATGAGGGGGGACTAGGGGGAGCCTTGGGAAGATCGTCGAGTTTCATCGGCGGCGGGCGGTATCGTTTGGCACCGAGGAGAGGCACCGGGCTGGCCTTATCCACCCAAATTGGATCGGTTATAAATCTGTAAAGAAGATATTATTCGCATCAATTCTAGAAAAATGAAGCCTTTATATTGTTTCTTGTTTCGAGCGCGGCTAATAAGAAAAGGCTGGAACGTTAGAGTTACAGTTTATCCTCTGTTCGATTTTCTTCGAATATTTCTTGATTTTTGAGTAAATTTATCCGAGGAGCTGGCTTTTATACTTACTGTGGAAACGGACAATTATGAAAATAAGCGTTACATTATCTGTAATGTTTCGCCTGTGACTAATAAGGAACAGCCAAAACACAAAAGTAATCGTCAGGCTATGTGCAATAAAAAGAAAACCGACGTGGCGCCTTCCATGTGAACGAGGACGGTCGAGTGTCCCAGCCAGGCGGCGTAGAGGTCAGCTCTCGAGGAAAAGTTCGTCAGCGTCTTCACCGGCAGGGTTTTATCCAAGATCTGAAACCATTTCTACATCAAAATATCAAATTCCAACCTCTTGTTTCGGTGTTTTTCCGAGATTTTTCTCCGTGAAGAAGACTTTGACCACGTTGAACACGCCCGGCACTCCTGTCCAATTTGTGAAAGATTTCGGGTTGGAAAAGGTGCCGCCTTCGATAATAGGACGGGCGAATTGGACTGGCTCGCTCTCTGATGTACTCTAAAAAATAGAAATAACAAAAAGAAGAGAAGGCGAGGTACCGGAGAGAGTTGAAGAGAAGAAGAAGACATGATGAGGAGGAGGAGGGGGACAGCTCCCATGGCGCGGCTTCTCTCCTCCGGGGAGAGAGCGGACGAGAGTATTTTGGCAGCTGACCCGGCTGATTGATGGAGACGAGCTCTGACGAGCGACGATCCCCGGACAGGACAACGAAAAAAAAGAAAGACAACCCCAGCCCATTTATTTCCGTCTCGACGAGATCTTATCGCTCATTCGACAAATCGTGATACTCGACGACGCTCTTTCGCAGACACGCCGCCTTCTCAATCACCTTATTCCCTATTCTGAAACATTTCTATTGTTTTTGGATGGAATAAATCATACCGGGGGCTGTCTTCCCCCATCCTTCAGCCGCTGGTCATATATTTCCACCAAAGTACTGAGAATTTCAAAGGCGTGGAATGGAAAAACGTGGATAAAGGAGGTTTTCAACTGAAAGGGACAGATTTAAATGGTATCGGAGGGAACCTGTTGACGGGTAAACAGCAGACGGTCAGATGAGGCCCGGGAATGCCAGATGTCAACATATTTATCGAGGAGGATGTCCGTGTTCTTTAGTCGATCTTCGCCGGAAAGTGCGGAACAGAGGAAGGCACAGATATCGACGGCCGGGATGGACAGCGTCGGGAAACAGGGGATAAGATTGGAGTAGAGGGGAGGATTCAACTGTGATCAGAGTAGAACATTGTATGGAAGAGAGGGGAAACGGTCCAATGAAATATATAGAAAACTGGGAAAAGGCAGACAAAAGACTATTCTACTACTACAAGAATGCGATCGGGGTCTAAATGAGCCATTCGAAACGTTGAACTGTATTTACTCAATTGGATGACTCGAATTGAATTGGTTCCACGGATTGGCAGATCTACTGATAGCAGACAATTTATGAGCATAATGAAAGAGTTAAAATTGGAAAAGCGAACTCAAATCAGTTGTCAAATATGTTTAGACGAATGCTTTAGGAAAAGGAGCAGAACAGAATCCAATTGGTTTTTAGGAAGGAGTTCTTCTGTGACCGATCTGTAGAATGCCACACAAAAGAGAGGAGATACAAGTAGCGCCGTCAAACCCGATAGAATTTAGAACAATAATCGCGGCGGAGTGACCAAAAGACATAAAATATTGCACTTGTAACATTGAAAATCAATTGAACTAACCAGTGTTTTCGGAGCAGTTTCTACTTTTTGGATAGTGCTATAGAAGGCGGGGATTGAACATTCCCTAGTCAGTAGATGAATACAAGTATGGCCCCTGGAACACAGCTCAATGTCTCACCTGTTCCACTTCGGATAGGGTCAAATTGTCGACAATGTGTACTTCTTCGAGGTTGTCGAAGAACGGGAGGATGAGGAAGCCTTTGGAGGGATTGGAGGCCGAGAAACGGCGAGCCGCGTACAACTGGGCCACTGTCTCTCCACTTTATGGGTTTCAAACCTTGGCTACTTTCAATCCCGGTGTTCGATGTTCTTCAAATGTTTCATACCTCGATGTTGTGCATCTAAATTTCGAAATTTATCGAGCTTACCGATCAATGCTGAACGAATAGGGAATTAGATAGACTACCCGTTTAATAAGATCCTCGAAACCTTCGGCCCTCGCATAATTCTCGTCGTATTCCATTTGTGGCAACAGGGAACAGATCTCAAATCATCTTTTTTGTGTAATCCAGTATTTTCATACCTTTACACAGTCTATCGGGCAGTTTATGAGAATTATCTGGCCAATCCGGGTGAATCAAAGCTATTCGGGAGATGAAACCCTGAATTTCTGGCTATTCTCAGCAACAACGCCCCTACTTTTCCTTCTCCAATTTGTGTCAGAGACCGGTTCGGATCTATTTTACATGGAACGCCGAGAGCAGAGGAGAGAACGTCTTCTATGTCTTCCCAGTGGGCGTAGGTCTCCAGGAGACCGGATCCCTTGTCGCAGAGGGGCATGGGGAGAGTGTTGGAATGTTTCGGTCAGACTAAGTAAATTGGGGAGGGAGATATATTCACTACTTCATTGTAGGACATTTGAATATTATTCAAAAGAAGAGCGTATAGATGGGGAAAAATAGGGAAAGTTGCAAATTGGCCAATTCAGAACTGGAACACTGAGGAAACCAAAATGAGGTAGATAACGGAGAGGAATGTCACCATGGCGGGCCGGGAAAGATCAGAGATCACTGTGGCTCTATTTGAACGGGTCATCGAGTGATATAGCAGAAGAACCTCCCATTTTATGTCTATCCCGAAACAAAATAAAACTTTTAATCTATTTGAAAGAATTTACAACAACAATAACATCATATGGAAGAGGGAGACGAATCATGTCGGCTTCACGTTCTCTTTATTATGACGGAAGATTTTCGTCAGCGATTCTTGTACCTGAATTTCGTCTTTGGAGTGACATTAGAGTGAACTGACCATATTCCCCACGTTACTGCCGGGATTGACGAGATTCGTGATATGGTGATAGGTCCTCCCTTTTGGGGAAATGGCCAGGAATTGGGAACGGTAGAAGGAGATGGCCTCCTCGCTTGTGTGCACCTGAAAAGAATAGTGATGATTTGTTTGGGGGAAGAACAAATGTTTCATGGTCAGTTGATAATGGGGGACAGCAATGTGTTTCAGTCAGTCAGTACCATGCCGAAACCAGGATATTTTTTCTATCGGATGATTAGAAACATCACAAAGAAGACAAAGCCTGTTCTTCGGTTGAAAACAGACCAAATGCGATGACTGAATGTTTCACGGCCACTTGAAATGGGAAGAAAGGCCGACCTTACATTACGATCAGCGTTTTAGTCGCCTTTCGAATTATACAAAATGGGGATTTCAGTGGAAGCAGTGTGGAACAAGACCCCTCACGTTGGGGGATAGGGGGCGCGGTGGGAAAAATTTGTTACGAGGGGTTCCTACTGTAGTCCCACTCACGTGGTTGGCGAGTCTCTCGAATTTCATGGCGAGTGCCTTCTCCTCGAAGATGTCGACCCTGTTCAAAAAGATGATAATCCCCGCGTTGGAGAGCAGCTCGTGGGCCAGGATCTCCTTATAAACTTTGAGGGCCTTATCCTTGAGATATCCCTGAAATGGGCGACCTTATTAGGGGGACAATGGCGGCCGGCCTACGTCAATGAACTCCGGATCACAGATTTCGGCGAGGTCGACGAGGAAAAAAACGGCGGCGGTGCCCTTGTAGAAGTCGGACCAGTAGCGGCGGGCGATGTGGTGGCCGGGCAGCTCGAGGAGCCTGAAGTGGTTGAATGTGGCCTCGGGGGGACAACAGTCTAGTAGACAACTACCGCCGGGGAATATGCTGAAAACACAACAAGATTCCCCCGCTATCAATATCTTTTTTCCTGTTCATTATCGCCAGACTTCCAAGTATCTTTCCTCGCCCTGCCAGTCATACATAGGCAACGTGAAACCCAAAAAATACAGTATCTTCCCATTTTGACCCATTCAAAAGGATACGATAGAAAAGAATCAGATGAGCCCCAATTTCCAATGGAAATCTCAGGTTTTTTACCGGCAGATCGCTCAATTTCCGCTTGCTCATTTAAGATTATTGTGCCACTTTCATTCTTGTTATGGGCTAGCTTAGGGAGGTTGAAACCCATAAATTATAGCCTTCTTTCCGATTGGTTCCTGCATACGAAAGAGCACAAAGTCCTATAGCCGTGGAATATCCACGAAAAGAGAGAGAACTATTCTGTTTTTAAAGTTTTTCAGTACATCAGTAAGGCATCTAGTATCGTCTCCCATCCCGCTCTTGTAACATAAGACAGGTGAAACCACTCAAATACCGTGTTCTCTCCAATATTTTCAATTTTCCTCCTTTTTTTGTGAATTTTATCAAACAGTGGTAAACAGTTTTTGGTACCCACCTGAATCTGTCGTGCCCCGACCGGACCATATAGTCCGAGAGTCCACAGGTCGGCGCATAAGCCAGGAGGACGTCTATCTCCGTCGGAATATAGTTAACCGCCAGGATTCGTTCCGTATTCTTCAAGAAACTGAACAAGGCCATCTTTTTAGGGGGATCGACTGGTTCTTACTATTGATAATTCTTTAGCATTTTGGGCATGTGTCGATTGGCGGCGATACAGGCTTCGTAGAGACCGCTACGGAAGAGACGCGTCAGGGACTCTTGGACCGTCGAATTGAGGCTTTCACGGTGGCGGAATTCCGATAAAACTCGGAAATCTTCCTGGAATTGGGGATCTCTCTTTGTAAAATAATGAAAACGACTATGTTTCGGGGGTCCTTCTTATTTTACCCTTGGCAATTCATTCTGATCACAATAATTCCAGTAGATTGACACAGACTCACCATGTATTGCGGTAGCATTTCGATCTCCAATTCGAGTATCTGCACTTCCAGCTGTCGATATATCTGTATCAGGTACTGCTGCACCGTGTGAATATAGAATTCCAGTTCGAGATTTCCTGTTTTGCTGTACTTTCTGAATCGAGCCCGTGTTATTCTGCTCCTCTTCCGTACTCACACTAATTGCCGACAGAGAGTCGTCTTCCCACTGTCCATACATCCTGAATTCTCTCTTTTCCCCTATTTTTTCTGTTCCTTACCGAGTACTAATATCTTCGGGAGGAGTTCCAAGTCGTCGGTGCTCGTCGTCCGGAAGAGGACTTTGTTCCCAAGGGAAGAAGGAGTCGAGCCCATTGGAACATTCACCGGGGAGGAGAGAAACTGCAAAGAGGATTAATAGGGAATAAATTGAGGGGGAAGAGAAGTACAAAAGGATAATATGGGGAGGGGTCTAATTGCCCTTTCTCTCTCTCTATAATCAGCTGATCCGACTTTTCCCCGGGGGAGAGGGGAGACGAGGGAGAGAAGAAGAGCATCCATGGAGACGACAAGATTATGAACAGAGGCGGCCACACCCCTGATGGGTGATTACCCGTCTCTCTCTCTCTAGAGGTGGGAGGAAATTAAGGGGATTAGAGGGGACTGGGAGACAGTTAATCACAAGGGAAAAAGTCAGGAAAAGGACAAGAATTGGGAACAACATATTGCGAGTTTAGTATCAACAGCCGCTAGTGCTAGCGTGTTATCAAATAAGGGCAGCGGAACATATTAAAAATTTGTTGGCTACAATTTCGGAAAATATTTTTTGTGTTACAGTCAATGTATAAAACGAATATACTGGAATGATCGTACAGATTTCGGAATCATGGGTTCATTCGTTGATATCATTTCCCGAGAGCGTCAAGCAACTATCACTAGATCCATCTCCTATTCTACTTTTCAATTTCCCATCAGCAGACGGCCACCTTCCTGATGGTTGGCTTTATTCCCCACAGCTTTATACAACAGAAAATATAGGGGTTTGAGTGGTTAGAGGGTGGATAACCATGAGAAAAGGAACAAAACAGGTGCCCCCGGAGGCAAACAGACAGTTTACTCCTCTGCTTTCTCCCTCTCCCTCCAATTAGTATTATTTATGCCTCCCTGCCTCCACCTACTCACTTCAGACGAAACATTTCAACATGTGTCTGATCTGGTGGCAAGTGTAGATCGCCACTAGTTTTATAATGAAGCACGTGGAGTTGCGCAAGGTTCGAAGAAAAAGATCAAATGACAGCTCCGGATTAATTGAGTGGCTGTCTGGATAAGAAGGGATTCAAAATGCAAGGGATAACTAGAGGTAAAAGAGACATTTGGTTTTAAAAAGACGATAAAATATTAAAAGAAGTAAAAAGAAGATTCATGAAAGTGGAAATTGATGAAAAGGGTCTGGGCAAGGCTGGCTATTCAAAAGTGCGTCTGATATTATCCTCCTCCGTGCTCTAAAATCTAAAGTTGTGCTCCTAATCCCTCCACCAATTGGCACAGATTTCATTAATCGTAGCCTCCCTCTACGTAATCAGTACCTTTGATTGCTTGCAAAGGTTGGAATGGCAAATTGCAAAGCATCAACATTTTGATAAAATGAGCGAAAAGAATCAGTTCTGCCATAGAAAGAAATTATTCGCTTGTGATGCGAGGAAAGATGGAAATGACACCAATCACAGCAAAAAAACTGTTGGTTGATGAAGATAATGCTCCAAATAAAGAATGTTTCAAAAGAGCGATAAAAAGCAAGAATTTGCTAAAGTTCGTCTGATAGGATTTTTCTCTGTTGTGGGGAAATAAAGTGAAAAGGGAACATTGTAGGTCAACATACTATTTCAAAAGTTTTATTAGAAGGAAAAGAAGAAGGCCGATTAGATTGAGTCAAGGTGTGGGTAATCAGGTCCGTACAAGCGAAGCACCAGGTGCCAATTGACTAAAGCTGCAAAAGTGCCCTTGAATTTACAATTACCATCAAAACGTAACAGATATAGAGCAATTGTTCATCAAAAGTGAAGCCAAAAATATAGGAAATCGTTGGCGCGAAAGGTATCCATGGCACTTTATCAAAGAGGCTTCAGCTGTGCAGAAAATCATCAAATGAATGTAATTTACGGCTCATTCATGGTTGTTGGTGAGCATCGATCATGGAGTAATCTGTTGTCAAGATATAATTCGCTTGTTGAAAAAATGGGGTAAGGTATCTCTTTTTGTATAGCGGCAAAATTATGGACATTCTAGACGAATGTCAACAAAAAGTGAACAATTCGCCCCAGAGCTACTGACGAAAAGTCACGGCTAGGACATCGACGCTGGGGTAATTCGGAAGGAGCTCAAAGAAGTGCGTCGAAAACAGCCGTTATTTGTGGTATTGTTCCCCTTTTGTAGCATCCTTCCATTCCCAAATATTGTTCCCTTTTTGTACCCTCCTTGTAAACACAAATAACACTTTTTGTTGAGATTTCTCTTTTTCCAACAAGCGAATTGTTCACTTTTTGTTGACATTCGTCTAGAATGTCCATAATTTTGCCGCTATACAAAAAGAGATACCTTACCCTAAAGAAAAAAAAGCGATACCGGCAGAAACAACTTTTTTTCTAATTGAAATTGCATCTAATTATTATTTTTGTTTTATTTTGTTTTTTTTGTTATACACCCGGAACCACTCTGGGTGATATACCTATAAAGTAAAAGAGTTTTTGTATGTCCGGGGTTCGAACCCGGAAGCCTAGGATCCCCAGACAGCGCGCTTGCCGATTGCGCCACTTGGCCATGCAGGGGGACGGACGGCGCACTTTTCTAAACGCGTTTGTCGTTTGTTCTCGCTTATTTCATGGCCAAACTTCATCAAACTTGGGTCACTAGTGCAACTTTGTACGGCGCACCCGCCGCAATCAAAACAAATTGAGGTCCTTCAGAAGGAAAAAGAGTTATACGCACAAACGTCATTACGTAACTTAGCCTTTCACAGGGGTAAACACAAATAACGCGCAGCGCTAATTCTCGCCCAGGTTTTCTTCTTTTTTATAAACAAGGCACTCATCGAATAGGTAAGTAGTTTGTAAGTTTGTGCATGATTGCTTTTCAATTATAACTTATTCAGATTTCATAAACAATTCTGATGAAATGGAAACTTATTGTACATGCGAAGAGATTGTAGTCCATGTTGGTTATTTATAGGTGAAGTTTGAACGCAAGTTTTTATTTTGTGGCTGTCATTGCTTTCTTTTATCGAGACGTCGCCCAGGAGTGGTGAAAAGATAGGAATTTATAAGATTTGTATGGATTTCTTCTCTACTGAATGGAGGATTACGGAAATGTCACTTGATTGGGATCGTCACGAGTACTACTACGAAATAGAGAATCGAAACACAACGTGTATTTTGTGTGCCGGATATTAACAAACATATTGTTAATTTTTCTTTGCTAATCACTTTATACACGTGCTCATGATCACAAGATGAGGTCGAAGGTGGAAGAGGGGGGAAAGGGTCATGGGACAACAATTACGAGTCAGTGTGGAATGATAGCGGATTTTCAGAAAGTTTCAAGCAATCTGAAAGGAGGTAAAGTGATAAAATACTCGCGAACATTTGTGTGAAATATCAGTAAATGAAAAAGGATGAATAGAGATTTGGTTCAGGTATCGTAAAGGTGGGAGCAAGCTGTGGCTCTGCGAGCTAATTGAGTAGACGGCATTGACGCAAATATTTCTCTGAAGCTAAATTATTCCACTCGGACAATTGTTTCATTTTTCACCTTTCATATTTCTTTTCTACAGGCTTACAAACTTGCCTTCTTTGGGTAGACGGAGTAAAGATGTCGTGTTACCCTTCCATGACATGAAAAATGACTGGAAATGTCGAAATTCCTGTAAAAAATACCTTTCGCCACTTTTCATCTATCCGCCTGTTAGAATGTGGCTAGTTACCCCAGCCAAGTCAGATTTTTGGCTGGCATTGTTTTCCAAAGCCGCAGAGTTGTCCCTCTTGCTTCTTCTGCTGCAATCTCTTCCCACGTATGTTTTATGACTATTGGTAATCCCTCATTCCAGTCAACCTTCACCCTCTTGTTGGTGTCTTTCCAACGCGACCAATATCACCGAGCCGTGCGTGGTCCAGCCGCAGTCTTCCGAAGTTTACGTCTTCTGCCCTTTCATATTTCATCGGATACTCTCCCTTCTCATATACTTTTCCTGTGTTGCTAGCCTTGTTCAGAGTCTTCTCTGCTTGCGCCTTCCAATCCATAGCCTCCATTTCCTGAGTCTTTCTTTCTTCCAATTAACTAGTACGATCCCTTTCAATCATTTTATGTCCATTTCAGTTGGCATCTCCATTCCTCTCCTTATCTGCTACTGGCAATGGGAATCTCAAGAATTTCCACTGTACAAGTCCATTCCTGAGCTGAATATCGTCATTTGGCATCTTCTACTACTTCAGGCAATCTTCTTCGTCTTCTCCTTTCACAGAAGTTACCATCACATGTGGAGTAATTACAAGCTTTTTTCTGATTGATGAAGATTTTATGGATAATTAAATTTTCTTTCGTTCTATAACACTGATTATTGGTTTTGAAATTTATATATTTGGGAAAATCGTTGCTTACGAATCACATTGAATGACGAGTGGAAAGAAAAAGAATAGATTTTAGTGGCAATAGAGGGGTGAAATGGCTGGGAATATAGCCGCAAAGAATCAGCGATGGGCGTCGACGTGCGATTTAGCCTTCTCGCGTCACAAGGCTTTGAAACTAAAATTCCCAGTGGAAACTCGCTGAACATTAAAATAATTATCAGCTAATCTCCAACTGCCTGGGCGCTACCCAGACATTTTTCTGAAAATAGAACAATTTTCTAAAAAGGTATGAAACTAACTATCGTCATCCTCCTCCCATAGGTGGGCACGACATTCCACTGGACTGAGGTAGACGGCCAATTTGTCGACGGTTAGTGCCTGGTCCTCCTCCTCCTATACAAAGAAAATATTAGATATAGAGGCTTGACTAACCACCTCGTCCTGGACCACCAGGACCACCACTTCCTGGCCAACGTCCACCGCCGCCACCTCCTCCAGCTGTGCCTCCCCCAGTACGTCTCAGATGGCTGCGGTTGTCATTCGCACTGGCCGTTGAGGTATCCAATCCGAAAAGAGACTTGAAACTGCAAATCAACAATAATTATTCATAATCATCCGTTATTTCATGAAATGCTACATTTCAAAATCGTAGCAAAAAACTCACAAAAATAAGATGACTGAGAAAAAATTGAGGAACGCTGCTATAATCGAGAAGTGGTGCTCCACCACATTTCCGCCTGAAATAACAGAAATATTTCTATAGTTAGAAGCATAGAAGTAATTGTTTAGAAATGAAGCTTACTGGAATCGACGTACACCATTTTGTTGTGTGTAGTGGATCTACTCAAGCATCTGAAAATTGAAGATGAACATGGAGAACACATAGAAACAGGGAAAAGAAGAAGTAACAGAGAAAAGGGATGGTGAACCATGTGGTTTCAGTGAAACGTCACCTTTCTGTATTTCTTCATACGGCCTTGTAAACAGCGGGTATACCCCGCGGATTCGGCCAAATCCACTCAAATGTTATCATGTTTTCGTCTAGTTCGTCTCGCTTCCATTAATTATGCTTCTTATTCTGCCTTGTTTTCAATTTAGAATACTCGACATACTCAATAGGATAAGCGTTGTAATAGATTTACGCTCCCACTGCAACAATTACTTCGCGTTTACTGCTTTTGGCGTCGAAGAACGTTCAGTAAATTTGTAAAGCGTTTTGTATGCTCACCGGCAGTTGCTTTCGATCTAGTGAATAAGATCCAGAATCAGATTTTGCGATAACACGAACACGCCGCGTGGAGAATGCTGCGCTAGGGTGACGTGTTCTAATTTACCATGTCGAATATGTTTTGTGTTTATCTTGTTCGGTTGTCTCTATGCTTCGCTTATGATATAGTCTATTCCAATTTTCAGGCAAAGTACCTTCCTTCAAAGACCTCTAGCAACTTATTCTTCATAACTACATTCATCTTCTATCATCATGACAGCTTACAGGGGTGGGCGAGGTATTTTTTCGGGTTATGATTTGTTTACTAACCTTATTCGCATGGATTTCTTAACCCACGTTGTCTAGTTTCCCTTACATTGTATTATTCTAGGATCAGACTACTCGTATATGGAACGTCAAAATGATGATCATGTGTCACTGCTCTCCGATAAGGTTAAACTTTTAAAAAACGTAAGTAGCATTATGATTTTTTGTATAGTTCAAAATTCAGGTTGCCGTTGATTTGGGAGACGAAGTCCGAAATCAAAATCAGTATTTAGACGGAATGGGTGATGATTTTTCTGCTAATTTTGGCCTTCTTGGTGGTGTTATGTCAAAGCTGGGAAATGTTAGGAAAGCAGGAGGTAAACTTTTATAAATTAGCTTTTTTAGGTGTTACATTTCAGGACACAAAATGTTGTGCTACTTGATTGGCTTTAGTCTTTTTGTCTTTTTCTGTATCTACGTGCTCGCTAAAAGCTCTTGAAAACTGCATAACATTCCGCATACTGTGATATATGTGTATTGTCGAGAAAGAAGAAGATGATGAGAAGGTTTTATTTTCTGCTGTATTCATTTTTTTCAGTCACTTTCTCATTAATTATTTTACATATAAATTCTAAATACAAACTAATCGTGCTCAATCAAAGAAGAACCCGAGGTAACACTGAACCGGGAAAGCACTCCAACACCGTTGTCGCAAATTTTCTGCGTTCGTGATGACCGCTAGAAATTTATATTTTCTTTGGTTAGTTTCGAAAACCTACGCGTGTTTCACATTCTTATCCACGTTAAACGTCTCCGAAGGATGGTCCTTTTTGAAGTGTTTGCCTATTGCTTCTACATTATTGGTAACAAAAGAACATTTGTTGCATCCCCAGCTGAAACACCGTAAAATCATTTTGTTTTTGTACTTACCGATGAAAAGAACCGCTGGAATGTGCTTCAGCCGCGTGTTCTTCTTTGCGGTTGTACATATTGTGCTTATTTGCAAACACTTCTTCGCCACAAAGCTGAAATTTCTCTTTTATTCCTACATTTTTTTGCACTTACATACCATACAAGATTCTGCCGTTCCGGTTACATTACTTTTTCGCTTACTTGCGTCGGGTGCAATTTTCCTCAAAAAGCTAAGATCAGTGATGGAAGGAGCAATACGACCCCAATCCGGAAAACAATCACGAGCTTTTTCGTCTATCAAATCTAGTTCATCTTCCGTACTGAAAGTTCCTACTTTCTTTTGTGTTGATTCAAAGTTACTAGTCAATGCGGACTGTCTGAGGAGGCACAGTTCTCTCCGAAATCTGATGTTCCATACAGAGATGTGTTTTCATTTCGTTGTTATCCCGGCATTTGAAATCACACAGATGACATTGGTACCTAAAGTTGTGGTTAGATATTGGAGAACAGGTGAACTTACTGATCAACAGCGATGTGTAAAAGAGAATGTCGAATCCAAGTTGTGTTTTGGAAGGTACTGGAAGTCATGTAGGCTTTCCCACATTCCTATAATTGATACCTGCCCTTGTTATTCGATATACTTACAGTGCATACATTTTCAGCCTTTGTTTTTTTTCTCTCATTTTTGCGATTCAGGAATTCGTTTCTAAATTCAGTAATATACGAGGTAAGAGGGAATTTTCAGTGTCAAAACGATAACAACAGTATTATTGCTTACTTCACTTCATAGAGAAGATCTAGGAGAGACGATTCACTGCGCTCTACCAGGGAAACCATTCTGATCGGCTGTTTCATAGGAGGAGGAGGAAGGGTCAACGGCTCATTACGCCCGTTGGGGAGGACGGCTGAAATTGAAGAAGACCATATCGTATACGGGAAGATAACTCACAGCTCAGCATATAATCCGAATAGTTGAAATGGCTCGGAGCTTTTTGGAGACGGATCATGGTTGAAGAGAGGCAATGGAAGGGGCAATACCAAAAGTGGAATACGTTGGGAGCGAGCCGGCTTATATAGTGGTGACCCCGGTAGAAATATCGACCTTTTGGCATGACCTGGATAGTTGAGCCATGGTTTTGATAGGAGATAAAGGCGAGCCGCGCAGCTGGGAAGATGTAATTAGTGGGTATTACGACTGGGAACAATCAGTTTATGGCAGGGTGACTACGGCGATAACAAAGGAGGAGGCAATTGACTGGCGAGATTTGGATACAGTCATGATAACCACGTGAACAAAAGTCTGTAACTACTCCCAATAATATCCTAACATTCTAGATTCTCTGATACAGTAATCTATCATCCACCGGGCAATTGCCTAATAAAATTTTATTATTGCCTCCAATTGTATCAATAGCCAAGTTTAGTTAGAACCTTGTCGACGGCTTCCACTGTCTCGTTGAGATTTTCCTCATTGAAACAGAGAGGTGGCTTGATCTTCAGAATATTCCGATAGGGGCCATCAGCATTGAGGAGGATTCCGTAGTCTTGTCGGACCTTCAGAATCAGAGCCAGGGCCAATTCCGTGTGTGGCTCTCTGGTCTTCCTGTCCTTGACGAAGTCCACTCCGAAGAAGAGGCCGACTCCTCTGGAAAAAGCTATTCTGAGAGGAGAAGGAGGACACACCTGACATCCCCGATACAGTCGTGCTTGGCCATCAGAGCCTTGAATTTCCTCTCGAAGGTCTCTCCCATCCGTTGAGAGTGCTCGAGGAGGTTCTCCTCCCGGACAACCTTCATCATCGAGAGGACGGCAGTACAGGCCACCGGGTTACCGGCATACTAACATTAAAATTGCCAGAAATAAGGCTCCCTACCGTGTTAAAGTACTCGCACTCTCCCCCCAGAGCGTCGGCAATCTCCTTCCTCGTGACCACAGCCGACACCGGATAGCCGTTGCCCATCGGTTTTCCCATTGTCAGAATGTCCGGGACGAAGCCATCCTCCCACAGCTGGTGTGCCCAGTACTTGGTGCCGACTCTCCCGAACCCGGTCTGTACCTCATCTAGGATCATCACACCTCCATGGGATCGGATGTACTCTCCGACGCGTTTGAAGTAGCCGGGAGGGGGGATGACCTGCCCGCCACAGGCTTGGAGTGCCTCGGCCATGTAGCCGGCCACTGTCCTCTCTCGGCCTTCGATCTCCTCCTGGATGATCTTCTCCACGGCGGCCGCGTAGAATTCTCCTGCTTCTTTGAGCCGATCCCCGTTTTGGAGATCCTCGTCGGAGAGGCGGTGTACCCCACGGTAGACATCTGGCGTCGGGGCGACGTGGACCCATGTTGGTTTGGGAAGAGACGATCCGTGGTCAAACATATAGGGAGAGACCTGCATTGCCGATGTCAAATGGCCATGATAGGCACTGAAAGGGATTCTAGGGGAAAGGGAGACGAGAGGCTCACTGGTCCATGACCACGACATCCGTCTGCCCGGTGTAGTCCTTGGCCAGCCGTAGGGCCAGGTCATTAGCCTCCGACCTGGGAACCCCTCCTTTTTTGGTAATAGGAATGAGTTACCCAGAATTGCAGAAAAGAATAGTGTCCAGTCCCGGCAATGTCTGGAGGATGGCCTCGGCACAGTCCGTCAGGGCCGGGGAGATGAACCTGAGGTTGCAGGTGGAGATGGCCAACTGCCGGGAGATGTCCGCGACGACGGTCGGATGACAATGGCCGACTGAAAAAGACCATTATAAAGGAGAGGAAGCGCTGAAGGAGACCATGTTGGACATTGCTGATACAATCCAGGTAACTCTTCCCCGTTTCGTCGAAGACATACTGCATGGAGGCCCGGGAGACGAGAAGGGGATCATCCCGGAAGAAGATCTCATGTTTAGAACTGAAGGGGAGGATAGCGGAGGATGGAGAGGAGAGCTCACGCTAGGTAATCCTTCCTCTTCTGGAGATAGTACTCCTTAGATTTCGGTTTAGAGGAAGACTGCTTGTCACTGCCGAAGTAGCCGATGAGTTGGACGAGAAGGTCCATTTGGAGGGGAGGGATGGCCAATAAAATGACCGAAAGTTCCGAGGAGATGTTGTCGGAATGATGAATGGCCCAGAAGGCGACAAGGACAGTCGCTGCTGGTGATGGTATCGGGGCAGAAGTCTGGGAATATTTCTCGATCAAAGAATGCCCAGGGCAGACGGCTCCCCTTGGACTTCTCCTCTGCTCATTCCTGGAAGTGGGCCAGAATCCCCTAACTATGAAGAAGATTCATCCTCCTCCTCCCGTCCTCATCCAGTCCGGTCATCCTCCCGCTTCCCCCAAAGTAGACTAATCCCAGCTTCGCGTTGGTCCCGCCACTATTTGCGTCTGTCTGTGTGTCTGTCTCTGTCACTCTCGCCCCACTCGGCCGCGTCATTGTGCAGATGGACCCTCTTCCCGGGATGACGGCTCTTGTCAAAGAAGAAAATGGACTTTTTCTCGATTCCAAGTTAGTTTTTCTTTATTTTCTCCTTCTTTTATGAATCCCAATTGGAAATTGTCCGTTCGTTTTGAGAATATAGAACGCAGCGAGGGGAGAGGGACGGGGGAGAGACGCAGACGCGGAAAAGGCGAGGAGATTGCATAGGGGGAAGCGATCGAGTATTTTATTGATATGTAATACATGTGGAATGGAACGTATACTTGAAAAAGCTTATCAAGGAGGAATAAAACATTTGAGGGCATTTTCAGTGACTCTTCGGCATCAAACAGTCAATTCTCCGGTCTGGCCGGCCTCCCGACGAAGTCAAATGTATCGTAAGTCAATTTTGACCGATCCCTGAATTACTACAGAGGTTTTAGAATTGGGAATAAGCCAAATGTAGTGAGGAAAAGCAGCCGACAGTTGAAGGGGACGCGCGCTTTTCCCCGGGAGCTATATTCCGTGGCTGAGATGTTTCGATCTCCGACTACAAGGGGCGCGACTGTGGAGACGACAATGTATTCTGCTAACTATATGGGTTCAACAACATTTAAACTAGAAGAAGACAGGGAACAAAAGGCCCATCGACTGGATTCCATGGCTATGGGATCTTTGGAAGAGGAAAAGCAACCGCGGGTGGATGTTTCAGAACTGTTGGGATCTTGTCCAGGGTAAGATACGATCTCTTCTATTTGATAAGTTCTTTTTTTAGAGTAACAACGTCAAGGAGAAGTCAGCTGAATGCCCAAGAACAACACCAACTGATGGCCGAGTACGTTTCCCCTTTTTTCTTCCTATTTCATTTGTTTCAAGGGGAAAATAAGAGAAAGTCGTTTCATTTGCTAACATTGAGTGGATGACTGTTATGTGTTGAATAGAATATTATCCTTTTCTCTCTTTCCAACAGTATTTTCCATCTTCTTTTCAGTTTCAACAAGCAGCTATGCTCCTTGGCCCCGTCAATCGACGTCATCATGGCCGAAAACATGGACAGCGGGTCAGTTCCTCCTCCCGATTCTTTGATATTTCAACCCTCAGATTCCCTATGACCAGTAGTAGTGTCCTATTTTCAACTGTGGAAAGGGATCCGAGTCCTGCTTTCGCCGTCTTCAAAAAAGAAGGAATCAAGCCCATCGTACCAAAGAAGAAGGCCCCCCTTGGGCGCAGTTTCCTCGCCAAAAGTAACAAGTGAGTGAAAACCTTGATTCGCGCACCATCACCTCCTTTCATAGAAAAATATAAGAGTACATTGAAACATTTCAGAGAAATAGAAGAAGTCCCTCAAGCGTCGGCAAAAGACATCCAATTCAAGAAGACGGCAGATGGCGGGTTTGTTCCGTCTCCTCTCTCCTTCTCATCCGGGAAATATTCAGATTGAAGCCTGTGTTCGATGACGATGATGAGGAAAGTGCTATGAACGAGGCTTCTCTCGCCTCAACGTCGTCTTTTGAAGAATTCGATCGGGAACACGGAGAACTCTTCGAAGAGATGATCCGGCCCGGGGAGGATCCCCGGATGGCCAGGATTCGCTTCATGGCCAAGATGAGGGCCAGGAAATTTAGAGCAAAGTAAGGAAATATTTCTAATTGTTATGAACGATTGGTTTCAGGGCTACCCTCCAGCGGAAGGAACGACTCCAACAGATGGGTATAATAACCGGGCCGGCGATGCCGGGAATGGCGGGGATGATGCCGGCCGTGCCCTTCACGGAGCCCATTGAAGCCGAGTTCAAACCTGCTCCCCTGTAAGATTCTTTATTTTTCATTTTATTTCGTCTTTATCTAGGAATAATCTCGCCCTGGTCAAATCGGAGGAGCCCATCGATCTGAACCTGGATGGGTCTCTGAGCCCAGTTTCGGCTTGGTAGGACCGCTGTCTCTTCAAAATAAGGGGGATTTCCAGGCCAGAGGGAGAAGGCTTCTATCCCTTGGGAACTCAAGTTCTTAGCGAGGAGCAGCTGCAGAATATGGAAGAAATGAAGAAGAAACGGGCCGAGACTCAACGACTCCGACGGACCATGTGGGTTTTAGGTAATCTCTTGGAAGAAATGTGGTCTTTAGGTTATCGGAAGAGCGGAAGGAAGCTGTCCGCGAGCAGAACAGAATAAGACAAAAACAGTTCCGGGAGAGAAGAAAGATGGAGGTCGAACTAGGTTTCGCCCCGACGTAGGCTTATCATTCTAGTCGTCCAGAGACATCCATCGTTTCAGCCCAGAGATTCTCGCCTACAACCAAAAGAAGGCTGAAATGGCCGAGAAGATGAGAATCAAGCGAGCGATGTATGATTTTTGATTATATTACTAATCCCCAACCTATCCTCCGCTTTTGGAGACTAACCAGAACATTGAAAATTCAGTGCTCCTCATCAAGAGATCTATTTCAGCCAAAGCGAGGAGCAGAAGGCTCTGGAACGGGAGAAGAACACGGCAGCCAGCCGGAAACGACGCCAAGAGTCAGTTGTCCCCTCTTTCGGTTGTATCCTCCTGTTTTAGGGAGACGGAAGAACAACGACAGGCGAGAAGACAGCGAGACGCCGATGCTCAGAGGGCCCGCCGTTTGGCCATCTACGTGTCGGAGACGGACGAGCAGAAGGCAGAGAGGAAGAGGATCCAGGCGGAGAAGAGGAGACAGTTCCGGGCATTGAGGAGGAGCCAGCGGGGACCCGACGAGGCCGACACCTCCACCGGGGATGAGATGTCCAGCAGCCGGGAGGTGTCGATGGAGGGGGACGGCTCGCTGTTGCCAGTTGAATACCCCCAAGAGTGATAATATTGTTGTTTTCATAAACTATTGCCGTATTCTATGGTCCCTTCTCTCTCCCACGAAGACATGAAGCAAATAGAGCAGACACGGGACAAGTGGGTACTGGAGGAGGACACCGGCGAATCAAAGAGGACGAGGCAGAACAAGAAGCAAGGCTGGAGCAAAAGTTCCGCTGTCCCGCGCCGTCGGTCATTGGCTCCTCCCCATGGCCTGGAGCTATCTTCTCTTCTGTCTGGTTCCCTTCCCTTTACAGTATTCAGGAAAGCGAAAATTTTGCCCCGTTGAAACTCAAGTTATCCGGTCAAGAAGCGGGAAAGAGATGGACATGAACAAGGCGTCTCAACGCGCGTCTCGTCTGGGAACCGAAAAAAAAGAAGAGTCGAGCCGAAGAGCAAGAAGAAGAAGTTGAGAAAACGAGGAATAGAAGGACATTGGATAAGGGATTGACCACTTTATTTATATAAAAAAACAATATTTATATGTAACGGGGACCTTCAGCCAAGAAGAGCTAGTGGCCGATTTTCTCGGCACCGTCGTGAAGTTTGTCGGCCACGGCATCGCGGGCGTCGGTGATCTTGCCGGCAGCGCTATCAGCCGTGTCCTTGACGGATTCGGCGGCTTTGTCTTCGGCGTTGTTGCCAAGAACCCTGCAAATTGTCGGTCACAACGGGGAGACGACTCACTTGTCACGGGCATTGGTGACACCCTTCTTGATGCTGCCAGCAATCGACTTGGCACCGTCGGCGGCAGACTCGGCCAGCTCCTTGGTCTTGTCGGCGGCAGCGCCGGCAGCGTGCTTGGTCTTGTCCACGGCGTCTTCGGCTAACTCGGCGGTTTTGCTGGCAGCGTTACGGATAACTCCCTTCTGCAAACTGAACATTATATGGCGTACGGGTGCGGGCACGCCAAGAAGAAGATGGCGTACGGGTGCGGGCACGCCAAGAAGAAGATGGCGTACGGGTGCGGGCACGCCAAGAAGAAGATGGCGTACGGGTGCGGGCACGCCAAGAAGAAGATGGCGTACGGGTGCGGGCACGCCAAGAAGAAGATGGCGCGGGTGCTGGTGCGGGCACAGACAAGGGAGACGGGTAAGATGGAGGTGCCAAAGAGTGGCAACGAGAAAAGAGAAAAAGAAGAGTAAACTGACATCATCAGACATGTTTCGTAGCGTTCAGTTGAAGATTTTGAACTGATAGGAAATGACAGAAAGTAGCCGACTTATATACTTATTTCTAGCGTCCGTTGGGTATTCTAATTTGGAGGCGGGGCGTTTGAATCGACCCAAATGGACAAGTTGTCGACCGTATTTCGACGAGAACTTGCAAAAGATAACACGGTTAATCCTTTTGTGGTATAAAAGGAGCGGCAGTCCTTTCATTGTCAATCACTGGGCTGCGCTTCTCCTTCGATGTCGACGAATAAGAAGGCACCCACGAAGAGACGGAGCAATCGGAAGCCGTCAAAGCAGCTGGAATCCGTTGACGAGGAGGAGATTTCGGGACCGGCTGCGCCCAAGACGGCGACTACGAAGAAGAACAGGAAGAGCAAGAACAGCGACAGGACCCCGCTCCAGAAGACCTACAACCCGGAGGTACTCAACTCGGCCACGGAGTTCGTCAAATGGGCGCACGGCCTCGGAGTGGACGGACTGAACACGTACTGGCAAACGGAGATGGCCAACAAGAATCCGCCCATGGGATCGGCCCCGTCGTTCGAAGCCAACAGGGACAAGAACCGCTACAACGATGTGATCTGCCTGGAGGAGACGCGGGTCAAGCTGGACCGGGAGATGCCGACGGATGGCGATTATATCCACGCCAATTACGTTAAATTCCCGGGCTATGATCGGGTCTACATCTGTGCCCAGGGACCACTGGACAATACGGCGGAAGACTTCTGGAGGATGGTATGGAAGGAGAGGACGCCGATTATTGTCAACTTGACAAACTGCTGTGAGACGAACGCCCAGGGCGAGAAGAAGAACAAATGTGCCAAGTACTGGAGCCCGAAAGAGGGCGAATCCCTCCAGTTGGGACGCTTCAACGTGCTGACGAAGAAGAAGGAGGCCTCGGATGCCAAGGGAAGGTTGGATGTCTACATCGTGGAGGTCCTTCCGAACGGCTGCAGCGACTCTCTCATCGTCCGATTGATCCACTCGGGAGTCTGGCCGGATGGCGGCGTGATGGGCAAGCCTCGTCTCGTGCTGAAGATCATCAAGCAGATTTATAATGCGGACACGATCGCCACCGGCTCGATCCTCGTCCACTGCAGGTAGAATCTCTTTCATAAGAAGACAACAAACAATTTCAGTGCCGGCATCGGACGGACGGGCACCCTCGTCCTGATCGACTACATCCTCTTCCGGATCTTCACCCTGGCGAAGCCGGCCAATCTGCTAGAGGCCTTCCTCCAGCTCCGGCAGCAGAGAGCCTCGGCCGTCCAAACGCCGGCCCAGTTCGTCTACATCGTCCTCTGCATCTCGACCTACATCGGCCTGGCCACCAAGACGACACACCCCGAGCTGCTGGAATGGGCCACCCAGCTCGAGAAGGACTTCAAGGCCAGGGGACTAGAAAAGCCACAACAATAAACTGTATGAACAGACTGTTTCTTTGTTATTCTCTTCTTCTTGTTGTCTCTCTTTACTTGGTTTGCTTGATGGGTGGAGTTTGAAGAAGAGACAGTCCACGGTTGTCTCTCCCAGGTGTTGGTCTGGCGTCGTCTCCTCCTGGCCGGGCCGGGTCTCTCTCTCTCTTCGGAACAGGCGCGCGTCTGTTGTTGCCGGCCCGAGTAGTCCTGTCCCCCCTCTGACCCCACCTCTGCGTCCTCCGCCCATAAGCCAAGGTGGGAACTCCGAGTGACGAGTCTCCTCTCTGTTGACTCTACCGTGCCACAAGCCCTTGTAGGTCGTGTTTGCCGCTGTCTCCCCTCTCGATTAAGCCGTCATTCGGTTATGCTACGAGCACGCGTCTACCGTTATGAAGTCGCTGGCCATCCTCTCCCCATATTTCTCGTTGATTTCTCTGTTTAAATGACGTGTAGATGAACTCATTAGCATAGCGGCCGACCCCTCCTCGTCCACTAGAAAGGTCATCTCGTTCCTTCGTTATCAGGTCTGTTGTGTCCGCCAAGTGACCTTCACTCCAACCCGCAATTGTCCCAATATTCCGAACACATTATATTATATTCTCAACCCCGGGGGGCATTCCTCCTTTTTCTATTATATATTTCCTATATTCTGGCCTATCCTCCCCTTGTCCTCCCTCTGTCCTCCCCCCGTCCTCCTCCCCTCCTGGCCCCCGTCGTGCTGCTCTATCCCATTGGTACCCAGCTCTTTTTTCGCCCTCTGCCCGGTTCCACACGTGCACACCAGCCTGCGCAGCTGTGACCGTTTTTCTACAATTCTTTATATCCCTCGCCGCTCACGATCCTCCATTTTGGACCTCATTCATTCATTATCCTCCCCTCGGGCCGACAAGCTGTGATCTCCTTCTCTCCGGATACGGTAGACAGTTCCAGAAGGAGTAGCCGTCCGGCTTTTGCCAATCCCTAAACTTCTGTTGCTTTTTATTTAGCCCACGATACCGAACACTATAGTGCCGCTCCTTATCTAGGCCATATTCAGTGATCCTTCGAAACTTAAAAAATCCGAAAGTCCTTTCATTCGTTGTGACGATTATTCACTTCTCTTACAATATTAGCAACTCCTACTGAATCACAGCCACTGAAGACACCGCCAAGTGCCGTCTCATCCAGTGATAAATGCGCTGTCCGTGAAACTTTTTGAACCAAACATTTCTTCCAAAGAATCCGTCCACTAGTTCCCTATGATCCAGCCCAGCCTTTATAACCCGAAACGAAGCATTTTGTAATTCCTCTCTCTTGGGCGTCCCTCGGCTGTTTTGACCTCTCCTATCTTATCGGCCAAATGCCCTCGAGTACCACTTCTTTTGCATCCTATATTTATTTATGGGCACTTTCTTGACCAGAAGGTTTCTAGGTTCGATGCCTTTTTGGGCTAACAAAACCTGGCCCTGTCCCTGTGGTTTGACAAGGAGTGTACAAAAAGAGGGCGATAATGGAAGAATCAAACCACTGCACTTTTTTAGACGTTGCTTCAAGTTTCTTTTTACACACCGATTGTATGTCGCGAAGCCAACCTTGTAAAAGTGATGTTGAAGACTTTGAATACCGAAATTTCGATATGCCCATTGCCGATATATCGATATTCCTTTTCGCTCAACCCTGGTTGACGACTAGGAGGTGTCTCTTGCAGTCAAATTTGAATGAACGGGGAAATCTGTTGGAAGAAAGACAAATTCAAATGGCCAGAAAATAAAGGGGAGCGGGGATGTGAATCAGATGTTTCCTTTAAATAGTGCAGTGATTTGACTCTTCAAAATATCGCCCTCTTTTTGTACACTCCTTGTCAAACACAGGGTTTCTTTGAGTTTTCTCTTTTTAAAATAGTGATTTCTAAATGTTTCTCATCCGAGCACTAGGCGAATCACCGTCGGTCTTTTTCTGTCTCTTTGGAGGGATATTACACTGTAAATCGGCCTGGGCCCCGTCTCTTTTTGATAGCGACATTTGGCGCCATTGCGGCTCTGACTCAGCACGGGGCCAAAAGTCCTTTATCCTCCTTTTATTCAATAGAGAGTGATGCTTATTTACTGAAAAGCACTATCCTTCTTCTAATAAGAATATCCCTATAAACAGTCTAAAATTCTGTTGTCCCGTGCATTTTATGTGTCCGAATGTTGTGCCGGCCCGTCATGTCGGGTCCGTCGGCCCGTGATTCAGACAATAAAAGCACATCGGCCATCTTGTGTCCATTGGCTGTAGTCTGTGCAAACTTTCTGACACTATTTCCTCTATTTTATTCCATTTTCTGTCTTTTGAAACAACCGGAAACTCTTTGGATGTCTATGGCACGGCAATCTCTTCCTTATCCCCCCTTCTCCCCCCTTCCCAAGACACTCTCTAACCCAGGAGACCAAGTCCTTGCCATCTGTTTCCTTCCTGCCCGATCTCCCCCGGACCTCCCACTGTCCCCCTCCCCGAGTTGCGCAACTCACTTCTGGCGGCCATGCCCTACCGAAATGCGGTGTGCCATCGATTGAGTGCCTGTTTTGTCCGTTATCTCCGGCTGTGCTCTCTGAGATGACCCGACCTGGGTTAATGGTCGCGCTGAAACAACAAACCCCCTCCTCCCCGTGTGCCGAGCTCTTCCTCCAACACTATTCTCCTCTCCTAATTAGGCGTTAAGCTTCTGTTATTCTTTTTCTATTTCCTCTATATCTAGCCATCTCCCTCTCTATCCGTTACTTGATTTGTCCTCTTCCTCCTCCTCCGTCTCCCCCCAAAAGTGTCATCCTCCCCCCGCAGATAGCCCTCTTCTCCCCCCGGTCTCATAAACCGTTAATCCTCCCCTAAGACCAGAGGTGTGTGTTCCTCCTCCCCGTAAAAAATGCACACTGTTTACTCGTTGTGCCCACTCCCCCCTTCACCTGCCGTTTCTTTCCTCTCAATTTATCTTTTCCCTCCAGGACCCAAATCTCTTCCAGGATGCTCGTGGCGCATTTGGCGCTGCTGGCAATCCTCGGCTGGATAACGGCCGCCCAGGAGGATCGCTGTAAAGACCGCTCCTGTTACCCCATCACAGGAAATCTTCTCATCGGCCGGCAGGAGAGAATCACCTCGGACTCCACCTGCGGTCTAAACGGAAGGGAACGGTGGGTCACCCTCCTCCAGGTGGATGACATCCTCCCCTTCAGATTCTGTATCGTCAGTCACTTGGAAGAGCAGACCAAGTGTTTCTACTGCGATTCGCGACTGCCCTGGAACAAGTACCGGCCGGACGCCAGACTCAGTCACCGGATCGACAATGTCATCACGAATATCAACGAGGAGAAGAACGTCAAGTGGTACCAGTCGGAGAATGGAAAACAACACGTTGTTGTGAGTACTTTCATAACTTTCGATTCCGTAAAAGTGATCACCTTGAGATCTTATTGTGAAATAGACTTCGTAAAACTTAACTTTTCAGATTACCTTCGACCTGGAGGCGGAGTTCCACTTCACCCACTTGATCATGACATTCAAATCTTTCCGTCCCGCGGCCATGTACATCGAACGGTCCGCTGACTTCGGAAAGACATGGTTCGTTCTTTTCCTAAATTTTATCACGAGCAAATCTTCTCTTTTATCAAAATCTCAAAGTGAATGCGAAGAAACTGCTCACAGCCAATAGAGGAGCACTTTATGATTTCTCCAAAACATTCAAAATTGGCATTCTAACCTTTTTCGATGAAGAAATATCATCTTCAGGCATGTCTACCGTTATTTCGCCTACGATTGTGCCACATCCTATCCCGGAATCCCAGAAGGCCCGCCGAAGAAGCATAGCGACGTCATCTGTACGCGACAGTACTCGGACGTGGCCCCCTCCACCGGAGGAGAGGTCGGATCTTTCTCTTTATCTATCAATTCGCTCGTTTCAGTTGATCTTCAAAGCCATCTCCCCTCACATCCCGACAGACGACCCGTATTCCGACGAGATCTCCAATTTGACGAAGATCACGAATATCCGAATCGTCCTGGATAAGTTGCACACCCTGGGAGACGAGATGCTCGACTACAGGTACCGTATCACCCCTCTTTTCCCCTCGAGACCCCACTTTAGACCGGAGATTGACGAGAAATACTACTATGCCATTTACGAGATGGTCATCCGTGGTTCCTGCTCCTGTTATGGTCACGCCTCCCGGTGCATTGCCCTGGCCGGCCACGACCAGGTCCGACTGGACGAGAGGATTCAAGACGTCGTCCACGGGAAGTGCGAATGCCAGCACAACACGGAGGGATTGAACTGTGAGAAGTGTAAGGACTTCTACAACGATCTACCATGGAGGCCGGCCGTCGGAAACGAGACGAACGAGTGCAGACGGTGTGAGTGCAACGGACACGCGGCCAGGTGCCACTTCGACAAGGCCGTCTACGAACAGAGCGGTGGGTTACGGTATCTGACGGGAGGAAGAGGATATTGTAGGCTTTGTGGGAGGAGGAGTGTGTGACGACTGCCAGCACAACACCCAGGGGAAGAGCTGCGAACAGTGCAAGCCGTTCTTCTACCGGGACCCGAGGCGGCCCATCTACGACCAACACGTCTGCCTGCCTTGTGACTGTGACAAGGCCGGATCCAGAGACAACGTGAGCTTTCCTTCTTCCTGAGAAATTTGGCAATTTTAGGGAATCTGTGAGGGAGAAGAAGACCCAGATCGCGGACTGGTTGCCGGAAAGTGTTACTGTAAGACATTCGTCGACGGACCAAGGTGAGATTATTAGAACACCAAACAGTAAATCACAGAGTACTGCCAAATGAGGGGCGCTCTTCTTATTTTCAACGTAAAACATTGAAAATTACAGATGTGACCGTTGCAAGAATGGTTACTGGAATCTGACTGCTGCAAATGATGATGGCTGCGTCGCCTGTACTTGTAACCTCTTGGGAACTTATAACAACGAGGGATGTGACAAGTATTCCGGGAAATGTCAATGCAAGAGACTCGTCACCGGGGAGAACTGCGACCAGTGCTTGGTAGGGAAGAATATTCGATTGGGAAGAAGGGAAACACGTTTCAGCCAGAACATTACGGACTGTCGGAGGAGCCTGATGGTTGTAAGGCTTGTGACTGCGATATTGGAGGAAGCATGGGCAACAACTGCGACCTGGTGACCGGACAGTGTCTCTGCCGGGAGGGATTCAGCGGCAGACGGTGCGAGACCGCCGACTCCAGCTTCTATTGTGCCGAGATCGACCACTACACTTACGAGGCAGAAAACGCCAACATCACCTATGTGAGATACAGTACCCCGGGGAGAATACAGAGAGAGAGTTTAGGGAAGCACGGAACTGCGGGAGGTGCCATCGAATCGGTACGAGTTGACCTGGACGGGACACGGCTTCGGCCGAGTCACCGAGAGGAGCTCGATCACATTCAATGTAAACAACCTGGAGATTAGCCAACTGTATAACATCATCCTCCGCTACGACTCGGGACAGGACCCCGTCGGATGGGAGAATATCCAGATTACTGTAGTCAGACCGGAGGATCCTGACCCGAATGGACCCTGTGCCGGCACCGACCCCTCGAATGACTTCCTCATTGCGAGGTTCTATCCCAGTGAGTTGTTTTATCGGATAGAAATAGAACCTGGTTCAGATGGCCGCTACACGGAGGTCCGTCCTCCTGTTTGCCTCGAAGCCGGCGTTAATTACGACATCCGAGTTCAGTTTGGAGAGAAGAGGACCAACTATCCCGATCGGTCAGTTGAATATTTCATGTTTTGGTCACACTTCAAAGTGAGCTTGAGCTGTATGCGGAACTTAATCTATGCAAAGTCTAATTCTAACTTTTACTTTCCAGCTCGGCCTTTATCCTGGTGGATTCCCTTGTCCTGGCCCCGCCCACGGACGAGATGTTCATCTTCAAGACCCTCCGTGGCCAGCAGCACAAGACCGAATACGACCGCTACCAGTGCCGTAACCTGGCCCTGTCCCTGGCTCCCCGTGAGCAGTTGAGCGAGACCTGCCAGCGATACATCTGCCCGGTAGCCGCCGCCATCATGAATAAGACCTCCTCCTGCGAGTGTGACCCGACCGGATCCGTCTCGGGCATCTGTAATGTCAAGGGAGGACAGTGCGAGTGCAAACCGCACGTCGTCGGCAGGAAGTGTAACCAGTGTGCTGTGGGAACATACGGATTCGGACCGTCGGGATGTAGCGAGTGTGCCTGCGACTCTGTTGGATCACTGAATAACAACTGTGACAAACAGAGTGGACAGTGTACCTGTAGAGAAAAGGTAAGAGAGTACCTGAATACATTAGAAAGTAGTGAATATTATAAGAGCGACGGGCGAAACATTCAAATTTCAGGGTATCTACGGTCGCCAGTGTAACCAGTGCCAGCCGGGCTTCTGGAGTTTCCCCGACTGCCGCGTCTGCCAATGTAACGACCACGCGAACATCTGTGACCAGAAGACGGGAGCCTGTATCGAGTGTAAGGACCTGACAACCGGACACTACTGCGAGAGGTGCCAGGACGGTTACTACGGTGATCCTAGGTACTCATCCCTTCCGTTTCTCGCCATATTCCTAATATTTTTAGACTTGGAGTAGGCCTGGCCTGTAAGCCGTGCCCCTGCCCCAACGGCCCCACCAGTGGTTCCCAACACGCCGACACCTGCTACCTCCGCCCGGTGAACAATACCCAGGACGTTGTCTGTAACTGTAACGCCGGCTACACTGGTCCCCGTTGTGCCGAGTGCGCAATGAACCACTGGGGAAATCCAACGGAGGTTGGAGGCACCTGCGAGCGATGTGACTGTAACGGGAACATCGACATGGGTGAGGCCGGGAGCTGTGACGCCGCCACCGGGGAGTGCCTCAAGTGCCTGCACAGTACCGAGGGAGCACAGTGCGAGAACTGTGTCGAGGGATACTTCGGAGACGCCAAAATCCGCAGCTGTCAGAGGTGGGTCACTAATTGAAAGGGGAGACAACTCTTCCAGATGTGTCTGTAATCCTCTCGGAACAAATTCGACTTCGGGAGCCTGTGACCGAGTGTCCGGACAGTGCCCCTGCTATCCCAATGTCATCGGGGAACAGTGTGACCAGTGTGCTCCGAACCATTTCAACCTCTCCAGTGGAGCTGTAAGCTATTATTTTCTACGTTTTGGCCACTCTTGAAAATATTGTCCCTATGCAAATGACTGATAAATTGAACTTTCAGGGTTGTGCCGGTTGTGACTGTGATCCGAATGGAGTCATCCTCGACCATGCTGGAAATGCCGAACTACAATGTAACCGACTCGACGGACAGTGTAAATGCAAGCAGGGAAGAGGAGGTAAGAGATCAACCGAAAACCAGTGGTTTCTATCCTGGCCACCTTTTACGTTGTCCCCGAAACATAGCTACTCTTCAGGTCGGACCTGCTCGGAGTGCGAGGACTACTACTGGGGAGACCCAATCACGGCCGACGGCTGCCACCGTTGCGAGTGCAACCCCACCGGCTCGGCCAGCCAGCAGTGTCACCGCAACAACGGCACGTGTGTCTGCCTGCCCGGCTCCGGCGGCCCCCTCTGCAATGAGTGTGCCCGCGGATACACCGGCACGTGGCCCTACTGTCAGCCGTGTGGAGAATGCTTCCACCAGTGGGATACAATCATCAGGGGATTGAAGGACCAGGTGGGAGGGAGATCAGCCAATAGAAGGGATACGGTATTCAGGTGATGAAGCTGATTAGCGACGCCAATAACATCGAGGACACGGGAGTCTCGTCGGCCTATGACGGCGACTTTGAGAAGATGGAGAAGACACTCGAGGTGGGCGGGACATGGACTGTTCGAAAGGGAAATGACCAATTTAGGACGTGAAGAAGAAGCTGGCCGATGCGAATATCAGCAAGGAACACATCGAGCAGTTGGAGGCTGATGTCCAGAAACTGAAGAACGAGGTGGCCGCCGCCCGGGAGAAACTGGACACCGTCGAGGCTAAAGTCACCAGCACGATGCAGGAGGTCGACTTCGCCCAGGAGGATCTGAAGAAGTTGAAGGAGGAGGGAGACAAGATCGAGGGGCTGTCGAACGAGTTGAACGAGAAGGCCAACAAGATCAAGGAGGCCGATGTCCAGGGAGCATACAACATCACCAAGGAGGCCGCCGCCGAGTCACTCAACTCCCAGCAGAGGGTGGATGCCATGCTGGCCTCCATCAACAACGCGGAGGTCGAGTCACAGGCAGCTCAGGACCTGATGGATCAGCACAAAGACGATTTCGACAAACAGTACAGCGAGAACCAGAATGCCCTGGGAGAGCTGGAGAAGAACCTCCACGGCCTGGAGAACTCCCTGCCGCGACTCAATGGAGAGGTCTGTGGAGCGGTGGCCGCCCCTTGTGACTCACTCTGTGGAGGACCCGGATCGTGTGGATTCTGTGGAGGAAAGTCCTGTCTGGAAGGAGCTGTGAGCAAAGCCGAGCAGGCCAAGTCCTTCGCCCTGGAGGCCGATCTCCGGCTGAATGAGAAACAAACCGAGGCAGAGAATGTCCTGACCCTGGTGAGAGATGTCCACCAATGGACAGAGACGGCCAAGAAGGACGCCGAAAAGGCACTGGAAGTGGCCAGGGAGGCAGCCAAGCAGGCCAACGCCACCAGGAGCCAGCTGGACGAGGTCCTCCAAGAGATGAACGCTTTCCTCAAGGGGTCGAGGAGCAGTCCCGAACAGATCCGAACACTGGCCGAGGAGGTCCTCAACATGAAGATCAGCCTGACACCCGAGCAGATCACGGAATTGACGACGAAGATCAAGGAGTCCCTGGCCAAGATCAACAACATCAGCGACATCCTGGCAGAAACCCGCGGTAACAAGACCATCGCCGCGGATCTAGAATCCAAGGCACTGGAGGCCAGCAACCGGGCAGCCACCATCAAGAACACCACCGACACCGTCAGGGAGGCCCTGCTCGTAGCCACTGAGGCACAGGCTGTGGCCACGGACGCCATTCGGAGCGCCGAGGAGACGATGAAACTGGCCAGGGAGGATCTGGAGAAGGCCCGCGAGGAGACAACTGCCACGGAGGAGGCCGCCAAGCAGGCCAACGCCACCCTCACCCAGCTGGAAGGAGAGGTCAAGAAAGTCAAGGTAAGCAGAAACCACCCGAGGAAAAGAGTACCGTAACCCTTTCAGGTACAATACCTCCAGATCGCGGACGATGCCAAGAGTTCCTTCGAATTGGTCGACGGGGCACTCCTCGCCTCGGCCACGGCTGAACAGAGCAACAAGCAGATGACTGTGGGTCTTGAGGGGAAAAGGGAATAACAGAAGTTTAGACGGATATCGACACGGCTAGGAACCTCTTGGATGAACACTCGGAGGGAAGCGACGCACCACAGAAGAGAGCCGAGTCCCTGAGAAAACGGGCTACCAATCTCGTCTACAAGGCTCAGAGACACAATGAGGATATCAGCAGTCAGTTATTCTATTTCTTTTGAAGAGGGAATCTCCCTTACGCAATTGCGTATCTGACTATTCCTGAACTTTCCATTCGGATTTCCCTCGTTTCCTATAGCCCAAGAAGAGAAACAACTTTCAGCACTGACAAAAGACACGTCAGACGTGAAGCTCGACGACTACCAGCGCCTATTTGACGAGCTCAGCTCGCGACTACAGCTCGTCACCCAGGATATCCAGCGTAAGACCGAATTCTTCGCCACATGCGATGTGTAGTCACAGTAGTCGAATCATTTTTTCTTCTTCTTCCTAATCTCTGTTGCCCCGGTTTGCCCATTGTTGTTATGTAGTTATTGTCTCTCAAAAAGGGCATGTTTTAGCTCCAATTTTAGTCTATATTTATCAGAAAACATTTGTTCAACATCTTTACGTGTTCTTCTCTGAAAAAACTGCCATTTTTATTATTATTCATCTCTCGTTGGTGCTCTTCTCATGTTCAAATAATGCACTGCCCTTTTTGCTTATTTGATCTTTGGCATCTCAGCTTTCAATCCCTTTTTTATTGTATTCAACGTCCATTGTGAATGGAAATCTCAGCTCTTGTTGAATGATAAAATAAGTAATAAATATTCTTCTTTATAACATTTTGTTCTTCGATCTTCGGTAACATCCTTGGTAGATTATTAGATTCTTCGGGAATAACATAGTTGTGAATTACAAAGATGTTTATCAGACTAAAAGAAGTAGATGTTTCGTCTGACACAGCGACTTCTGTGCTCATCACAATTCAGGAAAATATTGACAAGCGAAAGTGCAGAAGTTTTTCTAAAAGAAGTAGCCAATAGATTACAACAGGTTCAACTTCTGTTCATATTGTATTACTATTTTTTTCAGAGCAAATCCGGCCAATGTACAGCAACTGGTGAAAATGTTCGATATTGGGATGAAATTACTAAACAGGCTGAGGAGGTGACAATAACAAAAAGTACAATTGATCAACTAGAAGCTCTTTGTAATGGTATGTATCTTCCATTCATTTAGAGTCAAAATTAAACAGATGATGTATTTCACGCGAGTCTGTTTGTTATAGTTTAGACACTTCATCTGAACAGGAGCTTCGTAATCTTGCTAAGGAAGATCTTGAAGCACAAGAAGAACTATTTGAAAAAATAATAAAAGATTTGGCTTACGCTGCAGTTCCACCTACTGAAATGGATTTACTAAATAAATGTCAAATTGAATTTGCCAGGTACGATGCTTTCAATTATCTTTTCTATTTATATCCGTTTTAGTGGTGCAGGAGGTCAGGAAGCCATGTTATTTACTAAAGAACTTTTGGATATGTACAGATGTTATGCCCAGTATAAAGGATTGAAATGGGAGCCGATGCAAGAAGATGATGTCTCGTTAGGTGGAATACGAAATGCCGTCATTGCTGTATCTGGCCCACATGCGTATCCTTTACTGAGGTATGACGGCCTGAATCTTTTTTAAATCATTGAATTCAGGTTTGAAGCTGGAATTCATCGTGTTCAAAGGATTCCGGTAACAGATAAATCCAGAATGCATACGAGCACTGCCAGTATTTCTGTATTACCAGAACCAGAAGAAGTGAGCTTATTTTTTAAACCATTTCAGTAGAGTTTCAGGTTTCCGTAATTGTGCCTTCTGACTCGGTAAAAATTGAAACAATGAGAGCTTCTGGTCCCGGTGGTCAGAATGTCAATAAACGATCAACAGCCGTCCGAATTACTCACAAGGAGACTGGAATTGCAGTACATTGTATGGACGAACGATTTCAGCATTTGAATATTCAGGCATATTGTATGTTAGCGACGTTTAAGGTTTACCTTCAGATTGCGTATAAAAGGCTTGCAGCTATCCTTATGCAGCGGAAAGTAGACGGTATGGCAGAAAAAGTTTCATCGCATAGAAAGTTGCAGGTTAGCATGTTGATGTATCCTTTTACAATTGTTGCAGGTCGGATCCAAGGCTCGAGCGGAAAAAATACGTACCTACAATTTTCAACATGATAGAATTACTGATCATCGAATACATATGCAAGTAGCAAACATAGAAAATTTCATGACGGGTACTGAAGCTTTAGACTCTATGATTAATAGGTTAGCAGAAGAGTATTTGATAGAAAGGCTTAAAGATATTGTAGATAACTGTGTAGTATAATAGTTTAGTTTTGATTTCTATGCTGTTAATTATAGTTGATGAGCTTTTTGTTGAATAAAAATTTATATTTTCTTAAAATTCTGAGTAGATAAGACCCGTAAAATCTAAATAAAACCACTATGCTCTTTGTATATAGAAGTCGCTTAAAATAAGAGCATATTGCGTGAGGATAAAGCCAGCAACCATAAACATTGTATCTTGAGCCAATTCTCGTATAATGGTGATTCCAGAAGCTGAAATTCTATTCAAAAGATAATTTGCTGACTTACAAATAAAAGATAAGTCAAATGGAAGCGCCTCTTTCGGCAACATTTGCAACAAGGGCTGAAATTCCTCGGGAAAAATATTTGTTGATCTAATCTGTCGCTGAAATTTACATGATAAAGAAAATAGTAGGCAGCAACTTACCAGGACATAAATTTCGAGCGTAACATATAGAACAAACCATGGAATTAGTATATTAGCATTCAATGCCGTTATAAGCATCACAACTCTACAGAGAAAACCTAAAGAAGTAATTGATAAGAAGGAACATAAACCAAACCAAAAAAAAATGACAACGGTCGCCGGTACTTATCTAATGATGAAGCAAGTGTGGCTGTTGGTTTTGGGATATGTCTCGGGCTGCTTGGAACACCTGAAAGTTGAGAAAAAAAGATGGTAAAACAAACTGGATTCAGCTGAAGATGCAGACACACTGTAAACGTCACCTCCTTCCATAGCTGGGGCATTTCTAACTTCAGCTAAAATATTTATCATTGGTAAACTTTTGTAACGTTGTTCTCTCTTTTGCTATACTATTCCAAAAACAACAAAATCATACTAATATCAAAGCAAAGCAAAGAAGCCTACTTCCATCTGGTCCGGAAAGAATTTTGCCGATGCGAGATTCAGAGTTTTCCAGTATTTTTCTTCTTCTTCGTTCCCTACGTTCTTCTGTTGTAAGGGAACCGTCGTTATCCATGTGTTTCTAAATAGTAACAGTTTATAGCGGACTGGTACGATTTCAAACAAAAAAACTGCCAATATAGTAACTGGGAAAGATACGGTGTATCACAGCCACGACTTTATCTCAAACAGGGTAGATTAAGTTAAAAGTGATGTAGTGGTCAAACGAAACTGGGGAGAAAAGGAAAAAGTAAATAACGAAAGAGCAAATATTTTTGTTTGAATGAGCGCGAGGAGTCCTGCAACGAGCGCTTGATTTTCAATGAAATTTTGTAACTTTGCCGTTCCTGCCTCTCCCCGTTTCGGTCGCTCTCTCCGCTTTTTCTCGTTTTCAACGGGGGTTTTGAATGGAGCTTTATTTGTGGTGTTGCCACTTGTTACCACACAACTTTGTGCTTGGGATGATATTGCTTTCACACCAAGCACCAACGGATACTGCATGAATTAGCGAAAGGATGGTCATTATATCGGAAGATTTCTAGTTGAGAAAAACCGTTTGGTTTCAATGTTATAGTTGAATTATGTCTTTTGTTTTTCAATTTCTCCGATTTAAAGTATCGTGGAAATAGTTTTCTTATAGATCATGGCTGCTTTGAAGAAATTTTTCATCAAAAAGAAACTCGCTAAGAAGCAGAAGCAAAACCGTCCTTTACCGCAGTGGGCCAGAATGAAGACCGACACAAACGTAAGTGGCGTATTTAGTGATGAGCAGTTTCTACGCGTGCCAGTGCTTTGTGGCAGAGTTTGATACATTAAGTACGGGCTCAATCAGCATTAGGCTATAGCAAATGTAATTTTAATCCCTGCTACGTATGTAATAATACCAGCAGTTTCATGCTTTTACAACAATTAAACTTCATCTCTTATATTTTCATTATCTATTAATTTTCAGATGAAGTACAACGCGAAGAGGAGGCACTGGCGTCGTACCAAGCTGAAGCTCTAATTATTTCCTCGAATGCCTTCAAATGTAACTATTTTTCAATAAATAGTGTAGTGTTATATGTTGTTTACTTATTTTAATGGTTGGTGGGTTCACGCCCACTTGTTATCGCTGAACTTTTACAAAAGTGAGCAATTTTTGCTTGAGATGTTCCTTTCACATCCAGTACTAAAGGATTCTGCATTAGCAAAAGGACGATCATTGTATCCGAAGATTACAGTCTTTTCTGAAATTTTACCACTTGCATCGAAAAATGCAGTTATGCCTAAGAGAAATAGAGCAGCCGGTACGTTTTCCGCCTTATTGTGCAGAATTGAAAATATTTCCAAGGTTTTCCAGTTTATCATACGAGCATTGTTTTAGCATCTTCATGTACTCAAGAATTGCAAGCGTTATTTGGATGTTTAAAAAAATGGGAATTCGACGATAAACCTTGTGGAAAGCAACATGCAGCGTATACGGAGTGTGTTCACGAATCAGAAAGAATAAGTCAAGAATACAAAGAAGCCGCAAAAAAGGTTAGTTACTTATGCTTTTTACGTTATTTCATAATTCGTTTTCTAACAATAAGATCAGCATGTTCGGCAACCTATTACATGCTTTATGAAACAAATATGCGTGAGCCTTAGTTTTCTGTTGACAGCGAACTCTAACTATTTTATGATCTTGTTGAAAATTTTATTGAAGTTTTGCATGAATATTTTATTTTCAGGGTACTCTGGGCGAAGGAAACCAAGGGAAATCGATGACTTCTGCACAGTTTAACAAATTGATGAAGCTTTTTCCTCAGCCGGATATTGGACAACCACCTTACAGGCAGATGAAAAGGCTTCCTACACAATCGTATGCTGACGACATTTTTCACCGCAAAGGATGGCCAGGAAAACGCAGTTAACTTTACGGGTTATTGTAAAGGATATAGGCGATCTCTCTATAAAGGTTTATATGTAATTTTCTCTATTATCTTGCAGACTTTGAAAGAGTTAGAATGTTTGCCAAGGAGCATAAGCGAAGAGATGGGTCTTGCGGCGCGGCGCGCTCCATTGACAAGCACCGTAGCCAAGGTCGCTTTCCATCGTACAACTCTACCTCTTCCCAAATTTTAGAATCGATTTATAGAGTTGCTAAAGCCTGTAGAATCTCCTTTTTAGAATACATGCGCTCAAAAAGAAAATAACTTTTTTGTTTCAAGCATAAAATTTTATTTTTCTTGCTAGATAGAAGCCAAACATGATGCCCACTAGGTCTTTGACTGCTCCGAGTTGCCATTTTTCTCTTCCTTTATATTGACCTAGTGGAGAACCCAGAATGAGAAATGTTACTTCTCCGTAATCTTTGAATATTTTTCTGAATATTTCCTCTTTTTCTACCATACCAATCATTTTTCACAGGGTATGGCCGCTTTGAAGAAGTTCTTCATAAAGCGCAAGCTTGCCAAAAAGCAGAAGCAAAATCGCCCTATGCCCCAATGGGCTCGTATGAAGACTGGAAGTAGCGTGAGTTTTTCCTTCCCTATTTTCCTTTTGGGCGAAAATCATTGTAGATGTCTCTGAAGTTATCTGACCGATCCCAACAACAAAATTAATTTCAGATGAAATACAATGCTAAGAGACGTCACTGGCGCCGTACCAAGCTGAAGCTGTAAGCGATCTTGGCAACCGTCTTCCCTGTTATCGCACATTGTCTTCGCCATCGTGCGAATAAATTGTTGCCTCTTGGTTCTGAAAACCTCCCCCAAAAAATAACCAGCAGACATGATCTAATTGTGTTGCCGGAAGGCGCATCGATTCGCTTCTTCTTGCTCTCTTTCACTGATGTTTCCTCTCTTGATTTTTACTGCTTTGATTCGAGAAGTCAACAGCGTACTTTGCTACAATTGCACCGCTGCTTCGGATAGCAATTGTGAAACGGTTCCAAGGAGTACCAAATGGATCGAATGCAGTGGGCCTTGCCAGGTAGACGAGCAACAGCAAATTTTAAATATTTTCTCTGATCCGATCACGTTTCTCTTCTAAAAAAAATAAAGAAATACACTGAACAAAATAATAATTAGAAGAATGACACAAATGAGATCGTGTGATTCTCATCGAATTCAGGTCTGGAAACTTTATTCTGAGGCTGAATTGAAAACTTATATGTTTGAGAGATCGTGTAACGAGTATTGCCATCAGGGATGTACTCATCTGGCCGATATGGAACATCGATTTGTTGGGTAGGTTGAGAAAAACAAAAAAAGAAGAGGATACGGCTTCAGGTGTTCGTCTTGTTGTCAAACTGATTTTTGTAATGCTGGAAACTCTGCCGGTTCAATCTCCCTAGATAATATTCTCCTCCTTTTCATATCACTTATCCCTTTCCGTTGGGTATTTTATAAATAAACATGTGTATTTTTTATTTTCATTTCCGTCAGCAGTTCTTCTTGTAATCAGAGAAATCTATTTGTTCGGAGGGAATGAGTACCGAATAATCGGTAGAATCAACAGGATCGAGAGGATGACATCTGGCATGTTTCCCAATTGACGTCTTGCCAGTGGATGGCCATCTCCCATTCCGTCCCAGTGCCGTTCCCACACGCAACGGCTTTCCTCTAGTTAATGCCTCCGGCTGGACCTCTCCTACTAATCTGAAAGAATTACTCCTCTGCTTTTAATAAAAACGTCTGTTTTCATTGAGACTGCCCCCTTTTCAACTCGTCGCCACACCCGTAAAATCTCGGCAGCAGCGAGATAAAGAATAAATCCAGCTCATTGAATAAAGAGCAAACTGCTGCCGAGATTTTACGGGTGCAGGCGCGCGGTGGAAAAGCCTGTCATCCTCCGTCAACTCATCCTCCTGTCATGGCATTCCACCGACTTTACTGCCTTTCCATGTTTTCAGTTATGTTTTTCATCTCGCCTTTTTCATTAGACAACGGGCCATTCCCTAACCATGTTTCGTACCAGTGTCGCCTGGCCATTAGAGATAATTTGTCTCCTCCCCCAAATGATATGTTTTCCCGTGTCGAATCCCTCCAAAATGAAGGCGACATTATCCGGCGATATTGGCCCCCTTCGAGCACAATCCAGCTGGGCTTCTTCACGTCATACCGAGACCATCTGATCACCTGGGGGAAGTGGGGGACCGACCTCGGAATAGAATCAGTTTGAGGCGGCGAGCACTGGCCGCGGGACCCGACAATGCCTCTCAATTTCCCCGCTCCTAACACGTTTTTGTCGTCTTTCCCACTTCCTCCCATTCGAATGGCTCCCGGCGGAGACTAAATACTAGAAAGCTCGGCCAAAACAAACTTTTATCACCCGGCATTTATGATTTCCTAGAATCACACGGAACTCTCTTCCCCGGGCCGTCCTCCTCTTAAAATTGAAACGACCTGAGAATGTTTTGACGGCGACGAGGGAGAGACTCGGCCGGCGACAGAAAAAGATTCCGAAACTTGCGTCAAATAATTGAATATTCACGGTGTTTGTGATCTCCCCCGGCCAATTATATTCATAGCCTTCTCCCCCCGGTTATCACCTGGCTATCAAGGGGCCTCCTCTCGAATTGGAGTGTCCGGCCCCCCGGGAGGATGGCCCCCTAATGGATCCCCCTCTTCCCCTACTTATCGCCCCCGTGTCCCTCCTCCTCCCCCCTGTAATCTCTCCCAATTCCCCTTTTCTTCCCCATCCAACCGGAACCCCCTCCCGGTCGCCCCTTCTAATCCAATGTTCTCTACTTCCTCACAATATTATCCCCTTCTCTCTCTCACTCTCTCTCTATTCTCTATTATACTTATTTACTTGGCTGACCAATTCAGAAATGAAGAGATGAGTCCACCGCCGAGGCACGGCGACCGATGGCTACGGTGGATATGTCTCCCCTGCTCGTCCCGGCACAAGAAGGTAAGCCTCTCTCTTTCCCGCCTATTTGAACATTTAAAAAGTACAGTATCCTGGGAGGGCCTCGTGTTCTCCCTAGCCCCTAATGTATTCAAGCGTCACCCACGAAACAGACACCTGTCCGACGCACTTCTGACGACTTTCCCTTGGGACACCGCCTGGCTTCTTCGCACCCGTACAGTCTCGGCAGCTGGTAGCTCTGTTCTTCATGTAAATTGCCCCCCAGCTACCGAGATCGTACGGGTGCGGGATTACCTTGTTCTCCTCCTCCTTCTCCCGTTTTTCAGTGTTTTTCCGAGAGTTGAACACACGCAATATTTGCGGAGGCTTCCAATTACTTCTGGAGAGGCTTACCCAAGGAGGTGCCCGCCGTCCCCCAGTATTCCCAGCTGGAACATCTCCTCCTCCTTTTTGCCCGCGTCAATTATGGATGCAGACTTTTGACGGGACGGGGGCTCTCCCCGGACATTAGCAATTCTTCCGAGATTAGCCGCTCCTTTGGCGAGGGAAGTGTTGTGCCCCTGTCCTCCCACCGTCGAGGAAATTGCTCCAAAATGCAGAGAAACTTTGAAATATTGAATTACGCGCCTCGGGGAGGGAGGGGTTATGCCCTTCCTCCATATTTTTGAATCTCCTCCCTCTCCCGCCCCTTCCTTCCTCGTAAAGTTAAGAAGATACCAGGTGTCACGTAAGGGTCAGGACACAAGATTTTGACACACAAAAGGACACTCCTGGTGACGGGACGGGAACATTTAAAAAGTAAACATCACCTCGCCCCTTATCGCGGCCTCCCCTGATAGTCCCCCGATATTGACCGTCTTTCTCTTTTGCCACCAGTTTTATTCTATTCCGCTTGAGAAATAGCTCGACTACCGTATACTTTTCAGAGGGATATGCTCGTCAGTGACTGTAGCTCGAGCTGGAAGGAACAACACGCAACAGACAGCAAGGTAGGCTCTAGGGAACACTGCTCCCGCACCCGTATGATATCGGCAGATGACAGGATAGGGATCTTGCGACCATCAAGTAAAAGAAGCCACTGCTGCCGAGACTTTACGGGTGCAGGGAAGACCAAAAAAGACTCGGGACAGGGGTAATACCCGGGGAGACGGAACGGACCCAATTCATTTGGGCCAAGAAATATGAGAAGCTCATGTTTTATGTACAATCCGTGGACTGCCCCGAGGTGGCTGCCATCAGTCTGGATTTGTCTCCCGAATCCCTCGCCCTCGGGATTATTGTTACCACCCGCTTCCTTATGACCCGGCCCAGGTTTACTCCCTCCTCCCGGTTGTCTCTTCTCCTCCCCGTAGTAAACCCTCTCTCCCATAATTCCCCGGGACACACATTTGTTTTCTCACAAGATACTCGGCTCCTCTCGTCGTTCTGTTTGCCATTTCGTCGTCCGAACACCGACTCGTCTCCACCTGTGGCAGGCCTCCTAATCCCCAAATCAATGTGTCTTTTCCTCTCTTTTACCCTCGATTAGTCGTCTTCGTCGTCTTCTTTTTTCTAGTTTAAAAGGGGGTGTGACCTATGGGAAAGGTGTGGAAGCACGGCTGAGTGAAGCCTGGGATCAGAATGTGCCCGCCGTCCTCCTCCTTCTCCTCTATTCCTGGCTGTCCTCCTCCTCCCACCCTGTGTCAGTTGCAGTGTCTTCCTTCTTCCTCCCTCCTTAATATTTTCAACCGGAGGAGAGGGTGGAGGGGGATTAGTCGAGTCCTCCTCCCCAATAATCCTCCTCCAATATCTCCCCGGCCAAGAAAAGCATCTCTAATCTCTCCCTGCCCCGGCCGAGAGGTGTTCTCCCCGGCTCTTCTCCAAAAGAGTAAAGAGTCGATGAGTGCCCTGCCTGTCAGAAACGGAGCTAATCAGCCGGGTTCTGTCGTGAAAAGGGAGACACCTCGTCGTCTCAAATTGACGTCGTCTATTCCCTCTGGACTCCCGGCTTTTTCTCTCATCCTCCCGTTTTTATTCGCCTCTTCTTTTCTTTTGGGGGAAGTGTACTCTCTCTCCTTCTCGTCTTCTTTGGATTTTGGGCGAAATTTGGTTGAACGGGGGGCGACCTCGGCCAGCTAAATGAGGCCTAAAACGACGTCGAAACGAGACAAAAATAGCCCCGTCGTGCCACAGTCGGGGTGCCCCCGGTCTCCTGTCTCCTCCAGGTTGGGATATTTACCGGCAGCCCTCCCTGGCACATAATGAGGATATTGCCCCCGGAATAACCGCCCCCGGCTGGGTGACGTGATTCTCTGCAATTTCGGGCGTTTAATTTCCGGTATAAAAACAAGAAAAACGTCTACTTCCAGTGTTTTCGTCATCCGTCACCCCGGCATCAGCTGTAATGTCCGCAGGGGTCGGCTTTTTTTGAATTTGGCGCCAATCAAATAAACATTTCTCGAGAGTTGACAGATTACAGCCCGTTCCCGTGTTCGTCTCCCGCTCCGTCTCTCTCCAACTTTTCCTCTTTTTCTCCCTTCAGCCGGCCGGCAACATTATCCGGGCAGATCCAGATGAGGCCATAGAGAAGCCATTAATCCCCTCCTCTCTCCCAGCTCGTTTTCGTGTCGAGAATCTATTAGGCTTCACTTTTGCTGTCTCCGATACTCATAAACAGTCTCATTTATTCATTTTCCGGAGTCTGGACACCCGTTTTCGGTAGAAATAGCCGGCCAGGAGGTGATCCCTTCACTCGTCTCCTCTAATTTGACACTTCGCCCTTTCTCTTCGCCAAATTTCGTTTTTTTTGTAGTAGCAGGATCAGGATACATTCCTATAAAAAGAGGGTACTGCTCCTGAACAGTTCCGTCATTCATTATGCCCTCCTGGTCCTCTTTGCAATAATAGTCATTCGTTGTCTAATAATGTCAGCCCAGGAAACGCATCCTCCTGCTGGTTCCTCATTTTTTGGATCCAACGTTGATTTTCTATTGTACCAGGTTAGACATAAAATATAATGAGAAGTAAAGTTCTCACTCCCTGGCTGGCTGTGCATTGCGTTGAATCTTATTCTTGTCCTCAGCCTAGGAGATTATCTCCTTACTCTGTCCATAACATTTGTTTTTTGGTTGTATCGGACTAGATACAAGGTATCGAAAAGGACCGTCCCATGATGAATCGCCCCTCCCTTGAATGCTTTCATATTCTCAGTAATCATGGCCGGATTGAATGTCTCATTCTATTGAGGATAGCTAATTAACCTCAGAAATAGCCGGCTCTCGGTATGCACAGCTTCCATTTCTTCGAAGATTTGCAATCTGAAAGGCAATCTCTCACTTTGTCATTTTTGATTTTTACCTGTACCGGGATGTTCATAAATTGTCCAAAAAGCCTTGCCTACGTTTCCAATAACTTGGTGGTTCTAATAGTTTCCTCACCCCTTCTCATTCTCCAGTCCCCTGGCCGAGTTAAAATTCTCATTCCATTGAGGATGGGTAATTAGTCTCCCTGCTCCAAGAATAGCTCCCGGTTCGTACAGCTCTTTCTTTTCGAAGATGTGTCCCCGATGAAAAGACAGAAAGAGTAAATAGAAGATGTTTTCCCCTTTCCCATTTTGAAGGGAGGAGTCGAAAGACCCCAGGAAATGTTGCAACCCAGCGGTTATTTCCTGATTTCTTGCTGTCCTTCTACCACCTGACTGGACAGCTGGGAGAGGCGACCAGAAAAAGAGCTGGCCTCCCGGTGGTGCCTCATTGCCATTGATTAGGATATGGGAGTCATCAGACGGCGGAATCTTAATTGGAGCCTGCCAGTGGCCTTCCTCTCCTCGCCTCTTTATCCTCCCTCATCCTCTCTCGTCTCCTGATTTCCTCACTTCATCCCTCTAAAATTCACTTTAGTTGGGGTCCTCTCCCGAATGACCATGGCGTCATTTTTGCGTCGTTTTTCCGTCGACGCCGACGTCTCGCCCAAGACGTCTTTCTCATCGCCGAGGTCGCGTGGCGAGAAGCCGCGACGGAGCCGGCTGGCCGCCGGGTTCGAGTCGGCCAGGCGGCGCTTCTCCCTCCAGCATTCGAACGACGTCTGCCAACATCTGCAGACTATCGCGTTGAAGGCCGGCAAGGCCGAGAACGGCAGTCTGCCCGATCTGTTAGAGGTACGGGGCCCGGGGCAGACAGTAGTACACGACGAGAATAATGATGACACTTTCAGAAGGCAACCATTGGACGGAGTCCCACAGCGAAGAGAGTGTCCGTGGTCACCGGAGGAGACAAGGCCATCTTCCCCCATAAACACCGGAAAAATCCCTCGCAAACCAAGGTCAGTCTGCTCTTTTATCGTCTAAAACTCATGGATTGGTATGGTGTCCTCTTTTGGTCCCCCGTTGTCCCCAGTTCCCATTCCCTCCCTTGATTCGGTCTCGTTCTTCTCGTCGTCCTCTCGTTTAGGTTCTCTCATTTCCCTCGGCTGACGAGCCCAGGAAGTGCACTCGGTTGCAGGATATTGCAGTTCCAACTGGGGGCTAGTTTGTTTATTTTCGAATCCATTTAAAACGGGAGGAGGAAATTGAGTTATTACGCGAGGTGGCTGACTCCTGCTGCAAAAATCAGTCAGGAGAACAACTGGAGCCGGAAATACTCTTTTCGCTGGAGGACAGCCCGTTCCGTCCGAGCCAAGTCAGGCGATAAGATTAACTCCTCAGAGGAGGAGGAGGAGGCCATAAACACCCAACTCCCCTTATCCCAACGGGGCCTCCCGGCTTGTTTCCTCCCCCTTCGAAGATGTTGCTCGATTGTCATATTGGCCGTCACAAAGTGGGCCGTCTTCTCCCTCCGTCGGCCAGTCATCGATAGCCGGGGAGGAGGAGGAATTGTTGCCCTTCCAAAAGAGAGGCCAGCTGATTCACTTTGGCCCCGCGTCAAAAGGGGGAGCAGAGCATCTCTTGACCTCTGTCCCGGATATCTGGCCTCCTCATCTTCTCCAAACATAAACATAATTATCTGAGGGGGGTCCAGTTTTCACGTTGGGGAGGATGGCCCCCGGGGGCCCGACGAGTGTCCTAATTCGGGAGGAGACATCCTCTTCCTTTGTTTATGCCCTCCTCAGTCATTTTCCCCCTCTTTTACTCTTCTTTTTAGAGGGATTCATACAATTCAATAATTTCTGTCTCCCCGGGGGAACATCCACCAAAAAGGTGACAAATGGCCATCGTCCGAGATGTGTTTCCCCCCGGTTGTACCTTCTCCTCCTCTCCTCCTGGTATTTATTCATAGATGTTGTCCTCCGTCGGCCGGCTCCCACCTCATCTCTAATCTCCCCCGTCCTCCTCCTCTTCACCGTTCTCACGGCTCTTTTTCTGCACTCCCGGGGTTCTCTGCTGCAAAAAACAGAACTCGTCGAGCCGCCACCTGTTATTGCACACGAAGACGACGAAACGGGCCGACAGCTGCTTCTATTTTCCTACAAAATTAATGATCATTATCCTCTCTCGAAACCGGGATCAGATGGGGCCAGGCGGTATTCTGGGAGAGAGATCTTTGAGAGGCGTCCTCCTTTCCGGCAGCCGGACAGGGGGCACCCTTTACCTCTCGTCCAAAAAACGTGGCGAGTCTGATCAGTTGAAAAGGCCGGCCGGCTGGCTCCTACCCTGCCCCGGAATCAAATGGCTCTCCCGCCCCGAGAGAAGGATCTGTGTGTTACACTCTGGGTTCTGCTGTCTCTCGTGGTCTCCACCTCTCATTTCTTCCAGAATTCTTCCTCCCCTTTTCCTCCCAAAAATGATGCCCGGAAACTGGCTCCAGTCAGAGGGCGAGAGACCGATTCGGTCGCTCTAAATTACCTCCTCTCAGCCGTGGCCGACACCTGATAAGGGCCACCTCCGCGCCTTTCTGACTGTTTTTGGTCCGTCCTCCCCCCTTTCCGAGCTCATTCGAACCTGAAATTTGATTCATTGCGACCCGCCGATTTCACGGTTCATTTAATGGCAAAATATTCCCGGCGCACGTGTTGTCCTCCTTATCCTAGGGACCGCAAAGTGAAAATTAGATTTCATTGCAGCTCGTCGATTTTGGTGTCATTCAATAGATCTTTTTGTAACTTACACTCTGGATTTTAGTGTGAAGAAATTGGACCATGCCATACCGAGATATTCGCATTTTATCAAAAGCAATATAAAACATTGAAAAATCACGTGTCGCGGCCTTCTGTACTATAAAAATTCTCAATTCATACTTTACTATGTCATTTTATCATGTAAAACGACATTCTTGATGGAAACCAATACTACCATTCAATTTTACGTCCAAAATTGTCTACTGGGTGTGATTTTCAAAGCTGGAAACACATTTGCTTGGGCTCGCCGAAGCCTTTTGCATCGCGCACCTCGCGTGACCAAATTTCCAATACAAAAAGTGTTACCCGCGTTTGGCGCGCCTTTGCGGTCCCTACCTTATCCTCCTCCCTCCTCCCTAGGTAATGCCCCCATATTTCTCCTGGGGCCGGACTGATTTCCCTCTCTCTCGGTGTTTGTCACCCCGCGAACGGCCCCAATATTCCCGAGATATCTCTCCCGAAGAGTTTTTGTTTTGCCAAAGAGCTTCCTTATGGTCTGCCCGAGCGACCGGTCTCCCGCATCCATCACCGCTTCCTGTCTCGGCCCCCGTCTCCCTATCCCCTATCATCCCCATATCTCCCCAGCCCGGTGTCCTCGATCGCCTGTTGATCAGCCATCAGCTGTCCTCCCCCCACCTTGAGTCATCCGGGCCTCTTCAACTTCCCGCCCTCCTCCCAGTATTTCCATTACTCAAAGCGGTTCGGTCATTTCTCTCTGCTGTCCGCAATGAGTCGTCTCCGTTTTCGCTCCTCTCTCCCTTGGCCGGCCCTTCTCCCCGGCCCCCGGTGTAATAGAAATGCCGCTGCCCGCCGGTTGTTCGTCGTCGTCCAGCCAGCCGTCGTCGTAAGAGCGCGTAATTTCTGGAGACTGCAGAACTTTTTAATCAACTCAAACGGAAAGCAGAGAAGAGAAGAAATCGAGTGAAATGAACAAGTGACGCGACGGCCGGTGACTTTATTCTCTCTCTTCCCTTTTTGGGCAGATTATAGGCGGAGACGGGAAGAGAAGCCCGAGAACAGTCGATTATCACCGGAAAGGTCATCGTTCTTTTTTTGCTCACAAACATTCCAATTCCCGCTTCTCTCTGTAAAACTGATCAATTTTGTTCCGTAAGCTTCTGTAGTGGATGCCCGCCTCGTCCGTTAACCGAGGTGTAGCCCGTGGACTCAATTAGGGAAGCCACACCGAGAAATCGAAATGTTTCAAGACCTCAATAAGATGAAAAGTTTGTTGTTTGGGATGGTAAACCATTTTTGAGGATACAGTAAAATATTTTATGTTGTTCAACTAGTATGCCTCCGGCGGCCTTTGGTCGCGTTTGGATTAAAAATTTGACGGTCGAATAACTGTTGACTGTCGGATAAGGTCAAACGGTCGAAACTTTCTGCTTCTCTCTCATTAGACCTGTCAATCCGTACAGATGACAGGTCTTACAGACAGACAGACAGGCAGAGATCTGCCTATTATTAGGGTAGGATTATATCCCGTAGCGAAGACACGCACAGCCCTTTAACCATATTCACAGAAAATGAATTGACCTAGGGAGAGCGCTCCAGGCAATGCCAAATGTTTCATGAGCTCTATAATATGGGAACGTTGTGATTGACATTATTACCTCGGAAACTCCGTTATACACAAAACAACCTTTTTTTACTCATTATGACTGCATGTTTCCTAACCTGCCTCCGTTGGCTTTCTTTTCTAGGGACAATGTCTTCTCCCGGCTTTCCCGAGTATTCTTCCTCCCGTTTGACTTGAAGACTCCCCGCTTCCTGGTCTTACTTGTGACAGTTTCAATCCGACTCTGTGCCTGATCTCTGTGTCTATTTACTGCCCCATCTCCTCTCTCCCCGTTCCAATCTTTGTGATAGCTCCCCTCTCTCTCCCTCTTCTCATCAGCTGATCCTCCTCCGCCCGGCACTTCAAAGCCTTCTCTAATTCTTTTTCTGCAAAAGTAATTGATCTCTTCTAATTTCCGTCGATCCGTCCCCTTTCCTTTGTTTTCTCGTCCCCCTACTGCTAATCAATGTGTCTGACCAGTTTTTCTCCATTTGAACTGTTTCCACGTTCCACGCTCCGTCTCCTCAAGAGAGAGAACAAATTACTGGCCGCCGCCGTCGTCATTGGATTAAAATAACTTTTCCCTTCATTTTTCGGTCCCATTAGTTAGCTGCCGCTGCCGCTGTCAATTCCCAGTATTTTTCATGAGAATGGGATTAGTCCTCTTACCGTACCTGGCCGTCTCCTTCCTCAATTTCCCGTGTCTCCCTTTCTTTTCTCCTTCCCCTAATCAGTCTTCTATTCATCGTCTTCTTCACTTCGTCAATCTCCCTCTTCGACCCTCATTTCCCTCCTCGGTTCAGGGCGTGAGCTGGCGTTGTCAGGGCGAGGTCTCGGCGGTACAGCGCGACTTTCCGACGCGCTGGCCCTGTGTCTCTCGGCCAAAATGGAAGCCAAGGAATTTGAGTTCCGCCCGACGAAAGATGCCAGCCGGAGTAAGAGTCCCGGCGTCATCGGCCGGCTGTCGAACTTTGCCCGGAGTAAGACCCGGCACAGTCTGAGCGAGAAGAGCAGCAACTCGACGGCCTCCGATGCCAAGAGCAAAAAGGTAGAGAGCCAGCCGGCCAGCCATGCCAATCCATGAGAAATAGCGGCCTTCTTCCCTCCTGTTATTCGAAGGCTACAAATGAAATTTAGGATCTCCACCGGGAATTCCAAAAGTGCAAGGATAACCACGAGAGTCGTCTCGATCTCAGCTCCAATGATGTGGGTCCCGAGCAGAAGAGTGAACTGTCTCCGTTTCAGATAACCTCGATCCCCTCCGCGATACGGGAACTGACCCAGCTGACGGAGCTCTTCCTCTACAAGAATAAACTGACACAGGTGCCTTCTGAACTCGGGTTTCTCGTTAATTTAAAGAAATTAGGTCAGTTAGACCTTTAAATTAGAGAGGACAGTATGTTCAGGTCTAAGTGAAAATGGTCTGACCTCCCTGCCGGACAGTTTGGCGGCCCTCTCCCAGCTGGAAACCCTCGATCTCCGACACAATAAACTCACCGAGGTACTGTAGTCTCTTCTCTTCTCTTGTAATTCCACATTGGCAGATCCCCTCGGTGATCTATAGGATAACCTCACTAGAGACCCTCTGGCTCCGTTTCAACCGGGTCGTCACCGTCGGCGACGAGATCTCCAATTTAAAAAAGTCAGTCCCCCCTCCTCCTCTCATTGATATGTTCCCTTTAGATTAAAAATGATAGATCTCCGAGAGAATAAGATAAAAGAACTGCCGGCGGCCATCGGGAAGATCCCCGCCCTGCTGGTGTGTCTCCTGAGCAAGAACCACCTGACGAGGATCCCCGAGGAGCTGGGCGAGTGCAGCAGTCTGACCCAGCTCGACCTCCAACACAATGACCTCGTCGAACTGCCCGAATCCATGGGCAAGTTGAAGAATCTCGTCCGACTAGGGATTAGGTATGTGTGATTGAGGAAGGAAGAGGATATTCCCTTTAGGTACAACAAGTTACGGACATTACCAGCCGGGTTGGAGAATTGTATCCTGCTGGAGGAGTTCATCGTCGAGGGGAACCATCTGCACAGTTTGCCGGTAGGTATTCCCCTACTTGTACTGCCCTTTTCCAATGGGATTACTGTAACTACAGCCCCAAGAGGATTCAAAACAATTGACTGATCCTCCTCCTCGTTTCAGGATAACATGCTGACGTGTCTCCCGAAATTGAAGACGATCAACCTGTCCCGAAATGAGTTGGCCAGTTTCCCACTAGGCGGGCCACAGCAGTTCGCCAGTGCCCAGACGATCAATTTGGAACACAACCAGATCAACAAGATCCCCATTGGAATCTTCTCCAGGGCCTCTGGGCTGACAAAACTGAATCTGAAGGAGAACGACCTGCCCTCCTTGCCCCTCGGTCAGTCTGCCCGTCTTTTTCGAGTGTCGGTCTCTTGCAGATATGGGAACATGGACCTCAATCAGCGAATTGAATCTCTCCACGAACCAGTTGAAAGTACTGCCGGAGGACATCGAGAAATTGGTCCGTCCCTCTCCTCCTCCTTCCATAATTCCCCTTTCAGATAAATTTGGAGATTCTGGTGGTGTCGAATAATCAGCTTAAGAAGCTGCCCTCCCAGATAGGAAATCTGAAAAAGTTGAGAGAACTGGATCTGGAGGAGAACGATCTCGACGTCATCCCCAACGAGATCGGTAGGCTGTCTCCGAGCAGACGGCTCTCATCCTCCTCCTTCTAGGTTTCCTGTTGCAATTGACAAAGCTCTGGCTCCAGTCGAATAAGTTGGTCAGTCTGCCGAGGACAATTGGCAATCTCGCCTCGCTACAGGACCTGAGAGTCGGGGAGAACAACCTGAACTCTATCCCAGAGGAAATCGGTCTGTTCTGTTCAATATATCAAATAAATAGAACCTGGTTCAGGTCATCTGGACTCGTTGAAGTCTCTCTACCTCAACGACAACTCGTCCCTTCACTCGCTGCCCTTCGAGTTGGCGCTGTGCTCCTCCCTCGAGATTATGTCCATCGAGAACTGTCCCCTCAGCCAGATCCCGCCCGAAATTACCGCGGGAGGACCGTCTCTAGTAATCCAGGTAGTCTCTCCTCCAATCTCTATAACATCCTCTTCCAGTACCTCAAGATGCAGGGTCCCTACCGGGGAGTGGTGCTGACCCAGTGAGTCCCGGTCTCGTCTGTGATGTCTACTTCCTTCGAATATGTGATATTATCCCCTTCCGTGCTCAGAATCACCCCTCTCGTCCGCCAAAAATTCTTCGTCTCGATTCGAATCGAATTGTCATTGTCCGTTTCACTTCTCCCTCCCTTTTTCTTCTTTGTCCCCTTTGCACACTCGCCTCACGGGTGAAATGCTCTTTTCTTTGTTGTTTTTTCTTGTTCTGTGACATATTATGCCAGATGTAAATATATATAAATTTATAAAAATTTATAAATACAATTATTTAAAATTTGAATTATGATCAGTAGTCAATATCGAGTTGAATAGAGATCTCTCAATTCTTTCCTAAATTAATATACAGTTTCTATTTTTAGTATACATTTTTATAGTATAGTTTTTTTTTAATTTTCAAAGAATACTCACATATTGGCACTGAGCTTCTTCCCTGAAGGAGGCGGAGTTCCGACTGGAGCATTTATCCGTTCTGAAAGGGGCGGCAGACCAAAGGCCGACGGAAACCTGAACAGTAGATTCTTTTTTATTAAAAATAGGGTGGAAATACCAAAAGTCTCTGGTCATATAGGTTATGGAGAGTGTCCAGAGAAGGAGCAGACCCCATCCCATGCAGAGGACCTGCTCTTCTCGGCTGATGTTTCGCAAGTACACCAACACTTCGTCCATTATCCGGGCCGGCTGTTATTCTGTCTTTATGGAAATAGGAAAGGAAAAGGCGGAGAGAAAAGTGAAAAACAAAGTAGCCGATAATCTGGGGAAAGGACAAAATGGGGGGAGATGCTTCGGAAAGGATTAGAATTGTAGATGAGGACGGGGATGATGCGTGATAGGGGGTCAGAGGTTGAGACAAGGGATCGGATGTCGAACAGCTACTCCGTAATGAACACGGCTCTACGGATTCTCGATGAATTGAACTTTTTGTTTCGACTACGGACAGACCCGGCCGTGGGAAATAAACCGAAGGGCCACTCGTATAAACAGTGGCTGAGATCCGGGAAAGACGGCCGAGAAGTCTTTGATAATAATAACAAAGTTAGGAGGATTCAACCATATTTATTTCAAGACACAGAGGCAACCCATCCCTTTTCTTCCCTTCTCTAGATTACGGTAGATCAGGACTGGAAGAGTGGCAAGTAGCTCCTCTTCTGACCGGCGGGGATTCCTCTCTCCAAGGAGATTACTGTAGCTAAATAGCGGAAAGAAGCGGAAAGTAAAAGCCCTATGTCAGCTAAAAGTATGGTTCCTTTTAAATCGGGAGGCGCGCCCCTTCAACAAGTCGAAACGCGCGTCTCGACCAATTTCGACCAGCCAGTTGGCGGTCTGTTCGCTCATTTCACTTCTGACTCCCACTGATGCGGCCGACTTCTTCTTCTTCTTTCCATCTCCACGTCATCAGGTTGTCTTTTTTCTTTTTCAAAGTTCCAAAAATTGAAAAGAAAAAGCGCGCGGGACCCTTTGCGGCCGGCGCAACTGTCATGCCTCTCCCGACAGAAAATCGCGTTGTGGGCTCCGACCCGCCTAAAATTACGCGTCTCGTTCATTCGAGTTACAATCTTTTGTCTAAAAATCGGGTAGTAGACACGGTCAATGGGACTGTCCACCAGGGAATCCGCCCCTCGTGACAGCCTCCCTCTACAGGGATGGTGTCCCGACCCAGTTGCCCGATGGCCCGTGTATCCTCAGTGTCCACAGCGGTGTTTGGAATAGCACTGATGGATCCGGACATCACAAAGGGCATACTGGAAGTGGTCGAACCACGATACTTCCCTCTTGTGACCAAATTCAATCCAAATACTCAATCCTCCTTGTCCTCCCTTCCTTTCTCGCTCCTCCTCTTTTCAACTTTCAGGTACTGTTGCCGGTGGAAGGCTTGTGGGATCCGGGACTACAGGAGACTCGTTGACAAGAAGAATACCGGGCATCTCCGTGTCTCCGTCAATGGTGCGTTAGCCTTTTTCTACTTTTTTTTCTAGGGGAGATCATTGGCATCCCGCGGCCAAAGCTGGACGAAGGCCGAATTTCAAAGGCGGCCAAAATGCCGAGCGGTCGATGGCTCACGCTTGCCATATTTCGGCCATTGGCTGTTTTGGCCGTCAAAATGACTACCGGCTAAAAAGCATTGTTTTGAAAAGCAACCCCACGTCTCAAAAGTTGTAATCGAAATGGCCGGCAACCAACGCCCGGCAGGCCTCGCACCCTTTTCACTTGTCCACGGTGGCATACTAGGCTAGCCCATCTTCAAACGCAATCTTTTACACTAATCCTGGCTAGCCTGGTCCTTTCTACTTCCTGGAAATAATTTCGTGCCCGTGTACTGGCAATATTGTGTTGGGAATGGCTGTTACCGATGCCAGGGCAGCGGCAGACTACGGGGGACAAAAAGACCTCTTTTGATTACAGTGGTCATTCCTAGTCCAAATTTTCCCTGAATTATTCTCTTTTTTTTCAGTGGACGCCGCCCTCTTCGCTGAGCCGACTGCCCCCGGAAGACGGTTCTCCTTCTGCAGCTCCTGAAAGAAGATGGCGCTCCTTCGTTTTTGTGATAGGCGTACAAGCCCAGTGGGTGTGTGCTCACTTTTGTTTTATTCATTTTGAGGAGGAGATCCCTCCTCGAGGCTCCAACTGTTTGAAAAGTGGCCAACCGAGGCAAATGAGGCTCTGACGTTCATCGTCCCGGCCATCCTGTTCGGATTACACAGGTCCTCATGTACCGAGCGACCTCCGAATGGCCGGGACGATGATCTCTGCCTAGCCAGCATGCGGGGCCACGTCTTTCTGACTCGGTAGTTGATATGCTCCTTCCGGACTAGGTTGACCCAGTTATCGCGGGCAAGAGCCTAGGCTCGCGTTCCAGTCTCACCCCGCGCCTACGGGGTTGTAGGCGTGGGTCTAGGCTCCGCGTTAGAATCTCCCCGTGCCGCTGGTTTTGGTCGAAATCCTAGACTTTGACAAAACGAAAAGCGAAACCGTTTTTGACCGATAGCTGACCAAATCCGGCTGGCTATGGAAAAAGAGCTTAAATTTGGTAAAGTGCTGTCGATTCGTCACTGTGACGCGCCAGAGCTTAACCAAGAATAAACCGCGAAAACGCCAAGAAGCGCCATCGAATGAGCCTACTCCCACCGCGCTAGCTCAAAAAACGTTGTGCCAATTTTCGAAACTTCCTCCCGACGCCCTCAACCTCACGCGACCTAAAGTACCAGGCCGTAAAGAGCAAAAATTATCGGTTCGAATGAGCCTACTCTCAACTCAAAGAAAGTTGTGGGGTTACAAATCACCTTTTTTTTATAACCAAGTGACTAGATATGCCCAGTTTTTATGGAAGACGCCCTTGTGGAAGGGCCCCCGATTCGTGTTGGCGGAGGCTCCGCGCTGGGGTCTACTCCGTTCCATTGGTTTTGGTCAGAATTACAGAACTTTACAAAAGAAAGGCTTGGCCATTCTGACCGCCGGCTGACCGAACCCGGCTGGCTATAGAAAAAGGGCTTAACTTTGGTAAAGTGCTGTCGACTCGTCACTGTTACGCACCAGAGCTTAGCAAAAAATAAACCGCCAATACGCCAAGACGCGCCATCGAATGAGCCTACTCTCAACTCTCCAACTCAAAAAAAGTTGTGGGGTTACAAATCGCCTTCTTTTATAACCAAGTGACTGAAGGCCGTCTCGGAGGAGCGGGCGGTGGCGAAGGCCGACTCGGGTCCCTCTTCCATGGCTCCAGCGGCGCCAGTATCTCCTTGCTCCTCGGATGTTCCTCCACGAAGAGGAGGCGATCCTCCGTCCATCCTCTTTGGCTCGACGGGATCCTCTCCTCCCCTACCAACCCCCCTTGAGAATCACACAGCCGCCTTCCCACCAACAGCACTATGGCACTGCCGATAACCTTTGTGATCGAGATACTGGAAGGCAGGGCTCTGGAGGGGGGGGGGGGGGGGGGGGGGGGGAAATAACTCGGACCATACAATTTTTCATGGAGGACGCTCCGGCCGGCCTCGTAAAGTAGGAAACTGTCTAACATTCCGAATTTTTAGTCTTCTGCCATTTTGCTTTCTGATTTATAAAGACTTCTTTATATGTTGAATCCATTAGAGTTTCAAAAATAAGGGTAGCAGAGCATGGAGGAATAAGACGGGACAACAGATCGGGATAGCCAAGTAATACAAAATCGGCAGCGCTTCGAGGGCTGAACAACAACCAAAAACAAAATAGACATAGACCGAAGGACATAGACAGAAAATCGGAGCTGTTTGAAATTCGCGGCTTCTGTTTCACAGGATTTTAGGATTCGCTTCGTGGTTTCATCATTTTTGTCCTAAAATGTCATATTCTTCCATCTGTGTGGCATATTCTCGCGTGTTTCCAGTTTTCTTTATTGGACAAAAGCGAAGAAAAACAAGAGTCTAAAAACGACCAAACTACGGTCTCATGCGATATTGTCTGGCGAGCTTTTGATGATTTTGAGCTCTGGGAAAAAGAAAAAAGTTTCAATTCACAACCGCTTGCCTCTGCAATTTTAGGGGCCTATTTATTTGCTGGTAAATGGCATGATTCTAGTAGTTCAGAGATACTTTAGAGCAAACACCATGATTTATCGTACATGAACATGTTGACCTCTTTTTCTCTTTGCTTGCTCTTTCGTTTCCGCCTAAGTTATTTTTTAGATAAAATGTCTGGATGGGATGCCTACATTACCTCGTTGACTGGTAGCTCTCCGGCCATCAAACGTGCTGCCATCATTGGTTTGACAGACGGATCCGTATGGGCCAGATCCGAAACTCCTAATGTATTTGCTGTAAGTTTTTACAAATGTAGCTAGAATTTTCTCCAAAAATTGCTTTCAGGCTACCCAAGATGAGCTCAAGAAATTCACTGGCCACTTCAATGATTTGAATAGTCTCCCTACTACCGGAACCGACCTCGAGAATGTCCACTACATCGTTCCGCGTACTGAGGAAAATCTCATCTTTGGAAAAAAGGACAAGTCTGGTTTTTTCGCGGCGAAGACCAAGTCTGGTAATTAATAGTGTTACATTCGAATAACAGCTCTTTTCAGCAGTAGTAATCGCAGTCTACGAAGGAGAGAATACTCACTCTGTTGAGGTGCGCAATGCCGTCGAGAAGCTCGCCTCGTACATGGAAAGCGCCGGCTATTGAAAAGAAGAATAATTTTTGTAGATTGTCTTTAAAAATTCCATTTTTATTTATATTTTTCGTAAATAAATGTTTATTCCACAAGCATTTGCATGTTTCTTTTGAAAATTCCGAAATCGGACAAACTGCTACGAATTTAAATGAATTTCTCCTAGTCGTTTGTAATATCCTTCTGATATTCCCTTTCCAATTGGAATTAGAAGTGGCCCTTATTCTTCAAATATTTCGTAACCTGACGGAACTGGAATGAATATTAACAAAATTTTGTCCGTTTCTGGCATACTCATCGCCATCTTTTTATGCTCCGTTTCTCCTTTCTTTGAACTCGAACGAGTATAGATGAAAGACGGAAAAGGATGATCAAGATTGCTTTGTAGATTTCCGAACTCTTTTAAATAAGGCGCCAATTTTTGCATAAACGCACTATTTCCAATTTCTGGGGTTTCCCTCTTTTTCGTTGAATTTCCTCAGGAGGGGTGATATGAGCCTTGAATTGTTTGCCATATAGCTTTCATGTTTTGATGTGTGTGATTCGTACTTGTTATTCTTCTTCTGTGAACTATTCCATAAAGTGGCATTGTATAATTTAGCTCTGAAAAGAATGGAACCGCGTCGCCGTTCAGCGCGTTTACAAGCTATACATAATGCCGTATCCAATGAAGAAGCTGCTGTAGTGGCTAAAGCTACTGACCCAACAGTAAGTTTTAATTATAATTGAAAACATAAAGCGAAATTCAATTTAGACAAATCTCAGAAAACGCACTTCCCCTGGAAATGTTGACGGGCCTCCTCATAATAGGCCCCGTCGCTCCTCTTTGTCCACTACTGAGTTAGTTAGACAGAAAGAAGAAATTGTGAAGAAAACCCCTGTAAAATCTCGCGGAGGCCGCATAGTTCAACCTTACAAGTTTGTTCTCATTCACTCGAAATAGTTTTATTCAGAGCTAATGATTCTTCGGATCCTCCCAAGAACATAGGATTAGGCACCGCAAACGAAAAACCACAAGACAACACTCCTTTACCAGAAGATATCGGTAAGCTTTTTTTGTCGATCACACGCATTTGATTTAGCAGAAGAACGCTCTGTAATACTCGAAAATATAGTCGCCAGTAAAGTTGAACAAAGAAATAATGAACAGTGTATAGTAAACGCCCCGCAATTGATAATTGATGAATCCGAGGTTCTTAAAATTAACTGTTAAACATTAACTCTTACAGACGAATAATGCTTTAGAACATATAAATGGATTCGAAACAGATAGAAGTTCTAGTATGGAGACCTTTGGAGTTGATAGTGAAGGAGAGATGACAAAACGCCAACAACCAAAGCTTCCGCCTAGACCGCCTCCCAGAAATCGTAACATTTAAAGACGTTTTTTAAACATGGCTTTGTTTCAGTTCCTCGACGTTCTCGTGCTGTTGTTTCTTACAAAGAGTCCGTAAAAGATGACATTGATTCAACAGAGTCTGATCTTTCCGACAGCGAAAGTGAAGATGTTTTCGATGATAACGAAGTTATCCTTTTTTTTATTGCATCCAATGCAAAAAATTGCAGTGGTACGAAGAAAAGAAAACGGAGCGAACCAAAAAGACTATCAAACGAAAGCATGACGACAACATGGAGGAAGATTTTAGTGATGAAGAAGATGATGTAGAAAGTGTGGAAGATATTGAAAATGACGAATTAAACGATTCTCCTATAAAAAAGAAGACGCAACGAAGAAGTACTGTCGGAGATGGCGGAGGAAAAAGGTCGCGTAAAACCAATACTACATCAAAAGGTATAGCTAAATAATTCTAGCAAGTATCATATTGCAGTTACCGTACGCCGCTCGTCAAACGGTGTTAAAACTCCAGCAAACAAGGGTATTAAACCGTGGGAAAAGCAAACAGGAAACATAATTAAGCATAAAGTTGGCGATATATTAGTTCCGCAACGCCCACTGCGAAGAGGCGAGCAGAAAATGCTCGTTTTTAGGTTTTAGTATTCTATTAATTTTTATGCATTTATATTTTTAGAATCTTGGCAGCTCAATTGGCAATGGAACGAAAAGAGGAAATCGATTTAAACGAAGGAAATAGGCTTTTGGATCAGATCAAGGCTGAATATAATGAAGACAAAGAAGGATATATAAGGAGAGTTCTAATGACAGGCGGTCGCGATCCAGATGAAAAGCTTGAAAGTAAAGAAGCTTCACAAGAGAAAAATGGAGGTTGTTCCAACCAGAAGAACAATATTTTATGTTTGTTGCAGAATCTTCATCAAGTGAAGATGAATGGATGGAAATGGAACCCGTGGAATCTGACAAGAAAAAGAAGGTTCTCCTTTTTTTAAATAAGCCTAGTTTGCTTATAGCTGGAAGTCGTTCTAGAAGACAAAGAAGCTGATGGTCATGATTGGTGGGCTGTATACTTACGGCAAGAAATTAACAAAAAAATAAGGCAGAAGTACGAGGATTCTCATAAAGTAACTTATTTGATGAGGTAGTAAATAATTTTAACAGGTGAACTTGCTGTGTTACCTTGCACATCTTCAGCACATTGTTAAAGCTGTTCTACACGAAAAAATGGTTCCGTCTCTGCTTTTAAGTCAATTGCCTGAAAAGCTTCTTGCTTTTCAACAGAGAGTTATTACTAAAGAAAAAGCTCAGCAACTGGCAATATGGTTCAAATCTAATTATAAGGTGAAACTTTTTTATCTTGTATTAAAATAAATTGTTTTTTAGCCGGCATCAGAATTCATTACGAGTGGTCCACACAATAGCCCTAACCAAGAAATGGAGCATTATTCAACGTTAGCTGGTGAAAAATGTTATGAAACGGATATGGAACGTTCAGCGGTAAATCACGATCAGTTTCATCTTAATCTTTTATTAAGTTATTGTTTGCACTCTTGGACGGTCTTGGTGCGGTTGCTCGCATTTGCGTAAATACACGCCCAATTCCTAGACGGTGGGGTGATGAAGCGAAACCCACCTCGAATAAAAATAAAAAAGTCACCGAGAAGAAGGATAAATCTAAAGAAAAAGAAAATAATGAGGGCCGATCTAAAAAGAACAAGCCTGAGGAGATGGATTATTGGGTTGAATATTGGAATACTCAGGAGAACCGTTGGATTTGTTAGTTTTTTTTTCCATTTCAATCTTGATCTATTTAGGTATTAATCCAATAAACGCAAAGGTGGACGAGCCAAGTGAGATAGAACAAGCAACTCATTCGCCAATTTATTACATCTTTGCCATCGATAACAGTTGGATATGATCTTTAACTTTAAAAAAATTATTTTAGAAAGAGGTATTCGTGAAGTTTCTGCACGTTATGCTTCTGACTTCTGTCGCCCAGAATTTCGTCGTCGTAGAACGGAGGGTGCTTGGCTTACCAGGACTTTAAACTGCGATGTATAGTCTGATTTGTATAGCAAAGCCGCTCATTTTAGCTTGTGAAAGCTGATGAAAATAGATCAAAGCTGGAAGATATGCATTTCAAAACAGAAATGACCAATCGACCTCTTCCACTGTTTTTGAATGAATACAAAAATCATCCATTGTGGGTTATTTTTTTAAGTTAAAAATAAAGAAATTTAGGTACGTTTTAGAGAAAGATTTGTTGAAGTTTCAAGCGCTTTATCCGCCGCCCGGTGAGCAGAAGCCTCTTGGGAAGGTTAGAGAGCACAATGTCTATCCAAGAAGTACAGTACATACACTTCTCGGAGAAAAGAAATGGGAAAAACTTGCACGTAGCATAAAGGTTTTTTTGTTTCCACATAGTTGTTAACCAAACTGTTATAGGAAGGAGAACCGCCTTATAAAATTGTTAAAGCTTTTCCAATTGCTAATTGGAAAATTCCAAAAGAAGAGCGCGTTGATGCTTACCTCAATGTTTATGGATATTGGCAGACCGAACCTTTCAGGCCTCCAAAAGTTGAGAACGTAATTTAAATTAAAAGTTAAGTGACTTAAATGTTTAGGGTATAATTCCACGAAATGAATACGGCAACGTGTATCTTTACCAGCCAAGTATGTGCCCTATAGGAGCGGTCCATCTTCGTTTACCAGGTATGTTTTTCAAGATGCTTATATAACGCATTGTCAGGGCTTGTTCAAATTGCTCGCCGACTGGGTAAGGAGTGTGTTCCTGCAATTACTGGCTGGGATTTCAACCATTGCGGAAATTGGCCAATGTAATGGTGTTTTTTCTGTATCTAACAATACTTACAGAGTTGAGGGTGCCTGTGTGTTGGAAGAAGATAAAGATATTTTTATCGCGGAATCGAGACAAATGGAGATCGAACGCGAAGCACGAGAGAAGAAAAAGATGGAAGAGCGTGCATTAAAAAATTGGAAGAAATTTATTCAAGGTGTTGTACGTCTTCATCGCGTCAAGACTCGATTTGGGCATCCTGTTGAGGAACAGTCTAAGGTTAGTAATCGGCGTATTGACTATTGAACCTTTTAGAAGCCTCGTAAATCCAAGAAGAAGGAGCCAACCCCCGAGCCGGTGGCATCAATTATTGATAATACGGAGCAGCCTGTCGTCAAGGAGTATACTTTACATGACGTTATGGGTATTTGATATCTTTGATTGTCTGATGTAATTTTTGTTTCATGCACGTTATTTTTGTAGATATTACTTCTTAGTTATGTGATTACCTCCTACCGTACTAATGCCTGTTAAAACATCTCGGTGATACAACGTGTACATGATTTTTATATAATGTTGTTTAAAATAAAAGTCATTGAAATGTTTTATAACTTCTTATTAGTTTAGCTACCGTTATCTAGGCATTTTTTGCGCTTTGCAAAATAAACATGTTTTAGTTATCGTTCAAGCTTTACCACACAAGTTTGAAAGTGTAGCCGTGAAGAGCAAGTGGGTTATTTTATTAATAAATAAGGTAGTTATGCGGTAGTAACATTTGTGCCTATCTTGCGAACGCTATGCCAGTCCTTGTTTAATTGGTGAAAATATATGTCCATCTCGTTTTCCTAGAAAATTTCTTTTGTAAAAGATCTGCGACAAACTTTTTTAGGCATCATGTCTTCTCCCCTTGTGTTTTTGAGAGATCTTTTGGAGTTTCCGTTCTCGCTTGAAACATCCACTTGGCCGTTCTTTTTATTAAAAAAAACGTTAGCCTAAATCTGTTAACATTGTGGTTTTTGCATACCTTTGTCCATAAGCGCAACATTTCTTTCTGCCAGAGATCATTATAATAGAACATAGACGCTGGAAGTCCTATCCCGTAGCTACAATCTAATAGGTTTATTTGCAATGTTTCAAAAGTTACACGAGGGCCGCATAGTTGAATCCAACATGCATCCAATTTTTAAATATGGGATCATTTTCTACTACTTCGGCGCTGATAAATGAGCTGCAGCATATGCTGAACAACACGATAAAGGTTATTCCTCTTTTAAAAAGCTAAAATATTTTGTATATGGTGGGCGTGATATAATTACGTGGGCTGTCTTTAGATTCTCAACAAGTTGAAAACGCTCGCTAAGCGAATACTGTGCAGACTCTTTACCCATCAATGCAATCGACACGAATTTCTTTTCATTACAGTAGTCGTTTGCTAAACATATCTAAAAATTTCTGTTTCCCATTGTTTTTACAACTTACGAAAAACGAAGCGATATTCGCGATAATAAAACTTCCTAAGTGGTACCAAACGGGTATCATTTCTAAACAGTTTTTAATTGTTTTAAGATTTTCTAACTTACGAAATATGAATAGAGCTGCAGAAATTAAGCATATCATATGCAGTAGCATAGCCAGAAGGTAACCCACATGAAGACGATGGTTATTCTCATAATCCTGTTATATTTCGTTTATCTCATGATTTTGTGAGATACCTGTATTTTTAATGTAGCATAGGTCCTCTCAAACATAGCAAAAGGGGCAAAATAAAAGGCTATGAATACGAGCCAATTACGAACTAGGGTTGCGAAGATAAAAATGACGTTGTTTCGGAGATCAACTAAATTTTTGTTTGAAGTTAAGTCTGCTATTTTATACCTTCTGTATCCATCTTGTGCATGTAAGCAATTTGTACAAGTCTTGCAGCCATTGAAAAAAAATACTGGATGACCAAATGTTTCAATAAACACGTTAAATTGGGGTGATATTGGTTTGTTTTGTACAGCATGTATAACATTGTACCACATTCGATATAGCTCCAAGCTATTAATAAAACTTCCAATTCCATACTGCGATCCATCCAATAGTCAGAACCATCACTTTCTGCCGCTGTTCGGTTTATTAGCGTGAAGTAGTGCATTCCTGAAAAGGGCGAGAGGGTATACATGCAAGAGTAGAAAGCAACGATATGTCGATAGGGTTTCAAGTGCATCTTGACATTAATTAGAAAGGCAGCAGTTCAGAGGGAGATTAGAAGTATAATCCTTCATTTGGGGATTCGCTTCGCTTTAACAGAAAGAAACACCAGGGTTACTATTCACTCTTCGTCGGAGTGCCCAGAGATTAATCTTTGTCTGGAGAAGCTGTTGAATGGGCAATCAGCTAATCATAAAGAATAGCTTCTCCCCGGAGTATTTGGCTCTAGATGTATTGGTTAATAGTACTTGAGTAGAGATAGATCTGGTAGTTTGCTGTGTATGAAGCAAGGCAGGTGAATTTTAAAAGGGCACCATGAGAATGTTTGATGCGATAGAATATCTTTGATATACCATAGTTCATACCTTCCGTTTCATTTCTCTTAATTACAAAAATTTCAGTCGTATGTCGTCTAATCCTCGGTGGTGGCCATATCGTTTACCTATCGAAGAAGCAGTTAAGAAAAGTCTTGTACTAGTAATTGGTGTAATCGTTGGAGCAAATGTTGTCTCCCATTACTGGAAGCCTATGCAGGTATATTTTTAAGAAAATAAAACTGGTATTTCTTTCTTAATAATTACGTTTAGGAATATGAAACGGAACTTGAACGAGGCAAAATTAACCTGCTCCGAAAATACAAAGCGCTCAGTGATGAGAGAGAAAGGCAGAAACAGAAACAATGAACAAGATTCTGATTCACAGGTAATAATGGCTAAAGTACTGTCAAAATAAGGGTGAAAGGGTCAAAAGACATTTTTTGGTTTATAACACTAGCAGTTCAATTATCGGTAGGAGCATAAACATATGCCCTTGCGAACTTTTATGATGATTAAAGCCATTTTTTACGGATTCCAATAATCACAAATGCTGGATGTAAGGGCTGAGTTTATCTCACAGATGGTGTGCCGATGAATAGAAAACAGAATTTGTATGCTATTTTTCTGTTTTTATTGTGAACGTTTTTTTTTAAAACAATTACTCTACGTTTTTTTCCTCAAAGATGCATGCCCATAATACAAGTGTTCATTAATATTTTCAGAATGAGGAGAGGGATCATTACGGCAGTGATGAAGAAGGTGAATGGTCGGTATTCAAAGTGGCATTTAAAAAGTACAAGAAACGAAGACCACCGCCTGATTTCTCCGATGTTATAGGTATGTTATTAAAAGGATTTTACTAATGGGGAGGTATGATAATTCTCTACAACAGTGTCTAAAACGAGCTGAGGTTAAGTTAACATAATATACTCTTGCTGTTAGACAAATTGCGTCTTTGCTGCGGAATACTAAAAGAAATTCGCGATGAGGACATATTTCGTATTCAGTAAGAAAAATGTTCTAGAAGTTCACTTGTATCCCGATAGGAAACCATGTTGGCATACATGGGCAAAACGCTCAATTTCGGGCGCGTGCCCATGTATGCATGTTGGCCATCAGGTTTGGGCTAAACAGGCTGAATGTATTATAAAGTTTATAGCAATGGCTTCGTTCCGGCATATTTAATAACTCTAATTTTTCAGATCCACATGTTGAAAATCGTCAACTGCAAATGTCATCACATAGTCTTGTGGATAACGGTATCGAAGCGAGCTTATTTGAAAATGTTGGATTACGACCGTTAAAAGAATGGAAAGTAGCCTCATTTGCTGATAGGAAAGGCCTTTTTCTTTTACCCGGTGTATTAAAGTGAGTCTGTTTCTATACTTGAAAATTATGTTGTAGGCCGGGAGCTGACGTAGAATGGATGAAAAGAATTATAGGCTATGCTGAACCTCCGAATAAAACAAATATGGATGCTCAAGGCATCACGCCGTCGAAGTAATTTTGGTACTAATTACTAATTATTAGATTACTTCAGCGACGTTTTGAGAACAGCAGGTCGTAAATTAAGATGGACTACCCTTGGTGTTGAGTATGATTGGAATACGAAAGAGTACCCACCATCAGGCAGGCCTATTCCAGAAGAATTGATTATTTTTGGAAGAGTAAGTCAGAATTAGGAATTTGAAGCACTACTACCTTTAGATAGTTACTGAAGCGTTAGGAATAAGAAGAATGACTCCAGATACAACTATCATTAATTACTACCCACCAAAAGCTGCTCTTTCACCTCATGTCGATAAGTTTGTTTCATTCTGTGAGTTTTCCTACGTTTGGTTTCTAGATCTGAACGAAGCAAAGCGCCTTTAATTTCGTTATCTATTGGGCAGTCAGCCGTATATCTTTCTGGTGGAATGTCTTTGGATGACCCTGTGATCCCAATATGGCTCCATTCTGGAGATGTTCTTGTGATGCACGTAAATATTTACGCTTATATTTACATAAGCTAATTTGTAGGCTGACCAGCGTTTAGTATATCATGCTATCCCCTGCACAAGGATCACTAGGAAATTTACTATAGAAGATGACAGATTCTTAGAAAATTATCTAAATGAGTATCGAGTTAATATGACTATAAGACAAGTAAATCCGTAGTGAGTTTAAAATATATTTACCATTCTCTAAAATAAAATTTTATTATTTCAAACATTTTAGATAATAAGGTGAAAAACAACAAAGCAATATTTTCACTAAAAAGCGATGAAACCACCCAAAGTAGAGGATGGCTATAAAATCACTTCGATGTTTCTGTCTGTTAATAGTCTCGAGTAGACTGCCGTCCGAGCAAATAAGGTGTTCATCTGAGAGTGAACCTCTCCCCGAGTTTCATATTTGTTTGCTCGTGGGTGTATGGCGGTTATACGATGCCACAAGGAGAATTATGGCCAGCATCGGGCCACCCCGAGTAGTCAGTTTCCTCTCTTGCCTCTTGTCCCATGCCTGAATATTTAACTGAAACGCTAAAATGAGCTTTATCGAAAGTCTCTAGTTTGTAGTAAGCGAATTGACGCACAAACATCTCTCGAGTAACTGGTTAGTGCGAATGTTTCGAGCACAAAATTGTAACGCCTTGATGTCATACTATGTTCGAATTCCATTCATAATCTTTCACCGAACAAGCCCTTTTTAGGGGATTTGGAGGAGTTGAACAGCTTTCTCCAAGCACGCCCGTATTTTCTGAAAATAACGTGTACCGCTGTTGTCCACCATAGTCAAGAAAGGACTGCATGTAGTAAACAACTTGTCTCTCGCTGTATACCTGTCGAACATGAATCCCTCCACATTGAAGACAGTCCTCCCTGCTCGTGTTCCAATGTTCTCGTCTACTCCCTCTTCGTTTCCTTCATCTCATCAGCTGTGTGTGCTCCTTTCCGTAGCCCCCAGTCCAAGTAGTTGGCGCGCATTGTTTGTCTTTTGGTTGGGCCGCCTGACTCGCCAGGAGTTCAGCACAGTTTCTACGCCTTCTGAAAAGTGCTGGCTGTCTGGCCCCCAGGCTGTCGTATAGTTCATATTGTGTCCAATTTTGTAGGCAAAATTCACAAAGGAAGGATGCCAGTGTTTATCTAGAAATTACTTTATTTCGTCATGGATGCTTTCCGTGTGAAATTCAACTCTTCTCACCTTTTTTGTTTGCCCTTCATGCATTTTCAGGTTGGTTGCCCCCGTCCCTCTGTCTACACATATCCCCATCATATTTTTATCCGTTCTCATGGCATCTAACCTGTTCCTTCTCTGCCAAAACTATAAAATCTTCTATTAGTAATATTGTGTAGTCTACGCAGCGGCGAATCATCTCATTGAAGCATCCGATCGCTCAGGAAACGCTGTATACGTTTGGACCATTCTTCCACCCACTCCTTTTGTCATTTATTTGAAACTTCTTTTCTGTAACATTCTATAACATATTCCAGATGTCTATATTTAGTCACTCGGTTCATTCGATCAAAAAAAGTTATGAAAGCTATAACGTTGCCATAGTTTCCAGCTTGATGTCAGCAAAACTATTCATAGGTGTGAACAACATCACAATTGCTGCAGTTGTAGAGGAAACACAAATGAGCAAAATTTGGAAAACCAAAAGGATAAGTGTAACAGTAATAAAAGCACAGAAAAGGTATTGTTCCAAAATTGTTAGCGATACAAGAGAATCTGGAGATTATTTCGCTTAGAAAGTTGTTCCCACTGTCACAAAAAAAGGAATGTCTTTTGTATGTATAACAACAAAATAAGGATAGTATTCTAACAATCAAATCGTGCAACAAATGTGAAAGTCATACCAATGAACGAGCTGAGTTCGCCCAAAAGAGAGAATGAGACCTCGCCGGGTTGCAAGCATGAGAATAAAGAGTGAGGCAGTGATTTCTCTTTTCTGAGAGAATAGAAGCAGGCTGAGCTCAGGTGTCCCCACGAGGTAACATATCGATTCAGGCGCATATTATGTTGGTTGGTCTTTTTCGCCTTCTTGATTAATTCAAGCTCAGGTGTGCGTATACATGTCCGACACATTAGTCGCCTCTCAATATGTCCTCTTCTTTTCCATTTTCTCTCCTATACAATCCTATATCCAAAAGGTTTCCTTATCCCCGAGAGTAACCTATCTAAACTCTCAGGTCACTCCTTACTCCATTTCGCTAATCCTCCGAACAATGTCAACATTTCTTCTGTGACAACCTTTATTCCCGTTTGCCTGTCTCTAAAAATGGTTTCTTGCTCTTTCTTTCGGTCTCCTTCCTTGTTATATTGTTCTTTTTTGTTTCTATTCTTGTTCTCCACCCTCCGTCTCGTTGTCATCCTCATGAAAAATGGAAGCTTTGCGCATTCTTGTGAAATAAACTCAGGTCACCACAGACCTCCTCGTTTTGATTGTAGTCGCCAACCAATTAGTCGCGATTATGGCTTTTATTATTACCTCTGGTGGGTGTCAGCAGGGGTGATCACTGCCTCTATTGATATCTTTTTCCCTTTTCATTGGATTTTTTAATTTTCTAATTTTTATATATGATAAAATCTCATTGCTTTTGATCTTCCGTGAGTAGTGAGCATTTTCCATATAAATTTATGCCAAAAAGTTCAAAAGGGCAGCCCTTAGGGGCGCGTAGTCCTATCCATGCCGGTCGTTTCTTTTGTCCGTCCCTTGCCCATCATCCCCTATTGAAATTGCCCCTCTCTTCTCTCGTTCCCTCTGCCATGTTCACATCCAAATCCCCCTCTCCGTTTCAGATCTCCATTGTTGGATGATGTTATTGAGTGGGAGCCGCCGTTGCTGCTGATCAAACGGGAATGGGTGAGTCTTTGTTTCCACAGGACTTTTTCAATTCTTTCCAATTTACTATCCCTCTGAACAAACGTGTATATTGCCCATTTTTACAATTATTTCCTCTTTTTCCTCGGTCTCAATAATTTACGGCTGCTTATCTTATCGTCCTCCTTTACTCGCCTTTCAATGCTTGCACACCTCAGCCTATTTTCTCTTATTTTTTGTTGTTTTGAGGCTCTTATCAATTGCTATCAATTGACTATCCTCCTCGTCAAACCTAATGAGAGAAGGAGAAACATAAAAAAATGAATACGAGAGGAATATTCGCCGCTTAGTCTACAGTACACCATAGAGGAATTTAATTTTGTCTCCGGGAGTTGCTTTTCATATAAACAAACAGGAAATGACGCTATAATGGCCGTCCTTCATCTAGCCAAATGTGGCCGGCCTCCTCCTTTGCCGGCATCGTCTCCTCCGGACTCGGTAGGCGCTCGTCTTACGTGGCGGTTTGAGGCTTATCTCGTCCCTGAATTTGTTTGGCAACCTGCCAGCCGTGTCGGACCTTCAAACAGCCAAAGCCACACTCTTTCCCCGTCCCATTTCTCTATTTCTTCTCCTTGATTTGTTTACCTAGAATGGGTGCAAAGAACCGGGGTCCCACTGCCATGAGAGTTGCTATGCGTTGTCGGGAAATAAACTATCGCTAGTGGATTGTTCGCTCTCCCCAGGCGTCGTCTATCCCATTCTGCCCCCGTCCTCCGACAACATGCCGAAATCTCTAAAACGACGGAAGCGACCCAAGAAGACGACGGCGACCAAGAAGAGGACCTCCCCGAAACTATCGAAGAAGACAACAAGAAAGAGACGGAGGGCGGCGGAAATCGAGGAGAAGACACCAAAACAAGAAAAAGGAAAGAAAAGACGGAACCGGAGGAGAAGGAAATCGGCAGGGATTAGACCGAAAGAGGCGACGGCAATTGCCTCCTCCTCCTCGGCCGACCGTAAAGGTCTGTTTGTCCGACCCCTCCTCCACCCCTCCGGATGAGTTTTCGGGCACGCTGCCGTCTGGGCGCTAAGCCGATCAGGCAACATGCAAATATCGACCCAATTTGATTCATCGCCTCTCTCTCACTTTCTACTTTTCTGTTAGCTGGATTGGATGAGCTCGTCCGCTTGTACTGATCTCCAGGGAGGCAGGCGCCAGGGCGCCTCCTCCTCTCCTCGTCGTCCTCCTCCGATGACTCCTCCCTCACAAATAGGTTCCAATAAAATGAGTAAAAAACTGAGTTTGTGACTTTATCTAATCGTCGATTTTATAGTTTAACCGGGCTGATTCACCGGGGGGTCAAAACGTCACCCGGCGTCTGTGTACTCACCAGTCGCCCCATCTTGACTCACTCTCTTGCCAATCTCTACCCGCTTAAAAATGGAGCCTTCCCCTTTCGCCTTTCAAAATATTCAAATTTCTCCGTATTTTCCCGAAGAAACAAAAATTTTTAGCCACCGTAGCCCCGACCGCCGGCACTCGGCCCATAATCATCGAGCCGGTGACGAAGAGTCCCCTCGACGAGATGGACCAGCCGAGCAGACCTCCCTGGTGGCGGCGGATGTGCTTCTGTCTGCCCTCGTCCAGTAAACATCTACAAGGTTTGGTCATCTCCCTTTTCTCTTTTCCACTCAAGACCTTTAGGCGAGGAGCAACGACACCTGAAGGCCAATGACCGCCAATTCAATTCCAGATTTAAATATGCGGTAGGTGGCCGGCTCCGGATCGAATACAGATCAAATTCAGGATAATTATATAAAGACTTCTAAGTACAATTTAATCACGTTCATACCTCAGAATTTGTTCGAACAATTTCAGCGAATAGCCAATTTCTACTTCTTAGTCCTTATGATATTACAGGTGAGCCGAGACGAGGAGGAGGATAGAGAATAACCCGCCCTTTCAGTTTATACCTCAAATCTCGTCCATTTCCTGGTATTCGACGGCCATCCCCCTCTTCATTGTGTTGGCCTTCTCCGCCATTAAAGACGGCTACGACGATGTGGTCAGTCGGCCCTGCCCTTTCCTCTTTCGAGCCAGCCCCCTTATAGCAACGACACATCTCGGACCGTAATGTGAATGGGAGGAAGTCGTACGTGGTGAGGAACGGCCACCTGAATGACGAAGAATGGAGCAATGTCAAGGTGGGAGACGTCATCCGGATGATGAGCAATCAATTCGTCGCGGTATGTCCACCCTTTTCGACCTTCTTGGAGTGGACTCTCTAGGCTGACCTCCTCCTCTTGTCTACCTCCGAGCCCCACGGGATCTGTTACATCGAGACGATGGAACTGGACGGGGAGACGAATCTGAAGACGAGAGGCGCCATGGCCGACACCGCCGACATGGGAGACGACCTCGACGCCATCTCGAAATTCGACGGTGAGACTCTTTACTTACCTTCTTGAACTGACGCCTATCTAGGGGAAGTAATCTGCGAGGCCCCGAACAACAAGCTGGACAAATTCAACGGGAAGCTCCTCTGGCAGAACAAGGAAGTCGCCATTACCAATGACAACATCCTCCTCCGTGGCTGTATCCTCAAAAACACCCGATGGTAGGCCCCCTTCTTCCATTTTCTCTAAAAACTGAGTCCAGGTGCTACGGGGTGGTCGTCTTCGCCGGTAAGGACACCAAGCTGATGATGAACAGCGGTAAGACCAAGTTCAAGAGAACCTCGTTGGATCGCTTCTTGAATATCCTGATCATGGGCATCGTCCTCTTCCTTATAGCCATGTGCCTCATCTGTACCATTCTTTGTGGGGTCTGGGAATGGACGACGGGCCGCTACTTCACCATGTACCTGCCCTGGGATCCCGTTGTTCCGAACCGGGAGAACAAAGGTCAGTGGGCTCTCCTCCTTCTGACACTTGACCCATTCCAGGCAGTGCCCAAATAGCCGTGATAGCCTTCCTCATGTTCTTCTCCTACGTCATCCTCCTCAATACCGTGGTACCTATTTCCCTCTACGTCAGGTTAGCTCTTTCCTTCTTCGAAATATACAGTAATTTTCAGTGTGGAGATAATTCGCTTCATCCATTCGATGTGGATCAACTACGACCAGCACATGTTCTACGACAACGGGGAGAAGAGTGTCCCCGCCCGGGCACACACCACCACCCTCAATGAGGAACTCGGCCAGGTATGTCTCTATCTCTTTTAATTTATTCTATCCGAATCCTTCCAGGTCCAGTACGTGTTCAGTGACAAGACGGGCACCCTGACGAGGAACATCATGACCTTCAATAAGTGCACCATCAACGGGGTCTCCTTCGGCGATGTCTACGATGTCCAGGGCAATCCCATCGAAGTCAACGATGTGAGTGCCCCCACCTTTATTTTGTAGCGATCTCCTTCAGAAAACGCGATCTCTCGACTTTTCTTGGAATCCTCACTACGAGTCGGCTTTCAAATTCTTCGATAAGAATCTATTGGATGCGACGAGGAGGGGAGACCATGAGGTGACCGAATTCTGGCGACTCTTGGCCCTGTGCCATACTGTAATGCCGGAGAGGGACAAGAACGGACACCTCATCTACCAGGCACAGTCACCCGATGAGGTAGGCTTGTTTTGAACAGAAGAAGATGCTCTCCCGTTCAGGCTGCTCTGACATCGGCTGCCAGGAACTTTGGCTATGTCTTCCGCTCCCGAACGCCGCAATCCATTACGATTGAAGTCATGGGCAACGAGGAGGTGAGTCTTCCTCTCTCGGCTGTCTAATTGTGGTTCCAGGTCTACGAACTGTTGTGTATTCTCGACTTCAACAACGACAGGAAGAGAATGTCGGTGGTGGTGAGGAATTCCCAAGGAAAGATCCGACTCTACTGTAAGGGAGCAGACATGATGGTCATGGCCAGGTATAACCTACTCTTTATAGCAAAAAAGAAAAATTCTAGGCTGAAGAAGGAGACCTCCCAGATCTTGAGAACATCGACAGAGGGGCACTTGGCCGAGTTTGCTAACATCGGATTGAGGACCCTCTGTCTGGCTTATAAGGACATTGAGACGAGCTACTTCGAGGACTGGATTGTCAGTCCTTTATCCCCCAGGAAATCAATTAGAAATTCAGAGAAGACAACAAGCCGCAGCTGTGGACATGTACAACCGAGAGAAAAAGCTGGACGAGGTCTTCGAAGAGATGGAGAGCGGTCAGTTCTCCCCTCCCCTCCTTCAATATCAATCTAGGGATGACTCTGATCGGAGCCACGGCCATCGAAGACAAACTGCAGGACGGTGTGCCCGAGACGATAGCCCGCCTCTCGGAAGCCAACATCAAAATCTGGGTTCTGACTGGGGATAAGACGGAGACGGCCATCAACATCGCCTATTCCTGCCGATTGCTGACGGATGACATGAGGGAGATCGTGGTCATCGACGGCCAGAACCAACACGAGGTGGATTTCCTCCTCCTCCTCTAACCGCCCGTATTCAGGTGGAGGTGCAGTTGAAGGCGACCAAGACCCGCTTCGAAGCCATCATGAATACGGTAAGTGACCTCCCACTCCCCCTTCCCCCTGATCCCTCCTCTCCTCCCTCTATCCTCTTTTTGTCAGTCCCAGCGCCGTCGCATGTACCGTAAGACCTCGGCCGTGGAGAGATACATCAACGACGTAATCCGAATGCTCGAGGAGGGCGAGAAGGCTGAGTACTGGCCTCTCAAGGCGAATCTTCTTTCATTATTTTGCCTTTGGTTCCGGCTGCTTTTCAACAAATTGCCTCCCTCGTTTCTCCTGGTTTTACTAACCTGCCCGCTTCTGTTCCCCCCGTTGATTAATTAGAGGATAGATCTATTTCAGCCGGCCTCCCATTCCAAGCCCAAGGTGGAGATCCACACCCTTCATGAAGACACGGAAGAGGCCAACTTTGGTAAACAGGGCTTTAGACAGTATATTGGATGATTCAGCCACCTACGAGTCGTCGTCTCCGACGGAAAGCGATGGAGAGGGAGGAGTGGCCCTTGTCATCAACGGCGACTCCCTGTCCTTCGCCCTGGGTGAGAGGCTGGAGAGGACATTCCTGGAGATCGCCACCATGTGCATGGCAGTCATCTGTTGTCGTGTCACCCCGCTCCAGAAGGCTCAGGTAGTTGATTTGGTCAAGAGGAACAAGAAGGCCGTGACGCTGTCCATCGGCGACGGGGCCAACGACGTCTCCATGATCAAGACGGCCCACATCGGAGTGGGTATCTCTGGTAGGATCTCTCCTCTCCTCTCTGATCCTCTTCTTTTCAGGACAAGAAGGAATGCAAGCTGTCCTGGCGTCGGACTACTCCATCGGCCAGTTCAAGTATCTCGAGCGGTTGTTGCTCGTCCACGGCCGGTGGTCCTACATCCGGATGTCCAAGTTCCTCCGCTACTTCTTCTACAAGAACTTCGCCTTCACCCTGACCCACTTCTGGTACTCCTTCTTCTGCGGCTACAGTGCCCAGACCGTCTTCGATGCCGTCCTCATCGCCTGCTATAATCTCTTCTTCACCGCATTGCCCGTCCTGGCCATGGGTTCCCTTGATCAGGACGTGGATGACACCTACAGTCTCCGCTACCCGAAGCTCTACCTGCCGGGCCAGTTCAACCTCTTCTTCAATATGAGGATATTCGTCTACTCCGTCCTCCACGGCATGTTCAGTTCTCTTGTTATCTTCTTCGTCCCCTATGGAGCACTTTACCTTGGAGCCGATCATAGTGGACGAGATTTGGATGACTACGCTACACTAGGTAAGTGCCCTCCCTATTATCTAGGACGACCTCTTCCAGCTTATACAACATTCACCGCTCTGATAGTGGTGGTCACGGGTCAGATATCCTTCGACACTTTTTACTGGACGGGTATCTCGCACTTCGTCATCTGGGGATCTCTCATATTCTACTTTTTATTAGCGTTTCTTATCTACGAAGGTTAGTCTGCCATCCTCCGTTCCATGCCGTCCTTCTCTCTCCTATCCCCTCTTTCCACCGGCTTCTCCTCCTACGGCTGTCCATTTCTTTTCTCAGCACCCGCCAGCTAACACCTCAACCCTCTAACCCTCAATTCAGGTGGCGTCTATATTGTCCAAGACCTTATAGTCGACTGTAGGTCATTTATATCCTCCTCCTCCTCCCTTCGTCCCTACATATTTTTATCTATTCGACTATTCAGACTATTTTGCAGGGGGAACAGAATTGACTAATCGTTTCAGGGTTACCGGTGTCGTTGGTGGCAAAGACCTCCTCGACCACGTCCTACGGAGTGGCATTCAAGACCATGGCCACCCCGCAATTCTGGTTCTCCATCCTCATGGTACGGTCTCTCCCCATCCTCTTCCAACTGTCCCTTCAGGTGTCGGTGATCCTCCTCCTCCCGGTGATGTTGAACCGTTTCTTCTGGCTCGACACCCATCCCTCCTTTGCCGATCGTCTCCGCGTCCGGAAGAAGTTGGGAAAGAAGGCGGCGACCGCGAGAGACCTCAAAAAGTATGTGCCTCCCCTTGAAATGGAGACACCGCCTCCCTCTTCAGACCGGCCTTCCGTCGCTCGGCCGCCACCAGGAGGAGTGCCCGCGGCTCTCTCCGTTCCGGATATGCCTTCTCGCATAGTCAAGGTTTCGGAGAACTCATCGTCAAGGGAAAACTCTTCAAAAATATGGAACAGATGCGAAAGACTGACGGGTAGGGTAGAAAATAAAAGAGAGGATAAGAGCCATTTAGAGCCGGCGGTTCCCCTCCTGATGAGGCTGTCCGAATGCTGTCTCCGATCCCTGGCAGCGTCGACTACGAGAACACCCCGTCTTCCAGCGGCATTCCCATTATGACCCTGCCCGCCGAGCCACAGCCAGGGAGACACAACCTCACCGTCAATGTGGATAACAACTGGTAGGTCTTATTCTTGCCCCGGGAGGATGACGTGTTGTGTCGTCTGCTCGAGCTTGATGTGTATTTTAGAGTTCGGGGATAGGCAGAGTTCAGCTAGTCAGGTAAAAAACACTCCTCCCTCTCCTCTTTCTATCTATTCTAATTGTCGTAACCGTGTTGTGGCTTCAGGTCGACGAGAAGAGGAGACCGTCCCTCGCCGAAGCAGGGCGTCTTCATCCGAGGAGATGGTCGGCCCTTCGAGACGGAGGTATAGCCGTCGTCGTGTGAGCACCCTTTCGGTTCCGTGTGTCTTTCGTTGTGAGTATAGTTATCCCCTTCTTTCTCTCTTTTCTCACGAGTGCCGTGTCTCCTCTCACTTTCCTCTGTTCATCCTTCTCCTCCTCTTCTTATTTCACAATATTCTTCAGGATTCTTCGGAAGTGATCGTCCAACGGTTCTAGTCCCCTATCCTCCTGATTACCCCACCTCTACGAGTATTTCTATGTGCCGATTCTTTCTACCCCTGTAGTGTGCCCCCTTGCCTGTGATATCCCTGCCTTATCCCCCTCCCATCCCTTATCCCGGTATTCCCCAAAAAGGCCAAACTTAGCTCTCGACCCGATGCCTGCCATATTGTTGCTTTAATCCACTCCCCCGTCCCCTCTCTCCTTCCGTGCAATTACTGTGATTTCATAATGCTGGGTATTTCAATTGCTCGAATTCCTTGTTGTTTTCGTCTATCGAGATATATTATATGTGGTTGTCATAAAAAATTTAAAGTCCTTTCCTGACCGGCAGCTTGTCGTCCCTGTTGCCTTTCTACAGAAAAGGGGGCTGGGTTGGAGCCGACACTTCAAGAGAAACAAGAGATAAAGAAGAAGACACGGTGTCAGTGTTTATTTCCGTTATCTATGCGAGACTCGAATCGAAGCAGCCGTTATAGTTGCCGACGATGATCTTCTTTCCCTCGGGCACGGCGACGGCGGCCGGGGCGGACTTGCTGGGACGGCAACGCAGCGACGACTTCTTGTTGCGGCTCTTCTCCTCCTCCTGGACCACCTTCTTCTCCTCGGCCACCATGACGGCCGTCGGCACTCCGGCGGTGCTCTTCCTGCTGCTCCTGGCTTTGCGGATTGAAACCCTGGTCCTTGCCTCCAACATCTGGCGCAGCCTGGCGACCGAGCACGCTCCGTGGCGAACGGACTCCGTGGCAGACGAGTCCGTCGGACTGCCGGCAGTCGGAGGGAGAGGCGAGGCCGGGCGAGGAGCTGTGCGGCTCACCAGCTTCCTGTGGACACTCTTTGGCATCGCGACCGAGCGGACAGCCATCTTCTTCGGAGTCTGAACTCTTATTATATAAATTGCTGGAGTATGCTGACCTCCGAGGCGGACGAGTCAGGAGGGACGACGATGGACTTGGGTTCCTGGTAGGTGAGCAACACGGAGTAGGTCGTGCTGCGGCTCGGGGCGGTGGAGTGGTTCTCCTGGCTCTTCATCGAGATGTTGTCGTCGCACTTGTCCTCCTCCTCCGGTTCGTCGTTCAACGGGGAGATCACTCCATCCTCCTCGAAGAGAGTGACCGTGCTGAGTTTGTCCTCCACCAGCGGAGCCTCTTCTCCCGTCTCCTTCAGCACACCACTCAGCGCATCCATCCAACGGGCCGCATCGGTACCAATGGCCACCATCGAGACGGCTCCGCGGGTCGTCTTCAATTCCAGCTGAAGACGTCTCAGATTGTCTTTTTGGCTGAGCGCCGTCGTCGTCTTCATCCTCAGCATCTGTTTCATATCCAGAGTCCAGCCGGCGCGGTCGTTGTCGTAGACGAGCAGCATTCCGTTACGGAGAATCGTCACATTGCGGAAGGCCACTGCACTGTAGCAGTTGAAGAGAAAGCCTTTACGCTTGATGAGCGTTAATAATCTTCCAGTAATCACAATGTCGTCGCGATTGAAGGCGGCAGTCATGGGCAGAGGCACTTTGGGACCTTGGAAGGACTTGCCACGGAGAGTAGAGTTGCGGGACATTCGAGTAAGCAAGTAGAATAAGTCGGCCGTCTGCCGGGAAAATTGGTCAATGAGTGAGTCCCATAAAAAGAATACATAAACCGCTTTAGTTTCGACACGATTTATCCTGTCTCTACAGGATGGCCGAGTTGACCAGCCGGGGAGGAGATGGACCTGCTCGGACTAACGGGAGGAATGGGAGAAGAATAATATAATTTATTGAACTTGTCGATTATCACATTATAAATTATTTCGTTACAACGTTCTGAGGGAGTTTGTTTGTCCAGACGAGAAGAAGATGAAGATCAGTTGGTCGAAATGCAAGAGAATGGCACAAGAGAGAGTCAGCCGCGTCTTTGTCTATAATCCCCGTTCTCGTCTTCCTGTCCCCTCCTCTCCCTACCACTTTATATTACTGTCAAATCTTGCTCTCCAGTTCTTTTTTCTCGTCGTCTTCGTCCCTTCCCTGGTCATCCTTGTTCTCATCGTGTATTTTCATCTCATTCTCCGTCACGGCATCCTTGTCCGCCGTCAGCTGCTTCAATCCATGGTTCACCTGAAATCTTCCCCATTTTCAGGATAGACTTCTTCTCACCTCGGAATGGAAGAAAGCCTTGGGAATACTGTTACCGTAGTAGATCTTGTTGTTGTTCTCGACGGCCTCAATTCTCTTCAGTTCCAGATATTGTCTGAAATACCCCATCTCCTTTCGTTTTCGAGTAACCTACGGTGATAATAGCTTCATATTGGCCTCTGCTTCCTTGGCCGTCTTGTAAAACTCTGCATCAGCATAGGCCTTCTGTTTGGCTGGAAAGGTTCTCTCTTTCGACGGAGTGATCTCCACCTACCGACGTGGATCTCGTCCTGGAGGTGGTTCACAGTTTTTTCCATTTCCTTTTCGGCAATATTCTGTTTGTGTTGGATCTCTGCGACAAGGCGACGCTTCTCAGCCTCTGAAAAGAGGAAAAAGTTGACTAGAATCAACGAAAATCGAACAAAAGCGACCGTCGAAACGGGAACCATGAAAGCAACTAAATAAAAATGGTCCGGTGGCCGAGTGGATAATGCACTAGACTATGAATCGTTTCGTCTCGAGTTCGATCCCCCCATGAGCTAAAATCTTTTTGCTAATTTTTTTTGTGTGAGTTCTATGTTTCCTGCTATTTGACTACTGCAAACCTAGGATAACTTTTAACGCTCTTTTGAGCGATATAGGTCTGGAGTCAAAAAGCCAACTTAAAGTTAAAACATTCCATTGTGAGTCCCTTACCGATTACGGCCTTCTTTCGTTCGGTCTCGGCCAGTTTCTCGACTACCCGTTGATGTTGAGTGGCCACGAGAAGTTCCGTCTTCTCGGCCTCCATCTTCTCGTAGTTGTATCGAATGGACTCCGGGATGCGGGGCTTCGTCACCCTCACTGCCTGCACATTTAGTCCGGGAGCCATGGCGAGCAGATCTTTCTGGAGGGCATTCTTCAGATTATCGTCAATCTTGTCGAACAAATCGATATAGACCTAGAGAATATAAAATTAACTGGCAAGAAGGAGGCCGTCCACCTCCTGGATGGTGTGCTTGCTACAGAACTGGTTGATCTCGTGATGGACCTTGTTGTAGATGAGGGGTTTATCATATTCTATTGTATAGTTCTTCACAATTGGGTACACTGAAAAAGGGGAATGATGAGGGCAACGAGGAAACCAAAAAGAAAACATATTTTTAGCTGCAAGTGGTTTAAATTCGACTGTCATGTATGTCATGGATTACGGCAGTAAAAATGTGTAAAGGTGGCCGAGTGATTAGAGCGGATGTTTACAAATCTTTCGATTTCTCTTGCCCAAGTTCGAATCCTCCATAGGTCTACGCCATTTTTCCATATTTTTCCACCTGTCGCCAGTAGGGAAAACGAGTTCTTACTTTCTATTTCGATGTGTGTTTTGGTTTCTACGGCAATCTTTACATCATTTGCTTATGCTAAAATTACTCCAACTATTTTCTAAAGGTTCCTTTATGAGGACTAGACTGACCACTGGCTATGTTGAGTAGGTTGACGACTTCAATCCTCTCGAAGGTGATAATCACTCCACCGGCTGTACCACACGGCACGTTGCGGACTTCGTCCGTCTGGAGGGTTATCTAAAATAAGGTCTCCTCCTCGCTAATTCTTTCGGGATTACCTGAACCTGGCGGTAGGTCGTGAAGAGGGGCAGCTTCAAGTGGTAGCCAGGGCCGGCGGTCTCCGGCAACAGGGCTCCTCCCTAAAAAGTTAAACTCTTATTTAATTCAATAGATGAAATTACTCGGTAGTAGACAGCTACATAGCCTGAAAGCGAAAGAATTATTCGATAGAGAGGGAATGGATACCTTCCTGTACATGGTGGATAGAGGCACCGATCAGGGAGGCGATGGCGATGAAGGAGATCAACGAGACGATCAGGCAGATGACACCGCCGGACTTGAGAATCGGAGGAAGACCTAAGAAGACGTCTATTGGCCGGGAGGAGGACAGTACGCTGTATCAGATCCCGTAGGTTTCGCTCGCTTTGAGGTCTTAAATTTCTCGGGGGATCCCCTTGTCCATTTTGGAAATAGTTCGCATAGTCTGCGCAGCTAGTCATCTAGACAAGTACGAATAAAGGGGGGAGGATAGGACTGATAGGGTGCGGAAGGCACCCGGGAAGCTAATGAGAGGTCACCACCAGCTGTTTTATCTCTGACCATCACACCCCGCCGGCTGTAACCCCGCAATATTTCCCCGTCTCTCCGGTATCCGAGGGGCTGGCTCACCTTGGAATCCGTTCCGGACGCTGTTCGACATATTTTGCCGGGCGGCATAGGTCTGTCCCCGCTCGGCGTCAGTCGACACCAGGCTCATCTGATTGAAGTTCGTACCCATTCTGAAATATTCTATTTTTATGGGAAGGAGAGAATATACGAGAAGGATGAGGAAAGGACAATGTAAATATTGTTATTGGCTGATTGTGACCTTTGGAGTTGTCGGAGAGACCGGCCCGGGGGAATCGATCCGCCAGGCTCCGATGATGATTAAAGGCGCCAGTAATTGGAGAAGAAGAAACAACCAACCAGCTGGAACAGCACAACACTGATTCTAGCCGGGTTATTCTATTATTTGTGAGTTATTGACATTAGCTTTAGATGTTTGGAATAATTGGGTGGTTCAATTACTCGGCAGATAATTGACCGGAGTGAGCCGGCTAATAGAATTCTGTTATTTTTATATTGTTATAGCTGTAAACACATAAAAGAACAAGTAAAAGGAGAGTAAACATATCAAAAATGAGTGGAAAAGAGAGGGGAAAGGCCACGGAACTCGACAAATACCCGCAACTCTATGGGCAAACTGGGAATGGACCTTGTTTACTGGCTCATTGAGAGATCCATGGAGTTCAGAGGATGTTTACCACTATTTTACAGTACAAAAAGGCCACTCTTTTGCCCTTTATCGTTAGCCTGTTGAACAATTAACGAATCCCCAAGGGAGGACGAGCCGGGAAGATGAGATATAGCCCGCTACTCGGCCAAGAAAAGGAAGATTCCTCAACAGAACACAGTGAGGCAGCCCCTCCTCCGAGTTTGTGTGTAGTTTCCCCCCTCTAACCCACCTAACAACGTGTTCCTGCCTCTGCCAAACGGCTGTTTGCATGCACTGTGACTTAGAAAGGGCGGTGTTGTTCGGCCGCGGCACTCCTTCTATAAATGCACAGGTGTTCAATCAATGACTCTCTTTTAGTTTAACCGGGGGCAGATGCCCTCAGGGAGGAAATAAGAAACTGACCGGCAGAGGGTAGACACAGTCGAAACAGTGGCAGGGCATCTCAATGCGGCGGGTGCGGTTGTCCGTATTGACGTCACGGCCGACGTCATAGAAGGGCTATTTCCAACGGGCCGTGTGCCAATAATAGCCAGCCGGCTGTGTAAGTACGATTCACCGGCCATGCGGCTATGACGACAACTCGCAACTTCTCATGCGTCAGGCCGCGTTGTGAAACAGGCGGAAAACTGGAGAGAGAAAGATTTATTTGACCTCTCCGCGGACAATTTCCCAGTCTTTGATCATCTGCCGAAAGTAGGCTGTGGAATCCAGGTGGCAGTTCACGACGACGTTGTTCACCCTCCGCAGTCGGAGCTCGATTATCAACGGCATCAGCAGGGCATACATTTGAACCTGGGGCAATGGATCCTCCCTTTGAAATGACTTACATGAGACATGATCTCGATCCAAAAGGCCACGGAGATCTTGTCGAATTTCGGGTAGAAGATGTTGTACGAGTAGAGACCACCGATCATCAGCACGTTGAGGGTACTGTGGGTGGCGAAGCAGGGCAACAGCGAGACGATCAGCTTCCGGTTCTCTTTCACCTGGCAGGGTTCGAAGAAAAGGGGAGAGGAGGACTACCTGGTACTTCCAGCTGAGGGCCTGCTCCCCCTTGTAGTTGCAATATCTTCTGTTGATGAAGTAGGAGATCAAGGAGAGGGTTATGGTCAACAGCTCCACAGACATGTACAGCTCCATTAGAGTCTGAAAGAAAACTGTCTCCCGGGAGGATAGGGGTCACCTGGTATGTGCCTTGGTTGGCCCTTGTCCTCACCGTAGACGTTATCTGAACCTCGTGCCACTCAACGGGCATAAGGATGAGGACATAGACGGCCCCTCCTCCCAGCAGCATCTGAAGTCTACTGTTCTTCCCTTTGTACTCTGTTCTAATCACACTGATAATCACCAGAGCCAGCCCGATGTACGGCTTGTGAATTCCCTCGTATTTGGACGGCCAAATGGTCGAAATTGAGCGTTCAATGGCAAAGGCACACATGATGAAAGACTGGGTAACGACGCCGACGACGGGCACAGTGCGGAGGGTTATCCCCAAGACAGCAGGAATGGTGTAGCCACAGGGATCGATGTGGGAGAGAGACAGTCTGGAGGATACTGTAATAGGGAGCATGGGAGACAAACCGGGTGAATTCGAAGAGGAAGACAACGAGGTAGGAGACAGCTATCTCCAGGGTCCAGAGAATGTGGAACACATAGACTGTCTTCGAGTTGGAGTGGACTAGCCATTTTATACCCTAGAATATCGTCTCTATAGGAATAGGAGGAGGAGGACGGACGTGTCTCTTTAAACTGTACAGAGTGGCGACGATGCCCGCCGCACAGAAAAGGGCCTTGACAAGGAGGATGACTCGAAATTCGACGGAGTGCGAGAGCCGTTCAGCCGAAACACACAGGTCGTCATTCATGGAGAAGACTGAAATGAAGCGTAAATTACGGGGGAGGAGGAGGGGAGGACGTCTTGAGCTTTATTGAGCACATTTTGCAGGGGCGAGGGGAGCAATAGTTTGGAAGTGACACCTACGTGAGGAGGCCTCAAGAGGCGACTCGAGTGTGGGAACAAGAGAAACGGCACGCTGAACTGGACACCCTAAACGAATTATGAACAACAAGGACAGGGAAGTTGGAACTGTCCGCTTATTGGAGTCGAATCTCACCTGTTGCACTGTTGTTGTTCTGGATAGTTTCCTGGAATATAGTCAGCTGCAAGTCGACCAGAAACATGTGCCGTCTGTGCCGGAACAGATGAAGACCAGATAGTTCTTGTTTATCGGCCGGCCGTCTTTGAACATCTTGAAAGGCGTCAATTAGGCCACCTTCTCTCCCGTCCCCGTGTTCGGACGAGCTCTTCCTCGTCCCCCTCCCCCAGACTCTAAAAAGTCTTCCCAACTGTTCTTTAGAGCTCCTTCGACTTTTAGAGGTCGGCTCGTATTTGGTTTGCTCCTTTGTCGCTCAACCTACCTTTCACTCAATCTCTCCATTCCCTACGTACTCAAACAACTTTGTGCAGTTTTGATTTTTTGATTTTTGGTTGGGATCATATTTGAGGTTATGAAATCTTGAAAGTTTATCAAAAATATCAGGATGAAAATAGAAAAAAAGTGGCTGTTTTTGGAGGCAAATAAATACAACTGTCTGGTAGTAGTACCGTCCACTTTCTAGTATTAACAGAGGCGATGACGGGAGGATAAATTCTTGAGAGTGACTCAACAGGACTGCTGGAGATAGTTTTCATAAACCTTTGGCCATTGCAATTGGATTTCATTGGCTCAGTATCCACGGCCCCTTAACAAATGGCAAGTCATCTTCCCTCGGTAGCCATGGATGAAATGAAGGAGATGGGTGCCCGCCTGTAGCCCAAGCCAGTGGATCTTTCTGGACCAGTGGAAGGAATTTTGGCTCTTGGAAGACTTTCGGAAGACGTCCGATCGTCTGGACCATCCTCCAATTCAGCGTCGGAGACATCCACAAATGTTGACGGAAGCGTCTTGGAAGTTTTATTAGATACGGTCATTGATTGCCCGTTTGGATGGCGCTCTAACGTTGTCCGGTAAAACGGCTTCCTGGATATCCGTTTGGTTGGTGGTTATGTTATGGTGCACAATTTGTTTATTCTTTCTCCCTCGGCTCGTAAGATCTTTTAACTTTTGGCCTCAAAAAAAAATCACACCGGGATCGAACATTCAAACCATTCATCGCGAAGAACGGAGAAACGCCCTCTCCCGAAAATGGTACAAATAGGGGCACACGAGGGACAGAGTCAACTACAGCTACGGCACTCTCCCTCTCTCTTGATATTTCACCCTTTCCTCCACTGACAACAACAAGTTCTTTTCAGCCATGCCCTGCAACAACTCCAACGCCACTTTCTCCCTTGCTTCTTTGAAGGAACTCTTGAGGAAGATACCAGGAGCACAAGGTACGGCCCCCTCCTCCTCTTCCCGTCTAATAACCGTGTTTAGCTCCTCCTCGACCGGTTACCAGCCGTCGTCCATCTTTCGACCTGACGCTCGAGACGGTCTACGAGAATGAGCCGTTGAAACTATCCAACGATTAGCATGGATGGACAGGGCCCGGACTGGGCGACCCGGTGACACGAGGAACATCGTGTTAGGAGACAGACAACACAGAGATTTATTTGTATTTATTCGGCACTAATAATGAAGATATTAACTAGATAGAGTGTTATAGAAAAGACACAGGGGGGAGGAGATGATAGACAGGGGGTTCACGCTTCGTCGGCAGCTGACATGCCAGGGGAGCCGATGACATAGCAGTCAGTCTGCTCTTCTGCTCTCATCACTCTCGATACAGAAAAAGATAATACGTTTATTCCGCTAGAGTGGATCAGTTCGAGACACGAGAGGTGTTGTTCATCTTCTCCTCATCCTCTTCCTCAAGGCACCCGCGGGAGAGAGGACGATGGCCCGTTGTCATTCTCAGGCCTTTCCTGGAATGTACATGAGTCCAAGAAGTAGGCGAAGCAAGTCCTCCCCATGGAAGACTTTATTCATGAAGACATCTATGCAATCTTCCTCCAATTTGCACAAGAGGAGAGCCCATCCCAATAGCCAATAGGCTCCGTGTGCATTCTCACAGAGGGAAGATAAGCGAAAGTGTTACCGTAACTGTCTCGCAGCCTCCTCCTCTTTCAATAAAAATGGAAAACATCTTCGTTCTTCACGGTGCGTCAGTGCCGTTCTTGTCCCCGTGCCAGTGGAGCATCCTCCCTCCACTCCTCCCTATCTATAGCCTATAGACTATAGGCTACGATGACGCCTGTCCCTCCCCGAGGAAACCCCCACTGGCATTCTACCGGTCTACAAAGTGACTTATAGCAAGGTCAAAAACTCAACCACGAACAGGTTGAAAGTGGGGGAGAGACCACGTGGTCGGTATAAATACAGGGTCGACCCAGGGACAGGCGTCCTTCCCCAAGTTCTCAACAAAAGTTTAACAATTCCCGAAAAGTGCAGAGTTAGTTTTTGTCTTTTTGATCAGAGCGACACCTCTCTTTCAGTTCAACAGATTGAGGGGAATGTCGTCGGCCGAGGTTGAGATAACCCATATCCCGGGAGGATTGGTACGGTACACCTTCGACGTCAGTGAGTCCCCCACAATCCTCTCATCCTCGTCCTTCTGCTTTCAGCCGATTTCAGTAGAACTTGGGAGTCGAGAAAATGTTCGAGCGAGTGTAAACTGCCTACTGTTTACGAAGAAATTGAACTGAAGGGTCAAAACAAGAAATAGGGCAAGCAGGCAACAATACTCTTCTATTTCTGTACCTACGTGCTAAATAACAATATCTATCCATGCATACATACATAATATTTATTTCCCCGGTAGGAGAACAAGGAGTGAGATCGGCTATGACTGGCCACTTGGATCTTGATGTCAATCTTGATGTCAAAAGGCAGGCAGCGCGAGAACATCTGCGGGCCATCGCCCCGGTCACCGTCCTGGGTGTCATCCAGTAGAACGATAGGAGAGGGAAATGACCCAATTCGGAAAGCCCCCTTGAGATTCAAAAGGTCCATTTCTACTTCATTAGGTGATCGTCTCCTCTGGGTAACAGCGGGCAGACGACGGCCGATAGTCGGGGCTCCACTGACCGCTCCAGAAAGGATGCTCAAATGGAGGATGGCAATATCCGTATCCATCTTTGGGAAACTTTACCTCGATATGTAGGCACAGTTGGGATGAGGAAAGAAGTCTCCTCATTGCATGTACCAACAATTTCAATTCACCGGATGACTGAAAATGGATGGGCATGCAAAGAGGATGATACTCCCGGGACACACTCCTAGGTAATCCTCCTATTCTAGGGCAGGGAGGCGAGACAAGAGGATAATCAGTTCTGAATAACACTGACGTCGGCAGGGGTATCGAACTTCCTCCGATGACGTCCCGAGATGATTACTATGGCTACAGAGCTCAGCGAATTTCTTTATTATGGTTGTGTTTGGTGGATAATATGTACACGGGGAAGAAGAGGACAGGAGGACATCTAGCTCATCTCCAACTGGACCATGACACAGGCGATCTCCTCGTGGCTCGAGCCGGCGTTGTAGTCAAAGATTCGAATCTCCAGTTGGTACGGCTTGTAGGCGGCGATGGCGTTGATGATGACAGCAAATTGGCTGAGATCAAGAGGGAGGATGAGGACGAGATCTCCGTGGGTCAGTGGGCAGTTGTGGGCAAAGTCGCAGCCGTCGATGTTGTTCAGCAGACCGTAGGTCTTCATCTCGCTCCAGTCACAGGGGCCACTACCCCAGCCACGGGTGTACTGGTACAGCTTCACGTTGTTCTTGTTGTCGTCAATCTGAACGGGTTCCCTCATCTCTCGGGGGATTACTGTAGCACATACCTGAGGACCGTAGTTGTAGGTGTAGAGGTAGAGGACATTGGGCACGCGGGGGTCGATCGGGTAGACCGGGTTGCCCTTCGAGTCCGTTACGGTAATGTTGTCGATACGGAACTGTTCGTCTGGAAATGCCCCCATTATTCAGATCTGTAGCCTGTAGCCTACTTTGTGAGCACATGTAGTAGTGGAGTGCCTTGTCCGTGCCGTTGGGGAAGCCGCAGTCGTTGGTGGCGGCCTCGCCGACGAGATCGACGGGCATCGACAGGGTTACGGCAAAGAGAGCAGCTAGGAGGACGTAACAATACATCTGAAATGGATGGAATTACTTCGAGAAGGTAGAGAGGAAAGGCTGGGAGCAGAGCCGATGACAAGGAGCCGGCTGCCGTCTTTCCCCTATCACTGGCGGCTTTTATTCGAATAGTTTTAGTTCTGATAACGCTAACCATGCACACCCACTAATCGAACCATCTTATTTTACGGCCTCTCGGAGGGGGACTTCGGATCTGTTTTTGCAAAGATTGGGGGGGGGGGGGGGGGGTGAGTCAGATGACGGGACGACATTGAGCACTGGAGGAACGGACGAGGACAGGAGGACACCTTCATCCTCTCTCAACTAGTAGTCTCCTCCATCTTTTCCAAGGAACCCCGGAAGTGTTCTAAATACGACAAACTAATAGTACGAGGAAGTATAGCAGTTCAATAGGGTTTTTCGGGTATTCCTATAAAGGCTGCTGATAAAGAGGACACCCAATTGATCCGAGAGTAAAGACTACGAGAAGACCAGGGCAAAGGGTATTCTGCTCCTCGGGAAGAGGACAGCAAACCTCCTTCTAGGAGATAAACACGACGACTGCCTTCCTTCTATCCTCCAGCATCCGTACTTCCTTGGCTCTACAGTCCGAGATTCCCAGAAGAGAGGTGGCCACTGGCCATCATCCGCGCCATGCCGGCATCCGAGGGCCTTCCTCTCCCAGCCGGTCAAAATCCATTATACCCTAATCAATCGTGACTTTTCCTAACTGGACCCCTCTCCTTTATCAGCTAGGCCACTGGGAATGGTTAAAAACTCTATGCTATCGAGGTATAAGCTGCCATTTCAACGAAACTGCTAACCATATGGTTCTCACTTATCTATTTTACTGCCCCTCCAACTTCGCACGGGCCTCAAACAAGATCTGCACGGGTCAAAGAACTCCACCATAAGAATAAACAATTTATTTTAAACATACATCCACGTTACCTGGGTTTCAGATAGATAATTTGCCTCTAATGTGAGCGAAGTCCTAGAAAAGCCTCCCCGGGGAGGATAACGGCGAATTAATCAGGATCATAATCGTTCATCGTCTCCTTTGGCAACTTATGCATAAGACGGTCATTTTCAAGTTATGACAAGTTTCGAAGGGATAATATTGACCTTTACCCTTCCTTCGGCCATTTTCCAAAAGCGGTCCCATCGAGATGTCTACCGGGACGAAGGCATCGCCCGCTCCATTGCCTGCGGGCGAATGCGACTCCTGTCCGGACATTCGTACGAGTGGCCACAGCGAACAGTATCCTCCCTGCCTCTGGTCAGACTCTATTCGTTTAGATTTGTACTGAAACCGGGCGAGTTCCTCCACGACCGGGAGGGCAGTTCGGCCTCATCGATGAGTCTCTCGGTCTGGACTACCATCCTCTGCTCCGGCAACGTGTTCACCTGCTTCTTCACCCATGCCCAGATCCTCCAGCGCGACGTGCACAAGTGCTCTGCCACCTTCTACCAACAGCCGCAGTGTAACCGCTTCGCCGACATCCCCTGCTACGAGGACACCCGCATCCGTGTCCGGGAGTCGCCCGACGGCCACGACTACATCCATGCCAGCTACTTGGACGGCTACCGGCAGCCGAAGAAGTTCATCGTGACACAGGCCCCGCTGCCCCAGACCATGCGTCAGTTCTGGGCCATGCAGTGGCAGGAGAAGACGTGTCTGCTCGTCTCCATGATCCAGATGTACGATGTCCCGCCGCCTCAGACCTCGCTCCGTTTTATACCCACAAAGACGGGAGAAGTCTTCCACGCCGGGCCGATTGCCGTCGAGTTCGCCGGCTGTCGCCGCGTCCGCGACACGTACGATGCCGTTGTGCTGAGGGTGAAGAAGGGCGCGGAGACGCGTCGTCTGCTTTGCCTCGTCTATTTTGCCTGGGACGACAAGGGCAGTCCCCGACGGGTGACCGAAGTCCTCCAACTGGTAGCCGACATGAACCATAACCAAGAGCTACTGGTCGAGCAGGCCAGGAAGGACGGCTGGCTGAAGGGGGACGAGAACAGTCCGATCTCCGTCAACTGCCTCGCCGGGACGGGACGCAGCTGCACCCTGGTGGCCTTTGACATTGTCTGCCGGCGGCTGGATGACACGGCCAAACAGCCGGCCGGAGCTCTGTGCGATGTCGAGGACACGGTGCTGAGGATGCGGTTCCAGAGGGCCAGGGCCGTGCAGAAGGCCGAGCAGTTCATGCTGATTATGTTCTGCTCGTTGGAGTATGCGATTAGGAAAAAGTACGTCAAGGACAACGACTGGGAGGAGATTCATCTGGAGGGCTACAAGTACCAGAAGAGGGATACGAAGACAGGCACACAGGCCACCGAGAACCGCGAGTAGATCATGGCTCAGGAAAATAATAAAAGTTTTCTAGCAATTGTTTAGCTTATTATTAGAACTTTTATTAAAATAATATACATTATCTTTGAGTAAAACAGGACTATTGAGCAGTAAAAAAATATTCTGTGACTATACGCATAAAGTGCACCAGAATCCTGACTACACGTATAAAGATTACGGCAGAAAAATGAGATCAGTCGATATTACGCACTTGAAAATTGCCGTTCCTATTTGTTCCGGAGGTCGATAATTGTGATTTTAATGTCTTTATGATAGCGAACATGATTTGCTTCCTTGAATATGGGGGCCTGCATACTTTCAACATGTGGATGGAAGCCTTTCTTGTCGCAACCTCCAATTATTTGCATACCAGAGGGTGTAATAACAAATGTGCCTACTCTAAAGTACGTAAATGATAAAACCAAAAAGAGAAACATACTCATCGTATGACGGAGCGCAAACAATAGCAATAGCATCACTAATAGCCGATTGATAAGCATGGTGAGTGTGAAGATCGACGGATGAAAGGAACGCTGTTTGAGACGGATGCGTATGGATCCAACCAAATGTTAATAATTCTTTCTCTGCTTGAGCGGCAAATATCTGAAAACTATTTCTAGTTAAAAATGATATACGCCCACCTCTTCTTCTCCTTCAGAATTACAAGAGTTCGCTGTACCTGTTTGACGGGGTATAATAACGTGTGTAACGACGAATCTATAGTTGCAAATAATTCCACAGAGGATCCCACAAGTCTCAATATCTCTTCTAGTATTACTTTCGGCAGCAGAAAGAAATCTAAACACGCGGTTTTGCAAAATGAAAAACTCACTTTCCAACGACATCTCCAGCAATAATTATTTTAACATCAGTACCATCAAATTCGCTTACAGCAATTTCAAGAGGAGAAGTGACAGATGTTGACTTATGTCGTGGTGACACCACCAAACCGTCATAGGATATCTCATCGGTTGTAATTCCAGGATTCTGTATTCGGCTATGTTGATTCCGCATTTGAACCATAAAAGCAGCACGGGCATGTTCCTGACGGGCGACTTTTTCTAATTCGAGCTTTTTTCGTGCCTCTTCTCTTACTTTCTATATTGAGATAGATTTGAAAACAAAATAACTTACTTCTTCTTCTTGTATTTTGTTAATCTTTGCTAAATGGTGATTATACTCTTTTTCGTATTGTTCTTTCAGCATACTTTTCACATCAGATGCCTATATTAAATTAAAAAAAGAAAATGGTTCTCATGCCGTTGCCATAATAGTTCTAGCCTTCGTTATAACCTCACTTTTCACTGATCCTGTATAATCTTTGTAATATTTGTGTGTCGGCAATTCAGATATAGCAAGGCTAAATGGAAAAGGTTCAGTGCACCAAACAAAGCTTACTTTAAATAGCGCATCATTAAAATAAAAGCCTTTTCCAGTTCTTTATCCTTCAGATACCCATAGGCTACGCTGTACATCTGGAGCAAAGTATTGCAATATCTAAAAATTTTTAATCCTTTAGATGTTCAATAATCACATACCTTTCTACGGGTATATTGTCTAGCACTTTGGGAGCCTTAGCATCTTCTTGCAATTTTGCCATCCGTTTTCCTGGTTCATACGGAATTAGATTAAGATTACCATTAGGGGCAGACGGCTCAATGTCAGTCATCTAAAATCGTTTTATTAAAATATACAATAATTCAGACATAGTACGGACAAGACCGGGGATGAATTTGAAGTGTAAAAATATAACTATATACAACGTTTATTTTGATATGAGATAAACACTTACAAAACGAAAGCTCGTGGTAATAATAGATAATGTATAAAAAGAAAACAATTTTCACGTTCCTCTACATATAAAGTCTCTTTCTCCTTCTTCGATTCGTTTCCAAAACTTTGTTTTTAGATCTTCGACAAACTCTTGAAATAGATGTTCCAAAGCATTTGTGCCAATATCGTGTACAACAGCTTCTGTACCACTATCATGCGCCATAACTAGGGAACCACTTTTGATCATGTTGAGATTTTTGTAGGTAGGATCATTGTGGAAAGCACCAATGTATGCAGCAATCTATGATTCATCTATTTGGAAATGATTAAACAAATAGGTACCTGCCTAGGATAGCCATAGAGTCCTTTGAGACCATCACCTTTTCTATGATTTACTGATACAGCTGACCTCTCCGAGGTTGTTTTCCAATCAATCAAACACGGACCACTTGGAAGTAGAATCACCGCATCAAAGCGACCAGTATACAACAGATCGTAGTGGACTACTTTGCCTTCCATGATGCTGTCAACGACTGGAAGAGATTCAATAAAAGGATAAACTGATTGTAAATAGCCATGGATGGTATCATCAGTTGTGCTATACTGAAACATGAAAAGACTGAAAAGTATCCAAACCTGAGCAATTTTTCTAAAGGAGCAAATGTATTATTCTTCTTAGATGTTAATAAATCTTCTAATGTCTTATGAAATCTTCTACCAACTGCGGCCCTTTCACTCATATACGTCTTGAAAGCAAGTAGTCCTATTTTCGCAATTTTATCCTCTTGCCATGCTAGAAGAGCTGTCTTATCACTTATGCAGCTATCAATAACCGAAAAAGTAGGGTACTTCTTCACCATGCTCGGAGAGCATTCAGCTTCTGTGTTGCGTGACCAAAGAGAACACTTTTCGAAAGCATCTGCTGTTGGACCCCGTATTAGAACGTCGCGTTTTGAAGGCATAATCCTGGTTCCAAAACGAACGTTGGATATCATAACTAAATAAAATATTAATTTCATTGCAGGCCGATCTTTACCACAAAAGGAGCAAAGGAAACGAACCGCCATAATGTATCGAGCTCAATAGGGAATGAAATTTATTTCAGAGCATAATAAACAAGATGTGAAAATATATGAGAGTAAAACCCGAAACATACAAACCAAATAGCGCAGGTAATTTATCCCCAAGCCTGAGTAATACTATAATAGATCGTAAGTTCCTTGTTATCTTCACCAGTTCCATAACAATCGCGTAGAACTTGTAAAGTATGCTCTGGGGATGGGGCAAAAATCTGTGAAATATAAAGAAAAAGGATTTGATCGCTATTGAGACCCATCATCTTGCGAAGAAGGGCTGTTAGTTGGGCGATATTTTGAGAAGAAGATGCTTGGACTTTTTTTTGTCTAAGAACTGGAGCATCACCAACAGATTTAAGAAGAATTTGGACTTTTTCCGGTGTAGCCATCTAAAAAGACACAATGACGAGGTAACCCAGCAACGACCGTAAAGTAGACGGTTTAAATGATAAACGTACATTTTAGATGAAGGAGAAAACAGCCGAACGCAGGAAGAAAAGTATGCCGGATAGAGAAATAAGAGCAATTGAATTGAACAGGGTACGTTCCCAAGGCTCTAGCATATACAAGCCAGTCAATAGAAGATATTGTAGATAGTACCACTGGATACCTGTTACCTATAAATATCGGAATTTTTTCGTAAAAAGAGAACGTTGTTTCTCCGATCGCTCTATCATTGACTCTTGGTCGAAAGTGTAAAAATGCACAATGATTCATAATCGGAAGTGTAATGAAGGTGTTACCAAGTTTAGCTTTTATGGCATCTTTACATTTTCAATGGCATCTTTACATTTTCGACATATATATAGGCTCTAAACAAAATCAAAATAAGCTTACTGATTTAAATTCTTCTTTAGGGTGAACAGTGGAAGCACTCATGGGCTAGGCGCGCTGCAACAGCAGCTTTCAGGTGAATGATATCGATTTTTATCGGTGCCTGATAACGATAACGCAAGCAGAAAAAAACCTGAAATACCAATGGTCTATCTAGAAATACATTCAATGGATATAAAAAGGCAAGAAGTTGTGATAGATATCATGGCGGGTAAATCTTCCCGTGAGAAATAAGCAAGACTCGTGACTGTATATCGATATATCGACGGCGCGGCGTATAATTGAAATCTATCTTGCTGCTTATGAAATGCATTGAAAGTCTATTGTGAAAGGTGGGACAGAAAACGCATCATGTTTTGCTCCTAGTGGTCTATGTCACCATGCGTACTCTGCTTTCTCTGCGCTCTCTCTATTTTCGCAATGGCAGACGTCCCTCCTTCCTGCTTGTTGTTAGCAACTTTGCCTTGATTCCAATCTCTTTGTTTTTACTATAGAGTCTTCTTTTCATACTTGCTTATTTGCCTTGTGAAAGCTAACATTTCAGATCACTTCATTGGGGTCTTCAATAAATCATGGGAAAAGGGCGAAATCGCAACAAGGATAAAGATCCATACAGTGGTCCGTCAAATCGTCAACGAGGTATAAATACAAACCTTTTATATATATAATTAGCTAAATGTTCATGTGTACAAGCTCTGACGGTTTTAAAACAACCAAAATTGTTGTCAAAAACAACCGTTACTTCATTGATTTAGTTTATTGTTGAGTACACTTCACCTTTCATAACTTTTATTTCATCTTTTACCAAACACATATTATATTTTTTCAGACAATGACAGTGACAGTGATTGCTCATATTCTACTCACCTGACTTTTGACGACGACTTGAAAAGTGTTCAAGGTAGGATACATGTAGTTCTTCCAGGAACAAAGCAAATATATCATAAGTTGGAATTACATAAGGTTTATTCATGAGCGCTAGAATAGGGCAGAAAGAAAATCCATATTTGTTTCCACTTCCTTTTATTTTAGGCGATGTGGATGACGTTGAAACTATTGTAGATAAAATGGCTGAACACATTGAAAACGCCTCCAATAAAAAGTAAGGTGCATCTAGATCTTTATTTTCGATTTTTAGTATCAGTGTCCGACTTGCTGCTCTTCGACTGCTCAACCTCGCCTTTACATCTCATTTCGTGCCAGATTTTATTTCAAAGTACAAAAGCACAATAATAGACTTAGTCACGAAGAATCTTAAAAAGACGGATGAAGAATGTGTCGTTTCTGCTCTTCTAGTTGCAAATGTATCCATTCAGATATGTATGTTGCTTTAGATTTTTAGCATTTTCTTCGCATATTTGTCTTGTTTATGATAATAGCCTTTCAGGGGAAGATATTAGTGAAGAAATAGCAGAAGTTCTCTCCACTATGCGAGCGATTGTAAATAATACAGCACGGCCTGAAATGGTCCGCTCTGTCTGTGCTCTAAGTACCGCCGTCGTCACCTACCTTTCTTGTGAGGAAGATACTATCATAGAAGATTCAGCAAAGGTATTGCATTTCTTGCCTTATCTAATTTTGTTTATTTAGTCATTGAAAAACGCATGGACTAGTCTTAAACTCTCTGTAGGTTCGTCAAAGCTTTTTTCCTCGGCACTTACTGGCTGGGCTCTTTTGTTACAAGTAAGCTGTTTTCTTTTATTTCTATTTGCTATATTATAGAGAAGCCCTTCCAGCTTGCAAGACGCTGTCAATGATTATCATAAACTTACAAATTACCTACAGGGAGAACAATTAGACGTTCGTGTTACATGTGGAGAAGTCATAGCTTATGTTTACGAAATTTCCAGGGAAAATTTTGGACAGAATTTCCGATTTCCCAATCATCAACAAATAGTAGAGGTGCGTTATATTCTTGAAGGCTCTGCATGATGAGGAATTTTTTATTATTTAGTGGCAATCCATGGTTTAGATATCCCTAATTCTATATTTATTTTTAAAAAAAATTTGATACATTTCAGGCTATCGATGATTATTCTACAGAATCCACAAAGCAAAAAGCCAAGAAAGATAAACGTGTTCAACGATACTCCTTTAGGTGAAATCATTCGTTTTTTTTTGTTATTTTTTCAGGCAAATATACTCATGTATTGTGGACGAGGAACCACCAGAAGTGAAAATTAAGTTTGGCGGAGAAAGCCTAGGATTGGATTCTTGCTCGAAAAAGCTTTTTTACGACGTATGCTGTGATGTATACAATAATATCTCTGCAAATCACCTTTCCTTCAGGTTTTACATGGTGGAATGATGCGTCATTTAGAAAACAACCTTCAACTTAGAGAATATTTTGACTTGGGGCCTGTTCCTCCTGTTCCTGAAAAGATAAGCAAAATCGCCAAGGTTTGTTCTATAAGGTTATGCTCATTTCCTTTAAAAATTTCAGTTGGCGTATCATAACGATGCAGCAAAATACAGAAATCAAGTGCGAAGTAAACAACGTGACAAGAGAAGTAACTTCTACTAGATACCGAAAATACGGCATTTTTTCATCTCGTGATTCCTATTATGTATAAGTTAGCCCAGTTCGCTAGTTTTGGGGTTTTATTCGTCTTTTTATTACTATCTGCCAAGATTTTATCCGGTGTTTTGCCTTACAGTAATGGCTCATAGAGCTCCTTCACTTTTTGGGCATTTTATAGAATAAAGTAATGTTATCAACTATCGTAGAGTTTATAGTGGTTATTGCTTTAGATATCAGGAATTCTCGTCACAAACGACATACGTTTATAGCAAGGCATTAGGAGATAGTAGTTGTATGTGGAAATTGCTCCATTTGAAAAAGTTATGTATCAATTCTCGAAGAACTGCCACGCTTCTTGGAATTGAAACTAGGTTTGGCTTAATAATGTCTAATAATTTCCCAGTTGCGATGATACTGCCGTTTGTGTGATGAATGATAAAAGAGAGGTGCTTTCCGCCTTGACATTTACTGACAGAGATTCTCAAATCCAAAAAGGTGGAATCTGTCCAGAAACGGTGGCAAAGCAGGTGTGTTCGAACAATTCATAACCTTTGTTTCAGCACCGTCATCATTTACCGAGACTTATCGAGAAATGCGTTGCCGAAAGTGGCATTTCAATGAAGGATTTGACGGCAGTTGCGGTAACCACTACTCCTGGATTGGTCATAGCACTCAAAGAGGGAATAAAAACGGCTATTCAACTAGCACAGTATGTTCTGCTTTTTTCCCCTAAAATTTAGGTTAAGACAGTATGAGAAGACGTTAATCCCTGTGCACCACATGAGGGCCCATGCATTAGCCGCCTTTCTAGTTTCGTCTGAACTTCACTTTCCCTTCATTTCTGTCCTTATCTCCGGTGGGCATGCCCTGATCGTATTGGTCGAATCCGTTGACTCATTTAAAGTTTTAGGTTGAAAATTTAGTTGATCGCTATAAAACATATTTAGGCAAGAGTTTGTCTGGTAGTCCAGGAGAATGTATTGATAAAATTGCTCGTGAATTAAACATCTCTGAGATTTCCGAATTTCGAGGACTGCATCCAGGAGCTGCTGTGGAGATTTTAGCATCGAGGTTCATTTTTTGTTGTTGAAAACGTTTGTTCTCTTTTAAATCTGCACCTGAAGGTCATCTCCGATATAGCATCACTGGTCCATCTATTTCTGGAGCTAACATGAACTTTTCCCAGCTGAAATCAAACATTCTAGGCGCAATTAAAAAAGCCGAGAAATCGGCAGATATATCTGTAGAAGATGTTTGTGCTACTGTTCAAGTTAGTTTCGAGTGAATATGTAAAATTCTTACAGTATCAAGTGGCTAGGCACATTTGCATACGATTAAATTCTGCCCTTGACAGCATGAAGAGTTCAAAACGATTGACAGATACCATAAAATATGTTGTAATTGGGGGCGGAGTAGCATCCAATAAATATATCCAGAACGGTGAGGAGGAGATATTTATATTTATTCTGTTTTGCTTTTTAGCTATTTCAAAAGTTTCCAGTGCATATGGGTTGACTACAATACTTGTTCCTCCACGGCTTTGCACTGACAATGCGGAGATGATTGCTTTAACAGGCCTATTGAAAATGGAAGCAAGGTTAGACTCAGATCTCCCGGTTAGCCACAAGAATTCCAGATCAACTGGCATATATCAATGGCCTGATATCCCTAATACAATCTACGCCCACGCTCGAAGTGATTTAGGAGAAGATCAAACGCAGTGGATAACGGAGAAGCCAGTACACATTCTTAGTGGGCCATCTATTCATGGGGATAAACCGCTGTACATCTATTGTAAAGAAGACTTCAAAAAATAAATCTAGAGCCTGTTTTTTTTTCTACCGACACAATAGGGGTACTTTTTAAATGTTTATAAAACATGCTACTCTTACATAAAAATATCTATAAGTACAAGTATTTCACAGTTAATTCCTAGCTTCCCCGAGTTCGAGTACACGTGGAATACTGTCTATTTGGGTTAGTGAAAGTAAATCCAGGACCTAAAAAGCATGAAAGATGATATAGACGAAAAAAACCTTTGGTGCCTCATTTGCTGTATAAACTCTGTAATCGGGCGCTTCAATTTGTCCTCCGGCAATCAAATGTACTAAATTTTTCAGCTGGTCAATGCTTCCCCTAAAATATTGGAATTTATACAATAACCGAATCTTTTACTTGGTAACTCCCGTAATGGTCAATCTATTTTTGGCTACAAGTTTAACAGGGAGTTGTACATCTAATCCGGAGAGACCGCCGACAAACAATACACCACCCTATTATTGCATTTAATAATAAATTATGTAATAAAAAACAAACCTCTGAAAGGCATTTGAGCGATCCCGTCACTGTTCTAGGAGAAGTAACAAAATCAAACACTACGTTTACACCGGTACAAGCAACGTCTTTTGTCCGCATGATCAAGTATTCCTCGGATTCTGCAAAGAAATAGATAAAAGCAAATTGTACGGCTAACCTGAATCATCCCAATGTACCACAAAATCGGCACCATTCTTTTCAGCAAGAGGAAGTCGTTCTTCGTTGGCATCAACAACTATCAGGCGGATTTTCCTAAGAAAAGGGAGTTATGTTGAAAATTATTTTTTAAAAACTTTTCATTGTGAGCGATGAGGAAATGTTTGGCTAATTTTAGCAGCCATAATCCGTGCCCTCCAGCTCCGACAACTAAAATATTGCAAAATCCTTTGGAATGAGTGAAAGTTTCAACAATTGGTCGAGCCTACAATATGTATAAACAAGAGAAAACAGAGAATTTACTTGTATAATAGCGGAAAATGCCCAGGTTGCACCAGCGGGAAGGATAGACGCTACATGCATTGACACGGTATCAGGAATCTTGACCAGGAAATTGAGAGTAGGGACAACAACATAGTCAGAGTATCCATGGCTAGTCATTTCATCCGTGGGCCATACTATTACCTAGAGCAGATGCACATTTCAAAACAACAAATGACATACATTATCTCCCAGTGTTAAATGATAATCTGCCGGGGCCGATTCAGTACCAAAACTTTCTATTATTCCACAAATTTCATAACCTGAATACTGAGCAAAATAAAATTTAGACCTATAAAAATACCAGGAAAAAGACTAGTTCCCTTGATACCATTTGTTATTCTAGCTCGTTTGTTGTTGGTGTCCTCGCGATCAATGATAGAGACCCCTGCGTAGCGAACCTAAACATACCAATTATATCCGCTATATCACGAAAAACAAAAGACAATGTTGAGAAAACCAACTCTGATTCTGGCTCCTTTACAAGGAGGTTCGGGGACGTTTTTCTGATGATTTATTTCTGCTATATCCATTGACGTTCCCAATGAACCAAGTCTTCTCGAAACATCTCTAAAGATATGCGTTAAAACGTGAAACGGTTTGGCGAATATATGTCTATTTAAGAATAAAACATTATTAGCTTACCGGGAGTGACTATCAGTGCGAACAGTTGCAGATGATGATGATCTGGACCTTTGCGAGGAGGGTCGACTGATCTGTAGTTTATTCTGGGATAAAGTTGCATCAGTTTGGCTGAAAGACGTAATGGTTTTTATTTGCAAAAAATGATAACTTTTTATTCGATGTGGATTGATGTCCTGCATGAGAATATGAGTGCTGCGTTTCCATGGTATCAGTATTTCTTGTACTTCTACGAGTACTACTAGCTTGTGATGACGAGCGGGAAAAATCCATTTTCTCTTCTTCAACTGTCGGAAGTCTTCTACCCTGATCCAGATTACGACGAATTACAGTCAAGTTTTGTTTCTCTTTGAGAGGGTCTCGTGGTGCTGTACTATTATTGAAAGAAGCACGAATTTGTTCCCTGTAAAAAAATAAAAATAAAAATTCACAATGCAATTTCTCACCTTTGTTTTGATTTATGAAGCTTGTCAAGTCTAAGCTTTTCTAGACATGCCATCATGTCTTTTGACTGAGTACCTGCTGGTAGCTTCTGAACACTAGTAGACCAGAATTATAAAACGGTACCTCAAGATTTCTATAGTAGGAATCCGGAGCTATGCCTGAGCTCTGATCCATTGTATTGTTCCGTATCGTTGTATTGTTTCGCATCGTTGTATTGTTTGCATTTATAGCAGACACCTCCCAATCGGGCAAACGCGACATGGCTTAATTGTACCTTTGTCGTAAGATCGAAAAAAAATAATAACCTTGTTTATGCTTAGGCGTACTGGTACTAACGCCTATAATCCCATTTGGCCGAAGATCCTGATTACGACGCCGTACTGGCGTACGTTTTTCTTCAAATACATTTTGTGTAGGAGGCGAAATTAGTGTATTCTTCGGTGGAGAAATTTGCCTATTCTTAGGAATAACTACAGGCGAAGTTGTTATTCGATTCTTTAGTTCATTTCTTGTATTTTCTTCGGATGAATTAGTATGAGTGCCATCCATTTCGGAATTTGGATGTGCTTCATTTTTTGGAGCCGCCCTTAAAGGAACAGTATAACCGTTTCGCTACAAACATTTCTGATGCTGAATGAACCTACGTTTGTTTTACATCCCATTTATGTGGTCCTTTATCCCAGCTGCAGTTATTTGCTTTAATTGCGCCTACGTCAAAGTTTTCCGGTATGTTCAAACGACGTCCCGATATTTCAAAGGCCTTTTGTTCCGTTTCAAATAGACGATTTACTTCAGAAGCTGTAATAAGTGGATGTATAAATGAATTGAGATCTAACCGTTGCCGCAAAATTCTGTCGAATTCGACGTGATATTAGGTCCGGTAAACGAAGTGGCTATGCAGTCATCATTGAAACTGCGAGAGGCATTTTTATCCAACGAAACACTTGAAACTGGCACATCACACTTTGGTCGTCTTGAAACTGTAAAACACATTGTAATTCGTAAAAAAATACGACGACCTGTAGATTGAAAGGATTCTTCTGGAATTGGTGGTAGCTTTGCAACTGGTTCTGGGCTTCCTATATATATTTATGAAACAAATAGTAGATTGCTTACCTCTATAGAGCGACTTTTCTTGGTCTACTTCGTGATCTTCTCCCCAATCAATGGTTTCATTTTCTACAACATCTACTACGTCTTCGTCGTTCTCTTCGTAATCGCTCATTCCTAAATCTGCAAGTTTTAGAGCTTGAGAATGAATTTTATTGTGTAAAGAAGTCATAAAGAAACATGGCATCTATTCAGTATGTTTAAAATAAAAACGTTCCCGGTCAAAATACTTCGCACAGAACCGCGCCCTAATATTATCAATGTGGAAATGGTACGATATGAAAACTCTCCCTCCAATTTTACGAAGATTTATTGATGAGGGTTGAGTAAAATGTAATCAGACCAGACAGAAAACAACGTAAACGCAAATGTATAGTTCTAAAAATACTTAGGTGTCAGCAGAAATAACGTTTTATTCGTTTACCTACAAATAAAATGTAAAAGACGCGGTCAATCAGAAGAAGACAAAACGATTTTCATAAATACTGCCTCTATATTCATTTGCTTCTTGTCCAATCCAAGATACTAACGTTTTGTTTCTGCTATTAATAGTACTGCCGCTTTCCATGAATTTTGACGCATAGCTTGCATGGCAGCAAAAAGATTCAGCAAAAGAATAAATACAGCGTTTGTTTTGCCCATACGTGTCAACAGGCAAATTTATGCAGCGAAAGGGAATATGATGCAGTACTTACGACAAAAATAGAAACACAAAGAGATGAATAACTTCCTCTGGAAGTGAAATGGACAGCACAGACGGGGGAAAGCAACAAACGTGGAAAGGAGGTCAGCGCTTCCAGTCAAAAAGTTATCTTGTCGAGAATTAAAAAAAAACCTTGGCTTTCAGTTTATGCGTTTTCTTTTCTCTGGGCGTTCGAGGTCTTCTTGGCAAAGCTCGTAAGTTCGTCTGCTGACCAGCGAATCAGATGTTTTGTCTGGATGCGATACAGTTGAATGCAAATAATATTCATTCATAGGAGCTTGATTTGTTTACAGTGATCAGAAACAATAGATACTTTCTCCTTTGGTGATAATTTCCATATTTAGACTTCCAAACTCTAACCATTTCGTGATCTTGCTGCCTTTGTTGATGTACATATCAGGAATGGTGAATGTGACCTTTCTTTTACACGAGCCCTTCTTATTGCAGCTGTGATAGAACCGAATCACTGGGTCAATATTGGTCATTTCCTTTTGAGTGCCCGAGACCTACAAAGTAACTTTGTTACCATTTTGCACTACCTGAAAATGCCCAGTAGCATTTGTTACAGTCTCTCCTATAAGGTCATCTGGATCTCCTGGCCCTGAAAGATCATATTTCTACGTAATATCCAGCCATGCCGGTATCTTCATCCCACAGTTTGACTCGAGTATCGGCGAGATATGAATTTCCACACTTGAGCTGTCCCCGTACTCCGATACTCTGCTCCGCTCCCATCTGCAATATTCCCTAGTCTCGTTTATCGAATCCATCAGTTACATAGGAAACAGCTTCACGGAGAGAATCGCCTACAGGAGAAGTCGAGCCAAAATAGACGAGGAGAAGAAGAAACAGGGGGCTCATGGTGGCCAAGTGAGCCTGTTAGAAACATCTGGGAGCCGTCTCGTGAGATTTATGGAAGGCAGCTCCCTCGAGCTCGTGAAAACGTAAACACATATCAGTGATCCTTGTTCTTACTGTGAAAAACAACGAAAATATGAAAGGGGATGGGGAGAATGTTGCAGATTATCTGTTAGGTACTTTTCCGTTTACTTGGGTCTTTTTTTTTTGAAGATACGAGTCCGTTTGCCCTCAAATTTTACTTCTTCTCTCGTTATGTCGGCAATAACCCGGCGCTGCATGCTGTTTACCGACAAATGACATCACAACGAGCTTTTTGAGGAGGTCAGCCACGATTCTTTCCTGCCGGTCCAAATTGTTCCGCTTTTATTCATTTCCCCCAAAGATTACCAGTCGATCGATAAAAGAAGCGTAACAGCAGGCGCGTGGCTCCCGTCAACAGTCCAATGCCGGGCAGATACCGGGACGACAGCTCCTCCGACGATGACCGGGGCCGGCCGCCGGTCAAGAAGACCGGCAGTCTTGGCCTCTCCAATTTCTACAGGTTGATTCCCCTCCAAAATATTCATATTTCCCTTTTAGAGAGCGATTCGGCAGTCATTCGCCCGAGGAATACATGAATTTGAGGATCAGCGGGTTCGACGAGCGGCTGGAGAGAGACGAAATCAAAGATATTCTGTCCAGGGAATTCAGAGACTTCCGGCCGTTTGAGGTTTTGTCCATGCTGAGAGGAAAAGAACGAGTATTTTTAGATAAAAGTGGTGAGACAGCCGGGAGACGACGAGCGACTGGCGTATGTCAACTTCGAGAGAAGAGAATGTGCTCGGAAAGTCAGGTTGGCCAGGCATTTTATGGTTAGAAGGGGGAAATACAGGTACAGCTACATGGAAAGGCTGAGGAAGGCCCTGGGGAAGAGGATCCTCTGCGATCCGGCGGGGATACTCCGCGACCAAGAGGGGAAATACATCCCGGACCGGTTCAACCGACAACTACAGGTAGATATTATTTATATATAGAAAATAAGAGCATTGCGATAGGGAATAGAGCGGGAACAGCCGAAGAGACCGCGATCCCCCGACCCAGGGAGGAGTGCCCCGAAACCGCCGAATGTCTGGAGATTGAAGGAGAGCGACAGCGACGCGACCAGGACGCTGTTCGTGGGAAATATGCCCCAAGATATCCGGGAGTCGGAGATCCGAAGAGCCTTCGAGAGGTACGGGAGGATCGAGGACATCGACATCAAGACCCCGGCCAACACCGACGCCGCCTACGCCTTCATTATGTATCAGGTAGGCTGGCCGCCTCCCGAGAAGAGGACTCTTCAGACCGTGGAACAGGCTGTCGACGCCAAGCACAGTCTCCACGACAGGGCCATCCGATCCAGCGGCTCCCGGTGTAAAATTGGATACGGGAAGAGTCAAGTGGGTTATTTTATAAAAGGAAGAAACCCATTTCCAGGTATCCCGTCGTCTCTGGGTGGGCGGACTCGGGCACTGGACGTCGGCCGACATGCTAGAGAAGGAATTCGACCGCTACGGACTCATCGAACGACTTGATTATGATGTTTGCCTTGTTCTTATCACCCTTTCAATCAAAAATCCAGGATGGAGCCGAGTTTGGATACATCCGATTCGCCGACGTCAACGCGGCCCAAGACGCCTATAAAGGAATGAAAGGATTTCCCCTGGGAGGGAAGAACCGCTGTATTATTGTGGATTTTGCCAAGTAAACCACTGAAAAATGGAAATTACGGTGAATTTAGAGATGATTCGGTCCACAGGGACCCGTTACAACACATCGGAGGGACGCATCTCGGCCATCGGAAGAGGAAGGGGGACTCGGCCGGGCCGAAAACCCCTCCGGGCTCACCTAAAGCGGTGATCACCTCTTTTGAGGAACTCGACGATGAATACGCGACCACTTGGCAGGGACAGGTGGGCTCTCACCAAATAGATTACCAAAAAAGGCCTTCTTTTAGGTTATATTGAAAAAGAATGAATATGCCATCCGGATGTATCGAGTAGCCGGGGCGGAAAAGCTTCTCCAAAGTTTATTGAGAGACGACGATGGAAATGCCCTGAAATTACATGTTCAACAAAGGTGGGATCGCTCTCCATGTCCTGAAGAATACTTCCGTTCAGATTGTCTCTAGCCAATCAGGAGACGTTATTTGAAAGACTAACTTCGACGATTAGTAAAGAGATTGCTTTGATGATTGCTGTCGGGAAACAGGAAAACGAGCTGCGGCCCTTTGTTAGATATCTCCAGGAGAAACACGCAGCTGGTGAGAATGCCCCCTTTTTTGAAGCAGAGAGAATATTTTCAGGTGTGGTTACAACGCCAGACGCTATCCTCTATCTATTCCCCTCGTCTGATATGGCTCTGCGCCTCCTCTCAAAATTCGCCCCTGGTATTCGAATACTCAGCGACGATTCCCCATTCCTATTGTGTGTATTATCCTACAAAGTCTCTTCTAATGAGAGCTCACCTCGATAATATTCTCTATATTCTAAAATATTTTGTAAATATCTACTATTACTAATCAGTACTCAAAAAGTACAACATTTGCGCATTCAAGAAAGCTTTCTTTATGAAAGAGCAAGTTGTGGCTTCAAGTAACCTCTTCTAAACTTTGAAGTATGCAACGGTCTGGGAAAAACCTTGCGCTTCGATAATTGAACCATCGAGCGCGTGGTTTTGTAAATTTTACACAGAATTCTCAAGAAATACACTTGGGCATATGGATAATTTCAGACTATTCCGTTTTATATTCATCTACACTAAAAATATTATTTCTTATTAATCCAATTTCTAATACTCTGTACATTTTG